>CM076579.1:1384746265-1385346265 GCA_034641835.2 Pinus albicaulis
TTCTTCTTCAATCCAGGTACATGCATGACATCCTTCAATACAAAGGGCTTATCTGACTCCCTCTGAAAGGATATGGTACCGATACCAGTCGCACTGTATCTACCATCATCGCCCATCTCGATGTGCACACCCAAATCTTTGTCCTCCAGATCTGAGAACAAATCCCGATCTCCCGTCATATGAAATGACGCACCGCTGTCCAAGAACCAACTGAACTACCTACACCGAAACCAAGCATGCGATCGCTGAAAAGTCAAGCTCGAACTGTGAAGCCAAAGCTTCTCCATCTGCAGATCTTCCCGCTTGCTTGTTCTTCTTCTTCTTTGGATAATTGGTATCATAATGTCCGTGATCATGGCAGTGAAAACACTTCACTTTCGCCATATCCTACTTCTTGCCCTTTTCACTGGAATGAGAAGGTTTCTTACCCTTCCCCTTCTTTACTTTGGCCACCAAAGCGCAGTTTTTTTCATCAACTCCCTTTGATGAAGATCCATCTCCAGTAGTCCTCCTTATCTCCTCCTGCATGAGATCCGCCCAAAGGCGCTCCCATCCCGGCAACTTCTCCCGACCATTGACACTATCTTGATATGAGTGCCAAGCCTCTCTAAGACCAAGGAGAGCCAGGTCGACCATGTCCTCGTCTTCGACAGTCACCCCCACACTTCCCAGCTCATCTCTGCATTGAGTGAACTTCGTGAGGTATTTGGCGATACCGTCGCCTTTCTCCATCTTGATGTTTCTGAGATTATCTTTGAGCGCCAGCTTTCTTTGGTCACTCTTACTCTGGAATATATCCATCAGTGCTTTCCACATTAAAAATGGAGAAGCCTTTCCAAGCAGGCTGGATACAATATGATCCTTGACGCCCTCCAACAGGATCCTTTGACATTTCGCCATCTTCTTTTGCCATGCTTCGACTTCAGCAGGATCAATGGGATTTTGGACATCCGTATCTACGAACTTCTTAAGACCATTATCTTCTAATATTGCCTCCATGCGATCCTTCCATGCAACATAATTCGAACTGCCTTCAAGAGCATATTCGAAGCCATTAAAAAATGAAAGAGCTAACACCGGCACCAAGAAAACAAACCGGCTGCAAAATTCGAATTCCAAACTCCAAGCTCTATCGCTTCCGATCTACACTTGAAAACAAATTATTTCTAGTACGTAGATTGACCGCAAGGAATTTTCATCGGGATTTTCACCTCTTCAAAGGAAAGGATGGATCCGCAGGCTACCTGGTCTGGGCATGCAACCACTTTGTCTACCGAAATAAGTTTGTAATCACCGTGATGATCAATCTCTGGCCCGATAATTAATCTAGCTCCGATACCATGTATAAATTTGTCGAATAATGATATTTATCCACCGAGATTATCCTGATCACATATCAATTCGAATTCATATGCAACACATAATCTCTTCCACTTAGATCATCACACATGCGGAAAATAAAACAAGCGATAACACATCAAGTCATCATACACATTAACACAATATGTATGGGGAAAGCCTATAGCTGAAAACCCCGCAGCTATTGTGTATATTATAATGGATAAATCATGTAACAAACTCAGTACAATACTCCTCACAAGTACTCAGTACTTTCTCATGAAGTTACACACAAACTAGCTCGGTTTTGAACAAGTCACTGGTTCAAAACTCACCACCAATTTCCTTTCCTCTATTGCGCAATCATGGCCCCGTCTAAACAGAGATCCAAGGTTCGATCTCCTTGGCTCGACATCGCAATCATCATGAAATTCTCCAAGTGTGGTGCAAATCTCATGTACAATCAAGGCCGCCACCGGAGAAGCACCTAATCTCTTCATCTACCTCTTTCTCATCGGTCTTCACCTCCAATCGATCATGCATCGTAGTGAATCGGTGTGTTCTTGAGTTGAATAATGAGTTACTAATTAATGAATTAAATAATATTTAATTCTCTCCACTATAACTAGGTCGAATAGCTAGTTAAACTAATCTCAAACTGTGGCCCAACTAAATTAAACCGAACACAACTCCACTAGCCGTCTCATTAACTCTGGCTGAAACTTCTGCCACCGAAGTCCTAACTCAAGTAGTCAACCATGCATGTGCTCACTCAAACCCTTAGGAATAGCGTAATTCCTCTCAATAAATGCATGAGCCACTTCCAAGGCTCGAATCGAAGTGCTCCAAGAGAATAAGATAATGTTTATAGTCCAAATATTATTAAGAGCTAATAATATTCGACATATCTATTTTTAGACTGGCAATCTAAAAATAGATTCTGCCCAATATGTCCAAAAATAGAAGTCCATCTATTTTTCCAACTTTACCAACCATCCAAAAATAGCATCCTGCAACTCATAGAATATGATCGACATGTCTAAAAATATACATAGTCTAAAAATAGACTTTGCGCCAAAAATAGCCTGCGGGCCCACTTAGTGAAGGCGACTTCTTTCCACTAAGCTCATCATCTTGTTGCAATCTCAACATTCGCATATCACCACCTCGCAACCACCAACTACCACTCACCACCTCATCCATCTCCCGGGAACCCCACAATTCCACACCCTCCACTTCATCAGCCACAGTATCAAATCAAATAGTTAGAAGAAGAACTAATGGGGACCATGGAATGGAAGTTAACTTGGATACAGTAGAGGTACCTCTAGTTGACCAAACCCTGGTTCTGCAAAATACATTTACTGAGCTTATTAATCAGATAGAGTAGTCTATAGAAGAAACGGATGGGTCGCTCCCCGAGCAGAATCCGCTCCAGCCAGCTAATCTAATAGGTCAAGAGGTGTAGCCCAATATACATATGGTTGACTCCGCACCGGTTGCCGCACCGTACACCACCATGTACCAATGCTAGTGCCCAATCGTAAAAATATATTGCTACGATAGGCTACTCTTGCAGACCCGCGTTGGTAGACGGTACCTCCTATATATACTGTACATGGGGATGTACCTAACCGTACCACTTTATTTAAAGAGCAAAGACAAAGAAGATGAGAGACTTCATTCGAGCTCCAAGAAAGATGCGAGCAAAGCAACAACTATAGATCAGCACGCTTAACCGAAGAGCGTGGAATGTACTAAAGAGCGTAAAAGGGGGTTACAAGAACAACTATATAATGAACAAACTAGAGATGGTAACAAGAATATTCCGGGATGTTTGGCCCACAGTAATGGCCAACAACTACCAAATACCTGAAGGGACACAGGAAAATGACATAGTCGGGCATGCGGTCCACTTCAAGGTGGCATGTTCAAATCTCCATCAGAAAAATGAGGGACTCAAGGCAGCATTGGCCGCCCGACCAAAGTTACCCAACCCAGTGGTTGTGTACTCAGTAAAGATATCAGAGAGACAGAGCCAAGTCACGAAAATGCAGGAAGTTCTGAGTACTGCAGCGAAAGAGGCATATGACCTACTGAAGGGTCTACAGGAATGCTCGACGGCACTCACTCTGAAGTCACAACCGGTCTCACTGCAGCTACAGCAAATATCAGAGAGATCCAGGAAGCCACAGACCCAACTAGACTCGACCAACTATATGCACAAGTGGACGTTTTGGAAGTCCAAATACAACAGATAGAAGAAAAATCAATGGCAGCAAAGCAAGCCTTTCGGGAGCTCCGACAGCCAGTGAAAATCAGTGCCCATAAAATGCAACAATTGGCCTCTGAGGCCAACACTCAAATCAACATCGTGTTTGGTGACCTGCCACCTCGTGCAGGAGAAGAAGTTGTCGCGAGAATCACAATTGAAACTGATGCGCTAATGCAAGGATGGGAACAGGTCATGACAACCTTTCAGGAACTCAAGGTATCGGCTCTAACAAAGATCCCAGAGTTAGGGCCCTTGTTTGGACGGCTGGGAGAAAGGAGGCAGGCAAAGAAGGACAGAGGGCCGAGCAGACTAATGGAAGTGGAAACAGTGCAGGATGATTGAGGATGTGGTCGGGGCCTGTTGGGGCCCTTTTTTTGAAATTAAACAGCTTTTGAGTTGCGGTTAGTACGCGGTAGGACGCAACCATAGTAGGCAGAGAGATGCCAAGGTTGCGAAGGAGTAAAGGACAGGTGGCACGGTTGTTGTAGGAGCAAGCACAAATGGAGGAAGAGCGTGGTAGGAAACAAGTAGTATAATTCCCTACTAACAGAAAGAAACAGAAGATAGTCGAGCGAGAAGAAAGGAAGAATTGTCAGTCATGCTGGTAGCAAAACAAATTGGCAGCCAGCCAGTGGAAAGAGAAAGGAGAGTTGGCTCAGACGGGATCAGGGAACAGGAGCCATAGGAGAGCTTTGTTTGTGTCGTTCTGTTCTCAACCCTTCTGTATCTCTGTGTTTCTCTCTGTCCAATAGGACCACCTTGTATTATGTTCTGTTCGAGCTCATTCTGAGGAGCTTTGTAATAGCTTGTCGTTGATAGTTGACTCATAATATAATCAAAGTTTGTTGTTCTGGATATATGTTGTGGTCTGGAATGAATGTTTTCATTAGTAATTTTAAATTTTATTTATTATAAGTATGAATGCATTCCCGAGAGATATATTTCATGGAACATTGCATTTTTTTAGACCTTTGTCATAGCTTTGATTTATTCATACCAATGTTGTTAGGCTGATACCGATCTAATCCCTATCTTAGTAAGGTCGTGGCACACCTCGGGTGAGACTCTTGGCTCCTCGAAGCAGGGTGAAATGCCGACGTGGTGCTAGACGACAGCAGAAAACCTTGTTGGCCCTTAACCTGAACCCGGGTCTTATCTGCGAGACTTGTTTTCTCGCCAACAACCTGATATCTCAAGCGACACCACATCAATTTTGACTCCATCAAGAAAGTTTGAATTGGTGGTGAATATTAGTATGCACTTCCTTGTAACCCGCAAGTTTGACTTCGTATTATCCACCCTAAAGGATAAGGCCTTCATGTCTAATAATTTCAATGTTTAGCGTTTTAAACCAAGTCTTCGGAAATCAAATTAGCTTGTGACCCAATATCAAAAAGTGTATCTATCTTGGTATGTTTAGAGACGACTCTAATATGTGGAAAAGTTCAATTCTCGTATCTTCATCTTCGAGTGACATTGGAACAATTTGAAGAACTAGTGCTTTTTATGTTCTTACCTTTAAACCCATGGTTGTAATCTTTGTTTCTTCTCCTAAATTTGAACCTAAGTCATGTCTAATTAATGTCATGTCTAATTATAGCAATAGTTTTCCTCTTTTCTTTCGCTTTGTTTGGCTTCACTGGATGAAGTTTCCAACATGTCTTCCTATTGCATTTTCCAAACAATGTTTACATGTGAGTTTCTCCTTCTCTCAGACAGTAGCGTTATTTCTCTTCTTTCCATAAAACTCGCCTCTCTTTCCTTACCCTCATTATCACTTTTCTCATCTACATTATGTTTCCCTCTCTTCTCTAAATGTGTGCCTCGAGCACAACCTCATCTAAGCTCATGGGATTGAACATGAATAGTGTGCCTAAAGTAACTCGTGCAAACCCCCAATATACTTTAACAAAGTTTCTCGAGAATAAAAATTAATACCCAAAATAAGAGCTCTTCTCCTAAATTCATGAGTATAATCTTGCACACTTTTCCCTTTCAATTGTATAAAAATTTTCCAGTCCATAATCGCCTTTTGCATGTAATCTAATGGATAGAATTTCCTTTTAATGGCATCAATAAAACTTAACCAAGACATTGAGATCTTATCATAGTTTTTATTCTCTTCTTGAGTCCTTGCTTCCCACCATACAAGTGCATATCCTTCCATCCTCAAGGAAGCCAATTGAATCTTTATGTCATCTTCATTAAGGTTCTGAATTCTACAATAAACCTCCAATTGACATATCCAATTATCCAGCCTCTCTGCATTTACCTCACCATTATACATTAGAAGCTCAAATTTGACATCAAGTTTGAGTAAGGAAGTTTTTCCTCTTGTGTTTTTTGAATGAGTATTGGTAGTTTTGGATATGGAAGTGGAAGACGATGTTGATGGAGATGATGAGGATGATGATGAATATGGTGGAGATGGAGGTGGCTTTCTTCCATTTCCCTTTGAGTCCTTCTCTTCATCCTTCTTACCTTATGAGGTTCCCTCTCCATGTGGAGACTTAGAATTCTCTCCAACCATCCTAGTGTCCCTCTCTTCAAATAGGATCTTAACCCTTTCAGTAAGTTCATAGAAAGCCGTATTATATGCTTCCTCTTCTGAAAGACCTTCAGTCTCTCCAAAACCTGACATTATGGCTATGGACTCAAGCTCAGATTCTGGTGCAACTTGTACCTCTTCAATCTCAGCTTATGGAGATAAAACTTGAGGTGCTTCAAGTGCAACTGTGAGTGTAAATTTGGGTGGAGATGGTGCCCTTGTGGCTCTCCTTATTTTGTTCCTAATCTCAGGACTTGCAACCAACAATTTCCCTTCTCCTCTCTGCAACTTTAACCTTGTAAGCATCACAAATTTGCAACCATTAAAACCCAACTTGCACAAAACTTGAGAAAATTAAGCAAATAACCTTTGGAAACCTTGCTCTGATACCAACTTGATCTGAATCTGACTTTTAGTTTTTGTTAAACACCATGTTAAATTACACACATGGTGTATGAAGAGAATAACACACACACAAGAGACTCAACATACAATGAAAGATAAGCGTGAGGCTTTTTTTTATTATTATTATACAAAGATGTACATTTATAATACAATGGTGTGACTCTTAGTTTCATATTCCAAGGTCACTTGGACTCCATTGTGACTTTTCATATTCCACACCTACCCATGTAGGATTAGGTGTTCCAACATTTCCCCTTAATCCGAAGGGTTATGTGTGAGTCCAAGAAAAGAGTTGTAATACAAATCTGCAAAGTATACATGGCAGAGACCGGGTCGAATCAACTCTCTCGAAATGTTGGAAAAAGAGGTGGTTTTAGGATGACCAAAAAACACCGGAACGCAAACCACAGCCTCCTTTTAACTCTTCCAAAACTAGCAAGAAGCTGAAGGCTTCTGCTAGAGGAATTATCCCTCATAAAAAAGGGAGACCTTCAACATAAAAGAAGGGAGGTCTACTACCTATGATGGTTTTAGGATTACCAACAACTCTGGAATGCTTTGAAGCATTTCCTGGAACTCAACCAAATTTGGAAAGAAGCTGAAGGTTTCTGTTAGAGGAAGTGTCCCTCATATATGAAAGGGAGACCTTCAACCTAAAAGAAGGGAGGCCTACTACCTTTGATGGTTTTAGGTTATCCACCAACCAAAGATGATGGTTTAAGGTTTTCCACCAACCGAAGACATGCTCATGGGCATCCGTGTCTTTGGCTACATCTCTGAATCTGGAATGACGAATTGTGGCTCAGGCTCGCTTGAACTGCTGGCTACAACTCTGAACATGGAATGAGAGATTGTGGCTCAGGCTCGCTTGATCTGACGTCGAAGTTTGTACATGACCACCATTTTCCCCCCTGTCAGGGACAAGGTGAGATGATGGTGAAAACTCAACTGCAAGTTTGCTCAATATTCGTGAACATGTTCTGACATGCGACTTAAACATCTTCTTGGCTGCTGATGCCCATTGCCAAGAAGCGATCCATCCAAGGTGAATCTTTGTTCTGCAGGAGGCTTGTTTGCAGGAGGCTTGTGGCTGAAGCATCCGTCCGAAGAATGAGTGTGCCGACCACAGTGCTTGCATGGATGAAGATCAAAACAATGATCTTTCATATGGCCAACTCGATCACAGTGTTGGCATCTCACAATCTGTTGTTGTTGTTGTGGAGCAGGATCTGGAACAATTGCAGGTGAACTGTCATACAAGAATTTGGCACTCTGAAATATGATGGGCTTCGTGTAGTTTGGAATATGAAAGGACACATCCTTTTCATATCCAAGACTAGTTCTGTGCTTGTTGTGGACAAGCTCTTCCCAAGGTCTGATGATGGGATTGAGAAGTGCAGGTTGAGTTGCTGCATCTGCATGTACATCTGCTCTAGTACAAGGAACTGAATGTGGATCAACTGCAACTTTATCTTCTTTCTTCTGATGAGAGTCTTTCACAATATTCTGAATAGAAAAAGGTTTAGAGTGGTGACTCTTTTGCTGAAGTTTGTCTTGTTGAAGCTGAGATTCCAACTGCAAAAACTCAATATTTTCTTGTGCATCTAGCAAACAATTTTGAATGTTACAAAGAGCATGCTTGCTCATTCTTATCATATCATAAACATTTGAATGAATGAGGTTATTCAACAACAATAATGCCTCATTGATTTTAGCCATTTTCAACAATTTAGGCTAAAAAATAAATGAAAGGGTGTCGGCTTCAACCGAAAATGCACCCGTTTACAATGTGATGCAACAAGAAATACAAATGACTTCCAAAAGAATTTCCAACTATGGAAATCTCAAGTACAAAGTCCGTCTCCTCAAATGATGGAGGGCAATCAACAATGACTTATATCAACAATTTTCCAACAACTCAAATAATCGATTAACCATGAAGAAGCAATACAATGTCAACTCAATACAATATTTCAAAATATGTGCAATTAAAACACTTGTGCAAGAGGCCTTTAAGGCAGCGGAATTTTCCTTCAAAGAGTTGTTTTGCACCAATAACAACTCGTCTTCAAATGTCAATTCTTCATAAAATCACCCTCTTATATATGCCACAAATCATAAAATGGAAAACTTCAATTTTCTCTATGTGTTCAGTCCATCTGCTCACATGTCATTTCCTTCATTTCTCGTCTTCAATGTCCTTCCTCTCTCTCTCTGCTGTTTTTTTTTTTTTTTTTTTTTTTTAATGGGAATAAATAAAAATGGGAATGAAGAGTTAATTTAAAAGGAGGGGAATTTATTATATGAAATGGGAGGGGAGAGAAATTTATTGGGATGGGATGGAGTTATATTAAAATAAATTTAAAAAAAAAAGGAAGGGATTAATTAAAAATGGAATGTGGGAAGGGAAATTAAAATAATGGAGAGATAAGGAACTAGTTGTAATAATGGGGAGGACTTTAAAAATAAAAGGTCGAATTTTTTAAAATGGGGGAGGGAGTATTATATGGAGGTGTAGTATTATATGGAAGTGGAGGTCGAATTTTAAAATGGGGGAGGGAGTATTATAGGGAGGGGGAGTATTATATAGGAGTGGAGGGAGTATTATAGTGGAGGAGGAGTTAAGGGGGTGTGGGTGAGTCGTAGCGTAGAGGAAGCGAATAGGTGTGGGAGCCACGGGAGAAGGGTAGACAGGGTAACGCGGATTGGGATATGGAGAGTCGTGTGAATGAGTGGAGTGGGGAGGCCGCTGTGTGAAGCGGTAGAGGAATGGAGTTGTAAGTGTGTGGGTAGCGTATGCGTGTGGGTAGTGGCCGGGTAGGATAGTCGACTGTAAGGAGAGCTTAAGGGTGCGATAGGTAGGTGCCGTGAGCTGTAACAGGTAGGCGGTGTGAGGCCGCAGGGAAAGGAGTAGGGAGAAGCGCAGGATGTGAGGCGTAGGGTAGTTTGAGGGGGCGATGTCACAAGGGGAGAGCGTGTGAGGTGTGCGCAGGTTTAATGCAGAGGGCGGATTGCAGAGTAGTTTTTTTTTTTTTTAATTTAAAACAGCAGAGTAGAATAGAGACTTTTAGAATTGCAGCAGAATTTTTCTTCCAGTGTATAGCAGAATGGACAAAGTGCAGAAATGAGGGCAACAGTACAAATTTTAAGTACTGAAATGCAACAGCAGATTGCCAATAAAACTCAGAAATTTTTCTAATAGCCCAGCAGCAGAAGAATATTTTCCAGCAGTAGAAAAACTCAAAATTGCAGAAACTTTCAATGGAAAAACTCAGAATTATTTTCCATTAAAAACCAGAAACTTCTTCTTCAGAAATCAACTTTAAACAATTTTTCCAATAAATCTCCAAAATGCAGAATTTAATGGGCAGAAATTGCAGAGAAAAATTAGAATGAAAACCTTCAGATGGGTAGTGCTGCCATTCTTCAAAGCCAATGCCTGAATGCTGCCAATTTCTGAATGCTGGGATTTTGAATGCTGCTCCTCTTCAAAACCAATTCTGAATGCGGCAAAATGTCAAAATTACTACTGCAAAAACTCTCTAAATGCTGCAAAAATGCAGATATGCACAGCCCATAAACACAAATGGCTCACTCAATTTGGAGCAAGACCAGCAATCGCTCGCTCTGATACCATGTTAAACACCATGTTAAAGCACACACATGGTGTATGAGGAAGATGAGCACACACACAAGAGACTCAACACACAATGAAAGATAAGCGTGAGGCTTTCTTATTTTCCATTATAAAAAGATGTACATTTATAATACAATGGTGTGACTCTTGGTTTCACATTCCAAGGTCACTTGGACTCCATTGTGAATTTTCGCATTCCACACCTACCCATGTAAGATTAGGTGTTCCAACAGTTTTGTTGTACTAATTCATATTCAGATTTATAAAACATTTTTTGATCTCTTTCTTTATGTGCACAGGTTTCCTTGTTGTTTATGAGTGTTAAACGAGTAAATGAGTTGAGTTTTAAGTTAAATTAAAGAGCATAAAGCGTGAAAAACAAATGTTGAACAATAGCAATAAAAAGTACAACAAACCATCATAAGTGATCCATTAACATAGTGTTTTTATGAAGGAGTTCACCCCTCTTAGGCTACATCTCCTTGGTCCAGCTTCCATGGCTTGAGCCTATGTATTAGCTCAAATGTGAAAAAAAAATTGTTTACATTCACCTATTACCCCTAAAATCTACTTCAATGTGTCTAGAATGTCCAAATCATTCATAAATGACTCTTCTTTCACTTAATTTTGTCGAAATTTGCTCCAGTTAGGCTCAATTCAATTCTAGCCTAGTAAACTGCCTCCAAAACTGGAGAAGACTCCAATTAGCCCTGCCAATTATGGAGGTCCATCAAACTTTTCGTACTTCACCAACCATACTGCTAAGATAATGACATATTAATTAAGATAAACGGGTTTAATTGTGTGTTAATTGCGTTATAAGCGTGTTTTATCAAACCGCACTTAACAACGTAATTAACACTTTAAATAGGGATTATGGGTTTAATAACCCGCTCTTAACACTAATTTCACGCTTATATAATAGCACCTCGTCGTGGTCATAGTGGAAGGTCTTATGGGGAGGGGGTTGGCCCCCTCCAAACCCCCGCCGCTCATAACCATTGAATAGAAATATATGTCGAAGGGTTATATTGTTAAGTCCCAAGGTAGTGGTGTGGTGCTAACAAACACGCGTTGTATGGGGGAGGTCGTGGGGTCGAGCCCCAACCTCCGCCCAGCCCAGTGGTAAAACAATTTTGCTCCTCTGTATATATATACAACCTTTGTATATAATTAAAATGCACCCATATAAAATATTTAATCCGACCATTGGCAAATTTCAACATTCAGACTTTGGAATATATGTATGAAATAAACCTTTGATAATATTGAAACATTCGAACTATAATTTGGACTTTGGATAGGGTCCACCAGAGGGGGCATGTGGCGGCCCCTGGCTGCACCACGTGTCCACCTCTGGTTGGACCATTCCAACCATATAAAAAAATTTCAAATTCGACCTTAAGAACACATATTAAAAAAAAATCACCTTCAAACCTCTCCAATGAATCCTACAGTGACACTTATCAAAGTGTGATTGGGTAAACTGAAGAATATTCCCATAATATATTTAAATTTTCTAACTGGGCTGCCATGTCACCAACCTATCACTTCTGCAATTTTTTTAGTTGTTTAGGAAAACTAACATCAGGCTCTATCTTCTTCATCTGGACTCTGTTTTTGACGAAACGAATTGCGTCGTATTCCTAGCGACGAGTTCTTTATTTTCGTTCAGTTTCCAATCAATTCTGAGCACTTTAATTTTTTATATTTTACACTAAGCACTTGATCAATTGATGTAGTCAAAACTAACCACTAGTAGGGTGTCGGGTTGTGTTATAATCGGGCCACTAGGAGGAAGAGGAATTCCATTATTTCGAGAGAATTTTGTTCCATAGTTGAGAAAAGCTAGCTAGGAGAGATAGGAGGTATAGCTAACATAGAGGATATGTGCACTGTAGCAGCCCATGGGCCACATACATTACTTCTTTGTACCTTCAGCCATATTTCCAGACAGAGAAAGAGAGCGAAGCGACCTCACCTTCCAACTGGGTTTTCTCCCAAAAGGGTTTCCCAAAGAGCATATCTTGTGTCTTATGTGTGTGTGAGATTTTTTTTCATTCTCTACTTTTCTGCATAATTTATATTCGCATGCATGCACTAATTACAGTTAAATCTACAGATATTAAATTTTAATAAAATTGTAATAGTGTATAATCTCATATTTTTAATACAATATTATCAGATATGTTATGATGAATTGTACAGTGGAATATCCACGACATTTTACGATCAATGTGAGTACTTCAATTCCATATTGAAGCACATAAAAAAAATTCCCTCAACATAACATAATGAGAAAAGTGAACATGATTTGAACCCTACAAGTAACAGTTTCTATAGTGGACTTCTGAAGATGAGAAAACCCCTACAAGGTATTCTTCATGCTCAAACACCTTCTACAACTGCTTCAAAAACCTGAATGATCCATTCACCCTTTGTTGGAAATATTGTCATTGATGGCAAAGGAGCAGAAAGGAGCAGCACCAGAATTATCATTAAGGAAAAAGGAGCAAATCAGGATCAGCTGGAGTATAAAGGAAATATAACGCAAAGAAGGAAAAAGTACATTGGAGGAGAAGAAAAGAGGAAGAGGAGCAGCAAAGTGCCAAAGGAATAGAATTAGAGGCAAAGGAGCAAGGCAGAGGAGCAGCAAAGAGGCATGGATCAACACTAGAATTATCATTAAGGCAAAGGAGTAGAGAGGAGCAGTAAAATGGAAAGGAGAAACATTAGAAGCTTTATCAAGGAGCAAAGGCAGCAAAGGTAGAAACTTTGGGTCGAGTCGTGCACGAGTGGGTAGAATTGTGAACGTGATAAGACAAGTAATGAACGTGTTCAACAATTCGAGAAAGTCGTGAACGTGTTGGAAGAGTCGGGCTAGTTTGCGTTTAGAACAGTGCACGAAGGCATGTGCAGCGCATGCAGTTCTGCGAGCAGAGTCAGTTAAATTTATAGAAAAACACATTTAGAACAATGGTCGACGGATATATCGCAATCACAAAAGAAGGCTTGATCACATATCACAAATCGTAGTGGAAAGAGTATCACAAAACAACAAATACAAAGAAATTGTGAAATGTGAAGTGCAAGAGATGATGTGGTAGGATGAAATGGGTGTTGACATGGCTGCTGACGTGGCAAAATATGTGGACCTGACCCCACAAATCGTAAATAAATCTTGATGACGTGGTAGGTGACGTGGTAGATGACATAGCAGGTGACGTGGCAGGTGATGTAGCAGACGATGTGGCAGTGACGTGACACCCCAACGTGGACCAGAACCCTTTATCACATATCGCAAGTCACAAAGCTCAGAAGGGATAATGCTTATGTACCACATTGAAACGCTAAAATGTGAAGTGCGATAAAGGGACCGGACGTGATGCAGCTCAGAACTACCATTTAACATATTTCAAGTCTGGAAGTATGAGTTTTTCCTTTGTTAAATAGCATCGGAGAGAAAAGGAGCCTTATAACGGAGAACGCCTGAATTCTGAAATGCGATGGAAAGTGGACGTGATGCATTCTTCAAAACAAACAGAATATATTTCAAGTCCAACCTTATGCCTATTTAAGTGGAAAAATGTTTGAACGTGGCTAAAGGAGACTTAGGTAAGTGACCCGACACAGAACAAAGGGAAAAGGCAAAATATGAACGTTGTGGTAATAAGAAGACATGCACAATGTGTCGAGTCGAGCTCAGAAAGACCTCCGGGCAGAGTCGGGTGTTGAGAAAAGCAGAAGGCTGAACGTTGCGGGAAAGAGAAGGGAGGAAGATAGGTCGGGTCAGGCAAAAAGGTGGTTATTCACCACAGTTAGAATACAACAGCAGGAACATAAATGACAAGGGACAACAAGCAGAAAAGACAAATACACAACAAAGCTAGAAGCCGAAAGGGTTGATTGAAATAATTGGTTTCTGTGTAAATGTAAATTCATTTATTATTTCATATTGTTTGTGATGCAAAGGAAAGTCTCTGTAGGCATAGGAAAAACTCCAATGAGTGATGTAATGATTATTTCTGATGTAATAACTGTTAGGGTCCCGTGATTTGGCTGATTGGAAAGCCAAGTGACAAGGTAACATCAAACCAACTTTGGAACCCAAGGACCTAGCCTTCCTGGACCCAGAGAGGGCTCTCTCTATTTGTGTAAGGGATGTACAGTTGTTTTCTTCTTGTGTTTTTTATTTTAGGCTAGTTATGAAGTACGTTTTTGGTTTTTTTTTTAGGTTTTTGAGGGAGGAACTGATCAAAGACTAAATAGATAAAAATATTGTTAGATCAACTAGGCTATGGGGTCGAAAAGGTCGAGAAAGCCTCAAATGGTGATACAAGGTATATTGAAGGGCTGATTTGATCAAGGTAAAATGGATCTTTAGGTAAAATGAAGTGGGATGGACACTAAGTTTGTGAAGGACAAAGGCTTTCAAACATAAATAGTTCAATAGCAAACATTTATATGGTAGGGCTAACCATTAATCATGATAAATGTAACTACAAACTGATAAATGCATAGAAATAAACATTCAAGCAATACATAGAGATATATGACTCTCTAACTTTAGGAAATTGCTATCAGACTTTGGGGAAAGACAATTAAGACAAACAAATAACTCAAGCTACTAAGAGGAAACTCCTAGAAATAATATTTCGAGCTATCGGGCACTTTGAACTAAGATTGCAGAGTTTTAGGCAAAGGGCAAGATCGATATGAGACCTCCTTGGTTCAACTAGGACAATCAAACATTCAAAGAAAGGTTTCAAAAGTGGAAGCTTTGACTAGCCATGAGTAAGCAGGGCATACCGTGAATCATACTTAGCATGCATAACAACCATAAATGAAACAAGCAAACAATTTCTTCAATGATCAAAGAGCAATTAAGAATTCTTTAATATGACTAAGAAGGAAGAAAACATAGAAGCTATAATGAAACAGGAAATCTGAGGTGCCTCCAAGGGCATGTCTCAAATCTATTCTCTATTGTCTTACAGCAAGCAAGAACATGAAATATGTATGAAAACTAAGAAACATAACAGAGAGGGACACTATACCATTTTACCAAGTCAAGGAATCCAACAGCAGTCCTCTTTCATCATCCAAAACATTCAAGAAACTATCCAATGCATGAGACAAGTATTTTTTCCAAGCTTGTATAACCATATATTTCTCTATATCATCAATTTTAGCCTTGTTTACAATAAAATCTCTTGGAATATATAGGCCAAAGTGAAGGAGAACCTCCTAGTGCAAGTAACAAGCTCGTTGGCCCATCACAAATATCTGATTTTGTCCTTGAGGCTTTGCAAAGCCCAAGGCACAAAATATCTATAAAAATATCCTAAAAATACTAAAAAAGAAAATTAAATGGACTTTTCCCAACTGACAATGGCCAAAAAAGGCTAAACGCACATTTGGAAAAGCCACTTCAGAAAACTGCATTTTTTACAAAAATACTTCAGAAATATAGCAGTAGAAAATTCCCTATCTTGTGGGAAACTTTTGAAGGACCTCCCGATGTTGAAACGAGGCCCGTGATGGCTCGTTGGAAAGCCCTGGATGTCTAGTTTTTTAAAATACTTTTTTTTCCCCAAACTGATCACTAGAAGCCTATGAAAAACTTACCTGTGTGGAAAAACCCAGAAATTAGCCCTTGCTAATATGCGAGGCAGAGTGTTGAAAAAGTGACTGTTTTTCGCCTCTTTGGGGGACCAAAACATCTTCAATTGATCTGAAATTTGCTGAGTAGATGCTTCTGAATTTAATGCATCCAATGGTACCACTCTCACCAGCTGAGGATGCTCCAACAAAAATGGCGGCACCCATGATTTTAGGCAATTAGGACCAAAAATTTCAAAAAACAAGAACATGTCAAAATTTGTTCAATTTCAGTGAGAAAACCCCTTAAGGGTGTTTAGAAACATGCCTAGAAGCTCGGGACAAAATTCCAAGTCTATATGTGTCTTTTCTATTTTTTCTCACCGGGCGCCCTCCTTGGGCAGTCTTGAGTTTGTTTCGTTTTTTTATTGTCTTCCTTGTTGTTTTGGCATTTTTAGTCTTTGGTGAAGAATTCATGGCCCCTTGCCTAGGAGAGGAAACTAGCACATGCTTTGGAGAATCTTCTTCATGCTCTAAGTTTTGTGTTTGCTTGCCCTCATCATGGCCTGCTTGAGGGTTGTCTTGTTTATCCTTGTCACTGCTTTCTTCATGACTGTCATGTTTTTTCCCTTCACTATTTTGCACTTCATCACCCTCATGCTTGCTACTATGTAGGCTGCCATTATGTTCCTCTTCATTACTACCTTGCTGCCTGTAGAGCTATAAAAAGGGTCTCTTTCACCTCTAATTACCTCACATTAATATGTCAACCCGAGAGCGTTTTGTCATTACAAAGAGTGACTCAATCCGAGGCTCATTTGTCAGAGTAATGCTAGTAGTACAGTGCTCAAGAAATACAAGAGTAAACGGATGCTTAAATAAAATTAAATTACTCTAAAGAATAAATCACACACTCAGAAAACTCAACAACTTATCAGTCAAGGGTTCGGCAATGATAACCCATCCCTTCGGAAACTGATGGAAAATGAACTAGAGCATAGATCACGAGCCTGGGAGCTAGACAGTGACTGCCAATGCTCACTACAGCCTTAGATCATCTCTCACACCAAAACATCAAATGCAGATAAATAGAACAGCAAAGTAAATAAAGGATTAAACAACAATTCTGAATGGAACATCAACTCTAAAATGGAACAGCAATTGAATAACTAAGTCCCGCGGGTTATAACCAAACTCAATCTATACACTCTTTGCAATCAAAGAACATTCTGTCACTCTAAAGGCGATTTACACAGATCACACTAATGGAACAGCAATAACAACGAATGAATTATAGAACAATACTGATAAATTAGGAACGCACACCACACGAACGTTTTAGTATAACAGCTCTTGTAATATAACAGTAAGAATGTGCGATTAACTCTTGAAAGGATAAATAACTTGATACAGAGTCAACATACAATTCTATCTGTCGAAACTTCAATGATTCAAACTTGAACAAAGCATATCATATGAACTTGTAAAGCATATCAAATAATCAAATAACAAGAATAAACAAACCACACAGAAGCGAAGCTGTAATGGTACAGAAGCAAGTGTTCTTCGGGGCCGGGCCCTTAGCCTCCAAGGATACACCGCTTTAAGTTAACGTAGACGCGAAGATGGAATAATCACCAAGCTTTCATTAATGCATTGATCAAAAATACATCGAACCAGTTCTCAACAAAGCTTAATAACCAAATCTGATGTTTTACAGAAGATTACATAAAACGTATCCTATCTCGCTATCATCTATCTCCTAAACTAACAGTGCTGTCTCTTTTTATAAAGACGACGGCGGAGATGTCCAAGCAACTAGATAAATAAAGCAGCGATCCCTCAGGATCTTCGATCCTGATGGATTCGCCAAACTGTTAACTCTTCATCCTGTCTTTGCTGTTGCGCTGAGCTGGTGTCCTCTCCTTCTTTCCCGAGCCGATTTACTTTGATCTGTTTCCCTATGTTTGCGTTCGGTTCTCGTCCAGAGAGACAGCAGTTATCTCCACTTTGTCCTTTCCTTTGGAGCGGCAACTCTTCGTTTTCTCCTTTTCCTGTATAGAAAGTAACCATTATTAGTGGCTAAGTTATACACATCGATTCTCACATGTTTTGTTATAGTTCCTTATTACTTTCCAAATTCATGATACAAAAGGTTCACAAATTCTATTAAAAAGTCATTGAAGTAATCATCAAAATCATACCTTTTTAGTACTCCACACACCCCCCTGCTTACCTTGTTTCATGTCCTCATGAAAACATTGTAGTTGACATGTAATGCAGTGAGAGAGTATGCTGGAGAAGGAGTTTCATGTGGAGGCCTACAACCATGTTGAGTGATTAAATAATCAAAGAACCGACCTGCTTGCCCCTCAGGCATATCATACAGGGCCTGGTATCCATGTGCAGGATGCCAAATAATTGGAGCGCGAAATCTACACCCTAACCAAGATGACCCTGCTTTCAGAAGGCTCTGGCCATAGAGATTCAAACGGTCAGCGGCTAACTCAAAGTTCTCATACTTAAATGGTTCTCTGAGCTGGATGTGTGGATCAGAGATTCGATATCGAAATTTGGCTGCATTAATGGCCAAGTCTTTGATGGAAAGGAAATACTCTAAACTCTCTCGAATGAGTGCCTCATGCATGGGCCCTAATGTTTCAATGACACCAGGAGCCGTTATAAGATTTCTATGAACTCTCCACAACTGTACTGGGTTCCTAGGCTCAGCCCTAACCCGTAAATCTAGACCATTTTCTTGACTCTGGAAGGTATCATAGGCTTTTAGCCACTTAATCTGATTAACCCCGAATGAAATGAATGCTTGGAATTGGATATCGCCAATGGAGGGACCAGGGTTCAATTCAGTCTCCTGACTTAGCACAAGGTCGCGTAAATAAAGTTCACACAACAATCTCTGGACTTTCACTCCATAATGTTTACAACAGTCTATAAAATCATTGACATTGTTGATCTGTATAGGGGTGCCTGCCTTAACAACTTTTATTTGTAATTGTAAATACCGTTCTAATAGAAATAGAGCATAGGTTTTAGCAGGGGCCCTACATGCTAAAACATTATTATATAAATAACACAAGTCATTCATCTGTTTGATAGTAGTATCTAGTCTACAAGTTACCTGTGTGACTTCCTCTTGTTCCTTCATCCATCCTTCAAAAGCCTGTCTTTTAGATTGACTGACGTCCCTTAGTTGCTGCTGCAACTCCTCATATTTTTCTTGGGGAACCGTTTTCTCTTTAAGTTGCTCAGCTTCTTGCTGTGCTTGCTTCATCATCTTGTGCAAGGATTTTGTTTTCGGATCTTTCTTCCATAGCTCAGTGGAGGCCGGGAGTTTTACCTGAACCTTCTTGTTATGCTGTTTGGAGTTCAGAACCCTTATTACACCTGAGGGTGGTGCCTCTGTCTGAATTTGCTTATCATCCTTTTCTATTTTAACACGAACCTCAGCATCATGTGGAACGGCAGCTGGATCCTCAGGGTTTTGGACAGCAGGCCATTTGTTGGCCCTCTTTTTCCTCTTTACCTTCTGGTTCTTTTTCAGAATCCTAATTTGTTGTCTGAGCTGGGTTATCGTATTTAACAATTTAGTTCGTTCCTTCCGCAACTTCTTAATTTCCATTGTTTCATTTGAGGGAACGGCAGTCTGTCGATGGTGGACTGGATCATGACCAGTTTCTAACTCTTCCTCCTGGGGTTCTTCCTCACTGCTCTGCTCCGGCTGTTCTGGGGTATGCATCTCGACTGGTTCTGATTCTTCCTGAGCAAATGTTGTTTCTGCTCCTACTTCCTCTAGATTTTCCTCTTGTGACATGGGAACAGATTGTTCCCGTTCAACATTTTCCTCCTCTTCATCATGAACAGGCATGTTCTCTTCCTGGGGTTGGTCGTGGGGGTTCTCTGAACTAGAAGGTTGACCATACTTACTCATATTGGCTAGGATGGCGGCCAAGTCATCTTCTCCCAGTAGGTCTTGTAATGGGCTATCTTCCTGCTGTTCTATTTCCTCCTCCTGTTCAACCTCTGCCCCCTCTTCGTACTGTTCGTCCTCAATTACTACCGGTTGGCTGGCGCTTTCCTGGAGCTTCTCCAGCCTTCCTCGTATTCGAGCCAACCGGGCTGATTTTCTGGGCTTATTTATGCTTCCTCTCATCTGAGCTAACCGAGCTGATTTCCTGGGTTCCTCTGGTTGTTCGGGTGAATCAACGACATGCTTTCGCTTTGCCGATTCTTGGTGTGTCTCTGGTTGTTGTGATGTACTAGCAACATCTTCTCTGCGTTTTGCCGGTTGTTCTGGTGGGTTTATAGAATGTCTACGTTTCGGGGATGGCTCTGTCAATCCCCCCTCAATCATTGCAATGAGCTCTTCCCAGCTGCTCTGCTGCTGGGTAAGACTATAACTAACAACAAGTCGAATCAACCCGTGGTGACTAACAATTGCCTCTACGTGCTGTGCCCTTTTCATACTTTGTGCAGCATCATGCAATAACGAGTTTAAGAGTGTCGGTAAATTCACAAAGCATTTCTGTTTTAGAACAGCTAGAAGTTTAAGGTGTCGGGGTCTTACCACGTCTTTTCTTCCTTCGCAGGTAATGTAGCTCTATACTATTCTTGCTAGCTCCGTCCAGGGTTCTCCTAAGGTCGCTGGCAGAACTCCCTTTCCTTTAATTGTCAAATTCTGGCCTTCGTCCTGGAACAGTTCCATGACCTTCTGTAATCGTTCCTTTTTGAATGTCCATACCGGTCCGGTAGCTGGTAGTCCAGAGACTTCTGCAATTATGGCATCAGTGACCGCTATCCGTTTCCCTCTTACTATGGAGTGGTCATCTTGTAAATTCTGCAAGAACTCCATTGCTACTGTCTCATTACCCTCCTGTAAGCGATTGAAATAGTTCAACCATCCTGCCCTTTCCAGGATTTCTCGGGCAGCAGCAGAGATCGTTAGCTGTTGAGGCTCACTTCGAATTGCTCTTCCTCCCATGATTTCACTGTGATTTCTAAATGGAACAGCAAAAACGTTTTCGGTTTGAAACACAGAGAGCAAGGTTTCGCGAAAGAAAACACAGAGTATGCAACAGTGCAGCAAAAACAACTTGTGTGAAAATAAAAATAAAAATATGCCATGCCGTGAAACCATGCCAAACCGTCGTAAACTAATTGTTTCTAATGGTGAATTGACACGTAATACAGGGAATGATGAGGTTAACCTCCCCCCGCCGCAGTGTGATAGGCTGTCCCAGCCGGCAAATAAAGGAGCGGCACCCAGTCTGCAATCAAGTCAGAAAGGAACAACATGTGGATTTATGCCATGTTGAAAAAGGACAACAGATTACCGAAATCGAGGCGGAGAATGGATCGCGTGTTATATAAGAGGCTGCTGTGTTATGATTTGAGGCTGATGGATAGGGCATGTATCGTACTTGCCAATATTAAGCGGTCATGGTCACCTCCGTTGCCATGATTGGTAATGATAAATATTCATGCGGTGTATAAATCGGGAAATAACATATGATTAGTGCCTAGGATATAAAAAAAAAAAGAGTGTTAGTATCTTACCTATTGGTGTAAGCAAGGTGACTTCAATACCATTAACATTACTCTGCTGCCAACAGGTGTCCATAACCTTGGCAGAGTTGTTTTTCACCCTCGGAACCATGATCCTTTGTGTATACCTAGGAATGTTGTTATATCAAAATGTAGACCATTATGCTGGCTTGGTGACCAGTTAACCATAATGCCATTCACGAGGAAAGAGCGAAACGTGGGCAGGCCGGCTCGTGATGAGACCTCCTGCTCCAAGGTTTGTTTATTTGATATACCTTTTGGACCATATCCCTGGTGTGGTGGCCAGAATGGGAATGCCACTTCACTTCCATCCTCATGATCATGGTAGGCTGGCTCTCGATGAGACCCCCTATCCTGCATTTGACACTTGACGTACTTTTTCTTTTTCATAGAATTCTTTTCCTTATTTATACACAAAGGGTGGTTCAGCACTCCTTAAGAGTAGGAATCGTGGAAGAAGTCTTATTATCTCAATAGGAAGATATAAACTCTTTGCTCTTATTCCCAAGTACTAATAAAAAAGTTTAAGGAAATCAGCATGATAAAGATAACCAATCAGGGCAAAATTAGTAAAAACCATGTCAACAAAAGGTAAGAAATAAGTATGTCCTTCCATTTGTCCTCTTATTAATGCAGAGCCTTATAGATATAGCGATTTATGGTTTGCATATTTCGGTATGTTGTGTTTTTATATTTCATCGCACAAATACATAGCTGAAGCTTGAAGACTAGAAAGAAGACGGGCAAAAAGCATCCTCAATTTAAATCAGCAAAAGAGATCAAAAGTATGCTAATGGTGTTCCGTTGGAAAAGAGACAACGATGGATAATAGAAAAAAGGAAAAAAATGCAAATGCCGTTCCTTTGGGAAAAGGAACGGCAATCATACTATAAAACACTCAATATGCCATTCCGTTGAAAAAGGCAAAACAGCAATAAAAGAACGTTGTTTCTTTGAAGGAAAAGGAACAGTGGTAACCAAAAGGAACAGCGAGAAACGTAACAATATCGTTCTTTTGAAAAAGGAACAACAGAGATCCGAATGCTGTTCCTTTAGAAAAGGAACAGCAGAACAAGCAAAACCAACATCATAAAAACACATGCATATGCTATTAGAAGAGCAAAAATCAAACTTTGTGGAAGAAAAAGGAACAGCAAAAAAATGACAAGAAGATATTCAAATCAAACTTATGTACAAGAATCACTTAAAAACAAGAACTTTATGTACAATTTGCAAAAAGAAATAGACCCTTAATGAATTACAAGTGAGGAAGATTTCTCTTCCTCTCCTAAGATCTCCAGATCAGTATCTCGGCGTAGCTGCTGGCAGAAGGATTCCCGAGTAAGTGGTTTACGGTAGAGACGGACTCGGTGGCCATTTAATTTGAATGCATATCCAGAACCGTCAATGGTGATTAGAGTAAGTGTTCCATTGTCATGTACCTTCTGGATTTCGTATGGTCCCAACCATCGAGTCTGAAGTTTTCCAGGGAAGTCCTGAAACCGAGAATCGTATAACAGAGCCCAGTCTCCCTCGTGGAAGACTTTGTTCTTGATGAGCGCATCATGCCATTTGGCTCGCTGCTGTTGAATCAATGCTGTATTTTGTAGTGCAGAGAGCCGAATTTCGTCTAATTCATTGATTTGCTGTAGTCGATTGAGTTGTGCCTCGCTTAAATCTAGGCCAACTTCCTGTGCTGTTCGCAATGTTTGGATTTCGAATTCTATGGGAAAAATGGGTTGTTTTCCAAACACTAGTTGATAAGGTGAGTAACCGGTGGTGCTCCTCCATGTGGTTCTATATGCCCAGAGTGCTTCAGGTAGTCGGGTAGCCCAATCACGCCTATGTGACGCAATGGTTTTCGTTAGGATTGATTCTATTATCTTATTGCTACTTTCTACCTGCCCATTCGCCTG
This sequence comes from Pinus albicaulis, assembly GCA_034641835.2. Classification (NCBI taxonomy): domain Eukaryota; kingdom Viridiplantae; phylum Streptophyta; class Pinopsida; order Pinales; family Pinaceae; genus Pinus; species Pinus albicaulis. The sequence continues at coordinate 1,384,769,569 of CM076579.1, forward strand.
TGGGTGATATGGAGTAGTGATCTTATGTTGGACATGATAATTGTTAAGTGTTGCAGCTAATTTATGCCCAACAAATTGTGGTCCTCCATCTATAATTATTTCCCTAGGAAGGCCATAATGAACAAATATAAGGAACAGGAACTGTATGACAGAGTCCTCTGTGGCTCTTGGCAATGCTTCTGCCTCAACCCATTTGGTGACATATTTTGTTGCCACCAAAATATATGTTTTCTGATTTGATGAAGGGTTGATGGGTCCAACGAAATCCAGAGCCCACCACTCGAATGGTTCGATGACTAACTGTGGTTTCAGAGGCATTTCATCAGCTTGACCAGGTCGTCCTGCTCGCTGGCAACTGTCACAGGCTTGGACAAACTTCTTTGCATCTTTGAAGATCGTAGGCCAGTAATATCCTGTCTGCAATACTTTATGTCCGGTTCTACGCTCAGCGAAGTGCCCCCCACACGGTCCATCGTGACAAGCTTTTAGGATGTCAAAGATTTCATCCTCTCTAACACATCGCCTGATATGCATGTCTGCTCCTGTGTGAAACAAATAACCTCCAATCCACGAAAATCGAGAACTTTTCTGAATAATATGCTTACGCTCATTAGAGTTAAATGTTTTGGTAATTTACCTACTGCAAGGTAGTTGGCAACATCAGCATACCAGGGTGTTTGAACAGCAACAGCAAACAGGTGCTCATCCGGAAATTGATCTTCCACTGCTGCTGCATCGCTTGATTTTGGTATTCTTGAAAGAAAATCGGCTACAGGGTTTTTTTTGCCAGGGCGGTCCTTGATTGTGATGTCGAATTCCTGCAATAAGATTAACCATCGAGTTACTCTGGCATTTGTGACAGGCTTATTTGCTAAATATTTTATGGCAGAATGGTCTGTATACAAGATAACATGGTAGCCTGTGATATAATGTCTAAATTTATTGATAACATGTATTACAGCTAGGAATTCTTTTTCAGTAATAGTGTAATTCAATTCAGCAGGGGATAAATTTTTGCTGATGTAATAGATAGCATATGGTTTTTTATCCTCTTCCTGCCCAAGGACTGCACCAATGGCTGTATCTGAGGCATCAGATGATATCTGGAATGGTAGGTCCCATTTTGGTCCTCGAAGGACTGGGGCTGTGGATACAAGCTTCTTTAGATCCTCGAAAGCACGGTCACATTTGTCTGTCCAAAGAAAATCAACGTTACCAGTTAGTGCATATAAAGGAGCAGCAATGTGCGAATAATGCTCTATAAATCGTCTATAATAACCCGAAAATCCAAGAAAACTGCGTACCTCTGTTTGAGTAGTAGGAGTGGGAATAAGCAAAAGTATTTGGATTTTGGCCGGGTCTACCTGAATGCCGGCTGCTGAGACATAATGTCCTAGGATAAGTCCTTCAGTCATCATCAAGAAACATTTTTCGTTGCTTAAGAAAAGCCTGGTAACAATGCAGCGTTGTAGGAATTTTTCTAGGGTGTCTAGAGCTGGATCAAAATCATCTCCATATGGTGTAAAGTCATCCATGTAAACTTCAAGTCCATCATTGATTAAATCTGCAAAAATACTAAGGATAGCCCTCTGAAATGTGGCAGGAGCATTACATAAGCCAAAAGGTAAAACTCGATAGGAAAATGTTCCCCAGGGGCAAGTAAAGGTAGTTTTATCCTGGTCTTCAGGGGCAATCTGAATCTGATTGTATCCACTGAAGCCATCCAGGAAAGAAAAGAACTTCTTCCTTGCTAAAGTGTCCAATACTTGATCTATGAAAGGAAGAGGAAAATGATCTTTTTGTGTTGCCTTGTTAAGTTCCCTATAGTCCACACAAATTCTCCATTTCCCATTCTTTTTTGGTACCACCACAAGTGGAGAGACCCATTTACTATCAGAAATAGGGTAGATAAAATTCACATCTAAAAGCTTCTGGAGTTCAGTTTTTACGACGTCTTTTAGATGGGGATTAAGTCTCCTTTGCGGCTGACGCACAGGTCTGGCATCCTTTTCTATGTAAATGTGGTGTGTACATAACTGGGGATCGATTCCTTTCATATCAGGGTAGTCCCATGCAAATGCTTCTTGATATTTTGTTAATAGATGGATGAGCTTTGTTTCTTGTTCAGGTGTGAGATTAGCATTGATGTTTAAAGTTTTCCCCGGTGCAATTTCCACAGTTTTACTATTTGCAACAGAAGTAACAGGTATTATTTGATCATGAATCTCTTTCAGGGGATCTTCTTCTAATTCATTATCAAATTTTGCTTTTATCATGTGACATTGTGTGCGAGGTTCAGTTTGAGTAATGAAATTATTAATGGCATCGTCTTCTGTTTGATCTTTGAAATCGAGTGCCTCTTGTATAGTTAATGGAGATCTGATGTTATTAGTAAGATATGATACAGGGTGCTTATTAGTTTTAATCATTGTGACACTTGGTTGCGCTGGAGGATATAGAACTAAATTTTTGCTATTTGGTCCTCTGGTTATGGTCATATTTCCCTGCCGACAGCCAATGTAGGCATCGGCAGTAGCGAGCCAAGGTCTACCTAAAATTAGTGGGTGTCCATCAAGTCGGGTTTTTGGATTAATTATCAGGAAATCAGTTGGATACTCCCAGGATTCTACAGACACCATGACATCATGTAGAGTGCCCTCTGGTCTAACCACAGATCGGTCAGCCAATTCTAACAGAGTAGAGGTGGGTTCTACAGATGTAATGTCGAGCTTTTGGCAGGTTGTGGTTGTTAAAATATTAATTGCAGCCCCCAAATCAACTAAGGCATTAGGCAGGGTCTGACCATAAATTTGAACAGTTATAATTGGGTTCCCGGGGTCTTCATATTTAAGGGGTGTTTCTCTTCCAGAAAATAGGTCAGATAAGGTACCGACTACTTGGACTCTTGGATTATTTGTTATATTCCTCCTTGGTTTCTTTATGCACAATTCTTTTATAGTTTTGGCGTATATGGGAATGTCTTGAATGGCTTGGAGGAATGGAATTTTTATGTACGGATTTTGTAATTCTCCCAGAATGTCAAAGTCAGGATATTGTATGGATCGTGGTATGGCTAATCGTTCTGGGAATGGAGGAGAGGATGTGGTTGCTTGATTATGAGTTTGTTGCTTATTTACATCCTCTTGTTGTGACTGATGTTCTCTGGGTAACTGATCTTCAATATGAACTGTTTTATCTCCCTCAGTTTCAATTATACGCCCAGATCTTAACTGAAGGTCATTGCACTCCCTTAAGTCAGGTCCTGGTTCTGGTGATTCTATGATTTGAATAGATTGGACCCGCCTGTTGTTTGGATTGGGATCGGGTTGGGCTGGGAGTTGCGGCCTCAAGTTAGACTGGGGATTTTGTTGTAAAGCTGGCAAAGTAGGTTGAGGGAGCGGAATAGTTCCAGCTGGGTGGTACATCGGTCTTTGCCAGCTTGTCTGCCAGGGTGAACTTTGTGAAGTAGAGGGAGTCCATTATGAAGGATACGGGCCATTTTGCCAATATGGTGGAATGTAAGGGAAATTCTGCCAACCAGTTTGGCTTGTTTGATTCAGCCATGGATTTGAAGAAGGCAATGATTGTGGTGACCAGTTTGTAAATGGGGTTTGAGATTGATTCTGCCACATACCATATTGTTGAGCATTATACTGTGGGTTTTGAAAGAAAGAGGTTGGGTCCGGAAACATACCAGGTTGTCTTGGCTGCCACGGGCGGCGCTGGTTGATCGAATTCACCGATTCTGGTTCTTCTTCTGCTTCCTTATATACCGCTTTCAATCCAGGAAGTGAGGGGCAGCTTTCCGTAAGGTGATCTTTTGTACAGATGGCGCATGTTTGGACTTTATCTAATGGACACTCCTTGTGGCTGTGTTTTTTTCTGCATCGGGGGCAGAAGATTGCCATATTCTGTTCTGCCTCCAGCTGCTTCTGTTTAGCCTGCACCATATCAAGTTGTGTAGTTAGTGTCCCCATAATATCAGTTTTAAAATTTTCTAATAAATTTCCAATTTCTGTGCGTGTTACTCCTTCTGCTGATAATTTGTTATCTCTTGCAAACCGATCATATTCTGTCGGTTTTATTCTTGTGCTGCCTCTCGAACTCCTGACACACAAATCAATAATGTCAGAAAAACTCTCTTGATAAATATCCCCTTTGCTCATAATGTTTAATGTTTCAATCCATTGTTCCTTCATGCCCCTCATTAATGCGGTTTTTAACACATTATCAGGTAAAGGTAGCGATGCATAAGGAGATCTTTGTAAATTATACTGAAAACGTTCCACATACTCCTCTAGTGTTTCATTTGGTCTGGCTGACATTTGAAATATCTCGTCTTTTAATTCTCTAGACCTACAATAATCCTGGTATTTCTTTAAGAAGGATTCTTTCATTTGATCCCAATTGTTGATAACCCCGCCACCTAGCCCCATAAACCATCTTAAAGCAACCCCTTTCAATGTAGAGGGGAATAATTTCAATTTTTGGGGATCGGTGGTGTAATCGTATCCTCGACATAACACATCGAATTCGAATAGGAATGCATCCGGATCTTCCGATGTGAGTCCATGAAATGTAGGGATATGCTGAAGAGGGATAGCTTTCATGGGTGCATTTGCTGCAGAATCCACTATAGGATATTGTAATGTAGAGGTTTGAGTGTTTGGCTGGTTTTGAGCGTTTGGTTGGTTTTGAGCCATGGGATCGAATATATGTCAGTAACCTTCTGGGATATCTAGGAGGGTATTCCTAGGTTGGGTGGGAACGGTTTTGACAGGGATCTTTTTAATAGCGCTTCCTTTATCTGGAATAATGGGAATACCAAGTGTTTGAGGAGATTGAATCTCTTCAAAAATGACTTTCGCAGCACTCCCCTTATCTAGGCTATCTAATGACTGATTTGTTTCAAGAGGAGATTTTGGTTCCTTGGTTTCCCCTGTTTCTCCTTCTCCTTCGCAAAAGTTGCTAGAGTTCCCTTCCTGCAATAATTCTGGAGTGGAATTTTCAACTTCTTGAAAGTCCTGCTCCTCAGTTTGACTATGCACCTCAGCACATGCTACAGATGGTGATCCTGTGGCCTGAAGGGAACTAGTAGGTGGTTTGGAAGTGTTTTTCTTGAAACCTACTGATGGCTGAGACTCTGTTTTCTTATAAATTTCGTCTATGAAGGTCGTTCGGCCAAGGGTCACCGGCCCCTTAGCTTTTTCAGGTTTGGATAGGGGTTTGATATTCTTTTCCGGTTTTTTCTGCTTAGTCATGCACTCAAAAATAAACTACCAACTTCTATTCAAACAAACAAAAACAAATCTGTTAGGAAAGCGGATAATGAGCAGGTCTTTTACATGCTCTGCACGTAGGTTCTTACCTTCCATTTTTAGGATCCAACTCCTCCCTAGTAGGCTTGTACACCACTCTGAAAAAGACAAATGGCTTCACTCTTTCCCCGGCAACGGTGCCAAAATGTAGAGCTATAAAAAGGGTCTCTTTCACCTCTAATTACCTCACATTAATATGTCAACCTGAGAGCGTTTTGTCATTACAAAGAGTGAATCAATCCGAGGCTCATTTGTCAGAGTAATGCTAGTAGTACAGTGCTTAAGAAATACAAGAGTAAACGGATGCTTAACTGAAATCAAATTACTTTAAAGAAATAAATTACACACTCAGAAAACTCACTAACTTATCAGTCAAGGGCTCGGCAATGATAAACCATCCCTTCAAAAACTGATGGAAAAGGAATTAGAGCATAGATCACAAGCCTGGGAGCTAGAAAGTAACTGCTACTGCTCACTACAGCTTTAGATCATCTCTCACAACAAACCAACAACTGCAAGTAAATGAAACAGCAAAGCGAATAAAGGATTGAACCACAATTCTGAAATGGAACAGCAACTCTAAAATGGAACAACAATTGAATAACTAAGTCCCGCGGGTTATAACCAAACTCAATCTATACACTCTTTGCAATCAAAGAACATTCTCTCACTCTAAAGGCGATTTACACAGATCACACTAATGGAACAGCAATAACAACGAATGAATTATAGAACAGTACTGATAAATTAGGAACGCACACCACACGAACGTTTTAGTATAACAGCTCTTGTAATATAATAGTAAGAATGTGCGATTAACTCTTGAAAGGATAAATAACTTGATACAGAGTCAACATACAATTCTATCTGTCGAAACTTCAATGATTCAAACTTGAACAGAGCATATCATATGAACTTGTAAAGCATATCAAATAATCAAATAACAAGAATAAACAAACCACACAGAAGCGAAGCTGTAATGGTACAGAAGCAAGTGTTCTTCGGGGCCGGGCCCTTAGCCTCCAAGGATACACCGCTTTAAGTTAACGCAGACGCGAAGATGGAATAATCACCAAGCTTTCATTAATGCATTGATAAAAAATACATCGAACCAGTTCTCAACAAAGCTTAATAACCAAAGCTGATGTCTTACAGAAGATTACATAAAAATGTATCCTATCTCGCTATTATCTATCTCTAAACTAACAGTGCTGTCTCTTTTTATAAAGACGACGGCGGAGATGTCCAAGCAACTAGATAAATAAAGCAGCGATCCCTCAGGATCTTCGATCCTGAGGGATTCGCCAAACTGTTAACTCTTCATCCTGTCTTTTCTGTTGCGCTGAGTTGGTGTCCTCTCCTTCTTTCTCGAGCCGATTTACTTTGATCTGTTTCCCTATGTTTGCGTTCGGTTCTCGTCCAGAGAGACAGCAGTTATCTCCACTTTGTCCTTTCCTTTGGAGCGGCAACTCTTCGTTTTCTCCTTTTCCTGTATAGAAAATAACCATTATCAGTGGCTAAGTTATACACATCGATTCTCACATGTTTTGTTATAGTTCCTTATTACTTTCCAAATTCATGATACAAAAGGTTCACAAATTCTATTAAAAAGTCATTGAAGTAATCATCAAAATCATACCTTTTTAGTACTCCACACTGCCCATCACTTCGCTTTTCCTTGGAGGCATTGTGCTTCTGATACTCTTTACTGGCTTACCAAGACAAACTGATTCAAATGGTCACTGAAAAAATGGTCTTCAACCAAAAACACCTTTTCCTCTTTGCAAGACTAAGTTTGTCCTTAGTTGTCAAACATTTTTTTGATAAGTGAAAGCAAACTTACTTCTTCAGCACTATGTTTGAGGAAAGAAGCCTTTTAACAAGATATGTTTGTGGTTTTTTAAGAGAAGTCTCCTTTTGTTTTTGGCATAAAGACTCTTCCCCTCAAACACTGTTTTTATGAAGTCATTGTTATTAAAAGACTGAAAAAAACCCCTTTCAAACTGATAAGACTCTTCCTCCCAATTTTTTCCCTTGCTTTGGGTGGCCTTCTTGGTCCTCCTCCTCTTTGGTAATTCAACAATGGATTTCTTGGGCAACTTGCCTTTGCTTCTAAGTGCTCTAGTAACATTAGGAATTACAATTTGAGCCACTTTCTTTCCTGATGTTCGGGGCTTTGTTACCTTTGGAGAAGAAAGCATGGCCCCTTGCCCAGGAGAGGCAGCTAGCACATGCTCTATTTGGTCTTTGCCCTTACTGCTCCCCTCATCATCTTTGCCACTGTTTTCCTCCTTTTAAAGGTTGCCTTGTTTAGAAGGCTCATTGTTAGGGCTTTGTTTGTCATCTTCCTTGCTGCCTGGTGGGCTTTCTTTTCTTTCATCAAAAGTGTCCCTTTGAGGACTTTTTTGACCCTCCTCATGAGTGCTTTGACTGTCACCTTACATGTCTCCTTGAGGGCTGCCTTGTTCACTTTTGTCCTTGCTTTCTTTAGGACTGTTAGGCGTTGTATCCTCAATGCTTTGTGTTTTATCATTATGCTCACTTCTGTGCTTGGATTCTTCATTTTTTTCCTCCTTATCACTTTGCTCTTCTTCACTGTTTTGCTCTTTCTCACTGTGCTCTTCTTCATCACTGTGATACTCTTTCTCACTGTGCTCTTCTTCATCATGCTCCTTTTCATCAATGTATTGCTCTTTCTCACTGTGCTCTTCTTCATCATGCTCATTTTCACTTTCAATTATAGGAGATTTTTGCTTCTTAGGAGTAGACTTACTAGAAGAAGGAGAAAGATGATGAGTGGATGGTGAAGGAGGTGCATGGGATGAAGAAGCAGTGGCGAAATCGGGATGTGAAATGAAAGAGTCCCAAGAAATTTCCTTTTTCTCAAGTTGATGGAGGATGGCGATCTTGACAAGGAAATGATGAAAAAGACAAGCTTGCTACTGAGAGGAAGGCTTCTTTTGAACAGTAAAAGACATCTTTTCAATACTTCTATAAAGGAAAAAGGGTAGGTTTAGCAATTGGGTTCTTGTGAAGTGCATGAGTAGCCTGATATGGTAAGCATAAACCTGGGAAAACCTCCCTTCGCATGTGAAATACCTCATGATGATTTTCATGAGAGGATCATAGCTAGTCAACAAATATGAAAAAGGGAAAATAGATGGGCATGCATCCCGATGTTCTGGTTTCAAGAAGGGTTTATATTGATATGAATCTAGGTAGCTCTGCTTAAACCATTTTTCTCCGACATATGGAATTTTGGTAGCTCTGGAAATAGATCTAGGAGAGAGCTTGAAGTCTAATCCTGCTAGATGAACATGCTTCCCTTGCAGCCTTAAAGCAAATAGATGTGTCAAGGGAAGATAAATTTTCACCTCTGTTAGCCATCAGTATTTTTTACATGTTAGTGATGACTATATCTTCAGCTGAGTTTTCTAGAAACTGATTTCCTTATGTCAATATGTCATCCAGAAAACCCTCCCAAAACTTTTTTCACCTTTTTTCCTATTCAGTCCATCCCTGGCAACATCAAAAACCTCATATCAAAATCCTATCTAGCTTCAGCCTTATTGACCTGCTCATCAGCCTTAAAAGGCAAATCCACATCAGTTTCAAAGGTCTCCCCTATGTTAGGAAGTGGCGTTTTAGGACATTTCACCTTTGGCAATCATCAAAAAGCCAAAGAAGCCTCCATCTGCAGCAGACCTACCATGACTGATCCCCTACTTTGCAAATGAAATTGACAAACAGCCTTAAGTCGCGCCACTCATATTCTCTAGGTCTCAGCACTGCATAAAGCCCAATCTCAAGCTGACTAGTAGGTTTTTCACTGTGTTCTATGGTTCTACAAAGACAGGAAATATATTTCATCTCAGGATGAATTGCTTGATCCACACTTAGAGGAACAGCTGCTTCTAAATGTATTGTGAGCCTGAGATGAAGCTGCAAAACAAAAGGCTCTCAATCAAGACCTTACAGCTCTTTTCAGCATGAAAATCACAGTAAGAAAGGGTCGCCACTGTCTCAGCAAAATGGTAAATTGTCAAGGCCCAGAACCTCCTTCATTTACAAGCAGAGGGTTAGGGCGCCTCCTTCATACATAAGCAGAGGGCGCAGGCCAGTGTTGACTCAGAAGGTTGCAGAAGTCCAGGTTTGCCTTTACTGAAACAATGAAACAATATCTTCAGGTTTCATGAATGTAATTGCTGACCATAACAGGAATATAGTGGAAATATGATAAGCTCAAAGGAAGGGGGAGTTTGGCCTAAAAAAAAGAGTTCATTTCAAACTTGCAAACCATATGGATTTTTGAACTCTAGAAGGACCTGTCATCAGTAAACATCCAAATCATAAGAGGCCTGTTTTGTTCAAAATCAGATAGAACAGATGGTAACCAATGCCATTACACAAGCAGGAGAAAGGTCTTGGTTTTTCAAGAAAGCACTGACCTTCATAGTCACAAAGGCTATTTGTCAAAGTAATCAATCATGAGATGAACAAGCCAAATATCTAAATCAGCCTTAGGACAGTACAGGGAAACAATATTACTCTGGCTAGGGTTTCTGCTGACACACAATGATGCTTGCAAGTGAAGATGCTAAGACTGATGTTTTTCAAGAGGTTTCTTACCACTACATTCAGAAAAAGGCTGTGTCGAACCTAGTGGTCAAAAAGTCTCCAGACACCTTATCTGATGAAGAGCCTCCTCCATGCATGAGTAGAGGGCCAAAACTACTGCAGGGTGCTGAAACTGATTGATGCAAGAAAGCAGTGGAAGGATACCAAAGACTGAAACAAGGTCACTACACAGATGAATGACAGTGCTGATAGTGTAAAGATACTGATACTCCTATTTCAAGAACTATCTGTCAGACAGTACATCTAGTGGAAAGGAGAAGGTATTGAACATATTGTATGTGTTGAGGAGGTAAATCCCCTCTGCGGACAGAGGCGATCCCTACTAGCCCAGCAGGGGTCTAGCAACAAACAAACAATGCTATGACGCAAGCTCCTAGTTACGAATGAAAGATTTGGGATAAGAACCTACCTGGATTCCAGCGCTCGATCTGAAAAAGAGATGTCCCCGTCCTTCGGTCCTGGCAGATCACAATCCTTCCACGATCTCCGTGGATGAACACCTGCACACAGAAAGAACAAACAGATACAAGCATAGGAACCAGCATACGTAACTAAACATCGGTCAGAAAAGACATTACTCGCATTAACATAATGGAAAAAGGAGCGGAACCATAATCATAGTCATCTATTAAAGTGGTAAACGAATAGAAGTTACAACCAAGTTCTGACGCTGCAGCCTCCTTCGCGCGGGTCTCCGGTCGTCCACGTCTCGCAAAGCTCGCCGGGGGAAAGGGAAACCTCTCCAGAGTCTCGTAACAATGGTCTCCTCGCTTGAATGGGCCTTGGGGGAAAGAAGGGATTCTTTACGGCAAAAGGCGCTTGGGAATAAAGAGATGCGAAAGCTTCAGCACTTCAAGACTATCGGCCCTTCAGCCCCTTCATCAATGGATGAAGGCTATATTTATAGAGGAGAGGAGGAGGTTGGGATCCCTACAATAGTGGAAGGGAGGCCTTATCCTTTGGGAGGTTCCCCATATGATGGAAACAAGAGGCCAAAGGAGGAAGGCCGTGGTTATTCAGGCAAAACCACTCCTGATGACTCATCCACGAAGTTGTTGTAATCGAAACTTCGCCTCTTTTTTAAAAAACTTTCCATAAACAGAGTGGCGCGGGTACAACACTGGGACAAAGCGCCAATTGGCGCGGGCTCGGTGTTAATTTTCCCCCATTGGCGCGAGTACATAACGGGCTACCAGCGCCAATGCAAAAACATGTGTTTTTAGGGGTCTGTTCAGGAAATGATAAACAGGAGAAATGTTGTCCTCATGGAAAGGGATGCAATGAAGGTATTTTCAAGGCTTGACATTGCTCACAGGTCACATAATGGGTCCTCCATTGTGCGGGACGGGGAATGGTAGGGACGGTGACAGATTACTGTGTAACAGATGCCCCCTAAAGCATGAGGCCCGAGAGAGAGAGGGGTGAAATGCTTCTGAAGGGCTATGTTCAGGCGGAAGGCCCGCGTCGGAAACACTGCCGCAGAGAAAGATACAAGCACGAAATCCTCAAGTACATGATGTATATATCCATGGTATGGACGCGACCATCCGAAACGGAGTATACGATAATGCGGATCCAGGGTATGGGCGCAGCCATCCAGCAAGGATCAAATAAATAGACTCAGGTATGGTCGCAGCCATCCAATTAGTGAGTCATATACATAATGATAATAATCCACAATCGCGGCCTGGATTACAACAGACACAATCCAGGGTCTTGCGTTCCATCTCGACCCAAACAAAGTACAAGTTCAAGCATGCGAATATGTGAGCTGAAGTCGAACATGCAAGAACATCGTCTGATTACCAGCCAATGATGAAAGCTGTTAACAGACGCGAGAAAAACCACCAATAATGACAATGGTCCTCAAGGTACTACAGGTACAATCTACGGCGTGCGAATAAATGAGTTGATGTCGAACACCCGCAGAATCACTCGATCGGAGGTCAATGATGTAAACCTCTCGTCGAATGCGACGAACCTGCCATTGAGGCATGCAAGCTCCAAGGTACCATAAGGAGTCTCTAGACCAACTTCCTGGATAATGAGTTGATGTCGACAGGAAGTGACCTTGATCGAAGGTGGGCCATAATGATTCCCACATCATCGACACGAGACAGAGAAACATAATGTTTTGTTGTGAATCAGGATCATATGAGAAACAGAGGAAGGTTGATATTCGCAGAGGCCAACTTCTCTTGAACATATAAACGGCACGACAATGGACTTGGCAGTATTTGACATCAACAGATCAAAGGTCATGGCGATGAGGCAGTGAACAGATGAGAGGTCAAAAGAGATTACCCAAACCCATGGAAGCAAATTGAAGCAACGAGATGAGATGTCCCCAACCCGACACGAATGCAGACAAGTGCCATGTTCAAGAGCGACATACTGCCGACGACAACGACGATGGTTCCATTTTTCCCCACCATTTCGGTGAGTACCTCTTTATTTTTACACAAGCTTGAAGAGGATACCATATGCTTGTCATATAAATCCGTCTTTCGGACGAATCCATCCTAGTACATTTAACGAGCCCTAGGAGGGAGAAACTCAGAGAACGTCATTTCGACTAGATCCGATGTCATCAGGGTTTAACGAGTCTGACAAAGGAAGAACTCGGCGTCTTTTCATGTTTAGAGAGTTTGAAAAGACAGCGGAAAAGAAAACTCCACAGGTCCCTTTTCGTAAATAGTTCCCCGGATCCGAAAAGGTAGAAAACAATATCCGGGAAAACCTCCTAGTCGCGATAGGCTAGGGTATTCCTTTTTCGTAATCAATCCATCCCAGCCCGAAAAAGGGTTAAACTTATACTGGGTGAACGTCGATTCGTGTCCATTTTAACGAGATCGAAACGACAAGGGCCTCGGCAATCTTTTCATGTTTAGAGAGTCAGAAAAGAGCTGAAAGATGACTCCTCCTGGAGGAACGAGTGGTATAAAGGGTAGCAACTGGTTCCGGTAATGGTGGAACTACTCTGAACAAATAAAAGTCGAGAGGCTGGCTAACAAGACCACTCATAGCAGCGGTTCCTCAGGAACGGGTAAAACAACCAAGTGAAGGCATATGATCGGCCAAGCAGATAGTGACGATGGAGCGAGAAAACCAAGGCTCATCTGGCAAAATAGGCTGATAAGATGACAATCACAAGGGGTAAAATGGGAAAGTTTTCATTTTTACACAAGCAACAATTCCAAAGTTGGCGCAGAGTTGGTTTTAAAATTTTACACAAGCTTAGAGCAAGATAAACTATCGCAGAAAGCTGGTTTCATTTTACAAGCAAGCTTGGAAACAAACTCTGCTTGAAAAAGTGACATACTGACATGGTAATGCAATTCGAAATTACATGCCCCCAAACCAGTCCTTATGAGATGGGAGTGAAGGTTCAATCTAAGTCAGAAAAAGACAATTTTGGGATTCTTCAAGGTCTTATCAAAGACTCGAATTGAACGGGAACGTGTTTCATTGTTTTAACGAGGTTGACACATTAAAAGAACTATCCTCCAACATCCTTGTTTCATTTTTTTAAGGAGCTTGACACAAGCAGAACGAACTATGCTCCGACAACCTTGTTTCATTTTTTAAGGAGCTTGACACAAGCAGAACGAACTATGCTCCGAACACCCTTGTTTCATTTTTTAAGGAGCTTGACACAAGAAGACAAACTATGCTCCGAACACCCTTGTTTCATTTCTGACTTGACTGAAAGACAAACCTGCTCCGAACACCTTGTTTCTACATTTTAGAGGCTTGACACAAGAAAGACAAACATGCTCAGAGCTGAGCCTCATCATGATGAATAAGAAGTCGGGGCTTCCAGCTTTCCCTCTAGATGGAAGGAAAACATCCACGGAAGTTGGAAGTCAGGACCCAATGCCCCCAGCACATTATGCACAACGGCATCATCACTGAGCACAGGCACGGGGTAAGTAGCCACATGGTTGACCTGCGGTGGAGCAGATACAACGGGTGGATAGAAACCAGGAGGGGGTGATGGCGGACCAGATGCCATATTAGGACCAAAGAACGAAAGCTGATCAATGGTCACAATCCGTCCTTCATGTGGAAAGCACATTACGCGAAAGAGGGAGGAGACAAGTGCTCCCATGGCATAGGTGTAATCGCGCCCCAAAAGCAGATTGAAATCCAAGGGGCCTGGAACAACCATCACATCCATATGGACAGTTTTACCTCCCAAAGTAACAGGTAACCTTGGAAGGATCCCCAACGGTTGACTCGTCCTTCTATTAAAAGTCAACAGATTCTGCGTAACAGGCGCAAGCGGTGGTGAACCAAAAGCTTGCCAGGTAGTCGAGGACAAAATACTAACAGATGCACCTTCGTCTATAATGGTGCTGGGTACGACCAGACCAAGAGCCTGTACTGTGATCTCGAAAGGCACGTAAGACGGAAGGCGGAATCCTGCAAATCGACTCCAATCAAAGGAAGCAACCAAACTACTCGGAGGGGCTACCATCGGACCGAGATGGTCTTCCCCTGGTGTTACGGAAGCAGAAGCCTCTTCCATGACCTCCATCTCGAAGGCGGGAGGAAAATCCTCCGTAGCCTCCATCTTGGGAGGCGGAGGAGAAACTTCTTGAAGTACAGGGACAAGAGAATCTCTCTCCAAGTCTGAAGAATCTGAAGAAACCAGAAGAACATGAGGGTTATGGGGTCCACTCTCAACAGAAAAGCCTTGGTGCACTGCAGATGGGGCCAGTTCAACCGATCCCACGACCAATGGTTGGTCGGGAACGGATTCCTGAATCTGAATTTCTGGAGGAGTGGGATCGACCAAGGATGACCCTTGACCAATCACGGCATCAGCCGGTGGAAGACTCAAAGAAATCTGTTTATAACCAGCCGGGAGGCGTGGTGTAGAAACAGTCAGGTTGTCCAAGACTCGCTTGGCTTCATCCATATAAGGACAAAGGTGAATAGCATGGTGCCCTTCACACAACTTACGGGGATTGGTGATCTTACCCTGCTTCTTAGGAGCCTTACCAGTGCCCCCAACCTGACTCCCGGAAGCCAAAGACAACGGTGGGGGACCGTTGGACCATACTTCGAGTACCTTGGGAATGCCAGGGCAGTCTCGAAGAAGATGGTCTCCCGTGCACAACATGCAGGGGAACTTGACTTTCCGAGGAGGGTTGGAAGGGTTATCAAGAGGAGACGTTTCGGAGGCAGTAGCCGTACATTTAGCCTCTCGCTTATCGGACTTCTTCTTCTTAGTCTTCTTCTTCTTCTTCTTAGCCACCTGGTTACTCGAATCCAGACTTTCACCAGGCGAAGAGGAGGAGGAGGACTCAGAAACAGGCGAAGAAGGGGAGAGGTCCACCTTAGAATCAACATGATGTGGTTCGGGTGGAGGAACTGATTGACCAGTAACCGAGACATTCGGAACGACAGAGGTTGAGAACAACCAAACAGGCAACCCAACAGTTAACCCGGGAAGGGACAACGTCGCCATGTAAGGAGCACCAACATTTCCAAAAGGAGAAAAATGACCAGGATTCCCTTCTGAGGGGATTCCTTGGTTGGTAAACTCTGAAAAAGTTCCCATCAAACTCAAAACCACACACGGGCTGAAAACGAGTTAAGACACACGATCAAACGGTCAACAAGCAATGTCTAAATAGGTGTGAAATCGTGGGCGATTAATTTTACCACATTGGAAAATAAGAAGTTCTACCGTTTCATATTTTAAGAGTCGAGAAACGACAAAAAGATGACTCTATCTCTTTCAGAGTTGACACAAGCGTGAAAGGACAAGCGCTTGACGGTCTTTTCAAGTTTAGGGAGTCAGAAAAGACCAAATGACTGCTCAGGAAAAAACTAGGCACAAAGGGTGTACCAGATAGCCGTGAACTGCAATATACACCTTGGTTTCAAAATGAAACAGAATTCGACCAAGGACTTTCCGTACGTGCAGGTAGTCTCCCCGAATGCTGTGTTCGGTGTATCACGGGTAAAAGGCGGCAGACTCGGCTTCCTATGGATAAAGGATTGAAAACCTATAGGGGTCTCCCTTTATATACGCGACGGTACGGGGAGCGCAAGTCCGTACTAGCGCTGTCTAAAGCCAATAGGCGAACGACAGCTGCTAGGTTTAACGACGCCGGAACACGTCTCTAGCCTAGACCTTCTAAATGTGTTTCGTTAAGTTCCAATGCTGCCTTAGGTTAATTGAAAATTTTTTACAGTTGATCTTCAATTAAGTTTCAATTTCCAGGCCCTATCGTATGTAGTGTCTCACAAGACTCCTAAATGCAAAGCTACATGAGAAAAGAAATCTTTCAATTCGATGAATGCTATCTAGTTAAGGGAAGAGCTTCAAACAATGATGCAACAAACAGCAAAACTGAAAACGAAACTTTCCCAAACTAGATGACTTTCACTATCCAAAAGTATTCTAAACATTCAACGAAGCGAATTATGCAATGTAATCTATGCAAAATCCTTTTTTCGAAAACTATGTAATTGTAATCTATGCACAATTTCCTTTTCTTTTCAAATAATACGAATGCACTCAATGCATTTTTCGATGAAATGAGAATCTACTTAATGCATGCTTTTTACAAAAGAGAATGCACTCAAAGCGATTTTTAGTTTTCAATCACTAAACAATGTGATCTAAGTCCAATGATGAATCTCAAAAACACTTTTCGATGCAATGTGATCTAATGCATTTAAACGAAAAGAAAACTATGAGACGAAAACTAAAAAAACGCAAATCTTCTTAATGAAAGATGAAAGCAAAAGGGATGCGAACAAACACTAAGAATGCAATCGTTGTTTCAAAATACTTTGTGACAAAATCCCTCAAAAGTTGACAAGACATATGCGGTCAAACACAAAAAGGACTTCCAAAGCAAGAGATCAAAACAAGGCATTCATCCCTTTTACATCAAACAATCATAGAAAGAAGACATTCCAAATAATGAGCAATGTAATCTATGCTCATACAGAGGAAAGACCCGAAGGGAAAGACGCACTGTTGAAGGATTAAAGGAAAAAAACTCAATTTTCATACACCCTGAAAGTGGCCCGACTTGTACATTGACAACTAGCGCCACTTGGCGCGACTTTTACTTGAAAACTAGCGCCAATGGCCAAGTGGCGCGGGTTGCTAACTGACAACAAGCGCCACTGCATGAAAATGAAAAAACAAAGAATTTCTCCCAACCAAAACCAGACTTCCCACTTCAAGCTGAATCTAAAACAAACCCAGAAGCAAAATACTGACCAAAAGAAACTTCTGAACAAGGATAACCCTACCACCTACAGGAAATGGCGCGACTGTCTGGCTGTAATCCGCGCCAGACAGGGGATGGCGCGAGTAATGAACTGGCAACCTGCGCCAAGTGGCGCGACTGTCAGGCTAGAAACCGCGCCAATCAAGCCAACTATGAAAAGGTGAAAATTCAGAAAAACAAAGGTCAGATCTGATCCTCTGGGGGCTGAACCACAAGCCAAAACACAAAAAGAACCCAACCCAGAAGGCTCATCAAGCAAGGAAAAACGATCAAAGCGAAACAACATAAACGAGACAAGGAAAACCGGATGATCCCCAGCGGAGTCGCCAATTTGTTGAGGAGGTAAATCCCCTCTGCGGACAGAGGCGATCCCTACTAGCCCAGCAGGGGTCTAGCAACAAACAAACAATGCTATGACGCAAGCTCCTAGTTACGAAATGAAAGACTTGGGATAAGAGCCTACCTGGATTCCAACGCTAGATCTGAAGAAGAATATGTCCCCGTCCTTCAGCCTTGGCAGATCACAATCCTTCCACGATCTCTGTGGATGAACACCTGCACACAGAAGAAACGAACAGATACATGCATAGGAACCAGCATACGTAACTAAACATCGGTCAGAAAAGATATTACTCGCATTAACATGATGGAAAAAGGAGTGGAACCATAATCATAGTCATCTATTAAAATGATAAACGAATAGAAATTACAACCAAGTTCTGACGTCGCAGCTTCCTTCGAACGGGTCTCCGGTCATCCACGTCTCGCAAAGCTCGCTAAGGAAAGGGAAACCTCTCCAGAGTCTCGTAACAATGGTCTCCTCGCTTGAATGGGCCTTAAGGGAAAGAAGGGATTCTTTACAGCACAAAGGCACTTGGGAATAGGGAGATGCAAAGCTTCAGCACTTCAAGACTATCAGCCTTTCAACCTTTCAGCCCCTTCATCAATGGATGAAGGCTATATTTATAGAGGAGAGGAGGAGGTTGGGATCCCTACAATAGTGGAAGGGAGGCCTTATCCTTTGGGAGGTTTCCCATATGGTTGAAACAAGAGGCCAAAGGAGGAAGGCCGTGGTTATCCAGGCGAAACCACTCCTGATGACTCATCCACGAAGTTGTTGTAATCGAAACTTCGCCTCTTTTTTAAAAAACTTTCCATAAACAGAGTGGCGCGGGTACAACACTGGGACAGAGCGCCAATTGGCGCGGGCTCGGTGTTAATTTTCCCCCATTGGCGCGAGTACATAACGGGCTACCAGTGCCAATGAAAAAACATGTGTTTTTAGGGGTCTGCTCAGGAAATGATAAACAGGAGAAATGTTGTCCTCATGGAAAGGGATGCAATGGAGGTATTTTCAAGGCTTGACATTGCTCACAGGTCACATAATGGGTCCTCCATTGTGCGGGACGGGGAATGGTAGGGACGGTGACAAATTACTGTGTAACAGTATGCTATGAATGCCAAAGGAGCAGTTGATTTAAAAAGGGTTAAAGACATTCCATGATTGCCTATCCAGAAATCTAAGGAAATCCTTTCTGAGCAAACAAAGAAGTCTAGGGTGAAAGGATGCAACCTAAAAAGTGTATTTACAGTCCAGAGAAAAAACTTGTGAAACACCTAGAAGCAGCAATTTATCACTGGGAAAGTAAAACAGTGACCAAGGTTGAGTCATAAAATGCATGATGACAGGTATGCAATGCTATGAATAGACAAAGAGACAATTTTGAAAATATGTGTGCCACTGATACCAAAAAAGAAAACTTTCTCCTTGAGGAAAGGGTCAAGCAGCAAAACAATATCATATATCAAAAGTCCGAAGAGGCGCCTTTCAAGAAGGGGTGTCTACAGTTTTTCAAATATTTTTGGTGCATTATGAAATAGCCCTTCTTTGCTAACAATCACCAAGAGAGGGGAAGCAGTGAACGTTTTTCAGTTATGAAATGATTATGTGGGCAAAAAGAGGTAACACAAAGATCAGAGCTCGGGGTTAAAAGGCGGTATATATATGTTAAATTAACAAACCCACTGTTTGAAAAGAACAAACAAAGTTAAAAGTCAATGATCAAATGACCGTTGAGAATGTGCTTTTGAAAATGATATAAGGTTGAGATGTGAGAGTGGAAATTCGTTTTCAAAAACTAGAATCAAAGCCCGTGCTTCCACAGCATCGAACAAGCAAGAAAACTTGGCGAAAATTTTAAAATTTTTGCACTCTGAGGCGGCGCGACGTGCCTGGGATCTGGCGCGACGTGCCTGGGCGTCATTTTACACAGGCTTTCAACGCCGGCGCGACGTGCCTGTAGGTGGGCGCGACGTGCCTGTAGGTGGCCGCCCGACCACACGACAGGCCGACCCGACACTTTTCTCCGGCGCGACGGGTTTTGCTCCAAAGGTTGTCGCGCCAGTATTGAAGGGTTCCGTTGCATTTCTAGCTCCCTCCAAGGGATTTCTTCTCAAAAACTCACAAGGTACTTTATCTCCTACCTTGAAAAACTCGAAAAATCAAGTTTAAAACCTGTAGACCTTGGTTTGAAACTGTACATAGTTAAAAAGGCAAAATTTGTTGATGAGAAGCTGGAGGCAGGGGTATAAAGGTGTTAGTTGATGTCAAAGTTGTCAGAAACAGAGGTGCAGATATTTTGTTGGTGTATTTCTCAAACTCACAAGAAAAGGGTGTATTGTCTAAACCACTGTCTGCATTGATTTCCACCTAAACTAGGTCTGTTTTCTCTTCGCACTATATTTCATCATTCCGAAGATTTGTTGACAAAGAAATTCTGAGAGTAAAGGGGACTGTTTTTCTGAGGGCAGAGGCTTTTGGTGGTTGAAATCTAACATCAGAGACAGGAGCAGAAATGTATTGATAGATATTGTGAACCCACAAGCAAAGGTGTCCTTCACAAAGCACTGTGCACTGATTTTACAATCTAACTTAAGTCTGCCTTTTGTCATTACACTACATTGTATCACTCTGAAGCCTTGTCAACAGAAGAATTCTGAGGGTGAAACAGGGCCTTTTTCTGAAGAACAGAATTGTTAGTATTTGAAGTTAATACTGAAAACAGAGGTACAGTGGGTGGATCTTTTAAACTCACAAGCAGAAAGGGTGTCCTTCACAAAACACTATTGCACTTATTTTACACCTAAACTAAGCCTGCTTTTTCATTGCACTGCATTATATCATTCTGAAGATTGTTGGACAGAGTTTTCTGAAGGTGAAACAGGGCTATTTTCTAGAAGGCAGGGTTGTTGGTGATTGGGCATTTGTTGATGATCAAGTTTACATTGAGGCCAGATGTACAAAGATGATGATTGACTTCTCAAATTGCATGAGTGGAAGGTGTTTTCCTTAAACACTGTGGGCTAATTTTTCACCGAGCCAAAAGGTCTCCTCCCTTTTCCACTATGTGGTCTCTACAGAAATCTGCTAACAGAGGTATTTTTCAAGATAAATGATCTGAAGAACAGGGTTATTATTTTGAAGTTTGGTATTAAAGACCCAAATATAAGTGTAAGCAGGCCTCTAACAAAGTCACAAGAGGGGTGATTGTTCAAGACTGTGCACAGAGAATCTACAAAACAGTTTCTTACACATGGTCCCATTGTTAAAAGGGCTACATAGCTGAAGTGTATCAAGAATTGAAGGACTGTTCTTAGGAAGTGTAGAAGGGGCTTATTCAAGGCAGCATTGTTGCATTTCATCCAAACCACAGTGTCCATATCTGTCCAAACAGTCCGGTAGCCTGTTTCAATCCAGCAGAGCATTTTTCATACATTGAAGGCAGTGTGCCTCTTCCAAAGCCTGTTACAAGTCAAAATGCCTCCAAAACGAGATCACAAAGGCGGGCAACATAAGAGATATGAACCTATCTCCATAGAATAAATCAATGCTCATCCCTCAGTGCTTTTCAATTTCCATGAGGTAGGCTGTCTTGATTTCTGTCAGAGGATAGAAGAAGTCAAGAGTTTCTCGCCACTTACACACTTGTGCGCTTTGAGATTCAGGGACAAACACTTCCAGCTTGCAGGTCTTGACTTCAAAATCTCCCCAAGGTATGTATCCAAGGCTACTAAGATCCCGTATCATGGTGAAAAGTGGTTTAAGCAAGCGCATCTTGATCTGGAGGATTATAAACCTTTCATCAAGCCGGAACATAGGGAGACCATCACTGCTATTTTTCCTTTCTCCTATCTTCTTGACAGTTATGCCCCGTTGATGAAATCCATAATGAAATATTTCACTTGTGAAGGAAGGTTTAGCCAAATATTTTCCTATCATGTTCGCTTGTTGATGCATTTTACTAGAAGCAGGCATTTAAACCTTCCATACTTTTTGTCCAAAAGCATAGAGAAAATGGCAGCCACTGTCCAAAAGAAAGCTCCACCTCAGCAAATCCCTTCTCTCTTTCACCATTCCTTGATCAAAATCATCTTCTTACACCAGCTGGAGAAGAAGGGGGTTTCATGGGATTCATTCATTAGCCATGCCGATTTCGCCACTGTCCCTCCTGTTCATGTGCCTCCTACTCAGCCTGTCCATCGCCCAGTGCCTTTATCTAGTAGGCCTACCCCTGAAAAACTCAAGATGATCACTGGGCAGCCAAGTAAACAAGGAGAAGGAGAGGGCAGTGAGCCACAGAGAGAAAGGGAGGATGATGAGCAGCAGCAGCCAGATTTTGAGGGACAGCAGCAGTTGGATATCATTGGACAGCAGCTAGTGGTTGATGAACAGCATCAAATTCAGGAAGAGGGACGGCGGCTAGAGAGGTTGATGAACAGCATCAAATTCAGGAAGAAGAACAGCAGCAGACAGAGGTTGAAGAGCAGCAGGTTGAGCACACAATTGAAGCATCTTTTGAGCCACAAGCTGGACAAGATGTTGAGGAAGGACAGCAAGCTGAAGCTGCCTCCTTGACAGTGACCAAAACTGTTCCTAAAAAGAGGGAATTGCCCAAAAAGAAAACTTCTAGCTTGCCAAGAAGAAAGAGCGCTAGATTGGCCTTCAAAGGCAAAAGTGCAGTTGGAGGAAGTGCCAAGCATGGAGGTAAATCAGCTGTCATCCCTATCCCAAGCGATGACAGTGATAATGAGGCACGCATCCTTGAAAACCTCCTCAGTCACAAAGAAGGGCAAATTGAGGTGTTACAAGAAGATCTTCAAAGGGCAAGGAATTTCAATCATTTCTTGGAGGTTGAGAACAAACAAATGAAGTTTCATGTAGCTATCCACGAAGCAAGGGCGATCAAGTACAAAAAGGAGGCAGAAAAGGCACAAGTAAGAATTGAAGAGCTTATTGGCGAATTTGATGATGAAGAGGAGGAGGACCAGCCTAGGCAAAAGAGGCCTAGAACCATCGGGCTTAGGAGAGCCTTGGAGAAACAGAAAGCTGAAGAACAAGCTCAGTTCGAAGCCTTTCCTCTCACTGCTCTCTTTGAACATGAAATTGAGGAAAACAAGGAAGCATGGCTCGAGAGGGCCAACCAGCATTTGGAAACAAAGCTTGAGAAGGCAAACAGGGATCTTGAGCTACAGAGAAAGAGAACTCTTCACTTTCAGAAGCTAAATCAATTTGCCAGGCGCAAATTGAAGGTGGCACAAGAAAAAATGAAGAAATTGAAGGAGAGGCGCCTAGCACGGAAGGAAGCAAAAAACACATCAGCCCTCGATATTTTGGCTTCAGCTTCGGAGCATGTTTCTATGGACCCTTGAGGGTCATGCATGCCAATTTTGGGCCTGTTTCGGAAACTTTTTGTTTTTTGGCATTTTTGGGGTTTTCGCCAAAAACTCATAAATGCGCCATTTCAATTTGATGAGTCGTCAAGGGAGGAGGGTGATACCAATGGATTCCATAATTTCATGAGCAGCTCTCCAGCGATTTTCAGGGCATTTGAAGATCATTCGCCCCTCCAAATTGGCGAAAAACAACCTCATTTTGCACATTCTGCCCGCCCTATCAGCAGCCTGCTATTTTCTGGGTTTTTGCACACAGGTACAGTTTTGAGGGACTTTTAGAGATCAGATTGAGGTGATTCCACTTGCATTGGAAAGTAGACACAGAGAGCTTTCCAACGAGCCATCATGAGACTCATTTTGACATCGGGAAGGCTTCCATTTTCATCCAGCAAGTCAGGGGACCTTTTTCAGGCATAAATATGAAGTATTTTTGCAATTTTTGAACTCCAAAAATCTGCTTTTCCCAAATGTGCGTTAGGCTATTTTTATCATGGGAAAATCATGTAAAGTCAATATAATTTCAGTTTTTAGCAGTTTTTTAGATATTTTATGGGATATTTTGTGCCTTGGGCTTTGCAAAGCCTCAAGGACAAGTTTAGATATTTTGACTTGGCCAATGGGATAGCTAGTTGCTCCATGAGGTTTTCCTCCTTCTTGCCTATTTATCCCATGGTTCTCATTGTAAATCAGAGGCTGAACTTGAGAGAAGAATTAATGCATTGGTCATATGAGCTTTGAAGAATACACTTGAGTTATGATGTTTGGATTGCCTCTTGGATGCTTTTGAGGAATGTTGAAGGCTTGTTGATGGATTCCTTTACATGGTAGAATGGTATAGTGCTTCTTAATGTTGTTTTGTCTTCTAGTTTTCACTCATATTTCATTTTTCTTGCTGTTATAGATCAGTAAAGATTGATTTTGAGACATGCCCATGGAGGCACCTCAAAATCCCTGAATCTTCATAGCTTGATGTTTTCTTCTCCCTTAGTTATGCTAAAGAATTCTTAACTGCTCTTTAGTAATCTAAGGTATTGTTGCTAAGTTTTATTCATCAGTTCCATGTATGTTGAGTAGGATGTATGGTTTTCCCTACCTACCTATCAGCTGCCCATAGTTCTGTCCATGAAACTTTCTCTTTGGCTGATTTGTTGATCATTTTGTTGAACCAAGGAGGCCTAGTCCCGATCTAGCCCTTTGCCTAAAACTATGAAAACTTATTTGTCCAAGTGCCCAATGACTTAGAGACTATGTTTAGGCGTTCCGGCATAGTTTATGAGTTGTTAGTTTGTCTCATGTGTTTTCCCCAAAGTCGGATAGCCATTTCCCGAAGTTAGAGGGTCTTATACCTCTATGTATGGCTGGAATGTTTGATTTCTATGTATTGATTAGCTTATAGTTATTCCTAGCATGGTTTATTGATTTTCTTATTACATGTTTATATACATTATTAACTAGTTTGCATAAAATCCCTTGTCTTTCTATACCAACTTCTTGTCCATTTAATCCATTTGCCCAGTCCAAGGATCCCTTCTCTTGTGAGTTATTGAGGCCCTAAATGACTTTACATCATCACTTCATAGCTTCCTTTGACACCGACGACCCATAGCCCAATTTATCTACATCTTGTTATCCAGTTTATGTATTTGATCAGTTTCATCCCTCACAAACTTAAAAACTAAAAAACCAAAAAACACACTTCATAACTAGCCTAATATCAGAACATCGCAAGTAAACACGCCGACATCTTTTGCACTTATAGAGAGAGCCCTCTCTGAGTCCAGGAAGGCTAGGTCCTTGGGCTCCAAAGCTTGGTTTGATGTTACATCGTCATTTGGCTAGCCAATCGGCCAAATCACGGGACCCTAACATAATGGTGATCACGGTGGGACTCTGAGTGATTAAAAGCTTAGTTTCCCTCATCTTTAGAAACCTTTGAGAATACTATCTGATTGACTTATCCCACTGCTCACTAACATAGTGACACTCACAGTAGGACCTTCTGAGTTAGTGACAAACTAAGTACAACTTAGTAACTCCTGAAGTCTCAATCAAGCTTAGTAAACTTAGAGATTGTTTGAAAGGTAGAAAATAGCTCCTTCACCATCTTAGCAAAATGATGAGTCAGTTATAGAAAACCTTTCCAAATCTTATAGGCGCATAAAACTCAAAAAACCCCAAAATTACTCCCTTAGATTGGTTTCTGTTAGTATTGGTGGTGGACCATACAAATATACCTCAAAACAACTGATTTTCCACCTGGCGACTCCACTAACTTCTAGTAAGCCTTACTATTTCACCAAACTCTAGGCTACTTTCCGATAGACCTTTCCCATCACTCACTAACATAGCGGGAGATGGTAAGACACTGAGTACATGACAGTCTAGCAAACTCTTATGGACTTTTTGGTCTTTAGGTACCATAAACAAGCAAGCAGTCCCTAGACTCATTTTTTAGAGTAAACTCCTTTTGTTCTCATCACCCTAGCAAAGTGTTGAAACAAGTCTAGGATACTTTAACAAACCATAGGCTGCACATGAATTCAGAAAATCCAAAACATTCTCAGATTAGTCTTGGTGGTGGACCATAGCTATCTTCACAAAAACAATCCATTTCCACCTGGCGATTCCACTAATCCATCCCTTCTATATTTGACCATCTTTCGCCTTAATATAACTTTAGAAAAATCACTCATCCAGAACATTCACCAATACCATTCTCTCTAAAACTCTGGATCTAAAATCTGGCTTCCCGAAGAATCAATACCAGATCCCATCCAGACCCAAATCCCCCTATCATAGTAGATGACCCAGAGAAGATTATGTGGCAAGCTTATGAAACTGATCATCTAGCTACCGATAGATCCATCCGTAGAACAAGATCTGTACCTAAAACTCGCAATATCCTTCTAGATTCACCTTCGGAATTAGAGTCATCACAAGCTCTTCCCCGAAGCAAATCATATAGTAAGATAAACTTCGACGATCTTGAACCCCTAAACCCACCACAGAGTCCTATTAGAGAAGCTTCACCCACCACTCCTCCTGATTTCCAGCTTCTTTATCAATTTGGCTCTTATCATCCCAGATCTGCTCAAAACCAGATCACTAGTCCAAGTTCATCCGCTACACCTGGTCAAACCACCACTGTTCAAACCACTTCATTTCAGCCTACTAGTCCTCATCTTGTATATCATCCATTAGCTCCAGTCATGGCAGCCTGGTACGCACCTTTGGTGTTGCCACCACCTTTAGCTCCTCTCCCAAACAAATATCAAGACAAGATCCCACACTTTACTGGAGAAGACACCACCACACCTCAACAGCATATAAGTAGAATGACTGATGCTTATGAATACCTAGAGGGACAAGACGAGACTGTCCGAATGAGAATATTTGCCCAAAGTCTTGGTGGTGAACCCAAAGCATGGTTCAAAAGCTTAGCTCCAAACAGTATCCATGATATCCCAGAACTACATCAAGTTTTCAGAAACCGGTGGGAAATCCGAAGAAATCCCATTCAAATCCTGTCAGAATATAACAGCCTAAAACGAGAAAATGGGGAAAGTGTCCAAGCTTACTGTACTAGGTTCAACAGTGTATATAACTCCCTCCCACCTCATTTCAAACCTCCACTTGGTTTAGCTTTGGCAAAATTTCCTGAGGGTTTTGATCCGGACATGACATATCATCTAAGAGACAAAGATCCCCCTACCTTGGAGGAAATGCAACAAATAGCTATAAAAGCGGATGCCAACTTAGCTGAAAAAAGAGCTAGGACTAGATCAGAAAGAAAGGTCACATATAGGGATGAGGTCTCCACTTCATCACCTTCCCTAGATCCCAGAATAGATGACTTAGTCAAATCTATGGCTAAAATGTGGGAAAAGATCAATGAGAAATCTCCTGTTAGAAACAACCAGCCAAACCCTCCAATTAGAAACCGAAACCAAAACTTTAGGAGGGAGCAGCCCCAAAACAGACCAAGGGATAATGACCAACAGATCAGGCCACCATTCAATGAAAACTATGTGGGAGAAGATGATAGGGAGACATAACCTCTGGATGAAGGTCATCTGAATCTCGTAGGATCTGATAATGAAAGCGAGATATACCTCACGGCAGAAGAACAAGAGCTATGTTCTCCTAATCAGGATGAGACCAACTATGAAGATCCCGACGATCCTGCCTTAGACTTTCAAAATGCCATTATAGAAGCTCACCGGCAGTATAATCTTAGAAGTAGAAAAAACCAAAACCATCCCAAAAAGAATAGCCCTGACCTTATCAAAATCCCTGATAAAACCCTAAATAAGACCATGAATAATAGCAAAATTAAGGCCCAAAGGGTTGACCAAAACAAAGGTAAGGCCATTCAGACAAGTATTAGCTCAGATATTCCTAGTACCTCTACAGAAACCCCAAAGTTGGCTGTATCAAAAGAAGTCCCGAGCCAAAGTCAGCAAATTAAGAACATAGAAAAGGTTATGTCTGAGAAAGCTGAAACATATCTGCCCAAGTTACCCACTCCTTTTAGTTTCGAAGGGGAAATTTCCAAAATAAAAATTACCATACCCCTTACAGAGCTAGTAACTATAGATAGGTATAGATCTCAAATTTTCAAAGTATTTGACCTAGAGAACAAAGCTGATACCTTGAATCTAACTGATGACAAACCTGAGCTTTTATTTGGCCCTAAAGTAGAAGGTGAATATCAAGAAGGATCTATTTCTCCTTTTTACTTAAGCTTGAACATCCGGGACAAAATATTACATAATGCCATGTTAGATTCCGGTGCCTCCCATAACCTCATGCCTAAAGCAGTCATGGAAAACTTAGGTCTGGAGGTGACCCAACCTTACAAAAACCTGTATTCTTTCGACTCAAGCCAGGTCAAATGTGTAGGTTTGATAAAAAATCTAGACTTTGCCTTAACACAACTACCAGCCAAAAACTTAGTCATGGATGTGGTAGTGGCTGACATCACACCCAAGTATGGAATGCTACTATCAAGAGCCTGGTCTGCCAAAATACAAGGTAGCCTTCAAATGGATATGTCATTCGCTACTATTCCGGTTTTCAACCAAACTAGGAGACGATACCGGGAGGCTCGCATGAAATACATGGTTAGCAACAGAGATAAGCCAAACAATACCCCCATCTATTCCATTCATTCCAATTTAGATTCTTTTATCTTATACAATGAAGGTGATATACACAAGCAGATAAAAGAAAATAAAGACATACCCAAACCATTACTGAGTGAAGAAATTGATGACCAAAGTCCCAAGGAACCTGAGAAACAGCTTAGTATCATATATGAAAAGGAAACTCTTTGGAGTATAAGCTTTGATGGTTCTTGTGGCAAGACAGGTTCAGGAGCAGGCATCTGGATGCACAACACTAAGGAAGGTCATTCTTTCAGATTAGAATTCCAATGTACAAATAACATTGCGGAATATGAAGCCCTTCTCATTGGTCTACACATGCTTAGAGACTTAGGTGCTAATAGAATAACAGCTCAAGGGGACTCAGAGCTTGTAATTAAGCAAATCAAAGGTGAGTATTCAGCCAAGAACCCAAGACTGAGAGAATATAGGAATGCAGCTTTGGATATCCTCAAAACTTTTGAAAAATATGAACTCACCTATATCCCTAGGATTCAAAACAGTCTGGCAAATGAGCTCGCCTTTGCTGCAAGCATTAGCCAAATACCAGGTATGAGTGGGCAATATGACATCCAAGTGAAACACCGCCCTACTATACCAGATAATCTTGACCATTGGCAAGTATTCCAAGATGATGATCAAATTGATGATTTCCTCCAATCTAAAAATGAGTTTGAGATAACCAAAACAGACTCAGGAAATGAAGAAAGGAAAGCCAACATAAGTCAAGACCAAGAGCTAAACCCACCTTTGTGGACCAATCTAAACCTGGTAGACCATCCATGTGACAGGGAGATAGAAGAAGACATCGACCAAAGAGAACTTGAAGTCTTACACTACGAAAATGACACCATACCTAGAGGGCTCGCACCCTTAGAAGAATTGTTTGACTTTAATGATGTGGCCAAAAAGCCTAAAATAGAATCTACAGAGGATGACATAGAGGAATACAACATAGGAAATCCAGAAGAGCCTAAAAACATTAAACTATCCAAAACCCTCCCACCTGACATAAAACAAAGGTACATAAATCTATTCAAAGAATTTAAGGATGTGTTTGCATGGGGGTACCAAGATTTAAAATCATATGATACCAGCATCATCCAACATAAAATTCCCCTCAAAGAAAATCAAAAACCTTTTAAACAGAATTTAAGAAGGATAAACCCAGTGTTATTACCATTGGTTGAAAAGGAAATTAAAAAGATGTATGATGCCGGTATAATAGTATCTCTCCGATACTCTGAGTGGGTCTCAAATTTAGTATCGGTTAGAAAAAAGACCGGTGAAATCAGACTTTGCATAGATTTCCGAAACTTGAATAGGGCATGTCTAAAAGATAACTACCCTCTGCCCAAAATGGACCACATACTTCAGAAGGTCGTAGGCGCTAAAAGAATCTCATTACTTGATGGTTTTTCTGGTTATAACCAAGTATTGGTTTATCCTACCGATCAGCATAAAACAACTTTCACCACCCCCTGGGGCACTTTTATGTACGTTAAAATGCCTTTCGGACTAATGAATGCTGGCGCCACATTTCAAAGAGCCATGGACATAGCCTTCTCAGAAGACATAGGTGTTTTCATAGTTATATATCTCGACGATATAACAGTATATTCTAAATCTGACGAAGAACACCTAGCACACTTAAGAAAGGTCTTCAACAAATGCAGGAAGTATGGTTTGTCCCTAAACCCCAAGAAAACACTTTTCGGTCTAGAAGAAGGAAAACTCCTAGGTCACATTATTTCGGAAGAAGGAATTAAAATAGACCCCCAAAGAATCGAAGGTATTTTACAGATAAGTCACCCCAGAAACATAAAGGAGTTACAGTCCTTTATCGGCAAGATAAATTTCTTAAGAAGATTCATTCCAAATCTTGTTGAGCTCCTAAAAGAGATCACAAATATGTTAAGAAAGGAGGTCGGGGTTAAATGGACTTTAGAAGCCAAAAAATCTTTTGAACTGATTAAAAGGGCCTTAACTGAAACACCTGTATTAATAAGCCCTGACTTTACTAAATATTTTTACATTTTCTCATTTGCCTCAGAACATACAATAGCTGCGGTATTGTTGCAAAAGAATGCGGCGGGACAAGAGCAACCCATTGCCTTTTTTAGCAAATCCCTAAGAGATGCTCCCTTGAAATATAACATCATGGAGAAACAGGCATTCGCATTGGTAAAGGCACTAAAAGATTTCCGAGTCTACATCTTACATTCTTATGTCATAGCCTTCGTCCCTAATACTGTCGTCAAGGACATTCTCAACCAAGATCCCGATGGTAAAAGGGGAAAGTGGATTGCTATCATCCTAGAGTATGACCTAGAAATCAGGCCTACTAAACTAGTTAAAGGACAAGGACTCGCGAGATTAATGGGTGAAACCAACCTCCAAGCTTTAGATATAAATTTTGTCGATGCTTTAGAAGAACAAGAAGAGTGTGCACTTCCCCCTATAAATCAAACATTTTTGGATTCACCTTGGTATGCAGACATTCTCTATGTATTAACTTATATGAATGCTCCTCCGTCTTTGTCAAAAACAAAAGCAAGGTTCCTCAAACAAAAATCTTTAAAGTTTTGCATTATAGATAGTTCTCTGTATTGGAAGAATCCTACTGGTATGCGACTTAAATGTTTGCTTGAGCCTGATGCAGAGAGAATCATGCGGGAAATGCATGAGGGGGAATGTGGAGGTCATCTCTACTGGAAAACTACTGCAAACAAAATCCTTAGAGCCGGTTATTATTGGCCCACCTTGTTCCCTGATACTCACAAACTGGTCATGACCTGCCATAAATGTCAAATATTTGATGGCAAGAAAAAGCTTCTACCTTTGCCCTTACATCCCATCATAGTTGAAGGACCCTTCCAACAATGGGGTCTAGACTTCATTGGGGAAATTCACCCCTCTTCCTCCGCTCAACATAAATGGATCCTCACAGCCACTAATTACTTTACCAAATGGATAGAAGCCATACCATCCCGGAACGCCACCGATTCAGTCATCATCACATTCCTAGAAACCAATATCCTATCCAGATTTGGCTGTCCCAGGAAAATCATTACAGATAACGCCGCTGCCTTCTCTTCCAAGAAAATGATAGACTTCTGTCACAAGTATCATATTTCATTAGGGCATTCCACAGCCTATTACCCTCAAGGTAATGGTTTAGCCGAGTCTTCTAACAAAAGCCTTGTCAACATTATCAAAAAACTTCTGGAACAAAATCAAAAAGCGTGGCATGGGAAACTAGTGCACGCCTTATGGGCTGATAGATTAACTACCAAGAATTCCATAGGTATGTCCCCTTACCAGCTAGTCTATGGTGTTGATGCCATTTTTCCAACCTCTCTAGGAGTTCCAGTAATGAAACTACTACAAGAAGTCCAAATAGAAGAAAATGACGTGCAAAGAAGAGTAAATCAGACTATCCATTTAGAACAAACCAGAGAAGAAGTTTACCAAAGGGCTCAGTTAGCACAAGACAAAATAAAACAAATTTTTGACAGAAGAACTAAGGAAAATGATTTTCAGATTAGAGATAAAGTCTTAAAATGGGATTCTAGAAGAGAAGATAAAGGTAAACATGGCAAGTTTGAAAATTTATGGAAAGGTCCTTACATCATCAGCTCAGTTAGTGGAAACAATGCTTTCTTCTTACAAGAACCTGATGGGAATGAAATTTTTGGGGGTCCTCTGAATGGCAGGACATTAAAACACTATTTTTGTCAAGAACTCCATTTTTGAGTTTGAAACACTTTCAGTCATTGTACATACCATTGTTTGAAATATTAAAAAATGGAAAAATCAAAAATAGTAAAAGATAGGAAAGTCAAAAACAGTAAAAAGCAGAAAAGAGGGCAAGTGAAGATAGAACAAATGCTCCATGTTCCAAAAATAGTCTTTCAGAAAGCGAGCAAGTCTAAATGCCGCTACTAGTGCTTCAATGTCTTGTTCAGCTATCTAGCCTAATCATAGCTGAGCATGTTTAGATTTATTTGCTGATAAGTTAGTGAGTGTCAAGATAGTCAACATTGTGTAAGATTGACTTATCACAGAGCTTAGATTAGGGAGAGATTCTGGTTCCACATGCCTAAAACAGAACCAAAGAGAGAAGCAAGGGATGAAAAACACATTGTACATCTTAGCCCCGCTTATCTAGTTTCCTTTTATTGCAGAATAACATTTGTGTGCAGCTTGTCTTTTATGCCGCTAATGCATGACAAATCAGACTGCTTAATCCTGATTTGATCATTTTTAAATTTCATGTTGTAGATTAGAGAATGAAATCCTGTCAAACTGCTTAATCTTGACAGTCGATCTAGTTTTAGGTAGAGAAATGAAGGAGTTCATCAACTTAATCTGAACTCCCGGCAGATATAAGAGTAGAAATAGATAGTTTCATTTTTGCAAAAAAGAAAAAATATGCATTGTCAAAAGGCTGCTAGTTCAAATGCGCCAAACAGAAGAAAAAATGTTAGGAAAGATAGTGGGGTAGGTAGAAGTATCATTGATGTTAAATATGCTGACACTTTTCAGAAATAACATCAAGAGAAGGGTAAATTTTGCGCCAATGGATAAGGCATTGGTCTTCATAATCCAAAAATCTGAATTCTGGACACCTCCTGACGAGGAGCTGCCCTCCCCAAATGGAGCCACTGTTAGCCATCAGTATTTTTTACATGTTAGTGATGACTATATCTTCAGATGAGTTTTCTAGAAACTGATTTCCTTATGTCAATATGTCATCCAGAAAACCTTCCCAAAACTTTTTTCACCTTTTTGCCTATTCAGTCCATCCCTGGCAACATCAAAAACCTCATATCAAAATCCTATCTAGCTTCAGCCTTATTGACCTGCTCATCAGCCTTAAAAGGCAAATCCACATCAGTTTCAAAGGTCTCCCCTATGTTAGGAAGTGGCGTTTTAGGACATTTCACCTTTGGCAATCATCAAAAAGCCAAAGAAGCCTCCATCTGCAGCAGACCTACCATGACTGATCCCCTACTTTGCAAATGAAATTGACAAACAGCCTTAAGTCGCGCCACTCATATTCTCTAGGTCTCAACACTGCATAAAGCCCAATCTCAAGCTGACTAGTAGGTTTTTCACTGTGTTCTATGGTTCTACAAAGACAGGAAATATATTTCATCTCAGGAGGAATTGCTTGATCCACACCTAGAGGAACAACTGCTTCTAAATGTATTGTGAGCCTGAGATGAAGCTGCAAAACAAAAGGCTCTCAATCAGGACCTTTTAGCTCCGTTTAGAAGCACTGAAAATCAGTGAGATTATAAGAAAGGTAAATCACTGCTTGAAGCAAAATGGTAAATTGTCAAGGCCCACAACCTCCTTCAATTACAAGCAGAGGGTTAGGGCGCCTCCTTCATACATAAGCAGAGGGTGCAGGCCAGTGTTGAGTCAGAAGGTTGCAGAAGTCCAGGTTTGCCTTTACTGAAACAATGAAACAATATCTTCAGGTTTCATGAATGTAATTGCTGACCATAACAGGAATATAGTGGAAATATGATAAGCTCAAAGGAAAGGGGATTTTGGCACATGATAAAGAGCTCATTCAAACTTCCAAACCATATGGATTGTTGAACTCTAGAAGGACCTGTCATCAGTAAACATCCAAATCATAAGAGGCCTGTGTTGGTTCAAAATCAAATAGAACAGATGTTAACCAATGCCATTACACAAGCAGGAGAAAGGTCTTGGTTTTTCAAGAAAGCACTGACCTTCATAGTCACAAAGGCTATTTGTCAAAGGAATCAATCACGAGATGAACAAGCCAAATATCTAAAATCAGCCTTAGGACAGTACAGGGAAATAGTATTACCCTGGCTAGGGTTTTCTGCTGACACACAATGATGCTTACAAGTGAAGATGCTAAGACTGATGTTTTTCAAAAGGTTTCTTACCACTACATTCAGAAAAAGGCTGTGTTGAGCCTAGTGGTCAGAAAGTCTCCGGACACCTTATCTGATGAAGAGCCTCCTCCATGCATGAGTAGAGGGCCAAAACTACTGCAGGGTGCTGAAACTGATTGATGCAAGAAAGCAGTGGAAGGATACCAAAGACTGAAACAAGGTCACTACACAGATGAATGACAGTTCTGATTATGTAAAGATACTGATACTCCTATTTCAAGAACTATCTGTCAAACAGTACATCTAGTGGAAAGGAGAAGGTATTGAACATATTGTATGCTATGAATGCCAAAGGAGCAGTTGATTTAAAAAGGGTTAAAGACATTCCATGATCGCCTATCCAGAAATCTAAGGAAATCCTTTCTGAGCAAACAAAGAAGTCTAGGGTGAAAGGATGCAACCTAAAAAGTGTATTTACAGTCCAGAGAAAAACTTGTGAAACACCTAGAAGCAGAAATTTATCACTGGGAAAGTAAAACAGTGACCAAGGTTGAGTCATAAAATGCATGATGACAGGTATGCAATGCTATGAATAGACAAAGAGACAATTTTGAAAATATGTGTGCCACTGATATCAAAAAGAAGACTTTCTCCTTGAAAAAAGGGTCAAGCAGCAAAACAATATCATATATCAAAAGTCCGAAGAGGCGCCTTTCAAGAAGGGGTGTCTACAGTTTTTCAAATATTTTTGGTGCATTATGAAATAGCCCTTCTTTGCTAACAATCACCAAGAGAGGGGAAGCAGTGAACGTTTTTCAGTTATGAAATGATTATGTGGGCAAAAAGAGGTAACACAAAGATCAGAGCTCGGGGTTAAAAGGCGGTATATATATGTTAAATTAACAAACCCACTGTTTGAAAAGAACAAACAAAGTTAAAAGTCAATGATCAAATGACCGTTGAGAATGTGCTTTTGAAAATGATATAAGGTTGAGATGTGAGAGTGGAAATTCGTTTTCAAAAACTAGAATCAAAGCCCGTGCTTCCACAGCATCGAACAAGCAAGAAAACTGGGCGAAAATTTTAAAATTTTTGCACTCTGAGGCGGCGCGACGTGCCTGGGCGTCATTTTACACAGGCTTTCAACGCCGGCGCGACGTGCCTGTAGGTGGGCGCGACGTGCCTGTAGGTGGCCGCCCGACCACACGACAGGCCGACCCGACACTTTTCTCCGGCGCGACGGGTTTTGCTCCAAAGGTTGCCGCGCCAGTATTGAAGGGTTCCGTTGCATTTCTAGCTCCCTCCAAGGGATTTCTTCTCAAAAAATCACAAGGTACTTTATCTCCTACCTTGAAAAACTCGAAAAATCAAGTTTAAAACCTGTAGACCTTGGTTTGAAACTGTACATAGTTAAAAAGGCAAAATTTGTTGATGAGAAGCTGGAGGCAGGGGTATAAAGGTGTTAGTTGATGTCAAAGTTGTCAGAAACAGAGGTGCAGATATTTTGTTGGTGTATTTCTCAAACTCACAAGCAAAGGGTGTATTGTCTAAACCACTGTCTGCATTGTTTTCCACCTAAAGTAGGTCTGTTTTCTCTTCGCACTATATTTCATCATTCCGAAGATTTGTTGACAAAGAAATTCTGAGAGTAAAGGGGACTGTTTTTCTGAGGGAAGAGGCTTTTGGTGGTTGAAATCTAACATCAGAGACAGGAGCAGAAATGTATTGATAGATATTGTGAACCCACAAGCAAAGGTGTCCTTCACAAAGCACTGTGCACTGATTTTACAATCTAACTTAAGTCTGCCTTTTGTCATTACACTACATTGTATCACTCTGAAGCCTTGTCGACAGAAGAATTCTGAGGGTGAAACAGGGCCTTTTTCTGAAGAACATAATTGTTAGTATTTGAAGTTAATACTGAAAACAGAGGTACAGTGGGTGGATATTTTAAACTCACAAGCAGAAAGGGTGTCCTTCACAAAACACTATTGCACTTATTTTACACCTAAACTAAGTCTGCTTGTTCATTACACTACATTATATCATTCTGAAGATTGTTGGACAGAGTTTTCTGAAGGTGAAACAGGGCTATTTTCTAGAAGGCAGGGTTGTTGGTGATTGGGCATTTGTTGATGATCAAGTTTGTGAGGCCAGATGTACAAGGTATTTGATTGACTTCTCAAATTGCATAGTGCGAAGGTGTTTTCCTTAAACAGATGCTGTGGGCTAATTTTCATAGGGCAAAGGTCTCCTCCCTTTTCTGTGATCTACGAGAAATACGCTGCGGGAGGTATTTTTCAAGATAAATGATGCGAAGAACGAGGGTTATTATTTTGAAGTTTGGTGACAAGACCCAAATAGGGTATGAGGCCTCTAACACCAAAGTCACAAGAGAGGGTGATTGTTCAAGACTGTGCACAGAGAATCTACAAAACAGTTTCTTACACATGGTCCCATTGTTAAAAGGGCTACATAGCTGAAGTGTATCCAGAATTGAAGGACTGTTCTTAGGAAGTGTAGAAGGGGCTTATTCAAGGCAGCATTGTTGCATTTCATCCAAACCACAGTGTCCATATCTGTCCAAACAGTCCGGTAGCCTGTTTCAATCCAGCAGAGCATTTTTCATACATTGAAGGCAGTGTGCCTCTTCCAAAGCCTGTTTCAAGTCAGAATGCCTCCAAAACGAGATCACAAAGGCGGGAAACATAAGAGATATGAACCTATCTCCATAGAAGAAATCAATGCTCATCCCTCAGTGCTTTTCAATTTCCATGAAGTAGGCTGTCTTGAATTCTGTCAGAGGATAGAAGAAGTCAAGAGTTTCTCGCCACTTACACACTTGTGCGCTTTGAGATTCAAGGACAAACACTTCCAGTTAGCAGGTCTTGACTTCAAAATCTCTCCAAGGTATGTATCCAAAGCTACCAAGATCCCGTATCATGGTTAAAAGTGGTTTAAACAAGCGCATCTTGATCTGGAGGATTATAAACCTTTCATCAAACCTGAACATAGGGAAACCATCACTGCTATTTTCCCTTTCTCCTATCTTCTTGATAGTTATGCTCCACTGATGAAGGCCATAATGAGATATTTCACTTGTGAAGGAAGGTTTAGCCAAATTTTTGCCTATCATGTTCGCTTGTTGATGCATTTTACTAGAAGCAGGCAATTAAACCTTCCATACTTTTTGTCCAAAAGCATAGAGAAAATGGCAGCTAATGTCCAAAAGAAAGCTCCACCTCAGCAAATCCCTTCTCTCTTTCACCATTCCTTGATCAAAATCATCTTCTTACACCAGCTGGAGAAGAAAGGAGTTTCATGGGATTCATTCGTTAGCCATGCCGATTTCGCCACTGTCCCTCCTGTTCATGTGTCTCCTACTCAGCCTGTCCATCGCCCAGTGCCTTTATCTAGTAGGCCTACCCCTGAAAAACTCAAGATGATCACTGGGCAGCCAAGTAAACAAGGAGAAGGAGAGGGAAGTGAGCCACAGGGAGAAAAGGAGGATGATGAGCAGCAGCAGCCAGATTTTGAGAGACAGCAGCAGTTGGATATCATTGGGCAGCAGCTAGAGGTTGATGAACAACATCAAATTCAGGAAGAGGGATAGCAGCAGACAGAGGTTGAAGAGCAGCAGGTTGAGCACACAATTGAAGCATCTTTTGAGCCACAAGCTGGACAAGATGTTGAGGAAGGACAGCAAGCTGAAGCTGCCTCCTTGACAGTGACCAAAACTGTTCCTAAAAAGAGGAAATTGCCCAAAAAGACAACTTCTAGCTTGCCAAGGAGAAAGAGCGCTAGATTGGCCTTCAAAGGCAAAGGTGCAGTTGGAGGAAGTGCCAAGCATGGAGGTAAATCAGCTATCATCCCTATCCCAAGCGATGACAGTGATAATGAGGCACGCATCCTTGAAAACCTCCTCATTCACAAAGAAGGGAAAATTGAGGTGTTACAAGAAGATCTTCAAAGGGCAAGGAATTTCAATCATTTCTTGGAGGTTGAGAACAAACAAATGAAGTTTCATGCAGCCATTCATGAGGCAAGGGCCATCAAGTACAAAAAGGAGGCAGAAAAGGCGCAAGTAAGAATTGAAGAGCTTATTGGGGAATTTGATGATGAAGAGGAGGAGGACCAGCCTAGGCAAAAGAGGCCTAGAACCATCGGGCTTAGAAGAGCCTTGGAGAAACAGAAAGCTGAAGAACAAGCTCAATTCGAAGCTTTTCCTCTCACTACCCTCCTTGAGCGGGAAATTGAGGAAAACAAGGAAGCATGGCTTGAGAGGGCTAACCAGCATTTGGAAACAAAGCTTGAGAAGGAAAACAGGGATCTTGAGCTACAGAGAAAGAGAACTCTCCACTTTCAGAAGCTAAATCAATTTTCCAGGCGCAAATTGAAGGTGGCACAAGAAAAATTGAAGAAATTGAAGGAGAGGCGCCTAGCACGGAAAGAAGCAAAAAGCACATCAGCCCTCGATATTTTGGCTTCAGCTTCGGAGCATGTCTCTATGGACCTTTGAAGGTCATGCATGCCAATTTTGGGCATGTTTCGAAAACTTTTTGTTTTTTGGCATTTTTTGGGTTTTTGGCCAAAAACTCATAAATGCGCCATTTCAGTTTGATGAGTCGTCAAGGGAGGAGGGTGATACCAATGGATTCCATAATTTCATGAGCAGCTCTCCAGCGATTTTCAGGGGATTTGAAGATCATTCGCCCCTCCAAATTGGCGAAAAACAGCCTCATTTTGCACATTCTGCCCGCCATATCAGCAGCCTGCTATTTTCTGGGTTTTTGCACACAGGTACAGTTTTGAGGGACTTTCAGAGATTAGATTGAGATGATTCCACTTGCATTGGAAAGCAGACACAGAGAGCTTTCCAACGAGCCATCATGAGCCTCATTTTGACATCGGGAAGGCTTCTATTTGCATCCAGCAAGTCAGGGGACCTTTTTCAGGCATAAATATGAAGTATTTTTGTAATTTTTGAACTCCAAAAATCTGCTTTTCCCAAATGTGCGTTAAGCTATTTTTATCATGGGAAAATCATGTAAAGTCAATATAATTTCCGTTTTTAGCAGTTTTTATAGATATTTTATGGGATATTTTGTGCCTTGGGCTTTGCAAAGCCTCAAGGACAAGTTTAGATATTTAGACTTGGCCAATGGGATAGCTAGTTGCTCCATGAGGTTTTCCTCCCTCAAGCCTATTTATCCCATGGTTCTCATTGTAAATCAGAGGCTGAACTTGAGAGAAGAATTAATGCATTGGTCATATGAGCTATAAAGAATACACTTGAGTTATGATTTTTGGATTGCCTCTTGGATGCTTTTGAGGAATGTTGAAGGCTTGTTGATGGATTCCTTGACATGGTAGAATGGTATAGTGCTTCTTAATGTGTTTTGTCTTCTAGTTTTCACTCATATTTCATTTTTTTTGCTGCTATAGATCAGTAAAGATTGATTTTGAGACATGCCCATGGAGGCACCTCAAAATCCCTGAATCTTCATAGCTTGATGTTTTCTTTCTCCCTTAGTTATGCTAAAGAATTCTTAGCTGCTCTTTAGTAACCTAAGGTATTGTTGCTAAGTTTTATTCATCAGTTCCATGTATGTTGAGTAGGATGTATGGTTTTTCATACCTACCTATCAACTGCCCATAGTTCTGTCCATAAAACTTTCTCTTTGACTGATTTGTTGATCATTTTGTTGAACCAAGGAGGCCTAGTCCCGATCTAGCCCTTTGCCTAAAACTATGAAAACTTATTTGTCCAAGTGCCCAATGACTTAGAGACTATGTTTAGGCGTTCCAGCATAGTTTATGAGTTGTTATTTTGTCTCATGTGTTTTCCCCAAAGTCTGATAGCCTTTTCCCGAAGTTAGAGGGTCATATACCTCTATGTATGGCTGGAATGTTTGATTTCTATGTATTGATTAGCTTATAGTATTCCTAGCATGATTAATGGCTTGCTATTACATGTTTATGTCTGTTATTAACTAGTTTGCACTTGAAATCCCTTGTCTTTCACCAACTTACTGTCCATTTAATCCATTTTGCCCAGAGATCCCTTCTACTGTGAATCAAATCGGCCCTACAACAGCTTTACATCATCACTTCATAGCTTCCTTGATCTGTTTGACCCCATAGCCCAATTTATCTACATCTTGTTATCCAGTTTATGTATTTGATCAGTTTCATCCCTCACAAACTTAAAAACTAAAAAACCAAAAACACACCTCATAACTAGCCTAATATCAGAACATCGCAAGTAAACACACCGGCATCTTTTGCACTTATAGAGAGAGCCCTCTCTGAGTCCAGGAAGGCTAGGTCCTTGGGCTCCAAAGCTTGGTTTGATGTTACATCGTCATTTGGCTAGCCAATCGGCCAAATCACGGGACCCTAACAACCTCCTGAACCTTTTGACAAAACTCCAAACATCCTACTTCATGAAAGTTAAAGAGTACTGAAGGATGGGCATTCACTTCCTCAGTTGAAAAAGGTTCATACCTTTTGTGAGGACCACTTTTGCTATCTTTCCTGGGAGGAATTTTGCTTATGAGATTCTTGTCTTAGTCACTAATGCAAATTGTCTCAAATTTTCACTGTGACAAATCTTCAATCAACGCACCCTTTACTTTTTGAGAAAAACCAAGTTTGTTTTAGTTATCCCACAAGTTTGTTAAGACACAATCAGCTCTCCTTTGATTTTGACTATATGAAATCCCTTTTCCTTAGATCACTGTTTTTTGTAGTTTAAACAAGAAAAAGGTTCCCTTTGAAAAACATTGTCTCTTTAGGTATAGTTGTTTCAAGGTACTGATTTAAAACACAGATTGTACCTTTTAGCAAACATTGTTCCTGCTTTTTGAATAAGACTGCTTCTCTGTTGGATGATTATTACTTTCTAAAACATAAAAGCACCCCTTTTTTACTGAGTGGTAGGCCTGTTAAGAACAAAATCTGTCTCCCCTAAGGATCACTATCTTCTGTAGTTCATCAAGTAGGTATGAGTTGAATAAAAACCATTTGATCCCTTCAGCATTTGTGTTTGAGGAATGAGGGTTTTTATAAGGACTGTTTGTGGATTTTGAAAACAACTGTCCTTTGATTTTGACACACAGCACAATCGATTTCAAACTCTGTCTTTTAATCCTTTGTAACAGGCAACAAGAAAAACTCTTTGAAGAAGAAAAAAGACCCTATCCTTTAATCATTGTTTTTCACAGCAAGAAAAACCCTTTTCTAAGCTAACACAAAACCCTCACTATTTCACAGCCCAAGAGAAAACTTTATTTCCTTGAAAATTATGATGTCAACCCTCCTTTGAATTCAAGCTTGATTAAGAAGGCAAAAAAATACCTTAAAGAACGAGCTTTTAGGTCTCTTGGATCATTGGTGCAATGTGCAGAAATGTTTGGAGTGATTTTGCAATGGGCGGGCGTTTAGTGCCAAACGCGCCATGCAGAAGGGCTTGTCGGGTCGGCCTGGGCGCCCAACACAGGCGCACTGCACAGCTTCAGAATTTACACTACACCTTTGCTACAGGCACGTCGCGCATGTAGACAGGCGCGTCACGCTGAGATTCAAGCATGAAAACTTCAAATTTGCCCAAAAAACACATCTTTCTTCTACGGGGGAGCTAAGGAAGGTTTGTTCCAAGTTTTGAAATTTGATAATGAGGGCCTTTTTAACGGCCTTCTCCTCTTTTTAAACTTTGAAAACCCCCCCTTTGTCTTTTGCAAACTGTGTTTTTTCTATAATGTTTTTTGTGGAGGGTCCCTTTCTTCACTTGTTCACTTTGACTATTTTCAAACAATGGTGGGCCCTCTGCTCATTTGTGGAGGAGGCCTTTTGACACCGTGAGGTTTTTTGGCTAGTCTTGCAAAGAGGTGAGTGTAGCATTTTGATTTGGTATAGAAATACTATAAAAAATGTGTTTTTCTCATATTAGTCCTCAATGGGAAATTTGTCATGAAACCATTGTGGCAGTCCTTACAAATGGCCTTTCAGATTTGTGTGAGGCCTTTCTCCTTGTCTTCCAATGTAGGTTTTCCTTGACATTTTGATGAGGCTATCCTTAGCCCAAGTTTCACCTTTATCACAGTTTGGAGGAGGTATCTATAAACAGAGGAAAAGAGACTTTTAACATCAAAATTCCATCCTTTTGCTTGATGTAAAATAGGTTTTTCAACCTATGAACCCTTATGGTTTTATCACTGTTTGTCAACCTGTCCTTTGTTTTTTTTTTTTGACTAATTTGA
This sequence comes from Pinus albicaulis, assembly GCA_034641835.2. Taxonomy (NCBI): domain Eukaryota; kingdom Viridiplantae; phylum Streptophyta; class Pinopsida; order Pinales; family Pinaceae; genus Pinus; species Pinus albicaulis. The sequence goes on from CM076579.1 coordinate 1,384,811,828, forward strand.
AAGGTAACTTCTTCAAGTTTTGCTTTCATCCATAACCTGGAGGGAGTCTTTTAACACACCACTGATTTTTACCTTTGTATTTTTGATAAGGAAATTTCTCACACATATTTTGAAAACAATACTGATGTATCTTTTTCCCATCTCTTGGAAGGAGGTGATTAACAATTTCTGAAATCACTTTGACAACTTAACCCTCTGCTTTTTGAATGAAGGAGGTTATGTAATGTGCGCTTAACCATCTACTTTTCAATGAAGGAGGTTTTGTTATGTTCCCAACCATCTGCTCTTTTTGGAGGAGGTTCTTACTGTGCTCTTAACCATATGCTTTTAATGAAGGAGGTTAACACTGTAGACATTTCATCTATTTCCAAAATGTATTTCCTTTTTGCTAGACACCTTTCACTAATCTCCTTTGACTCTGTTTTGCAGATTTGATCATTGATGCAATCACACCCATGCAAAGATGTAACAATCAATGGCTTTGAACTATGAAGAAATTCCTTGGGATCTGATAGAGATCTTGCTTGACCTTAAGCATGTTCTTTTAGACAGTGAACATACTTATCTTCTTTTGTTTTGGATCTTTGTAGAATTTCTTCCGGACTGAGATAGAATGACCTCTTAGTGACACGACCTATGGATGAATGAAGTTTTTTTTTGCAGATTAGGCACTAATCCAGGGCTGGTTGGTATTGAATAGAGGCTTTTGGCTCAGGATGTTTTTGCCAAGGAAGGGATTCTCTAAAGCGCCACTATCAAACTTAGGGGCGATCTTGACATGTTCTGAGTGTTTTCTTTGGTATGATTAGATCTCCAAATGACATATGACCAGAGATAGGGTTGAACAAATTTTATCAACAGTTGGATAATGAATGACTTGGGGAATACGGGTAAATGACAGCAGATAACCTTCAGCTATGGTAACTATGGACATGATTACTTGACTAAAACCAGATAGGTCTTGACAAATGGGTTTTTTCTCATCATAGGCTGACCAGAAGGGGTAGGAGGACAAAAATTGTTTTGGGGTGTTTTCTAGATGACAGATTTGACAGTTTGGAGATTAGCTTCTAGAAAACTTAGCTTAAGAAACTAGTCATCATCAACAGGTGAAAATATTGATCACTAACAATAACCTGAACTGAAGTGTAAGGAATCGAATGGGTGGAAGGCATAGGGTCAGGCCTGTTCACTTCGAATTTCCTGTACAATGCAAACATTCATGTAGTTATATGTATAAAACATGTAATATCAGTGTGCATAGAGAGGTTAGAAGGCGAAAGAATCAGAGAGATCTGATAGAGATGTTGTGCACATCAGGAGCTGATATGAAGCAGAAATGAAGGCAGAAAAGGTAGCAGTGAAGAAGGAGGATAATAGAGCTGATATCCATGTAAATCAGCATATGATTTTCATGTTGAGTGAGGGGATTGTAGACTCCTTTCAAGTTGTAGATTGATAAATTTCCAGTTGGAGATGGGTGAAGTAGGAGCCTCCTGTAGGTTGTAGCCTGCAGAAAATATTTGGGAGTTGGAGCTTCCTTGCAAGTTTTAGATTGCAGAATTTGAGGTAGTAGCCTCTTGTAGTTTGGAGCCTACATAAAATAAGTTTTGAGAGGGATTTGGAGCTTGCCTTTGCATCACAACAATAATAAGATGTGGTTTTCTCCCTCATGGGTTTCCACTTATATATGTTGTCTATGTGATTGATAAGTATGTGTTGATGTGATATTTTAATCTACTTAATTCCTTGCTGTCCACACATTCAGTTTGTTGATTCATTATGTATTATGTTGTTTATAAAATGTAGTTAAAGGGTATAAAGAAAAGAGTTTTAATGTCCATGAATGTACTAAACTGATTCACCCCCCCCCCCTCTCAGTTTAGCTAAGGTTTCATCAATTGGTATCAGAGCAGGTCCTTCTGAAATAGTTTAACCACTGGAAGGAGGTCCTTAGTCCCAAAAATGGCCAGCTTAGAAGGATGCTCAACAAATAAATCCCCTCTGTTTACTGACACAAACTATTCTTTCTGGAAAATAAGAATGAAGACATACTTGATGTCTCTTGGAATAGAAGTCTGGGTTGTTGTGAAAGAAAAGTATGCACCAAAGGAAACTGACACTGGGAAAGAAACCAAACAAAATTTCATAGCTAATGCAAAAGCAATGAATGCTCTCTTGAGCGATATGAGTGATTCATAATTTATAAAGTAATGCATCGTAAGACTGCCAAAGAAATTTGGGATACATTAGAAAATATTCATGGGGGGGATACAAAGGTGAATATGGCCAAATAAAAAGCACATAGAACTCAGTTTGAAAAATTAAAAATGAATGAAGATGAATATATAGCTGCATTCTTCTTAAGAGTTGCAGAAGTTGTGAATACCATGATAGGCCTAGGAGAAGAAATTAAAGAAAGTGTTGTAGTACAGAAAATGTTGAGATCTCTACCATCCAGGTTTAATACTAAGGTTTCTTCCATAAAAGAAACATCAGACTGGGAAACCTTAACCAAAAACCAATTACTTGGGAACCTAACAACATATGAGATGATATTTCCTAAAGGGAAGTCAAACATGAGGGAGGTTGCCTTTAAGGCAGACAAGTGCATAGAAGAAAAGGAAGGTACATGCTCATGCTCTGATGAATAAGAATCCAAATTTGTCAGAAGATTGGATATAGGCATAGGTAATTACAAGGATAAACTTCCATTTAAGTGCTTTAATTATGGAAGAGTGGGGCACTATGCTTCAAAATGTCCTTAGAAGAAAATAGAGAATCAGTGGAAAGGGAAAGAGAAAAACAATTTCAACAATAGGCAAAAAGGGAACAGATTTAATAGAAAAACATTCTATGCTCAACAAGACAACAGTGCATCTGAGAGTTCGGATGAATCCCCTAATGAAGAAGGGACATCAGAATTCATTTTTATGGCCAAGGAAGAGCTTGAGGAAGATCTCCTGGAATTTGAAGAAGAAGATGAGGCGAATCTTGAGGGGGAGTTGGTGAGTGCCCTAAAGGAAATTGATAGACTCAAGCTCAAGACTAGAAAACAAAAGGAAATACTTCTGAAATATGTAAAGGAAGAACCAAACTCTGAAGATTTTATTAAGTTGAAAATTGAACTAGAAGAATCAAGGAAAGTAGAAGACATTCTGATGTAGCAAATAAGAGAGAAAAGTAAGGAATGTGGAAGATTGGAAGAAGAGGTGGTGAATCTGAGGAAGAAATTGGAAAAGGCTCAAACTGATTTAACAATGAACATTCAGCAGTTAAAAGGTGTTGAACAATTGGACAAGATATTAAATTCACAAAGATCTCCTCTTGTAAAGGCTAGGATAGGATATGAAGGAGAATCTAGCAAGTCGAAGGTAGAGGATAAGAAAGCTATTACATTTGTGAAAGTTGTCCTAAAAGAAAATGTTAACTCCCATCAATTTGAGAACAAAAATGTGGGAAACCCTTCAAATCCTCATGAGCTGCAGCAAAAACCCACCACAAGGAAAGCCCTGGAAACAAAAGGAGTGAACAGCCAAGCAACATTCCAGCACAATAAAATGGCTTCCAAAGACAGAACTGTTAATATGACCAGATGGTTATATCGCCAAACAACCTTCTCCGCCAGATACAAATACTACTTCCATGGGTATTACTTTTGTTGTAAAAGGTTCGGTCATAAAGCCATGGAGTGTAGAGCATATATAAGGAGACTGGAGTATGGAAAATCAAAGGGAATTAAGAACAATGGTGGATTCACTCATGTACATAATCCACTCCGAAATACAATCAAATGTATTTTTTGTCATAAAAATGGACACAAGCATTATGAATTTCCTCTTAAAACCAGTAATCCAACTCCTCAGGAATTTTATAAAAAAAAACAGTTGCATGCAATGGAAAAGGAAGCTAAATAAGTGTGATCTGGTTCTAATTTCTCAGGATCAAAACAATCAATGGTATGTGGACAGTGGGTGCTCAACACATATGACTGGATACCGAAGCAAGATTGTAACATTTGATGAAAATAAATATGGAAATGTAACATTCGGAAATGACAAAGCAGGGAAAATCAAAGGAAAAGGCACAGTCAGCCTGAATAATGGAGGAGGAGAGGCTCTGGATGTATTGTTTTTAGATGGCCTGAAAGCCAATCTGCTAAGTGTTAGTCAAATTTTTGATAAAGGTTGTGAGGTCCTTTTCAGAGCCCAATATTGTGAAGTAAGGTCAATCACCATAGAAAAGACATTAGTTAAAGGTGTTTGAACAAAAAGTAATGTTTATATAGTGGAAGACGAGAATGAAGCATGTCGCATCAGCAAACTTGATGAATATTGGCTATGGCATAGAAGACTACGACATCTAAGTTTTGACCACATCATTAAACTGAGCAAAAATAAAGTTGTCAGAGATTTGTCTGTGCTATAGGGTAAACTGCTTGGGTTGTTGGTTTTTGAGGATCCCTCTCAGGGCCTTCCGGTGCCTGAGGCAAACAGTAAGATTAGCTATGATGTTCACAAAGATGGCATGAGCATGTTCATATTAGCTTGAAATAACTTGAAGGAATACAATGAAAGTGCCTCTTTGACGGTCTTGGAGTCCTTGGAGACCTTTGCGCGGCAAGAGAAGTCCTTCTTCACAGGCTCAAATATTAGTCCCGCAATCGGTCAAAGCACCGTAATTTCTAATATAACAAGTATCCTATCAATTAAATCAATATACAACAAACATCTAGATTATACACATCTGAGCCATTCATATCACTCTATGTAAATGTTTAAACAATAATGACAACATTAAGCATTGAATGGACAAAACGAACACAGTTCTATTGATTTTGAAAGAAGGAGGATTACAACCACCGGTTGTACCAAGCCCTCCTCAGTCTCCCAATCTCTCTTATCTCTCAAGTGAAGAATTCCAAGTCAACAAGCTCTCTAGGAACCTCTTTAACTCTTGGCCTTCACAATGTCACACTATTCTCTATTCCACAAGTATACAAGAATCCTTGAGCAATCCTTCGACCCTCAATTAAGAGCCTTCAACACCTTCTTATAGGAGAGGGAGAAGGCCATTGTTGCCCTTCTCTTTCCACTAGTTTGAAATGGAAAAAAATTAGATGTTTCTTTGATCTCTATGCTTTTGCCTCTTTTGGAGTTCAGTCTTCTATGGCAATGACCAATAATGTACTGGTGCTTTTGCAGTTTCCTTTGTGAGGGAAATTCAGAGATTCAAATCATTCTCCGCGCTCTTTTCCCAATTCAAACTTAAAACACGGGTAACGCTTCCCTCCAGTGTAAACAGAGCGTTGCCCTAGCCACTAACGCGGCCAATGCACTGATTGCCTGCGTTATAACGCTCTTGTTCTGTTCTATATAGGCGTTACCCTGGCAGAAATAGGTTTAATTTAGGTCTTTGTACCCCTTCCATATTTGTCTTCCCCTCTGAGCTGATGAGGAGGTATTTTGACCTGTAACAGATGCCCCCTAAAGTGTGAGGTCAGAGACGAAGACGATGGCCGAAATACTTTACAATTTGCGTAGAGATAGAGAGATTGAAAGACTGAGGAAAACCTGAAACAACAACATATGTCAGAAAATATAGTATTTGCCTAGAGTCGGGCATGTCCCATGCTCAGTAGCTTAAACAACATGATTTATCTAGAATAGAGATATGAAGAATCTGTCCACCAATAGGCACAATGTGGAAGTGTCTGTCAGAACAGGATCAGGCTGAAGAAGCTGTCTCCATAAACAATATCGCAGCTTGGGGGAGGGAACACAACTTTAATGGTGTAGCCTTTGCCCCAAGGTCTTGACCACTGATTCACTTAAACTACATATTTCTCAACATGTGAATGAAGGAGTTGTCGTCGAACATGTGAGAAATCGTCTTATTACCAGTCAATAATGAAAACTGTTAACAGACGCAAAGGTGGCCACCGATAATGATGATGGTCCCTAATATTCCCAGTACAATCTAGCGAGTGTGAATAAAAGGAGTTGAAGTCGAACACTCGTAGAATCATTCGACCAAGAGCCAATGATGAAGACCCTTGATCAAACACAAGACTACCTGCCACTGATGTCTGCAAGTATCCGGGTACTGATGGGTTTCTGGATCAACTTCCTAGATAATATGTTGAAGTCGATAGGAAGTGATCTGTTGAAAGGTAGGCACTGAGGCGTCCTACATCAGTCAACACGAAACGGAAACCAAATGATTTTGTTTATGATTTGAGATAAGGAAGAGTAAATGGGAACGTAAGACGACAAATAATTTCTGGCATAATGAGTGGTTTGGTTGATAACAGGAGCAGTAGATAACAAGATCTGCTTGAACAATAGAAGGCACTCTAGCAGGGTACTAGGCAGCTGAAGCGTGATGAACACCAAAGAGTGTGTTAGGATTTTATCGGTGCAGGGACACTGGGAAATGAAGGCTAATACTCATAGATGGTATGGTTCGGCTAACTGCGAAAGAGTTTTCTGGGAAGTGCCATGTTCAAGAATTTTGCTGCCAAATCGACCTTTTTTTTGGAAATGTAACAGAGGTAGTGACCATTTTGTCCAAATTTTTCCCCGTCTGATTAAGTTTAGCGAGTCCAGACGAGTAAACTCGGTGAATTTTTCATGTTTAGAGAGTCTGAAAAATGTCAGGAAAGACAACTCTATGCCCCATCTAATTAGGTTTAACAAGTCCAGATGAGTAAACTCAGTGAATTTTTCATGTTTAGAGAGTCTGAAAAATGTCATAAAAGACAACTCCATGTCCTGTCTGATTAGGTTTAACGATTCCAGACGAGTAAACTCAGTGAATTTTTCATGTTTAGAGAGTCTGAAAAATGTCGTAAAAGACGACTCCATTGGGGTACCTTTTTCATGTCTTGATAACCGGGCACGGCAAGGGGTAATAGTAAGCCCGAAACAGTTCATTTTCCGTAAGTTAGTCCATCGAATCCGGAAAAGTAAGAAATCTATGTTCAATGGACGTCTACCTCATTTTGTTATGAGTACGAGGAGACGAAGTAAACTCAAAATTCTTTGTGAAATTTTAACAGGTCCAACAAAGAAAAACTCGGTACCTCCGTGAAATTTTAACGAGTCACGCGGAGAAAACTCGATTTACTTTTTCTGTTTAAAGAGCTTTGAAAAAGAGGAAAAGAATGGCTCCTTGTCCTCTGTCTCAATAGTTTAACGAGCCTGACAAAGGTGACTCGGGATTTTTTCGGTTTTATGAGCGAGAAAAAGATTCCTAAAAAGAATGCTCAGTACTTCTCCATAGTTTTAACGAGTCTGAAGAAGAAAACTCTAGGTTTTTCGGATTAACGAGCAAGAAAAGACCAAAAAGAACGCTCGATGCCAACTTCGTATAAGTTTAACGAGCCCGAAGAAGAGAACTCGAGGTTTTTCGGATTAACGAGCAAGAAAAGACCAAAAAAGAACGCTCCATGCTTCTTCGTGTAAGTTTAACGAGCCCGAAGAAGAGGACTCGAGGTTTTTCGGATTAACGAGCGAGAAAAAATACCGTAAAAAGAATGCTCAGAATTTATTGATCTCTTTTTCGTCAATAGAAGGATCTATGTCGGGAATTTTCTTGTGAGACCAAGCAAACACATCGCGTAATTCTTTTAAAATGGATGTGAAGCGCGCAATTTCCTCAGGATTGCAATTGGCTCCAATCTGAATATTTTCCACGATACCCGTTTTGACCGAGATGTCAATGAGCAGTGTCTTGGAAAGATTACCCATGTTCCCTTCTGAATCGATAGTGTGAACGGTCGTATAAGAGGAGGGAACTATCTCAAGTTGGTCAAAAAATGGGATTTTAGTTTTTATCGCCTCCGAATCAATCGTCGAAGTGCGATGGTGGAACTCTCCCCAAGGTCGTTCTTCTAATGACATGATCTCTCGAATAGCTTCATCTGTAGGCCAGACTTCATTGAGGAGATCCTTAGAGAGAACTGTGATGGGAGAGAGGTTTGTACCTGTGGTCGAAACCATATCAGTGGAGGGTTCAGATGCGATTTGGATGGCTTGGTAAGCCAACTCGACCGGCGAAAGCGACATCTGATCTCCATAGGAATCAATATCTGAAGGTGCCGGGATGATCCATGGGTCGATAGAGCCATCCGAAAAGGTGGATATCATTGCAACCGTGTTTGGGATCTGCGGCGGCGATAGAGGAAAACAACCCAGTAGGGAAGATGCCTTCAGAAGACCGGTACCGATACTGACGTAAGAGTCAGGGACACCTCCTATTAGGGGTACATAGCTACTTGGTAAAGTGGAATAATCAGGGGTGCAGAAGGATAGATGATCGACCGTGACTATTCACCCATCCAATGGAAATAGGATGAGTCGGAAGACCGAAGACACGAGGGCGGTCATGGGATAAGACCAGCTGCGACCGAGCAATCGATTATAGTCTAGGTGACGCTCTACGACTTCAACGTCCACATTTACCGTTTTCCCACTCAGAGTGATGGGAAAGCTAGCAAGGTATCCTTTGGGTAGGAAAGTGTGGCCATCGAAAGCTTTGAGGGAATTCGATGGCAGGGTTAGAGTAGGAGAACCTAAATTGAGCCAGCAAGCTTGTGACATAACGCAGGTCAAAGCACCTTCGTCTATGACAGTGTGATGGATGGGTCTCCCTTCCGACACAGCCTGCACCTGGAATGCGAGTTGATGTGAGAGGGAAGGTTTAGCCTTTTCCATATCAAATATTGCTAGCATGGAATCCTGGGGGTCTATTCTACCAATGGCCGAATGCAAGGCTTTCCTTTGTGCTGAACAGGTTTGTAATACTTCAAGTGCAGACATAGCTGACGGTGCCTGCGCCAAATCTTCTACAATGTTGTATTTTTGGGCTGCACGTGCAGAGGTGTTATGAGTCGTGCGTCGAAGTGTCCCTTTGGGGGGACGAATTACAGGTTCAACAGTAGGCCTTTCGATATGTAAATCGTTGGGCGGCGGCGGATTGGAACTAGTTCCAGGTTCCTGAGCATCTATGGTAGGATTTCCATAAATCTTGGCGCGAGTTTGAAGGTCAATACTCTCAATGCCATAAATGGCAGATGGTCCTTCGCCGGAAGGATACGAACCACCGTTGCCCCGTTGATGGGGTTGTGGCGGATTGTCAACCATGTGTTGATGTTGCTACGGTTGATTGGGGAAAGGATTGTGAAGAACGGCAGGTGTTCGCCCAGAATCCTTGTTAGCAATAAAATCGGTGCATTCCTGCAGCCGAGGACATTTGTATGTCAAGTGGTCCTCCGCACAGATTTTGCAAGGAAATTTCATGGGTTTATCCTTTCCTTTGTCATTTCTAGCAGCATTTTTCTGATTAGGGTTATTCTGATTATCTGACTGCTCTTCCGAAGAAGATGTTTTCTTCTTATTCTTCCTATTTTTCCCGCTAGGTTTTTGTGAGGTTTGCACCGAATTTACCTCAGCGGAAGGGAGAGGAGTCGTTTGGTGGGGGGCGGTGGCAGCCGAGGATGGCTAGGAGGTTTTCCCCCGAGACTGATTGGTGGCTACACCAGAGATCGTGCCAACGAGACCATCGGCATGAGCTCCGGTTTTCTGAGTAGCCGGAGGATTTGGGTTACCAGGGGCATGGGGGAGCAGATCGTAAAGCGTGCCGGATTGTGAATAGATTAAATCCAAGTGTTGGGCACGACGAATACATTGATCTTCTGTCACTGCACCAGAAAGGCCAATGTCTTTAGAGATGTGGGGTAAAAGAGACTTGCAAAACCAATTGGCCAAGAGATGGTCCGGTATTGGCGCTTTAACGAGCCTCCTCCTACGTCTCCATTCATGAATATGGTCGGAGATGGGGGTGGCGGTGTCTTGGCGCAGCGATGTTAACAATTTTGTTCCGGTTTCCACTCTAATTGGTAGTTGGAAGTTCTTTAAGAACTCCGTCGCTAAAGCACCAAACGTATTGATGGCGGCGCGTGGCAATTCAATGTACCACTTGGCGGCATTTCCTGTAAGGGTGCGGGGAAACAGTCGAAGTCGGACACTATCATCTACCATGGAATTGGATATGGACCATAAATGGAAGGTAGTGATGTGTGCGGCCGGGTCGTCCCCATGCTTCCCGTCGAACTTCGGGATATCGGAAGGAATCTTATGCGGTATTGGAGGCCAAAGCGAGTTATGGTTGATGGGGTCGTTCGTCGGCTTATGGATGTCGGGTATGTCCAAAGCTGCCAAGAATGGAAATTGTGGATTTGCCCCCGAGTCTAACCAAGGCAGTATGGGCTGACTATTTGGACCATAGGGTCCCCCCATCCATGTGTTACCAGAAGGGTAAGTGGGACTTTGATAAAAACCTCCCATAGGTGGAGGAGTAGGAACATACGGTTGTTGTCCATAGGGCATAGTGTATTGAGGGGCAAACGGTTGGTTGCCCCCAGCATAAAAGTTCCCTCCCACTCCAGATGGAGGTTGGGGTTGGTTAGTCCAAATGGATGCAATAGATTTTCCCGGAGGCATACTAGTACTTGCATAATTTGGCAACGGTATAGATCCTACACCTACGTTTGAACCACTTAAGGGGATAGTATTTACAATGGGTTGTCCCATTTGTCCTAAGGATTGCATAGGAAGAGAGATATTCCCTGCTACCTGTGTACTGATAACACTGCTCCCTGGTATAGTGGCCAGGGGGTTTGAACTCAACAGAGGGTTCCAGCCGAAAGGGTTGCTAAAGGGTACCGAAGTAGTCATGCTCGCTGAAGGAGCTACCGTGGGTCCCAACGTGGTCATGGTAGGAGTATATGCTGAAGGGTTCGGTAAACTACTGACAGTTGTGTTGACCATAGGGTTGGGGGTAGGTATATGTTGACTAATAGGGTTACCCAGTAATGGCATATAACTGACCACTGGCGGGGAGGATGGTGGCGAACCAGGGATGGTTGCCATTGGTATCGACCCTGTGGATGCCAGTGGTGAAATAGATGTTGGTGCGGCCGCAGACATATCTTGGCGTGGTGGAATCTGGACTATCATAGGTCCTAACGGATCAGTGAGCGGAGGGTTGTAATTAGGTACAACGCCTTCAATGAAAGGGTCCTCCGGAAGTTCCGGCTGATAAGGGTCTATGTGATAATCAAGATTAGTCAGAGGAGACTGCTCTTCCGTAGAAGGCCCGGGTTCACCAAGGTTCAATCTTTCCTCAAGGGTGAGAGGAGGTAGACCTTACTGTCGTCGAGACAGACGGCGTGGGTCAGGGGACGCCACGGTGACCGGTTTAATTTTAACAAATTTTATTAAAATGTGATGTATTATAAAGTCTCAAATGACAGTAACCACACACCTAATAAAAAGAAAAAGGACTCTCTAAAATCAATCAGCAAGCAACCAGAATAGGGTGCCCTGTCTGAGTACTACCGTTCACTGGTGATGAAATCCAGTATCACAATAGCATACAGAGAGGGTTGGTCGAAAGTACAGTTACGGTCACTCTAGAGCTTCGCCCAAACCTCAGATGATAGGTGTAAGAACTCTCGTGAAGACGAGTACCCTCCTAAAGACCGAAGACAGAGTGGGTCCGTCTGTTTCAGGTACCAGGACAGCCCATCCCAGTCACCTTGTGTAAGTCCCTAAAAGTATGGCCACAAAGGATACCTCAAATCACAGACATCATCAGGGGGGTTCACGGTCAAGGACAGTGTGCTATATGGGCAGAATACCTAGATCCCCGATCTAGTTTCGACATCCCCGAAGGGAACCCCAATATATAACACACCCACAGGATGCAGTCGAAGGCGAGCTACCTTCTAGTGCACCCAAGTGTTGTCTCGCGTTGAGCTCCGGTAAAGGAACGGTCCCGATAATATGAGTGCAGCAGGATTTCACTCGTTAATGACTCTAGTTTTCAAGTTTTGAGATCTTGGGTAGTTTTCTCACTTTCCTAACCCAAGATCCTAGCCTGAACTACTATTTGTGTGAGCTCAAAAAGAGTAATTAGATTGATTTTATTATCTCTTTGTTTTTAGTGTACTTTATTATTAGTCTTGCGGAGGGGGAATGGACGTATGAAGTATAGTGAGACTCTGACTCAAGAAACCATGCAAAACATGCTCTAAATATTAAATTCAATGAAGAGTGTTTCTACAGGGAGAGGTTTCTTTTTCAATCATCCATGCACCAACATGTAAATAACACAGCTCAACTTTTAAAGATTCAGACTTCTATCTACCTCTTTCAATAGTCTATGAACTAAAACTTTCAGAATAAACTCAGCTAGATGCAGAAAAATAATAATTTTTTTTTTTTTTTTTTTTCTCTTAAAAAGTAAATGCTTTGCACACTAACTAAACAAGAGAAACAAATAACAATGCCAGCTTAGCAGACAAGCACAGGGATTCAGTCAGTGAAAGGTACTGGTGGCCAAAAAACTCTACAGCTAAAACACAGTCACAGTAGTGAATAGCAATGTTTTTGGCTGAGTAACGCTCTGTCTGTGAGGAAATACAGCGTTATAACGCACTGTATTTAATCATAGACTGCGTTATAACGCACTGGATAAACTGCATAGGTCGCGTTAACCAGGGAAAATCTCTTCAGTTGGCCAGACAGGAACAGGATTGAACTCTGCAAGCGTTTGGTATGTCTACTGGGCATCAAAAATGGTCAGAAGGATCTGTGAACAGAGGAGAGAAGAAAGGAAGGGAAAAATAGTCCGGAAACTATGGGGAAACTCCCCAGTGGAGTCGCCAATTCTGCTATAGGGTAAAATGCTTGGGTTGTTGGTTTTCGCGGATCCCTCTCAGGGCTTTCCGGTGCCCGAGGCAGACAGTAAGATTAGCTATGCTGTTCACAAAGATGGCATGAGCATGTTCATATTAGCTTGAAATAACTTGAAGGAATACAATAGAGAATTACCTCTTTGACGGTTTTGGAATCCCTTGGAGAACACTGTGCAGCAAAGTAAGAGTCCTTCTTCGCTGGCTCCAAATCTGAGACCTACAATCAGTCAAAGCACCCGCGTAATTTCTAATATAACAAGTATTCTGTCAATTAAATCAACAATAAACATCTAGATTATACACATCTGAGCCATTCATATCATACTAAGTAAATATTGAAACAACAATAATAACATTAAGCATTGAATGGACAAAACGAACACAGTTCTATTGATTTTGAAAGAAGGAGGATTACAACCATCGGTTGTACCAAGCCCTCCTCAGTCTCCCAATCTCTCTTCTCTTTCAAGTGAAGAAGTTCAAGTCAACAAGCTCTCTAGGAGCCTCTTTGACTCTTGGCCTTCACAATGTCACACTATTCTCTATTCCACAAGTATACAAGAACCTTGAGCAATCCTTCGACCTTCAATTAAGAGCCTTCAGCTCCTTCTTATAGGGTAGGGAGAAGGCCATTGTTGCCCTTCTCTTTCCACTAGTTTGGAATGGAAAAATCTTATATGTTTCTTTGATCTACATGCTTTTGCCTCTTTTGGAGTTCAGTCTCCCATGGCAATGACCAATAATGAACTAGTGCTTCTGCAGTTTCCTTTGTGAACTGACTCCTTTGTGAGGGAAAGTCAGAGATTCAAATCATTCTCCGCGCTCTTTTCCCAATTCAAACTTAAAACACGGGTAACGCTTCCCTCCAGTGTAAACAGAGCGTTGCCCTAGCCACTAACGCGGCCAATGCACTGATTGCCTGCGTTATAACGCTCTTGTTCTGTTCTATATAGGCGTTACCCTGGCAGAAATAGGTTTAACTTAGGTCTTTGTACCCCTTCCATATTTTTCTTCCCCTCTGAGCTGATGAGGAGGTATTTTGACCTGTAACAGTCTGCAATAAAGAAGCCACCAAATACCATATGTAAGTCCTACTAATTGAGCAAACAAACTGAAAAATCATTCAAATCCAAAGATCAACTGTCTACTAGAAAACCTCTCCAGCTTATACACATGGACCTGTGCGTACCTTCGAGAACAAATTCACTAGGTGGAGAATCGTATTTCATGCCGATAATTGATGATTTTTCCAGATTAACATGGGTGGCATTTCTCAGATACAAATCTAAAGCGTTTGAGAAATTTAATATGTTCAAGGCACTAGAAGAAAATCAAACTGGATATAAACCAAAATGCATCAGATCAGACAGAGGAGGTGAATTCACAAGTGATGAGTTTGCAGACCTGTGCAATGAATGCGAGATAAAGCAACAGTTTATTGTTGCAGATACACCTCAACAAAATGGAGTGGCAGAGAGGCAAAACGGGTATGTATGGCAGATTTCCATAGCCATGATGCAAGAAATAAACATTTCCCAAACCTCCTAGGCAGAATAAGTACACACATTTGTTCATATCCTCAGCAACGCTCATCTCAAACCAAATTGTGACAATACTCCATATGAACTGTGACATGGGAAACTGGCATAAATCAAGAATTTTAGAGTCTTTGGAAGCAAATGCTTCATAAAGAATAATGATGAAAAGTCGGGGAAGCATAATGCAAGAGCTGATGAAGGAATATTTTTGGGATATGCATCAAAGAGTAAGGGTTACAAGTGCTACAATAAGAGGCTACATAAAATTGTGGAAAGCATTGATGTGAGATTCGACGAAGAACTACCAGGCAGAACCAAAAGTACAAATTGTGTCAATCCTCCATATCATCATTATGATGAGAATCAAGTGTATAAATTTGCTGAATAATGATATTTATCCACCGAGATTATCCTGATCACATATCAATTCGAATTCATATGCAACACATAATCTCTTCCACTCAGATCATCACACATGCGGAAATAAAACAAGCGATAGCACATCAAATCATCATACACATTAACACGGTATGTATGGGGAAAGCTTATAGCTGAAAACCCCGCAGCTATTGTGTATATTATAATGGAGAAAACATGTAACAAACTCAGTACAATACTCCTCACAAGTACTCAGTACTATCTCATGAAGTTACACACAAACTAGCTTGGTTTTGAACAAGTCACGGGTTCAAAACACATCCACTAATTTCCTGCCTCTATTGCGCAATCATGGCCTGTCTAAATAGATATCCAAGGTTTGAATCTCCTTGGCTTGATAGCGCAATCATCATGGGAAATTTCCTCCAAGTGTGGTGCAAATCTCATGCACAACTGATGTCACAACTGATAGCTGTACTCACCCTTTCATCTACCTCTTTCACTGGTCTCCACTGAACTGTCCATGCACTATAGTGAACTGATGTGTTCTTGAGTTGAATAATGATTTACTAATTAGTGAATTAAATAATATTTAATTCACTCCACTCATTACTAGTTGATTAGCTAGTTAAACTAATCTCAACCAGTTCAACTAAGTTAAACCGAACACAACTCCACTAGTTGTCTCATTAACTCCACCAAACTTCTGCCACTGAAGTCCTAATTGAAGTCAACCATGCATGAGCTCACCAAACCCTTAGGAATAGCGTAATTCCTCTGTCAGATGCATGAGCCACTTCCAAGGCTCGAACTGAAGTGCTCCAAGAGAGTAAACTGAAGTTTAGAGTCCAAATATTATTAAGGGTAAATAATATTTGACTTCCCTATTTTTAGGATAGGCGGTCTAAAAATAGACTTCGACCTATAGGTCCAAAAATAGAGGTCCATCTATTTTTACCAACATGACCAATACTCCAAGAATAACATACTGCAACCCTTGGACCATGCTCCATATGTCTAAAAATAGACATAGTCTAAAAATAGACTTTGCGCCAGAATTTGCCTGCGGGCCCACTTAGTGAAGGCGACTTCATTTCACTAAGCTCCATCATCTTGCTGCATTCTCAACACTCCCTCTCGGCAAGATATGGATTATCTGCAACCCCTATCCTGCCTCTGTGGAATTCGAACTTGCTCCTGGTGAGCGCCTTCGTCAGGATGTCGGCATCCTGATCCTCCATGGGAACATATGAAAGCATCATGATTCTCCGCTGAACACAATCTCTGATATGATGGTACCTGATGTCGATGTGTTTGGACCTATCATGAAATACTGGATTAGCCGAGAGTTTAATGCAGCTCTGGTTATCACAGTAGATCACTGTAGGCTCCAAATGCAACCTGAACAATCCTGCAAGGATCTTCCTCATCCAAATAGCCTCGCATGCAGCCAAGCTAGCTGCCATGTACTCGACCTCTGCTGAACTGAGTGCCACGGATCTCTGCTTCCTGCTGTACCAGGAAACTATTGTCGACCCAATGCTGAAAACTCCTCCAGAAGTGCTCTTCCGGTCCGTTGGGCTCCCTGCCCAATCTGCATCAGTGAAGCCAGAAAGCTTCGCTCCATCCTCCTATCTGTACCATAGACCATATCCCGATGTGCCTCTGATATAGCGCAATACATGCTTGCCTACCTTCCAAAAGAGCTTGGTAGGCTTAACCATAGCTTGCGAAAGCTGGTTAACTGCATAGCATATATCAGGTCGTGTATTGACCAAATACATAAGCGACCCCACCAACTGTCGATAGACAGTGGCATCCACTACCTCCGTTGAAGTAGAATCCTCCTTCCTCCAACCACCAGGAAGAGGAGTGTCAACAGGCTTGCAGCCATGCATGTTGAACCTCTCCAGAATCTCCCGGGCATACTTGCCCTGAGAAACAAACAGTCCTCCACTGCGCTGCCAAATATCCAATCCCAGGAAATAATGAAGGATGCCCAAGTCCTTCATCTCAAACTCTCGTGCAAGATCCTCCTTGCATGAAAGTATCAACGGCTCATCTCCCATCAAAATCAGATCATCTACATACAGTACGATGATCAACAGCTTCCCCTCCACCACAATCTGGTACAGGTTAGGATCCGCCTCACTCTTGGAGAATCCAAGCCCGGTAAAATAAACTGTCCAAAATCGTGTATGCAAGCACGAGGTAGCACCCGAATCTCTTAGCCAGCATTTCAATCATCGTATTCTCAGAATGCTTGGTACAAATCTCATACACAATGAGTATACAACTGATGGTGTGTCCCCCTTCATCTACCTCTTTCACTGGTCTCCACTGAACTGTCCATGCACTGTAGTGAACTGATGTGTTCTTGAGTTGAATAATGAGTTAATAATTAGTGAATTAAATAATATTTAATTCACTCCACTCATTACTAGTTGATTAGCTAGTTAAACTAATCTCAACTAGTTCAACTAAGTTAAACCGAACACAACTCCACTAACTGTCTCATCAACTCCACCAAACTTCTGCCACTGAAGTTCTAACTGAAGTCAACCATGCATGAGCTCACCAAACCCCTAGGAATAGCGTAATTCCTCTGTCAGATGCATGAGCCACTTCCAAGGCTCGAACTGAAGTGCTCCAAGAGAGTAAAATGAAGTTTAGAGTCCAAATATTATTAAGGGTAAATAATATTTGACTTCCCTATTTTTAGGAAGGCAGTCTAAAAATAGACTTCGACCTAAATGTCTAAAAATAGAGGTCCATCTATTTTTACCAACATGACCAATGCTCCAAGAATAACATACTGCAACCCCTGGACCATGCTCCATATGTCTAAAAATAGACTTTGCGCCAAAAATAGCCTGCGGGCCCACTTAGTGAAGGCAACTTCATTTCACTAAGCTCCATCATCTTGCTGCATTTTCAACATCAAGAAAATAAAGAACAGAATGAGACAACAGAAGATACAGAAATAAACTCAAAAAGACCCTCAAGACACACTCAAAAGAACCATCCAAAAGATCAAATCATTGGAGACAAAAGTGCAGGAGTCCAAACAAGAAGACAACTAGTTGAACAGACCAAGGAAATGTATCTAGCCATGCTGTCACAGATACAACCGAAGAATTTCGATGAAGCCAGCAAAGACAAAAATTGGATAAATTCTATGAACAAAGAATTAAACGAGATTGAGAAGAACAAGACCTGGGGGTTAATACCTAGACTTGTTGGGAAAAATGTCATTGACACAAAGTGGATATTCAAGAATAAGATGAATGAACAAGGTCAGGTAATCATAAATAAAGCCAGACTTGTATGTAAGGGATACTCTCAAATCGAAGGACTTGACTATGATGAAACTTTTTCCCCTGTGGCAAGAATGGAAGCAATTATAATGTTTCTGGATTTTGCATGTTATCATGATTTCAAGATATATCAAATGGATGTAAAGTCTGCCTTCTTAAATGGATATCTAGAGGAAGAATTCTACATGGAACAACCTAAAGGTTTTTCCTTAGAAGATAAGCACAATTATGTTTGTAGATTAAAGAAGGCCCTATATGGTCTCAAACAAGCACCACGTGCATGGTATTCTAGGCTCGACAAGTACTTTCAAAAACAAGGAATCAAGAAGGGAGGAGTAGACAACAATTTGTATATAAAGGCTGATGAAAATGAACTTTTAATTGTAGTGTTATATGTAGATGACATCATGTTTGGTAGCAACAAGGATTAGTTAGTAAAACGATTTTTAGAAGAAATGAAGTCAAAATTTTAGATTTCTATGATTGGAGAGCTTACCTTCTACCTAGGACTTCAAATTATACAGAAGAACAAAGGCATATTCATTTCACAAGAAAAATACTTAAGAGACATGTTAAAAATATTCCAAATGGAAGACTGCAAACTTGTGTCAACTCCCATGATCACTGGATGCAAGTTATGTGTTGTTTATGGATCTACAGATGTAGATCAAAGACTTTACAGATCTTTGATATGAAGTCTGCTATACATAACAACCTCTAGAACAGACATTATGTTGGCAGTAGGAATTGTGGCAAGATATCAAGCAGCACCAAAACAAAATCACTTACTAGCAATCAAGAGGATATTTTGATACCTACAAGCAACTGCACAAGATGGCCTATGGTATTCAAAAGGCAAAGATCTCACATTGACAGCATATACAGATGCAGATTGGGCTAGCTGTGTTGATGACAGAAAAAGAACAAGTGGAGGTACATTCTATTTGGGAGAAAGTAAGGTGGCATGGTTAAGCAAGAAGCAAACATATGTCTCTCTAACTACAACAGAAGCAGAATACATAGCAGCAGCAACTTGTTGCACACAAGTGATGTGGATGAAACAAACTCTTCAAGACATGAAGGTAAGCATCACTGAACTTATTTCTATCAGATGTGACAATACAAGTCCAATAAGCATATCAAAAAATCATGTGCTTCATTCAAAAACCAAGCACATCCCGATAAAGTACCACTTCCTCAGAGAAAAAGTAGCAGAGAAAAGAGTAAAGATGGAAGACGTCCCAACAAAGGAATAGACAATAGACATACTTACAAAACCTCTTGCAAGAGAACCATTCGAATATCTAAGAGACAAACTCAGGATACTGTTTTCAGATGATAATCTCTTATATGATCAGAAAACAAAAACAAAAAAAATGATGAAAAAAAAAAAAAGCACCAGCAAAGTCTGCAATATTAGGAACAGAAACAGTGCAGTCGGCCAGCCAGTATCAGACAAGAAGCATCATTCTAGGGGGAAAACAACCATCAACCATGAACATAGACGTAAAGAGGAACCTCAAATGTTGCTGAAGATAACTACTGATGAAGAAATTCTCCTGATTTTAGCCAAAAAGTTCAGCAGTCTAGCACATTTCAGCACTATACATGCAAATGCAATGACTCCCAGAGTATTCTCCCAACGTTACTTACACACCAAATGGAGCAGTAGTCCCAGCCAGGTATGTGGACAAAATGAAGAATGCTTATGTAGAACTCTAGTAATGCAATGATGGACAATACATTGGAAACAGGTGTGACCCTTTTCCATTGATGTCAAAGGTGGAGGAAAAGCAAGCAAAGGAAGATAGGCACTTCTCAGAATGAAAGGGGGAGGAAGTGTTGGAGGAAGTGTTGCCATCAATTCCAAAGGGGGAGACTATTGGAAATATTGTC
Source organism: Pinus albicaulis (assembly GCA_034641835.2). Lineage (NCBI taxonomy): Eukaryota > Viridiplantae > Streptophyta > Pinopsida > Pinales > Pinaceae > Pinus > Pinus albicaulis. The sequence continues at coordinate 1,384,831,720 of CM076579.1, forward strand.
ATTGATGGCAAAGGAGCAGAAAGGAGCAACACCATAATTATCATTAAGGACAGAGGAGCATATCAGGATCAACTGGAGTATAAAGGAACTATAAGGCAAAGAAGGAAAAAGTACAGTGTAGGAGAAGAAAAGAGGAAGAGGAGAAGAAAAGTGCCAAAGGAGCAACATTAGAGGCAAAGGAACAAGGAAAAGGAGCAAAAAAGATGCATGGATCAACACCGTAATTATCATTAAGGCAAAGGAGTAGATAGGAGCAGTAAAAAGGCAAGGAGCAGCATTAGAAGCTTTATCAAGGAGAAAAGGTAGCAAGTTTAGGTCGAGTCATGCATGAGTGGGTAGAGTCGTGAACGTGCTAAGACAAGTAATGAACACGTTCAACTAGTGGAGAAAGTTGTGAATGCGCAGGCAGAGCTGGGCTAGTTTTTGTTCAAAACAGTGCACGAAGGCACATGCAGCGCGTGCATTTCTATGGGAAGAGTCAGGTAAATTTCCAGAAAAACACGTTTAGAACAGTGGTCGACGGAGATATCGCAAATCGCAATTGCAATAGAAGGCCTGATTGCATATCGCAAATCGTAGCGGAAGGAGTATAGAAAAACAACAGAGACACACAAATTGTGAAATGCGAAGTGCGGGAGATGAAGTGGAAGGATGAAATGGCTGTTGACGTGGCTGCTGACGTGGAAAACGATGTGGACCTAACCCCACAAATCACAAATACATCTTAATGACATGGCATGTGACATGGCAGATGACGTGGCAGGTGACGTGGTAGATGACGTGGCAGACGATGTGGAAGATGACGTGGCAGGTGACGTTGTAGATGACATGACAAATGACGTGGCAGGTGAGTCGTGACGTGGTAGATGATGTGGCAGACGACGTGGCAATGACATGGCACCCTAACGTGGACGTGAACCCTTTATCGCATATCACAAGTCGTAAAGCTTAGAAGGGATAGTGCTTATGTACCACGTTGAAATGTCGAAATGCGAAGTGGGATAAAGGGACCGGATGCGATGCAACTCAGAACTACCATTTAACATATTTCAAGTTCGTAAGTATGAGGTTTTTATTTTTTAAATCGTATCGGAGACAAAAGGAACCATATAATGGAGAACGCCTAAATGCCGAAATGCGATGGAAAGTGGACGCGATGCATTCTTCAAAGGAAATAGAATATATTTCAAGTCCAAACTTGCGCCTGTTTAAGTGGAAAAAGGTTTAAATGCAGCTAAAGGAGACTTGGGTAAGTGACCCGACATAGCAAAAAGGGTAAAGGTAAAAGTTGAACGTTGCGGTAATAAGAAGACATACACCATGGGTCGAGTCAAGCTCAGAAAGACCTCCGGGCAGAGTCAGGTGTTGAGAAAAGCAGAAGGTTGAATGTTGCGGGCAAGAGAAGGAAGGTAGATAGGTCGAGTCAGGAAAAAAGGCGGTTATGTAGCACAGTTAGAATACAACAACAGGAACAGAAAAGACAAGGGACAATAAGAAGAAAAGACAAATACACAACAAATCTAGAAGCTGAAAGGGCTGATAGAAATAATTGGTTTCTATGTAAATGTAAATTCATTGATTATTTCATATTGTTTGTGATGCAAAGGCAAGTCTCCGTAGGCATAGGAAAAACTCCAATGAGTGTTGTAATGATTATTTTTTATGTAATAACCTGAACTGAAGTGTAAGGAATTGAATGGGTGGAAGGCATAGGGTCAGGCATGTTCACTTCGAATTCCATGTAGAATGCAAACAATCATGTAGTTATGTGTATAAAACATGTAATATCAGTGTGCATAGAGAGGTTAAAGAGCGGAAGAATCAGAGAGAGCTGATAGAGATGTTGTGCACATCAGGAGATGATATGAAGCAGAAATGAAGGCAGAAAAGGTAGCAGTGAAGAAGGAGGATAACAGAGCTGATATCCAGGTAAATGATCAGGAGCTCAAATCTGAGCTTGGGAAAAAGCTTAAAAATGACAGTGCTCAAATTGAATTGGAACCTGAGCGACGGGATAGGCCTCAAAAATACGATCCCGGTGCTGCGAACGGAATTCAAATCCGTTACCGTATGAAGAAGTTGTTGCACTTTGAAATTGCCCAATAACCTCTAATGTTGAATGGGTAATGATAAATTTATGTGTTGGCAATTTTTTTTATTTTAATTATAGTTTAATTAATGTTTTTTATATATATAAAAATTTAATATTTTATTTGATTTTAAAAAATCATATTTTATATTAATATTTTGTTATATATATATATATATATATTAAATATTAAAAACTTTAATTAAATTAATTAAACCACACATTAAATTAATGCAAAGTTTTAAAACCCAAAATCCACATTAATTAAAGACAAAGTGCAAACATAAAATCACATGTGTTTACATTCAAAGGTTAAAAGGCATATGGTTTCAACGTGTGATATAAAGTGGCTACGTTACGTTCAAAAGCACGTGGTCCAATAATAAATGTTGAGCAGAGGTTACGTTTGGGCGGGGCCCGAAGGGGGCCAGCCCCCCATTCAAATGACCAACAGCTACAAACCGTGACCCAAGCATAACAACCAAAACATTAAATGCTGGGGATAAGACTGCATGTGGCCACTTCAACCTAGCGTTAAAAGCTATCTTAACCATTGGCGGAAAATTTGGCGGAGCGCGCCAATTTAGGCGGACCTCTAAACTTATCTGCAGTTAACTAAAGTTGGCCCACTTTTTGTGGGATTTTGCCTAACATTGGGCAAAAACTTCAGTTGGACATATCTTTCACATGGGAGATCCTTTTGAAGTGAATTTTTTTTTTTTTTTTTGGGGTCTCTTCGACCTTCTGGACTCAATGGAGCAGGTCTGAAATCTAACAGAGGTCATCTTCAGAGGTTTAAGCATCGAAGAAGATGAAGGAGCCATCAGGGCCTGGAAGGAGAAGGCTGTGTATCAGACTGTGTTTATCTGTTTAAGGTAAATGAATAGGCATTCTTAGCTATTTCATTCCTTTTGAATCTTTTTAGATGGTTTTCAGAGCCTGTTAAGAACTTTGGAAAGCCGAAAAGCTTCATTTAAGTTCTAGAGGCCATTTTCCAAACAAAGTGTGTAGGCGAAACTGGAGCAGCTGGAGGCCGTTTTTGATGAAAAAAAACTCTATCTTGACTATTTCAGTCATTCTGGAACCAATGGAAGTGGTTTCAGATCATTTTGAGTACTTCTACAGCTTGAGAAGTTGATATGAAGTCGTGGGCAGCCCTAGGAAAACCGTGGAGGAGAGCCATTTTTTGGGATGTTGTGCTTAATGTAAGCAAATTATCAGTTGATATTTGATGTATGATCATTATTGGATGCAGAAGTAGTGTTTTCAGGAGCAGAAATAGAAATCTGAGGGATTTTGTGCCATTTATAAGCTCAGAGAAGCTTAGTGCACCGACAGAAGGATGTGTGTCCATGGAAGCCTAAAGCTGTTTGCAGGAATTGGACAGCCATTAAAGGGATTTAAAATGGTATTCTCAGCCCTTTGAATCATTTTCATATTCATTGTGGTTAAGTGTGGAGCTTGTAAAAGAATTTAAGTACCTTAATCCCAAAGAGTTTAGTCATGTTGACGAAGCTCAAAGGAGATGTACCCCAAGAGTTGGGGTGAACTCCTATATTATATTGCTGTTGTGTTTTGTTATTCTATGGCTGAATTATGTTGCTGATATAAATGTTAAGTTTCAGCAAAAAAAAATAAACTTAAAACACATAAACAGAAGAAAAGACATACACCTCTTCCAAGCAAAAATTCTGCATAATGTCCAGTTTGAGTAAGGTCATTTTAATTAAGTATGAGTGTTTACTTCTATTATTTCTTTAGGCAGAGTCTGTAAGAGGGCCAGGTAGCTTTTGGATTCATCCTTTCTTTGAAAGGTGAAATATCTGGTAAATTCCCCTACAGTCTATCTTTGTATTAGAAATAAGAAGTTCTCACATTTTCAAATTTAAAATTTGGAGTATTTGCACTCATTTACATAAATGAAAATGGATACCTTGCACCCTTTTCAAGTACATTCCATTTTCAGATCAGTAAATTAGCATATTATTTTCATGTTGAGTGAGGGGATTATAGCTCCTTTCAATTTGTAGCTTGGTAAATTTCCAGTTGGAGCTGGGTGAGGTAGGAGCCTCCTGTAGGTTGTAGTCTGTATAAAATATCTGGGAATTGGAGCCTCCTTGCAAGTTCTAGCTTGCAAAATTTGAGGTAGTAGCCTCCTGTAGGTTGGAGCCTACATAAAATTAGTTTTGAGAGGGAGTTGGAGCTTACCTTTGCATAACAACAATAATAATATGTGGTTTTCTCCCTTATGGGTTTCCACTTATATATGTTGTCTATGTGCTTGATGAGTATGTGTTGATGTGATATTTTAATCTATTTAATTCCTTGTTGTCCACACATTTAGTTTGTTGATTCATTATGTATTATGATGCTTATAAAATGAAGTAGTTAAAGGGTGTAAAGAAAAGAGTTTTAATGTCCATGAATGTACTAAACTTATTCACCTCCCCCCTCTCATTTTAGCTAAGGGTTCATCACCTTTGGTCTTCAACCTGCAAAATACTCCTTAAATGTGCTCAAATCATAAATTAGAGGTCACCATTAGATCCAAAACATCTAAAAACCAATAAGTTGACCCTTTTTGAGCTCAATTTGGTAAAAAAATTAAAACGATATGAGTTTCAAAGCTCCTCCATGAATTTCACTGTTAACTGTCCTATAAATTCGACCAACAGTCTAACACTCCTACAATTCTACCCCAAATTTTGATAATAGAGCGACAAATTCTATTCCCGCTAGTGCATTTTGTAGGTTCATTAATTTTCCCAATGTTGAGATTGCAACAAGATGATGAGCTTAGTAGAAAGAAGTCGCCTTCACTAAGTGGGCCCGCAAGTTATTTCTGGCGCACAGTCTATTTTTAGACTATGTCTATTTTTAGACATGTCGATCATATTCTATGAGTTGCAGGATGCTATTTGTGGATGTTTGGTCAAGTTGGAAAAATAGATGGACTTCTATTTTTAGACATATTGGGTGGAATCTATTTTTAGATTGCCAGTCTAAAAATAGATATGTCGAATATTATTAGCTCTTAATAATATTTGGACTCTAAACATTATCTTATTCTCTTGGAGCACTTCAGTTAAGTGCATAGATGTGGCACAGGAGCTGACAGAAGGAATTACACTACTCCTGAGGGTTAAGTGGAGCTACTTCATGGAACTTAAATTTTGACTCATGTGACAGAGTTTGGTGGAGTTGTAGAAGTAGTTGGTGGAGTTGTGTTCAGTTTAACTCAGTTAGACACGGTTGAGCTAGTTGTATCTAGTCTAACTGATTGATACACTAGTGAGAGTGGTGTGAATTAATTAATAATTAATTCACTAAATAATAACTCATTAATCAACTGAAGAATACATCAGTTAACTACAGTGCATGGACAGTTCAGTGGAGACCAATGGAGAGGTAGGTGAAAGAGCAAGTGTGACTATCAGTTGTGACTATAGTGTTGCATGAGTTTGCACCACACATTGATGGAGATGCCAATGAGGATTGCGTAGTGCAAGCCAGGTGGATTCGAGTTCATTCAGAGCCCATATTCAGCAGGGATTGCGCAGTAGAGGCAGGCTAGTAGGTGGCAGAGGATCGGTGCATGGATTTGCTAGATCAGGACCTGATTAGTGTGTAGCGATTGTATTGTACTGAGAGCTTATGAGAAGCTTTGTATGAGTATTGTTACATGATCTCTATGACATATATTATATACAGATAGTTGGGGTTTTTAGCTTCAGGATTTACCGTAAATCACTGTGTTAATGTGTGTGAATTTTTATGGTTTTAATGTGTGCATGCAATTGATTTAATTTCCGCATGTGATGATCAATGGTGGAATTGATTCTGTATTGTGCATGAAGTTAAAATAGTGTATGATCAGGAGAATCTTAGACATATAACATATCAGTTATATAATTTCTACACCTAATAACCCCTTAAGTCCAAAAAATGTGGTCGTATAGCCACATAGGGTCGTGGGTTGGGCCTTAACGCCCGCCACCACCATCGTAAGCCCTTGACTTGTCGATGCCTTTCCCTATGATGTGGGTTATATGGTATACGTCGTGACCTTGGGTCGGGGAAAATACTTGAGCCCTTGGCTCCTTCTCCACGGTTCTATGGTGTGTGGTGACCAAGGACCAAGGGCTTAGCCGTGGTCCCTTCCCCCAAATGGGCGGCAACGAAAATTTATATATGGACTTTTCCCATAGTATTACAAGCACCACCTGCCGGTCTATTGGTAAGTTCCTCCGTTGTTCAACTAGAGGCCACGGTTTGAACTGATAGAGCCTCTGACCGCCCCATATCAAAATTTTACACTAACCCACGATGCCACATGGTGGGCTCCCATTAGGCCACATGGCTCCCCTTCATAGGTCCACACAAATAAACTATAACCAATAAAATGTGCCCAAATTCAATGAACCATAGGATGCCAATTGTGAGCACCTAGTTGGCTCGTACCAGTACGGTCACCCTTTTGACTTAGTAGTATGGTTAATTGAGTCAATTGACCTGCTTACTTTTTTGTTGTTGGGCCAAACGGTCAGCACGCAATAACTTGAGCAGACGGTGTCGGATTGAGGTGCAACAAACATCGTTGGATTTAGAACGACGAGAAATTCGATTTGGATTTGGTTTCAATAATTTCTGGGAACTTTCGTTTTTGAGCTAAAATTGATCACCTGATCACACCTCCCCACTAGAAACTTTTGGACTCCAAAAGTTTACTTCCCTAGTCAATATAATGAGGCTAAAACTCAATCCAAAATGCTAACTTTTCAATTTGTGCCCTTCAATCCCTAATCAAGGCACTTCACCTATCTTCTTCGTGAAGACCTACTGTCTTGTTAAGAATTGAGCCAACATTCTTATCACTGATGCAGGAACAAAATTCTGATGAGTGGATTTTGAACACTATCTTTAATCTCATCTTTGCATGGCTCAAAAATAGTTTCATCTTGAAATTAACTGTTGAAGACGAACTTGAATCCATCTTGGAATTCAAAAGCAACATAAACTTGTTTTACTATCCTTAAGATGAACTTGTATATAGAAATTACACTGCTACAAAATTTCAATGATACAATTGGCCTTGCCTACAAAACATAGTCATCTTGCGCAATCTTGAAAACAAAGATTCCATTCACACAAGTTTCATATCGAATACTTGTATCGGTGAACATATGACAATATTGTAGACAAACTTGAACGACAATCTTGTACATTCACAAAAGACCTTGAACATGTGGACTTATAAACAAGCCAATACATACATCAATGAAAAACACATTCTTGCTTAACATAGTGATAATGATTGTTCACTTTACAAAAGTACTTAAACAGGTAAACAAAAACATGTAATTACAAAATTTACAAAGCAACTTTACAATAAGTCTACCTAAAATTTGCCTCTCCTAGACTTAAGGGTTCTCTTTTTGCATCATATTTGCCTTGAAGGTTGCTTAGGATTGCTGCGAGTCCTCTATGCTAGATCTTGCTTCCCTTGCATTAGGTTTCACAATCTCTTTTCCTTTCTTTGAACTAAGCTCTAGATGCAACTTCCAACATCGTTTATTACCATGCCCATGCATCTTGCAATGAGTACAAAAGAATTTTCTCTTGTTTGCCAACAAATAAGTCCTCTCATGTGAAGGAGAATCATTATGTTTGATGCCTAGAATCTTATCCATTATTTTAACCATTAACATACATTGCTCACATACATCCACACAATGGTAAAATGCATCACAAATCGTACAGGGTACTTATTCCACAAGTAGTCAAAATTACCATGCATTGGAAAACACCCATGAGAATTATACATGTCTCTAGGGCTGCAGCTTTAACAGAGTGGAGTGGAGGATGACATGCAAGGTCCCTTTAAGTATTTATCTCTCTTGGGAGACAAATGAAAATTTTCACAAGGTGGTGACATCTCATCGTCAGATGGTTGATGTGCCTCAAGCCATTTAGAGCATTCTCCAAACTACTTTTGACCATATCCAAATCCTTGATACTTTGGTCTCTCCTCAACCATAATTGGATTGGTGATACCTTGGTCATTTACGTTGAGGCCTCCACCTTCATATCCCATCTTGGAAAGCATATTCATACCAATGCCTTTGGTATGTTGCTCAAATTCTACAAAAGAGTTGTTACACACATAAATAGAAGGAAGTGTACTTGAAATGCTTATTACCTCCTTAAACTTGCCATTCATCTTTTCAGCTTCTGATGATGATGATGATGGCCAACTTGTAGATGACTCTAGTTGCCCACTCTTACCAACTAGCATATGGTATGATTATTGGAGATGCTTGCAAAATGCACATGCATCATCTTCCTCTTATGGTCCATGACCACTATTTGAACCATGACAACATGTTGGTTTCATTTTGGAGGTGTATTTTGTTGTCACATGAGTAGAACTTTCAACAACTTGTTCATCAAGCACTTGTTGCAATACAAAGCGCATATGCCTCTTGTCCTCTTCATCCATCTCTAGCATCCTTCTCAACTCAATGTTCTCCATACGAAGAGCCAAATTTTTCTCCTCTAACTCTTGGAGATTTTTTTTGTTGCCCATTTTTGAAACTTGGTTAGATAGAACTCTGATACCACTTGATCTGAAAATGGAGGAGGTGTTCTCTTTCCTCTTCCTCAAAATCACATAAACAAATAAGGATCGTTCTGAAGCTTTGCAAGGTAAAAATGGGTCTTGATACAAACATGTTTTTCAATGTCTCTTCAAGTCATGAATTTGTCTTCACGTGTAAACTTGACATAAGCAACATAAAAACACACAACTCATGTAGGAATAATGAAGAGCATAACAAAATATTTGATGACGGAGTTAACCCCTCCTGGGCTACATCTCTGAGTTTACCAACATAGCTAGACCACTCATATATTCAGTAGTAAAATGAAGTGCATAAATTTTTGATGATGGAAACATGTGGCTATTACCCCTACAATGTAATGTTCTCCTGCAAATAACTCTCATAGACAACAACAATACAGAGTATCTCCTTCAAAAATGTCATACTCCAACTGAAATAAGCTAAAATGAGCATGTGAGCACTTCAATTCGACATTTAAACACATTTAAAAAACTTCCCTCAATACAACATAATGAGAAAATTGAACCTGAGCTAAACCCTGCAAGTAACAACTGCTACAGTGAACTTCTGAATGCGAGAAAACCCCTACAAGGCCTTCTTCATGCTCAAAAACCTTCCAACACTGCTTCAAAAACTTGAATGATCCATACACCTTCGATTTTCAACTTGCAAAGAGACTCCTTAGATATTCTCAATTCAAAAATTGGAGGTCACCATTGGATCCAAAACATCTAAAAACCCCTAAGTGGACTCTTTCTGAGCTCAATTTGGTAAAAAACTAAAAAAGATATGAGCTCCAAAGCTCCTCCATGAATTTCACTATTAACTGTCCTACAAATTCAACCAACAGTCTAACAATCCTACAATCCGCCCTGAATTTCGCTAACCGAGTGACAAATTCCCTTCCCACTAGTGCATTTTGTGGGTTTATTAATTCGCCCAATGACCCCTTAAGTCTGAAAAATGTGGTTGTATAGACAAATAGGGCCATGGGTTGGGCCTTAACGCTCACCCCTGTTGTAAGCCCCTGACCTGTCAACGTCTTTCCCTTCGTTGTAGGTTATATGGTATTGTTGTAACCACTACAACACCCTCCAAAAATTCACCATATAAATTTTTTTTGAGCCCCCCTGAGCATCGAAAAGCTAAGTCAAAATCTGAAGTTCAAGTCTGTTTCAGGAAAATCCTTAAGTCGTTGAGTCACAGTATAGGTATTTTTTCCCAATTTTCAACCTAGCGACCCTACGACCTATCAGGTTGACAGGTCGCCAAGTCGCAAATCGCACTCAAACTTCAAAATCGCGACCTAGCGACCTTGCGACCCCGCGACCCTCCAGGTCGCAAGGTCGCAAGGTTGCGAGGTCGCGCATCTCTTAAGCGCAGGATATTTGCGACCCAACGACCTCATTAATTTCCCGCATGCGCGACCCTTTTATAAATAGAAGGGTCGCTAGGTCGCATTTCACCCACACGACAGAGAGTAAAAAAATGCTTCTGACAGGCCAACTAGAGCGCGATTTTCTCGGGTAAGTTGCTTAATCCTCCTGATGTTTCTATTTTTTCTACTTGTTGCCCTTTTCAACTCACCTTAGCCTTTTTAAGCCATCTACCATCTCCCATTTTAGATCCTTTTGAACTTGAGCCTTGTTCAGTGATCCAAACCACAGCCATTCCTAACACTGATTTATAAATGGAGCCAACCAGCCTCCCCTATGTCTGTCTCTTCCCCCAATAATCACTTCATCCTCTTTTTTGGGTTTTCCTCACTCATTCCTTGTATTTTTTTGAGTTAAAAAATGAAGCAAAGGACCTCGCCGTCGTCAAAATCTCCCGGCCAGCCCTAACGCGACCTCTGACCCCACGACCTCGCAACACCGGTCGCTAAGTCGCCAACCCGCAGCCTGTTCAAAACTGGATGTTTCAACCTTGCGACTCAGCGACCCAGCGACCCGGTCGCAAGTCGCTCAGTCTCAAGGTCGCACCCTCATGAATTGTTAAACCTTTGCGACCCAGCGACCTTGCAACCTTGTCGCAGGGTCGCCAAGTCGCAGGGTCACTCCCTTCTAAAATTTTAAACCTCTGCTACCCAGCAACCCAAGAATAGGTCGCTAAGTCGCAAATCCACCCTTTCTTGGATTTCAGTTGGTTAGAGTTAAAAGCAATACCTAGGCATTTATTATTATGGCATCTATCTTATCGTGGGACTGTTTTATGAACATGCCAGGGAACCTCGAAGCAGAGTTAGAGTGTGTCTCCATCTCTTCAGCCTCAAGCGACATGGGACCTCCGTCAGTTCGCAAGAAAAACAAGAGCCCAGAGATAGAAATCACAGAAGGTGAAATACCAATGTCTCCTCCCCCGATCTATGGGGACACCACATGTACATTTAGCAGAGGGGAAAGTATGAGTTGGTATCAAGTATACCAAGAATTCGCCCAACCAGAATTTCCAGACGACCTCCCCGACCGGCAAGTATATGTACAAGTTAAGAGGTCGAAGCTTCACTACGCAGGTGCCCACCGAGCTATATTTCCATGTGCAGAAGTGATTGAATGGATCATACAGAACATCGACCCCAAGAAGTGGGTAATTAGAGAATACGACGGAAAGGCTTTCGTGAATCTAAAAGGCTCAGATGTAGATTATTATTACGCACTTCCAGAACAGGAACATATATTCACAGAGGAATGGGCCACCACTCATGCGGTCCTCGTAGCAGACACCCTGAGAGGATGGTGGGAAGAACCCGAGAAGTTCAAGATCACGAAAGATCAGGAGTACCCCGTAGCAGGCCTCAGAAAGGTATACAAGCTGCTGAGAGCCATGCTCTGTAGGATATCTGGTCGTCCCGATGCCACCACATTTAATGGTACTTGGGTAACCCTGATGAACTTTTTCACTGTATATGGCACCCGTTTCAATTGGGCCAGCTTAATAATGGTGGCTCTCAAAACAAACATATCTGTAGCACTAGCACCAGAGGAGGGATACTCGTCATAATTTTACATGGCCTCTTACCTGTTGGATGCAGTTTGTTCCAGGTGCTACTTTGAGGGATGGGCCCACAACTGGGATCAGGAGCAGGCACGCCCAATAAACAAATAATTGCAGGTATTCTGGGACTCTAAATACAAGTAGGATATATATTCAATCTCACAAAGTTTCATCTCTGCACTCTACAGGAAATTTTTTGTTCATGATACCCCATGCATGTCCTGGCGAGCCATGGAAACGTTAGTCAAAGTAGCACATTGGTTTCCATTTGTAGAATACACCTTTATTCGAGTCTTCGGTTCATTAAAGACTCCCTATGCTCTGCCCAAATTCGTCACAGACAAGATGCTTCTTCAGGAAGTGTTGTACATATTCTCCTCTGCCTGTGAATTTTGCCCCGCTGCCTCATTCAAATCCATATTTAACCCCTGTCGTAGCCTAAAACCCCATGACCCTGCTTGATACTACTATCTCTGCCCGAAAATCTGCCTTGCAATAGTTAAAAAATCCAAATTTAAATTAAATCGGGCCGAGTCCCTAAAGAGCTTGACTCCCTCCCTCTTCGGTTTCCATGTGACCCGAATCTGAAAACCACAATTCAAAGCAGGAAGGAGCCTGTTGTCCTAACGATCGGACGCTATGCTGGCCGTCCGATCTGGTTCAAATCAACGGCGCGGAAATTAGCTTTTATGAAGGGTCCGCGCACAATCGATCGGCAGTATTTCATGATCCACCACTTTATTTCCCTCCGATGCAAGCACAGCCGTTGATCTTGTTTCAAGATCGAACGGTCCTGGGTTGATCGCAGCCCTGCTTTCAATCGTAATCGGAACATACAAGATGTGCCACTCCCGCTCTACCCACTCCGCTTTCCGACTCCGATTGTCGATTCGGGTCCCACCTCCTGTGGTCGTGTCATCATGTTCCACAAGTGTACGCTGCGTTCTTCCTCCACCATTCATGTGTCCTGATGACGTGTCATGGTTTATGAACCCTTAGCCCGTTCATTCATTGTCGCCCCATTGTTTTCTGCCTCGTCACTCTCCATTTCTTCATTGTGTTCATATGTTTCCTGTCACCCTGCATCCTCTCAATGTCTCGCCTAAAATGTATTACCGACTTCATGGCCGCTGTTGTAACCACACTCCATATCGCCGAGTCATTTTTCTCTAATGATTTGCGGGTTTTGCAGGTTTTAATTTGGCTTTGTTGGCGCTTTAACTTTCCGCCTCCATTGAAAGATCTAGAGCGTAACAAAGGACAGATCATACTGGCAACAATTAAAGGAAGGAGCCGAGGGTAGGTGGGAGAGATGACCACCATTAAAGAAGACATGGATATGAACTCTCAGAACTCTCCAGATGCGTCTGCCCCGCATTAAAGATCCAGGATTCAAATCCATAGCCGAAAGCTAAGAGTACAGTACTAAAACCAAGATTGTTCCAAATCTCTTACGGCAGCAGATTTTCTTTCAGCCGCGGGCAACAAATTGTATATATTTTATTACTCCCATCTTGTATATAAGGAGATTTTATCTCCCAACATTTATTTCTTGAACAGGTTGTTCAGTACCATCATTTATAGCCAGTCATTCATAAGAGAAGGCGCGAATGTTTTCCGCCATTTGGTTTCAAACTGAGTCATTAATTGTGCCTCGTTTTCCTCCTCCTCGGGAAGTTTCTGTCTTCTCTATAAATACTCAAAAATAAGACATTGTAGAGGTTCCAGATTTCTGTCAGAAAACTGTGCAGCGAGAAGACTACTGTATTCATCTGGTAACATTTCTGTATGAAGTTTCAGAGCCCGTAGGGTCTCAGTGAGGAGGGGTTATGACTGTATTGAGGATTCTGGTCTTTGGTATCTCACAGTATGTAACTTTTCTTATGTGTTAATATATCATCTCCTTTCATGCAAATTTTCTTCTTGTATCATGTTCTAGAATGCGAGTGGCTCACTAGTTTGCAGTAAGGATTCATCTTAAGTGGTGCCCTTTCTGGAATTAGTCAAGCGCTTTAAATAGGCCTAGAAGTGATATGTTGTTCCATGTTCGCTCTTTTCATAATTTCTGCTATATTAGTGGCTTAAGGATTCGTAAATTGGTGCGCCCTTCTGCCAGTAATATCTTCTTATGTTTCCTCACTGCCTGCACTTCCTAATATTTGATTTCTGTGATATATTATTTGAATCGGCCCTCTTTACAGTAAGAGGTCTCTTAACTGTCTGATACTTTCATGCTGAAGTTTTACTTGATGTCTTTACATTACTCCTATCCTTGTATCAGCCTCTGACAGAGAAATTGGACCAATTCAATCTAATTTCCTTGTTTAGAACAAGAGATAGTAGGTGAGTCCCTTGGACTGACAACCCAAACTATAAAGGACTCCTTGCTATATTAAGATGTCCTAGGCACTGGTCTATGGCAACTCTAGGCTGTCCCTAGGAGGGTGACAAAATCATCCACAACATATTTCTGGCGCCGTTGCCGGGGAACGAATTCAAGAATATCTGTTTCCCTGGGTTCGACATCCTATATTCACTCTCTAATCAGGTGAGCACAGAGAGGTGAAGAGTTGTAGATTTCTCACCTTGGCGACTCCACTGGTCTTTATTTGATAAAATTTACTGGAAGTCCTGGCTTCCCGCAAGCCCCATTTGAGGTCAGATACCTCACAGCCGAAAACACCTGTCTCTGACCCGGAGAAGATCATTCACAGAAGAGTTTGGAAAGAGAAGAAGCCAAATCGTGTTAAAAATCCTGAATATTCTGTTGAAGATTATCCTTCTTCCTCTCAAGAAATATCAGTAGAAAATCCCGACTCCACTGGTCTTTATTTGTTAAATCTATTTGCAGTCCCGACTCTACTGGGAAGAAACAATAGCCTTGATTTGGAAAATCACTGTGGTGGACAGTAAGATCTTAAACCATCCACCTGGCGACTCCACAGTTCCTGAATAATTAAAAGACCCCACTGGTGGAAGACTCTGAGTAGCTTGCAAAATGCATCCGAGTTTTATAGCAGAGTGCAGAGGTGAAATATCACGTGGCTTGGAAAAAATGGAAGTGGAGGACCTTCCACGGATCACCCTTCTCATCCCAGGTTGCACGCCCGTGCTTAAGAGAATCCTTCTAAGAGTGATGATTGAAAGATATGAAGCTGAGATCAAACTCTTACAATCACAAGAACAAACCCAAGACGTGGATAATGAGCAAGACATGTATCATGCTTTAAAACCTATGGAAGATAAGGAAGAAAGTGATCAGAAACCGTCTGATTGCTTACCTACATCTTGTATTATGCTGATCAGAGAGTATCACGATCTAATAGCAATGGAAAATAGGGAGCGATGCCTCGAAGAAGCAAAAGACCACATAGAAGAGGCAGAATCCGATGTAAAAGAAGAGGCTCAAGAGAACATCCTGCCTCCCAATCAGCTAGTACAAGAAAAGGAGAGCTGCTACTCTTCTGCACAAAGGAACACAAAGCAATCATCCCCTTTGACAGAAGATGAGGTTGATCAGAAATTAAATCAGCAGTTCACCTCAAAAGTCTTTTACAGAACAGATTCCCTTGCCCACTCGTCCATTGAGTTTGATAATTCGGATCCAGAAAGCTCCTCTGAGAATCAAGATGAAGAAGGACCTGCTGAGAATCCAACAGGTTTTATTGGTGACATTGCTTATGACTGCAACTTTCCTAGTTATGATTTATTTGATGATGATTGTTTCCAGAGAGAAGCTGAGTCTGCAGAACCATCATCAGTAGACCCATGGGGGGAAAGTCAGGGCCGGAAATCTCAGAATAGTAATGAAACCAGTCAGCCCATCTATGATACGGATGAGGAGAGCCATGATAGTATAATAACAGACGAAGATTCCTTGGATCCTCATTTTTCTTTAACACAGACCATCAGCGAGACTGGAAGCCAGCAGCTTTCCTTTTCAAGAAAGGAGGAAGGAAAATCGGGGGAAGACTTTAATCCAGTGGAAGGAAAAGAAATCATGGTTGGAGCCTGCTTGCCTAATATACACGACCAGGTATCATCTCATGATCCTCATGTGCATTTCTTGCAAATATTTGAACAGGGATCAAGGGTCTTTTTTAGCAGCAGGTTGACAGCAGAAGGAAGATTTTTTGAAGCGGCTATCCAAGAACAAGAGGAAGAGACCTCACTGCCTTTCAAAATACAAGTAGAAGGTGATCAGGCTTACGAGAGCCATATTGAAGATGCAGTGGGAAGTGCAAAAATCAAAGCTGCCCAGGATGAAGACAGCAGTGGGCAAAGTAACTTCCAGACAAAGGAAAGGTTGGACATAGAGATTGACAGCATCGAAAGACTGATGCTGAAGGTGCCTCAGAAACAGCAGATACCAACAAGAAAGTAAAGAAAATTAGGCAATGGAAAAACAAGAACAGAATATGAAAGCAGAGCTGGAGGCAAATTGCAAAACAAAATATGCAAACATAGAAGGGTACAGTTGAATAGTAATGCAACTAATGGACACCAGCAAAGCAGAGTATGGGACCCCGGAGGACAAGACAGCCTGGTATATTATATTGTACACTAGTTTTCTTTTTGTTTCATCATTCTTTGAATAATGTAAATAAGTCGACGAGTCATGAAGAAAAGGATGTCGGCAATCACTCGAAGTAAGAGTGCAGGGGAATTGGAAAACAAGATGAAATATTTAATGGTCTGCGTGTTCTCGACATGCCCGAAGACGAGCATGCCGTCCCCAGATAGAGCCGATGTTGTACATATTCTCCTCTGCCTGTGAATTTTGCCCCGCTGCCTCATTCAAATCCATATTTAACCCTTGTCGTAGCCTAAAACCCCATGACCCTGCTTGATACTACTATCTCCGCCCGAAAATCTGCCTTGCAATAGTTTAAAAATCCAAATTTAAATTAAATCGGGCCGAGTCCCTAAAGAGCTTGACTCCCTCCCTCTTCGGTTTCCATGTGACCCGAATCTGAAAACCACAATTCAAAGCAGGAAGGAGCCTGTTGTCCTAACGATCGGACGCTATGCTGGCCGTCCGATCTGGTTCAAATCAACGGCGCGGAAATTAGCTTTTATGAAGGGTCCGCGCACAATCGATCGGCAGTATTTCATGATCCACCACTTTATTTCCCTCCGATGAAAGCACAGCCGTTGATCTTGTTTCAAGATCGAACGGTCCTGGGTTGATCGCAGCCCTGCTTTCAATCGTAATCGTAACATACAAGATGTGCCGCTCCCGCTCTACCCACTCCACTTTCCGATTCTGATTGTCGATTCGGGTCCCACCTCCTGTGGTCGTGTCATCATGTTTAACAAGTGTACGCTGCATTCTACCTCCACCATTCATGTGTTCTGATGACGTGTCATGGTTTATGAACCCTTAGCCCGTTCATTCATTGTCGCCCCATTGTTTTCTGCCTCGTCACTTCCCATTTCTACATTGTGTTCATGTGTTTCCTATCACCCTGCATCCTCTCAATGTCTCACCTAAAATGTATTACCGACCTCATGGCCGCTGTTGTAACCACACTCCATATCGCCGAGTCGTTTTTCTCTAATGATTTGCGGGTTTTGCAGGTTTTAATTTGGCTTTGTTGGCGCTTTAACTTTCCGCCTCAATTGAAAAATCTAGAGCATAACAAAGGACAGATCATACTGGCAACAATTAAAGGAAGGAGTCGAGGGTAGGTGAGAGAGATGACCACCATTAAAGAAGACAGGGATATGAACTCTCAGAACTCTCCAGATGCGTCCGCCCCGCATTAAAGATCCAGGATTCAAATCCATAGCCGAAAGCCGAGAGTACAGTACTTAAATCCAGATTGTTCCAAATCTCTTACGACAGCAGATTTTCTTTCAGCCGCGGGCAACAAATTGTATATATTTTATTACTCCCATCTTGTATATAAGGAGATTTTATCTCCCAGCATTTATTTCTTGAACAAGATGTTCAGTACCATCATTTATAGCCAGTCATTCATAAGAGAAGGCGCGAATGTTTTCCGCCATTGGGTTTCAAACTGAGTCATTAATTGTGCCTCGTTTTCCTCCTCCTCGGGAAGTTTCTATCTTCTCTATAAATACTCAAAAATAAGACATTGTAGAGGTTCCAGATTTCTGTCAGTAAACTGTGCAGCGAGAAGACTACTGTATTCATCTTGTAACATTTCTGTATGAAGTTTCAGAGCCCGTAGGGTCTCAGTGAGGAGGGGTTATGACTGTATTGAGGATTATGGTCTTTGGTATCTCACAGTATGTAACTTTTCTTATGTGTTAATATATCATCCCTTTTCATGCAAATTTTCTTCTTGTATCATGTTCTAGAATGCGAGTGGCTCACTAGTTTGCAGTAAGGATTCATCTTAAGTGGTGCCCTTTCTGGAATTAGTCAAGCGCTTTAAATAGGCCTAGAAGTGATATGTTGTTCCATTTTCACTCTTTTCATAATTTCTGCTATATTAGTGGCTTAAGGATTCGTAAATTGGTGCGCCCTTCTGCCAGTAATATCTTCTTATGTTTGCTCACTGCCTACACTTCCTAATATTTGATTTCTGTGATATATTATTTGAATCGGCCCTCTTTACAGTAAGCGGTCTCTTAACTGTCTGATACTTTCATGCTGAAGTTTTACATGATGTCTTTACATTACTCCTATCCTTGTATCAGCCTCTGAGAGAGAAATTGGACCCATTCAATCTAATTTCCTTGTTTAGAACAAGAGATAGTAGGTGAGTCCCTTGGACTGACAACCCAAACTATAAAGGACTCCTTGCTATATTAAGATGTCCTAGGCACTGGTCTATGGCAACTCTAGGCTGTCTCTAGGAGGGTGACAAAATCATCCACAACAGGAAGTATGTTATCAGATGACTTCCGGCTTCTCAAAGGTCCTTACTAAAGGTAAGAAAAATTCGTGGCCTACATTTCCGCTCACCATCAGTGCTTACACAATCAAGGATTTCAAGGAGGTAAAGGCAGAAGCTGAACAAATCAAAGGTTTCTACCTGGGGCCATTGGATCACCGGACATACGATCCTGAGAGGTTAGTCCTCGACCATTGTAAATGGGCCAAGTTCAAATGGAGCTACCAACATATTGAACGCCCATCTGAGGATGCAAAAAGAAACTGGTATAACATGTATAGGGAACTCACCCCGGGAGCATGGTCCGATCAGGAGGATCAAGATGATCATACTCTGGAGGAAAGAAGCCGCGAGTTGGGAGGTGCCTCTTCTTTTCTGGCCAAGAAGCCCCGAACCAGCACAAGCCACAACTCTGCCACCCAACAGAAAGAGAAGGAAGCAGAAGCTCAGCTAGAAGCTGAAAAGAAAGTGAAAGAAGTTGAAGATAAGTGTAAGAAAAACCTGAAGACAGAACAAAAAAAGAAACAGGCAAAGGATGCCAAGAAAAGGAAGGAAGAGCAAGAAGTGAAAGCAGAAGCTGAGTGACTGCTCAAGAAATAATTGGATCAGGTGGAGGTCGAATGCACAAATAAGGAAGAGAAAGAAACAAAAGCAGAAGCTAAGCGGAAAAGGAAGGAAGAAGAGGAATCAAGAGCAGAAGATGAACGAAGAAGGAAGGAAGAAGAGCAAATAAAAGCAGAAGTAGAGCGTAGGAAAAAGGAAGAACGGGATAAGGCAGAGGCAGAGTAGCTTCTGAAAGAAGAAGAATAACAAAAGAGAAAAGAGGAAGAGGATCGAAGATCCAAAGACGCCGAGACACTTCCCCAAGTAACAGGAGTATATATCGAGATGCCACCCATCGAAGTACCTGCAATTAACACACGTTTTGCACTCTCAGAGCCAGGCTCCTCTAAAGGACAGGAGGAGGAGGTGTTCAACCTAACGAGACTCACCTATGATCAGTTCACCTTCAATATCCGGCAGGAAAAGAGGAGATGCCTTGCACGGAACCCTGCCGCCCCATTCATACCCACGACGGAAAAGGATATAGTCCTAGACAATAGGACCAACCCAATAATGATAGCATTAGCCGGCACTGCTTTCACCGCAGCCACAGAAGAAAATGTGAGCCGAATGAGTAGGGAAATCCTTTCCCTACAAAATAGATTACAGGACTCTGAACAAAGAGAAGTTAGGTTAGAGTAAGAAAAGAGAGCACTAAGGTAATAAATCCAACAGCTCCAAGGAAAAAACACCCTTATTAACGAATTACTGCTTACTGCCAGAGGGAGTTGGTGACACTGGAAGTCACCATGAAGCAAGTGTGCGGGGAGATGTTCACCATAAAGCAAACAGTCGCACCCCTCCTAAGAGCCCAAACGGAAACGAAGAAGAGAAATGAGCAACTGAAAGAGGCCTCCGCCGCTTTAGAGAGAATGATAGAATGGACAAGCAGATATCTGCAGGCTCCGGAAACCTTGCCCAAGAAAGATTGGATTCACACTCAAAATGAAAAGGTCCAAATTCGCATGAAGGTGCAATCTAAAAAGAAATTATTTAAAGATCTGGAGAAGGTGATGTCCGTGTATGAGCATCTAATCAGCGACATTGACTCGATGCATGAATTGCACCATATTCCTTATTTAGGTGCATTGAACGATCAAAGGACATGGGGACAGGTAGATCAGGAGATTTAGGCATTTCTACAGCCTATCAGACAAGCCGCCACTACACCTGATCTTCCCACATCACAGGAGAACTTGATTAAGTTTGTTGTAATGCCAGTTTGGATTTACACCAAACTGGCTTCCTTATCCAACCAGGTCACAATCAAGAGGGAGACTCAGATTCCGAATGCCTTAGAATGCCTACACCGGTTAAGGGAAGATACTCCTCTGATCTCCCCAATCGCTGCAGATTATCGTGCATGGCAAAATTTCCTCAAAGAGCAACAAGTTGATGTTCCCTACCTAGTGATCACACACACACTCCCATGATCAGATTGCAAGGCTCAAACTACAGAAGGGGTCGCAACTCGCACCTTCCAGCACCAGGTCGCAGGTCGCACTATCCATTCAGGTCATAGGTCGCATCTTCCATTCAGGTCGCAAGGCAGCCCAACAGACAGGAAGGTGAAGAGCCAAGACCCCCAAGGCTTAATCTTGCCTTATATATACCCCATTTGGGGACTTGTAAAGGACCTTTTTTTTTGGACTCCAAAGGAGAGAAGAGAGTCGTAAAGCATTAAACAACCTATTATGAATGAATACAAGCATTTGTTTTAAATCCACTATTGGATCTGATGAGAATCAATGTGTCAATACTACGAAAACGCCCAAGTACGTATAAGTTGTTCTTACCAGGCAGAACTGTTTCTTCTATGGTTTGAACAATCTTACAAACACGACCTTAATGATGTGCTACTAACAGCATCTCCTTCAGTTGTGTGTTTTCTTTTATATCTTGCTATTTGTAGTGTTTATGCTCATTGATAATTCTAGATATTTGTCTTGTATCATTCGATAACTGTACATCTATAACTC
The DNA here is from genome assembly GCA_034641835.2 of Pinus albicaulis. Lineage (NCBI taxonomy): Eukaryota > Viridiplantae > Streptophyta > Pinopsida > Pinales > Pinaceae > Pinus > Pinus albicaulis. The sequence continues at coordinate 1,384,852,871 of CM076579.1, forward strand.
TGCAGGGCTCATTTGCATCCAGGAGAAGGGGTATTCAATGTTAGCCGGACCCACACCTCCGGACAGGATCCCTATCTCAAACGGTTTAGAGTCTAATTGGGATTTTCTATCGAGGAGATCCCCTACTGTTGGCCGGACAAATTTTTCTTGTCAATAGATTTGGCGCTAGAAGGAGGGCCTAAATGGAAGCCTCCTAGCACACAAGTAACATCTAGTTACAAACTCCCCAATGGGAGACCGTACGTGACAATACCGGCCCTCCCCCATTGGAGAACTCCCAAGAGGAGGAGGAAATCCCCCCTTTCTATGAAATTACTTTAGACCAGCTGCAGGCACTACGCCCTCTCGCTTGCGATCTTGTCAGGGGCTTGCAGCAAGCCCCAGTCACTAATGCCTTGGCTAATCCCAGAACTCCTGCAGCTAATCATACGTGCCGAGGAACCCTCGTTAATACCCTTCCTCAGCTGGTGGGTCTTATGATCGAAGATTATGTAGACGCAGTTGAGCGAAATTCTGAAGCCCCCCCAGATAACCCTCAGGAATGGGGAGAAGATGACCTCGAAATCACTGAACCTCAACCTAACACCGGCCCCCAACATGACCATACTGTGCATGATAATACGCAAGCCAATGACCCACATGGGGAGGGAGTCGGAAGAGGCCGAGGTAACAGAGGCAGGGGAGGCCAAGGCCATGGACGAGGCCGAAATGCTGAACACCCTCACCCAAACCAGAACGGGTTTCCTTTTCTTTACAATTGGAGAAACATCAAAAATAGGGCAAACGATGGATATAACCAAGACATGCATTCCCGCCATGAGGGCGAGGCCTCTAGGTCTGGCACGGGCAGTGAATCTGAACATGAGAGGGGACGTGTATACAGGCCGCGCCACCAATAGGCCAGACGCGTACAACCGTTAGCTTGGATGGCTTAGTCCCCCTTAGGTATCCAAGGTCCCCACCACGACATGCCCTGGCATCCGGTCTCGAAGAATTAAAACACGTTAAAACGGCACCCAAGGGCAGGTAGGTGGGGGGAGAAAATGCGCAAAGCTCGAAGACGGAAGAAGTGGGACCCACAGGGTGAAAGGAACAAGTGTTTTACGCCCTTACCCCCCCCCCCCCCCCTCCTTCTAGATAAAGCACTGGCAAAGATTCTGAACCCTACCAGTGAATCGCCATTTGTTGTAGCCACTACAACACCCTCCAAAAATTCACCATCTAAAATTTTTTTGAGCCCCCTTGAGCATCGAAAAGCTAAGTCAAAATCTGAAGTTCAAGTCTGTTTCAAGAAAATCCTTAAGTCGCTGAGTCGCAGTATAGTTATTTTTTCCCAATTTGAGACCTAGCGACCCTGCGACCTATCAGGTCGCCAGGTCGCCAAGTCGCAAATCGCACTCAAACTTCAAAATCATGACTTTGCGACCCTCCAGGTCGCAAGGTCGCAAGGTCGCGCATCTCTTAAGTGAGGGATATTTGCGACCCAGCAACCTTATTAATTTCCCGCACGCGCGACCCTTTTATAAATAGAAGGGTCGATAGGTCGCATTTCACCCACACGACGGAGAGCAAAAAAACACTTCTGACAGGCCAACTGGAGCGCTATTTTCTCGGGTAAGTTGCCTAATCCTCTTGATGTTTCTGTTTTTTCTACTTGTTTCCCTTTTCCACTGACCTTAGCCTTTTTAAGCCATCTACAATCTCCCATTTCAGATCCTTTTTAACCTGAGCGTTGTTCAGTGATCCAAACCACAGCCATTCCTAACACTGATTTATAAATGGAGTCAACCAGCCTCCCCTGTGTCTGTCTCTTCCCCCAATAATCACTTCATCCTCTTTTTTGGGTTTTCCTCACTCATTCCTTGTATTGTTTTGAGTTAAAAAATTAAGCAAAGGACCACGTCGCTGTCAAAATCTCCCAACCAGCCCTAGCGCGACCTCCGACCCCGTGACCCCGGTCGCTAAGTCACCAAGTCGCAGCCTGTTCAAAACTGGATGTTTGTGACCCTGGGACTCAGCGACCTAGCGACCCGGTCATAAGTCGCTAAGTCGCAAGGTCACACCCTCATGAATTGTAAAACCTTTGCGACCCAGCGACCTCACAACCTTTTCGCAGGGTCGCCAAGTCGTAAGGTCGCTCCCTTCTAAAAGTTTAAACCTTTGCGACCCAGTGACCCAAGAAATAGGTCGCTAAGTCGCAAATCCACCCTTTCCTGGATTTCAGTTGGTCAAATTTAAAATCAGTACCTAGGCATTTATTATTATAGAATCTATCTTATCGTGAGACTATTTTATGAACATGCCAGGGAACCTCGAAGTAGAGTTAGAGTGCGTCTCCATCTCTTCAGCCTCAAGCGACATGGGACCTCCAAAAGTTCGCAAGAAAAACAAGAGCCCAGAGATATAAATCACAGAAGGTGAAATACCAATGTCTCCTCCCCCGATATATGAGGACACCGCATGTACATTTAGCAGAGGGGAAAGTATAAGTTGGTATCAAGTATACCAAGAATTCACCAAACCAGAATTTCCAGAGGACCTCCCCGACCAGCAAGTATATGCACAAGTTAAGAGGTCGAAGCTTCACTATGCAGGTGCCCACCCAGCTATATTTCCATGTGCATAAGTGATTGAATGGATCATACAGAACATCGACCCCAAGAAGTGGTTAATTAGAGACTACGAGGGACAGGCTTTTGCAAATCTAAAAGGCTCGGATGCAGAGTATTATTACGAACTTCCAGAATGGGAACAGATATTCACAGAGTAATGGGCCACCCCCATGCAGTCCCCATAGCAGACACCCTAAGAGGATGGTGGGAAGAACCCGAGAAGTTCAAAATCAAGAAAGATCAGGAGTACCCACTAGCAGGCCTCAGAAAGGTATACAAGCTGGTGGAAGCTATGCTTTGTAGGATATATGGTCGTCCCGATGACACTACATTTAGTGGTACTTGGGTAACCTTGATGAAATTTGTCAATGTATATGTGTTACACTGAAATCTGTCATCCTGACATTTTACCATGAGTATGAGCTCATTATTACTCATACTTCCTCCTTTTGCAAGTCTAACATACCAGCTCCTCATGTCAAGCTTCAAAATCAGAGAAAAATCCCTAAAATCCCCTAAGAATTGGTATCGCACTTTCTCTATGCATTCCCTGCGGTCCCGCACCTAAAGTTTAGCCTGTCGGCGGAACCATACCGCACATTCTTTGTGTAATGGGTGCGGACCTCTGTAAAATTCAAAAAGGCGAGAAAGTGAAGATAAAAAGTGAATTTCAGATGAATTCTAGAAGATTCTAGATGGGAATTTTCGGGAATGGATACGCTTTGAGAAGGTTCATGCATCCCTCACTTGATGGAGCTAACCCCTAGATGTAAGGAGCTAATCCCTTTGAAGGAGGATTCTATCCCTTCATATATGGAACAGAAAACCTCCTCTTTTCCACTATAAAAAGAGGCCTTGGGTAGCCTCAAAGGGAGTTCAAGCTTAAGATATTTGAAGTTAAATGTTGTTGAGATTCAGACTTAGTTAACTAAGACTTTCTGTGAGGTTAAATCACTCACCTCTATTGGTCTTGGTTCAAAGAGTGCAATGCTTGTCAAATTAGAAGAGATTCCTGCTTCGGACCCCGGGAGGACCTGCACGACAGCAAGGCACAGGTTGTAAAGGTTTTCTTAATTTGAAGTTAATACAAATATACTCATTTCTCTCATTAAACTGTCTATTTATGGTTTACTTCATAAATTCCTTGATCATTATGATGAGTATGATTTATAATAATGTCTATACAGGTGATGTGTAATCTTTTTGCTTGTTTGTGACTGCAGATTCACGAGAACGTTCTTTCAAGTTTTCGGTGCACGGGAAGGACTTCAACGAAATCAAACGGATATAGAGTAGGCCTTACACCTATATAGTGTCTTTATGAATCTTATATGCTTAGAGAGAGATTAGTATAATTTATTGTTGCTAGTTACCTTTAGTACTAGAGAGATCGGTCTTGTCCGCAAGACGGATTAATCTACACAACAAAATGGCGACTCCACTGGGGATAGAACTTGTTGCTTTTGGTTCTCTTTTATTTTTGATTTGAAACGTTTTTCACAGTTTTTGGTGTACATATATGCAGGTACTTTACTTTTTCTGTTTTTGAAAATTTAGAAGTATTTTGAGTTTTTCTATAATTTTTCCTAGGACCGCACTCTGCTTTACTTTGACAGTGCGGGCAGTTTCGCACTTTCTCTAGAGAATACAGTGTGGGACCGCACCTGTCAATGCTGGTTACCTGCGGACCCTGTAAAAAATTTAGAAAATCTCTAGGTTTCTTTTTCTAGTTTATTTTTTAGATCTTTGGTTTCTGCCCAGACTTATTATTGTTTCTGTCAAGAATTTTTTGTGAATGAACTCCAACAGTGTTGATGTTTTGATGATTTTCTAGAAGATTTTGCATTTTGGATTGCTTTTCCCCTTGGTCTTTGTAGCGATTCGAACTTTTGACAATTTGCAGTATCTTAGATTACATTGATCTCTTTTTGTCTTTTGAATATGACCTGATTGTGAAAACATCCTTTATTGAGAAATAGAGTTGTTTGTTTCTTTGTGAATCTTCGAAAACAAAAACTTGGTTAAAGGTTTTTTGAATTTCATTTTTATAAAAAAACACATTTTGAGTGTTTTTGATCTGTTTGTTATTCTGGACAAATAGATTCTTAGTTTGCTGAATAACTAAGGAAAACATTCTAAAAAATCTTAAAGCTTTTACTTAATTTAGATTTTAGATCTCAAGATTAGATTTTGTAGTTTTGAGTAGGTTTTAATTTTTGTAGCTTTCTTTCGAAGGAAAATTGTTTTGTAGCTTCTAGTTTGGAAAGGAAAAGGATTGTCTTATGAGCTTTGATCATTTATCTCATTTTTGAAAAGACAAAGTAGTTTTCTTTCAATTATTTTTAATGTTTAAAGAAGGAATTAAAAGGATTGCATTCTCCAACTCTTTCTTCAGATAGAAAGTTCATTGAAAGAAAAAGAATTGAATATCATTCGTAGGTGCATTTTAGTGTTTTTGGAAGTCGAGTCTTCACATCATCCAAAGTTTCATTTCCGCACCCATTGACTTAAGAAACAGCTCATAAAATTAACGCTTAATTAAAATCCATTTATTAATATTTTATTTCTAGGGCTCTTATCACCAACATAGCTTAGGCTAGTATCTTGGAGTAGGGAGTAATTAACTCTCCAAGATAGCTAAAACAAACAAGTAGATATATCTTGCGGTAAAATTCCGGTTGTTGCATGTGGCATGCTCCACCGGGAAGCTCCGATTAAAGGTTAAGCACGAGATCATATCTGAACCGATGAGAGGTAATCAATCCCTTCCTCTTGGGAACGCGATAGAAGATGTGCATGTAATTCAAACGGTAAACCTTGAATAGACCATTGTCGAGGAACCTGGGGTCACTTGTTGGCATATCTTGGATTATTTTCAAGAAGCCTTCAAGGGGATTGAGCTTTGTTACTCTACCCTTGCATGTGTGTCGGATCGTAGATTGTTCCCCCAGGTATATTTGTTTCTATTGGTAACCTTAGAGGCTATAATCTTTAGGATTCTTTCCTAAGGTGACGGTGGAGGGAAGATCCCACAGTACCTGGAGCAGACGTCGGCTAGACTCACTTGGACTCTCCGGAGGGTTATCTTCACTCGAGATTGTATAGTGGAGAAACTTGCACTGGTCTGTTTCATTAAGTAGGTTGTCGGGGTAACTGTTCCAACCGCCCTTTTCGTATTAAAACTCTACTAAGTTGGATTTCATCACCAACTCGTGTTTTTAGTGCGGAAAGTTACTGTTTGTGTGTGGTTTGAACTCCTAGATTTTTTAAGCGTATGATTCAATTGTTTGTTTCTTAGAGACTTTAGGTGTTTTCATTAAAAAATTTCTTTGTTTGCGTGTGATTAGATAATTTTTTAATCGTGGCGGAATTCTTTGAGACAATCCGGAGAATACAAGGAAACCTCACGAATATTCTGAGTCAACTTGAAGGGCTTCGAGCTCTGATACCACACAGTAGCCGTAGACTTAGGTCAACAGAAGTTGAAAGCTCCGCTATAGTTATACATCTTGATCATCAAATACCTACAACAGAATACATTCCAGAACCGATTTCAGTTTCTGAAGTTACTGAAAATATTTCTCCTTCTGGTGAATTATCTGACGAACCTGAAATCTCTGAACCTGAAACTGAATCTTCTGTGTTAGAAACATCCTCGGGATTTATCACACCAACTTCTAGCGATCCAGGTTCACCTAGGGTAAGAAATATCATTACAGAAAATCTTCCCTCTGGACTTATTTCTATTGAAGAACTTACTAATCCAGACGAAGACATATCTCTTCCCAACTCCCCTCAATCGTTAAATATTAGGGAGCGTGAATCTATTTTCTACAGCCCCATTCGAACTAATCCTTGGTATCTCTCTTTAACTAATTTTTTAGAGAACCCGGGTCTTGCTTTTTATCCACCTCGAATTCCATTTCATCCTACACCTAGAGGTTATTATCCGTCATCTATTATGGCTGGTGAGTCATCCATGTTTTCTCAAACGCCTGAATCTTTTTTACATGGTGGTCCTTCTGTTCCTTCGGGATATCAGTCTTTGTCTGGTACTTTCTCAGGAGAAGCTCCTCAACCCATCGAAAACGTGTTATCATCTGGTCTTGATAGACTTAAAATTGAAACGTCGAACGCAGAGCAAGTTTTTATGATGTCTAGTAATATTCCCAATCCTCAAGCTCAAGGCAGTCAGTTTCGTTCTGGGGTCCAACCTCAGGGAACTCAGTTACCGCCTGGGGGGCAACCTCAGGGTAGTCAGTTACCGCCTGGGGGGCAACCTCAAGGTAGCTTTTTCCCAGGACAAACTATGGATTCATATTATTTTGGGGGGCAACCCCAAGGACAGTACATACCTCAGGGTTATCAACCTCAAGGACAGTACATTCGTCAAGGTCAACCCCAAACTCAATATGCTCCTCAGGGTCCTCAACAACCCCAACTTCAGTACGTGCCTCAAGGTTATCAACCTCAAGGGCAGTACCCAATGCAAGGTTACCAACAGCCTTCTGGTCAACCATCTGTTCAAGCAGCCGGAACTTTACCTTATTATCAACCCTACGTTCAACCAGGTTTTGGTCCTTACGTTCAACCTTCTACGGGACAATATCCCGGAATGATGGTGTGGGATCCGTCCCAATATCAACAGCCTCTGCAGCCTAATGTGCAGTTACCTTATCAACCTGGTCAGCCATTGGTTTCTGGTTCAACCCAGCAGCCTGTTCAGCCAGCTATTCAAACTCCTGCACCTAGTTCAGTTCAGCAGGCTGGGCCTAGTGCACCTCAGACTCCGCCCCAAACTGCTGCAACTGCTGCAATGTCTGTTCAACCTGTCACACCTATTTCTAGAGTATCTGTAGCCCCAAGTTCGGCTATCCCTGTATCCGTGCAAACTCCTCAGGTCTTTGTACCTCAGTCAGGACCTTCAGTTCAGACTACAGTTCAGATGCCTACAGGACAAACCGGTACAAGTACAGTTGTTACGAGTCAACCTCAATTTACTTATCAACCGTACCAGGGACAGCCGCAATTCGGTCCCTATGTACAGAATCTGAGCTATCAACCGTACCCTGGTTATACTTATCAACAACCTCAGTATGGTCCGATTCGTCCTGGTTATCCGGGAGGTTACACAATACCTAACGTTAATCCAATTCCTAGTTATCCTGGGTATCCGCCTCCTGGATCTGCTTTGGCTTCTCAAGGTTTTCGTGACCCTAACCGTCAATTACCGTTTATCGCAACTTTGGACTTACCTGATTTGACGCACCTTACAAATGATCCTATTTTATATTATCAGAACTGGCCGCCAATGCCTCATAAGTTTCCCAGTGATATACCAAAATTTGAAGGTAAGTCAGGAAAGGATCCATCAAATCATGTTATGACTTATCACCTTTGGTGTGCATCTAATTCAATTATTGAGGATTCGATTCGCTTACGTCTTTTCCAAAGAACCCTCATAGGTCTTGCAGCCAAATGGTACATTGAGTTGCCACGAGGCTCATTTCATAATTTCAGTCAGTTAGCAACATCTTTCTTGACTCATTTTCAGTTGCCTGTCAGATACGACAACGGCACAGAATTATTAACTTTGCTAAAACAATCTACGTCCACGTATATTTCTGATCATATTCATGAATGGCGACGTAGACGACGTTTGGTAAAAGTTTATATTCCGGATCAAATTTTGGCAGAATGGTTTGTTAAATCATTGTTACCCAAGATCACTGAAGATGTAGCTAAGGCTGGTGTTGTTACTGAAGAGCAAGTAATTGCTCAGGCTTAGTACCTAGACCTCGTCTATATGCAGTCAGGTACTCTACATGAGAAAATTCCCGATCTTCCCAAACAAGGTCAAATAGCTGCTGCTCCTTCAGGGTCTCATGCCGCTGACGGTATGATTGGTACAATTAGTTCTAAAAGTAAGAATAAATCCTCAAAGAATTCTTCTCCAATTATAACTTTACCTGATTCCCCGAAAGGAGAATCCTCTCCCGAAGTTTCCGCCGACATTCATGTCGTTGAAACATCTACGGCAAAATCAAAATCTGGTGGGAAAAAGAAAGGGAGGAATAAAAACAAAAAGAATTCGAAAGAAAAAACTGATAAAGAAGAATCCAATGACGAGAAACGTAAACCTCGCTATCCTTGTTTCATTTGTGAACAAGATCATTTCACAAAAGAATGTCCATATCGAGACGAAGTTACGAAACTCGTTAAAGGATCGCAACAACCTGTTGTCTTGAAGGATCCTTTTCCAATTCAAGATAATAAGATGATTGGTTCTTCCTCGACTACTTTAGAAGAGCCTATTATGATGATGTCTCATGTAAGGGTTGCGACGCGATCGCAAGATTACGGTTCTAAGAATCCCGTTGATGGCAAAGAAGGAGAGTCTTCCAATGCCAACGCATCAAATACAACTCCTCCTGTTTCCGGTCCGCTACAGATCGAGAAAAAAAATCCAGACTTGATAATCAAACCGCCTGCTAAAGGTGTTCTTCGTAAATCAGCTTTCAATCCACATGCGAGAGCTGCTCAGAATTACAACATTGTTGAAGATTTCGCTGTTTCTCCTTCAGCAATGTCGGCTTTGGAAGTGCTGCAATCGTGTCCAACACAGCGTAAATTATTATTGTCTGCCATAGGAGCTGTTGATGTTCAGGATTATAACCTTATAATCTTCGATTTAGAAACTAGTACACCACGTCTTCCTCACCAAATGGCTTTCCAGATTCCAGTGTTAGTAAAAAACAGACCTATTTTTCGGACTCTGATTGATGAGGGAGCTTCAACGTGTATTATGTCGCTTCAGTGTTGGAAATCTCTTGGTTCTCCTACACTTAACCAATCTCCGACGATTCTAAAAGCTTTTGATGGTCGAGGTTTTCAACCTTATGGTATTTTGCAGGATTTACCCATAGGGGTTGAAGGAAAAATAGTTAATCTAGATGTGGAAGTGGTTGATGCCCCTCTAGATTACAACCTTCTTCTGGGTCGTAGTTGGTCGTATGCTATGACTTTTGTTGTCTCTTCGGTCTTTCGACTCATAAAATTTCCATATCAAGGAAAGATCGTGACAATAGATCAGTTAACTTATTTCTCGTCAGACCCAGCCTCTACAGAAACAATCCAGCATGTTGGTAAAACGGCTATCCCTTATAAGCATGTTGGAGTAGGTTTGATTAAAGATTATGGTTTACTAGGAACTTTTTCCTTTCCTCCTCCTAACATATCGCCTTCTACTGCAACCAGTCATATGATTTCGTCAGACACTGTTATGTTTGATGATCCTTGGATTATTCCTTCAGAATCCGAGATAGATTCATTTGATGGCGTGATGCCCTTGAGTCCATTTGAAATTGCGTACTAAGCTGTACAGTCTTTTTCCGACCCCTCTTCAACCGAAGTTGATCCAATGAATGGGATCCAAGAGGAATCACTTTCTATATCTAGTTCAGCTACAACGACATTTCCTGAACTTGTTCATACAGATGAGCAAATTCGTGAGTTTTTGTCTGTTGACGATTTACCATGGGAAGATCTACATCACCGATCTTCATTTTTACCTGAATTAGATCATTTTGAAAATGATTTCGCTTCAATTTTTACTGCTGAATATGCCAAGGAACCTCAGAATCCTTTGCAAAATCCTGATTCTGAGTTAAATTTGGAAAATATATCTAGAACGGTTCCAATTGACATTTCAGTAAAACCAGGAATAATTGAAAACATTCATATAGGTGCTTGTTGTACATATGAAGAAATTCAGACTTATAAAGCCCTATTTCAAGAATTTCGTGACGTGTTTGCCTGGTCTTATGAAGAAATGCCAGGAATTGATCCATCGATCGTAGTTCATGAGATTAAGACTTACCCGGATGCTAAACCTGTTCGTCAATGATTACGTCAAATTCATCCTAGAAAAGCTGCTGCTATAAAAGCTGAAGTTGAAAAATTACTTCGAGCAGGATTCATTTATACAATTCCCTTAACGAATTGGGTATCGAATATTGTTCCTGTGACTAAAAAACAAGGAACGATAAGAGTATGTATCGATTATAGGGATATTAATCGAGCATGTCCAAAAGATAATTATCCAACTCCCTATATCGATCAGATAATTGACGATTGTGTTGGCAGTGAATTGTTTTCCTTCATGGATGGATTTTCCAGCTACAATCAAATAAACATACTCCCTGCAGATCAACCTAAAACAGCTTTCATTTGTCCGTGGGGAACGTTTGCTTATTGTAAACTACCTTTTGGACTAAAGAACGCTGGAGCAACTTTTCAACGGGCTATGTCTTATGCATTTCATGACATTAAGCACATTGTTCAGCCATATCTCGATGATTTACCTGCTCATTCATTACGTAGGGCCGATCATCCCATTCATTTACGAGCAATCTTTATGAGATGTAGGCATTATCGGATAAGGCTGAATCCGCATAAATGTGTTTTCTGCATAGAATCGGGTCGATTACTGGGATTTGTTGTTTCGAAAGCAGTTATTCGCGTCGATCCATTGAAGGCCGAAGCTATCATTAAATTGCCTCCTCCTTCGACTTTGCGCCAACTCCAAAGTTTGCAGGGGAAAGCAAACTTTTTACGTAGATTTATTCCTAACTATGCCGAGCTTACAAAGGGTTTTACCCGGTTGTTGAAACAGGACATTCCGTTCTTTTGGGACGAGATCGCTGATCGATCTTTTGATGCACTTAAACACGCGTTGACCCATGCACCATTATTGCATCTTCCCAACTACAACCAAGATTACATTTTGTATCACGCTGCTTCTCATTCCACCATTGGGATGGTACTAGTTCAGGAAGATGAATCTCACAATGAACATGTGATTTATTATCTTAGTCGAAATCTTCATCCGACTGAAATCAAATACACACATCTGGAGAAATTGGCCTTGGCAGCTGTTCAAGTTGTCCAACGTTTTAGACATTACATTCTGTTACGTAAAACCACGGTAATTTCTAATTGCAACCCTATGATGTATATTTTGACCAGACAATTGCTAGGGGGCAAATATTCTAAATGGATAGTTATCCTGCAGGAATTTGACTTGGAATTTGAAAAATCCAAGGCAAAGAAATCTTTGGTATTTGCAGAACTGATGTGCGATTTCCCCTCTACTGATACTGAAACAGTGGCAGAAGAGTCCATTGTGGACGAATCTTTGTTTCTTATCAGTACACTTGATCCATGGTATGGGGATATTATTGTGTATCTCCAAACCCAATCTTTTCGGCCTGACATTTCACGAACTCAGCGACGGAAAATACGCTTCCAATCCCAACAGTATAATATCATTGGTGATACACATGATATCACATTTTCCGCAATTGCTGTTGGTCCTTTCGCGAAATGGGGTATCGATTTTATCACATGTAACCCTCACTCGGCCGGGGGGCATGCCTATATTATTCTCGCAGTAGATTATTTTACAAAATGGGCCGAGGCGATGCCTACATATTCAGCTGATGGCAAGACTGCTGCAACATTCGTATTTAATCACATAATTGCTAGGTTCGGTGTTCCTCAAGCTATTATTACAGATCATGGAAGTCATTTTCGGAACATCATGATGACTGAACTGACAGAACAACTTGGTTTGCGCCACGACAGTTCCACTCCGTATTATCCGCAAGCCAATGGTCTGGTTGAAGCCATCAAGAAAGTTTTAGTCACCATGATCAAACGAATCATTGGTATTCACAAGACGAATTGGCATTCCATGTTATTTTCAGCACTTTGGGCATATCGAACCTCAGTCAAAACATCAATGGGTTTCACTCCCTTTCAACTAGTTTACGGTTTGGAAGCTGTGTTGCCGATTGAATGCGAAATACCGTCATTAAAGTTAGCCGTAGAATTACTTCCAGCTACGTCTGAAGAGGAAAAACGTTTCTTGTACTTAGCCCAATTAGATGAGAATCGACAAAACGCTGCAATAGCAAACGAGGCTCATGTTAAAAGGATAAAAGCTCAGTATGATAGAAATGTGACCCCTCGAAATTTTTCAGAAGGAGACCTAGTTTTACTTTATGATCAAGCTAATGACAAGCTAGGAGCTGGGAAATTCATGCCTATGTGGCATGGTCCTTACATTGTGAAACGAAAGTTAGCAAAAGGGGCCTATGAGTTGATAGATTTTGACGGTGTCCCTTTAGATAAACCCAGAAATGGGCTTTATCTAAAGCGATATTATGCTTAATTGAGGTGTGGAGATTTTTGTTAGTTTAGATTTCTTTACTGCTGGTGTGTCTTAGATTAGAAAAGTGTGCCTAGTTTAGAAGTGTGTTTTTGTCACTATTCCTGCTTATCTGAGTTTTACTCTTGATATTGCAGATGTCGACGTCTCTTCAAACCTAAATTGGTTTTGCTGATGGTGCTTGTCGTAGTACACGGAACATTTCTTCCGCAGCTTGGGTTATCTATTCACCCTCTGACGAGTTAGTATCCATGCATGGGGTAAGCCTTGGTCGAACAACAAATAACATTGCCGAGTATAGTGCAGTGATTGAGTTATTATCTGAGTCCATATCATTTGGAATTCGGAGTTTGATTGTAAGGTTGGATTCTGAACTTGTTGTATTACAACTTAACAGGGTTTATACCATTAGAAATCCGGTGTTATTACGGTTGTTTTTGAGAGTTCGTCTCTTGGAACGTGAGTTTGATTACATTGAATATCAGCATATTCCAAGACATTTAAATACATTAGCAGATTCAATTGCTTCTAGTATGATAAAAAGACATTTGCAATAATTAAAAGCAGTAAAACAAACAACATTCACATATGTACACAGATAGTCGTCAAAATAGTGATATATATCATAGGAGTGTGTTCAAAAAATATACATCGTCTTCGATCATAGGTTGGAAACACCTTATGATTGGCAAAAATGATAATACAAAAGTACAAAAATATCAGTCTACACGATCATCCCATCACTGATGGTGATCTCGATAAGAAACAACTGCCCAGGCCACCCTGCATAGGAACCTCCTGAAAGGTCCTGGGACTCCAATCACATATCTCTGTAGCCTGAGAGGAATGTTATCTATACTGGTCTCTGGTATATCTAGAGTCAAACGCTCTATATGATGCTCCAAATCAGTCAAAATCTCTACTGATTGGCCTGCTGGGGCTGGTGCGGGCGCAACTGGTTGTCTCCTCTCGAAAGGTTGGAGATGAGCTGGTCGATGTGGACCCACGTCTGTATTCAAAAAACTTTTGGTTATTAGTTTTCTAAGATGATAAAAAATTAAAAAATTAGAACTTAGCAAACGTTGAAAAATGTTTTTACCTGAATCATCCCATTGTTCCCCTGCTGGGAGAGACATCTCTCCGTCACCACGGAAATCTATCCCAGCATACGGAAAATCCTCTATCATGAAAACTTGGCGATCCAGCCAACGAAAATATGAAGCAGGGAATCGTACAATCTCAGTGCCCTCAATAGCATGACGGCCCATCAGCGCGGACCAACGAACCATTCTTGGTTCTCGAGGTCGACCGACATCAACAGCAATACTTTGTGGAGCTAATTGGGGGATCCTCTCCAGAGCAAAAGAAACGACAATGGAACCGTATCCAAAGTTTTTCAGTTTCCCAGTTTTTGCTCTGGTAAGTATATTGGCCAACACAGCTTCACACCAGTTGAAGATGGTGCCGCGATAACAGTCCACTGCAACACGCATTTGGGAACCAGTAGCCACATGAAGCGCGGCACTCCCACACAGTTTGGTAACAGTAAATGCTATAACTTTCAACTCAGGACGAATGATGTGTTTTATGTCAATCTGTTTGTCCCGAGGATTTGCCTGATCATTGCAAAATTCTAGTTGAAGACTAGCGACAGTCTGGCCACCTGGCCTAGTCCCAAACAAGGATACTTGTTCGCCCCTCTTGGACAAACCAGTCAAAAAGTATATATCCTCCAGCTCAATTTCGAGCCGGTGGCCACCAATGAAGAAGCACTGGTCCTCCACATGCCATCTGTCTACCAACCATGTTAAGAGTTCCACTTGTGCCCTCATGCTTGAGATGGCCCAGAATTTGTATAAGCTACATGATTTTAATGCCCTTTGTGTGGGCAAATGAGCCATTACAGCTTCATCCACTTCCTCGTGCTCTCTTTCTCGCCAGATAAGCATTTTGTTAATCCTGCAATACAAAATAAGGCAAGTTAGAATGATATTATTTGAAAAATTTTGGCAGAAAAATGAGAAAACCATGTTTTAAAAGTGACCGCGCAGGTACCGCACCCGCCCTTTGTAAACAGAGAGTAGCTCCGCACGCGGACTGTGTTCTGGGTGCGGTACCCACGATTTTTTCCTGTTAGGAAAAAATCGGGGTCCGCAGGTAACCTGTGTCCCACCTGCGGACCCCGCGGGCGCATTTTTGAACCATTTTTGCCTTTAAAAATCAAACTAAAGCCTAAAAACGAATTTCAAACGGATGAAAAACAAGATAAGGAGGTCGTGGATTACCTGGGGCTGACGGTTTTCGATTCCAACGGTTGAATTTTCCAGAATCTTCACGGGAACTTTTTTATCCAAAAGCTTTTTACTTTTCACTCTGGAACTGAACGGTAAAAATGAAATAGAAAAAGTCCTTTTTATAAGTTTTTTCGAATGAATGAATTTTTAATTTATTTATTTTTCACTTTAAAAGGGTATCTTTGAAAGCATTTTTACTTATCTTAAACAGGTATGTGTAATGTTTCGAGTTTTTGTGCAGAAACTGGATTTTTCAGGTGAAATGATCGTTTTTCAACAAAGAGCACACTTTTATCACTTTTTCGGACTCTTTCAAAAATTTACGAAAAAGCGAAACCTTGGAGTCCTCTTTTAAGCCCTTTTCAGACTCTCTAAATATGAAAAGATTGCCGAGTACTTGACTATTCGAACTCGTTAAAGTAAATGAACAATCGTCCCTTCAGTATAAGTTTATCCCTTTTACGGACTGAAATGGACTATTTACGAAAAAGGTATACGTTGACTAAATACGGTCAATAGAGTTCTCTCCCGCATTATTTTATCCTTTTTCGGGCTCGAGAGACTAAATTTACGAAAAAGGACACTCATGGAGTTTTCTTAAGTTTTTCTTCTGACTCCCTAAAACTGAAAAACACCGAGTTTCTCCTATACCGGACTCGTTAAAACTTAACAGTAAAGGACCTGTTTAATTTTCAACAGGAACGAACCACTCCTTCTTAGGGTTCGAATCTTAAACTAAGTTGGACTCATCCGAAGGATGAGCTTATAATCAAGCAAATGTTATCCTCCTCAAGCTTGTCAAAAATAAAGAGGTACTTGCCAGAAATGGTGGGGGAAAAGAGAGAAAAACGAACATGTTTGTTACATTTTGACTATTCAGAAAACCAGTTAACCACTCTTGAACACGACACTTTTTTGTCCACCTGGGTTGGGAAATCCTTTGCCTAACAGTTAATCAAACCATATTTAAAGTCTTCAGCCAGTTTCTGGGTATTAGCTTTGGGTCAATTGCTACCAAGCCATCTGCAGTGTCGTTATGTGTTCAAGAGGACAGTTCAAATAAACCATTCATCTGCAAAATATCTGTCATCCATTTTGACCATCCCTGAGTCAGTCCTTGCTAATATATTTTCAAAACTTGATCTATGATTTCGTGTTGTGGGCTTGCCTACGACAGATCACTTTCTATCGACATCAGCACATTATCTAGGAAGTTGATCCAGAAATTGTCAGTACCTTGAAATCTGCATGCCTCAATGGCAGGTTTCTCGCCTTCGACGATAGGTTGCATCATTGACCTTCGATCGAATGATTCCGTGACATGTTCGACTTCAGCTCATTCATTCACATTTCATGGATTGTACTGAGTACTTTGAGAGCCATTGACATTACTGGTGGTTTCTCTCACACTTGTTAACAGTTCACATCATTGACTGCTAATCAAGTGGTTTCTACCATGTTCGACTTCGACACATTCATTCACATGGATAGAATCGTACTGGTTCAAGATGCGGAAATCAAGACCCTGGATCTAGTTTCCACCATCTAGGCTACGAGGAATTTTGTTGTCATCTATACAGTAGACTATTTATAAACAGATGGTTGTGTCCATACTGTGTCTACATATATCTGTACTATGATGTATTCAAAATCATTCCTGTATCATAACGATTTCAGTTAGTTTATAGTTAGTTTTTATCTGAGTATGGGAATGCCTACCTCAGTGATGACATATATATGTATATATTTTGCATTGAATGTTTTTACAGGTTCCGACTGGGGTGTCCACAGGATGATCTTTGAAATGATAAAGTACTGCACTCTTCATATATGACAGACCATAGCTTCATCTATTCCAGACTTTGCACTTTAGGGGGCAATTTGTTACACTAAAATCTGTCATCCTGACATTTTACCATGAGTATGAGCTCATTATTACTCATACTTCCTCCTTTTGCAAGTCCAACATACTAGCTCCTCATGTCAAGCTTCAAAATCAGAGAAAAGTCCCTAAAATCCCCTAAGAATTGGTATTGCACTTTCTCTATACATTCCTTGCGGTCCCGCACCTAAATCTCAACCTTCCTGCGGAACCATACCGCGCGTTCTTTGTGTAATGGGTGCGAACCTCTATAAAATATAAAAAGGCGAGAAAGTAAAGATAAAAAGTGAATTTCAGATGAGTTCTAGAAGTTTCTGGATGGGAATTTTCGGGAATGGATACGCTTTGAGAAGGTTCATGCATCCCTCACTTGATGGAGCTAACCCCTTGATGTAAGGAGCTTATCCCTTTGAAGGAGGATTCTATCCCTTCATATTTGGAACAAGAAACCTCCTCTTTTCCATTATAAAAAGAGGCCTTGGGTAGCCTCAAAGGGAGTTCAAGCTTAAGATATTTGAAGTTAAATGCTGTTGAGATTCAGTCTCAATTAACTAAGACTTTCTGTGAGGTTAAATCACTCTTTCTGTGAGGTTCAATCACTCATCTCTAGTTGTCTTGGTTCAAAGAGTGCAATGCTTGTCAAACTAGAAGAGATTCCTGCTTCGGACCCTGGGAGGACCTGCACAACATCAAGGCACAGGTTGTAAAGGTTTTCTTTATTTGAAATTAATACAAATATACTCATTTCTCTCATTAAACTGTCGATTCATGGTTTATTTCATAAATTCCTTGATCATTATGATAAGTATGATTTATAATAATGTCTATACAGGTGCCGTGTAATCTTTTTGCTTGTTTGTGACTGCAGATTCACGAGGAACGTTATTTCACTGCACGGGAAGGACTTCAACGAAATCAAGCAAGCGTTGGATATAAGGTAGGCCTTACACCTATATAGTGTTTTTATGAATCGTATATGCTTAGAGAGAGATTAGTATAATTGGCTGTTTGTTTCTAGTTACCTTTTGTACTAGAGAGATCGGTCTTGTCCACAAGACAGATTAATCTACACAACAATATGGCACCCATTTCAATTGGGCCAGCTTACTAATGGCGGCTCTCAAAACAAACATATATGTAGCACTAGCACCAGAGGAGGGATACTCGTCAGAATTTTACATGGCCTCTTACCTATTGGATGCAGTTTGTTCTAGGTGATACTTTGAGGGATGGACCCACAACTAGGATCAGGAGCGAGCACGCCCAATTCACAAAGAATTGCAGGTATTCTGGGACTCTAAATACAAGAAGGATGTAGAGTCAATCTCACAAAGTTTCATCCCTGCACTCTACAAGAAATTGTTCGGTCATGATACTCCGTGCATGTCCTGGAGAGCCATGGAAACGTTAGTCAAAGTAGCACATTGGTTTCCATTTGTAGAATACACCTTTGTTGGAGTCTTCAGTTCATTCAAGACTCTCCATGCTCTACCCCAATTCGTCACGAACAAGATTCTTCATCAGGAAGTATGTTATCAGATGACTTCCAGATTCTCAAAGGTCCTTACTAAAGGTAATAAAAAGTCATGGCCTACATTGCCACTCACCATCGATGCTTACACAGTCAAGGATTTCAGGGAGGTAGAGGCGAAAGCTGAACAAATCAAAGGTTTCTACCTGGGGCCGTTGGATCATCGGACATACGATCCTGAGAGGATAGTCCTTGACCATTGTAAACGGGCCAAGTTCAAATGGAGCTACCAGCATACTGAACGCCCATCTGAGGATGCGAAAAGAAACTGGTATAACATGGATAGGGAACTCGCCCTGGGAGCATGGTCCAATCAGGACGATCAAGATGATCATACTCTGGAGGAAAGAAGCCACGAGTTGGGAGGCACCTCTTCTTCCCTAGCCAAGAAGCCCCGAACCAGCACAGGCCACAACTCTGCCACCCAACAGAAAGAGAAGGAAGCAGAAGCTCAGCTAGAAGTTGAAAATAAAGTGAAAGAAGTTGAAGATAAGTGTAATAAAAACCTGAAGACAGAACAGACAAAGAAACAGATGGAGGATGCCAAGAAAAGGAAGGAAGAGAAAGAAGCGAAAGCAAAAGCTGAGGGGCAGCTCAAGAAAGAATTGGATCAAGTGGAGGCCGAATGCAGAAAGAAGGAAGAGAAAGAAACAAAAGCAGAAGTTGAGTGGAAAAGGAAGGAAGAAGAGGAATCAAGAGCAGAATATGAACGAAGAAGGAAGGAAGAAGAGAAAATAAAAGCGGAAGTAGAGTGCAGGCAAAAGGCAGAACAGGATAAGGCAGAGGCGGAGCAACTTCTAAAAGAAGAAGAAGAACAAAAGAGAAAAGCGGAAGAGGATCAAAGATCCAAAGACGCCAAGACACTTCCCCCAGTAACAGGAGTATAGACCGAGCTGTCGCCCATCGAAGTACCTGCAATTAACGCACGTTTTGCAATCTCACAGCCAGGCTCCTCTGAAGGACAGGAGAAGGAGGTTTTCAACCGAACGAGACTCACCTATGATCAGTTCACCTTCAAGAACCGGCAGGAAAAGAGGAGATGCCTAGCACGGAACCCTGCCGCCCCATTCACACCCACAACGGAAAAGGATATATTCCTAGACACTAGGACCAACCAGTGATGACAGCATCAGCCGGCACTGCTTTCACCGCAGCCATAGAAGAAAATGTGAGACAGATGAGTGGGGAAATCCTTTCCCTACAAAATAGATTACATGACTCTGAACAAAGAGAAGCTAGGTCAGAGCAAGAAAAGAGAGCACTAAGGGAAGAAATCCAATAGCTCCAAGGCAAAAACACCCTTATTAACGAAGTACCGCTTACCGTCCAGAGGGAGTTGGTGACACTGGAAGCCACCATGAAGCAAGTGTACGGGGAGATGTTCACCATAAAGAAAACAGTCGCACCCCTCCTACAAGCCCAAGTGGAAACGAAGAAGAGAAATGAGCAACTGAAAGAGGCCTCCGCCGCTTTAGATAGAATGATAGAATGGACAACCAGATATCTGCAGGCTCTGGAAACCTTGCCCAAGAAAGATTGGATTCCCACTCAGAATGACAAGGTCCAAATTCGCATGAATGTGCAATCCAAGGAGAAATTATTTAAAGATCTGGAGAAGGTGATGTCCGTTGTTGAGCATCTGATTAGCGGGATTGACTCGATGCATGAATTGCACCATATTCCTTCTTTAGGTGCATTGAGCTATGAAAGGACATGGGGACAGGTAGATCAGGAGATTCAAGCATTTCTACAGCCTATCAGACAAGCCGCCACTACACCTGATCTTCCCGCATCACAGGAGAACTTGGTTAAGCTTGTTGTAACGCCAGTTTGGATTTACACCAAACTGGCTTTCTTATCCAACCAGGTCACAATCAAGAGGGAGAATCTGATTCTGAATGCCTTAGAGTGCCTACACCGATTAAGGGAAGATACTCCTCTAATCTCCCCAATTGCTGCAGACTATCGTGCATGGAAGAATTTCCTCAAAGAGCAACAAGTTGATGTTCCCAACCTAGCGATCACACACATGCTTCCATGATCATATTGCAAGGCACAGCCTACAAAAGGGGTCACAGGTCGCACCTTCCAGCACCAGGTCGCACTATCCATTCAGGTCACGGGTCGCATCCTCCATTCAGGTCGCAAGGTAGCCCAACAGATAGGAAGGTGAAGAGTCAGGACCCCCAAGGGTCAATCTTGCCTTATATATACCCCATTCGGGGACTTGTAAAGGACCTTTTTTTTTGGACTCCAAAGGAGAGAAGAGATTTGTAAAGCATTAAACAACCTATTATGAATGAATACAAGCATTTGTTTTAAATCCACTATTGGATCTGATGAGAATCAATGTGTCAATACTATGAGTATTTCTTCGTATATGTCTGATATCTTGTGATTAATTGATCTGTGTTTTCTGATTTGTTGGGGTTCCCATGTTTTGGAAGATTTGGCAATACCAAAAGATGAGACAACATCAAACCACTTTTGGGCCCTAGGATCTACCCTCCTGGACCCGGAGAGGGATCTCTCCAAATAGAGCAAAGAATGATATATCTTTGAAGCTCAAAATGAGATGTTAGGCTAGTTGTGAAGCACAAAGGGGGGTTTTAAAATGATTTGGTTGAAGGGTTGCTGGGTTGGTTAGGAGATCATAGGCCGAGAAAGCAGTGGGAGGAAAGGAACAAAACAACAGGATGTTTCAGCAGGGAGAATGAGCCAAGACAGTGCCATCCATTGGGCTATGGAGTCATGAGAGGGAAATTACTTGCATCCACTAGCCAAGGCTTTCAAAGGGCATGTCATCTAATACTAAAGGATCTTTAGATTAGAGAGTGGGGTGGAACATTAAGGAAGGAAAGTGAAAGAAGGAGAAGAACCAGATTTCTGTCTATAGATCAGGTCAGAGGTCATTTAACTCCAGGCCTGCTTGGACATACTCAAAGGCGTCTCTCAAAGAAACAATGGGGCTGCTTATAGATTAGACCAGAGGTCATTTAACTCCAGATCTGCTTTAGCAACTCCAAGGGAAAAACAGAGATAAGATTAACATCAGGGATCTTAGAAAGGCCAGCTGGTCGCGCAAGGATCCTAGTGGACAGGGCTAACACTTATCCCCAGTGTTCCCAAACCTTCCATCTTAAAACCCCTCAAGAACATCTACGAACAGCTTCAACCAATTCATACATCAGCCAGCAGGAAATAACATCCGCTGCGCTGGTTAAATCAACTGAAGGCCATTCTCAGATAGCACATAGAGCAGAAAACATAAAGGTAGGGAGAGCAGACAGCATAGGGCACCTAACAAGGGTGAATCCTATACCATTATTCTGATGCCTACCAGAAGAACATGAAACAGTATGTAAATGAAATAAACAAAGTTAGAAAAACATCACCAATAGTAATAGACCAGGATCCTGTGAAATGTGCTTTGATTAATTGATGCAAAACCAGTCATGTACAATATGGCTCAATGGCTAATACAGTCCAGACTTTCTCCTCCCAGCCTATTACATACAACTACTCTGCTACTCCCTCCCACGACTGTTCTAACAGTCAAATGAATCCCTCCAACAACAAATGCCCAACAACTGAACAACAACCTTTACATTATGTTCTCGGGGATCTTTTATAGGAGAGGAGAGAAAACAGAGGTAGATGAACATTGAATTGATCTCATTAAGACAGAATCGGCGGAAGTGTTCACGCCCATACCGCTTAATGGCAAAATGCAACGCTGTGTGTACTCTGAAGACTGTTTGGAGGCTCTGTTAGGCCGGAAATTGACCTCGGATATTTCCTTGGAGTCCTTTCTGGAGCTTGGAGCTCTGTGCTGCCATTCTGGAATAAATGAACTGGATGGAAAACTGCAAGTCCTTCCATGCTTCTTTAATGCTGCCTGACTATCTGAGCTGAGCTTCAGTCAGTGTATTTAATTGTCTCAGGGCTCGAGAAGGCATGGAGGACGTTGTGGAAAGGTGTACCTCTGGAGGAAAAAGTCCTGTTGTTAGGTAGCGCAGTTATGGCGTTGCTGGTGCGCTCTTAATCTTCAATCAGTGCCTTAATCCTTTGAATGTGGGGTTAACGTTTGATTATGTTAATAACAGGTGTTAACCCCTTGAAACCTTCAGCTGATCTGCTGGCAATGCTGAGAAAACCTCTATGTGACCTTTGCATAATGAAATAAACTTATTACAGAGCCCGGGCAGAGGTGGCGGAGAAATGTTGTGGAGGCGGAGGGATGGTGGTAGAACAGTGGAGAAACGAGGAAACTGGCGGAGAAATGATTAACAATGTAAAAACCCAAAGGTTATTGCTTGGGCGAATTACACAGGGAAATGAAGAAAACAATAGAGCGGAAGCCGTGGAGGTGGGACCCGGCGGAGGCGGAGGGCGAATAAACCAGAACCATCGGATCTGCACGGGAAACGGACGGCGGGG
This sequence comes from Pinus albicaulis, assembly GCA_034641835.2. Lineage (NCBI taxonomy): Eukaryota > Viridiplantae > Streptophyta > Pinopsida > Pinales > Pinaceae > Pinus > Pinus albicaulis. Next base: position 1,384,875,861 of record CM076579.1, read on the forward strand.
ATTTAATCGCACAATCGCAATCGGAGGTCGGAGCGGGGAACAATCGCAATGCACAACACGAAAGTTCTGATTGCGATTGGAGAATGGAGAAGCGATTGAGCGATGGCCGTCGATCTGGGGGAGAAACGGACGGACAGGATTGAATCGGGTGACGGAGGGAAGGGGATGCGATTAGCGCCAGGCCGTCCGATCAGCTGGAAAAATGGACGGTCAGGATGCAATCGGGAGACAGCGGGGGAGGCTTGCGATTGCGATCGGGCGGGGCAATGCGATTGAGTGCTGACCGTCCGATCGGGGAAAAATGGACGGCGAAGATGAAATCGGAAGGGCAGAGGGAAAAGCATGCGATTGTGCGATAGCCGTTGGATCGCGGGACAGATCAACGGTGGGGAGAGAAATCGGGGGACGGTGGAAGAACTAGCGATTAATGTTGGACCGTTGATCTGTGGGAGGAATCAACGGCGGGGAACGCGATCGGAGGATCGCAATCGGAGGTCGGAGCAGGAGGGTTGCGATCAATCGGAGGTTGTCACATGAATGTTGCGATTGCGATTGAGCCGGGGCTGCGATTAGCGCTCAGCCGTTGATCTGGTGATAGATCGACGGTGCCGAACAGATCGGGGACTTAACGTTATAACCCAATCGCATCGGGGATTTTCAATGTTACACAGGGGTTTGCACCCGCCCGACCTTCCGATTGCGATAAGCGCCGGGGACTTAAGCACTTGGTCCTGGCGCCTGGGCACATGTGGGGAAGTGGTTAAGGGGAAGGGGCTAGGCCTTAGAATAAGGTCAGAAAGTGGGTTTTAGCCCCTTTTAATGGATTTTAAGGGGTTTGAAGGGGAACGATAGAGGGATAAAGGGGAGAAAAGGCCAACAAAGGTTAGGGGAGGAAATTCAAAGGGGATTTTGAGGGGATTTGAGGGGTAAATGGGGGAAATAAGAGGGAAAAGGAAGGCCTTAGGGCATTTCTTCACATGAAAGAGAGGCTTTAAAAGGGGAATCAGCAGAGGGGATACTGTCAAAGGATAAAAGACACGAAGAGGCTTCAAGGAGACTGTGTTTTCAGAGGAAATGCATTCCTTGAAGACTCAAAAATGATTTAGCCCCCTATTTGCTTGTCAAAAATTTCATAGGGGGCTAACAGTGGCTCCACATGGGGATGGCTTCTTCTTGAAGGAGTCAAGAATTCAGAAATTGATCTCTTGGTGTAGGCCAGATGCCTGCTGCTTGAACCATCCTTTTCTTTCCTTGATCAGCTGCCACAAACTATGAAGACAACACATCAGCAGAAACAATTCTCCCACACAACTACCTACCCATACTATAGTCCTAACATTTTTCTTCTTGGGTGCATTTGGACTTGCAGACCCTTTACATCATTAATTTTTTCAAACAGGAAAAATAAACCTATTCTACTTCTACCCTTATTACTCCATGAGACCAGATTAGACTGTTGGCCTCACATGTTTCTCTACCTACACTACTATCTGCTAGGATTAAACTGTCTAGCATATTTCTTCTCTATATTCTAAGACAGAAATTTAAACGACTAATCTACTTGCTCATAGGTTGAGCTTTATTGAGCTCTTCCTACCTACTCTAATTGGAAATCTCTGATGTTCTAGGTGATATGATAAAGCCAATACAGCCAATCAAGCAGTAGTGAAAAAGGATATGAGCACTGGCTGCCTGTCAGAGATAACCACAGGGCGCTCTGCATGTGGTTCTTCAAAACTGTGGTCACCATCAGTAGTGACCATTTCTGATGAATCTGGCCCGTGCTAAAGATCAGCGCTGGAATATCTGAGCACATCAGGGCCTCCATGTACTCTGCCACAGGATCAACGAACGCAGGATGTATACTCTCTTCTTTCTGGCCTGCCATGACTGGTAGACTGTCTATGTCCTGGGCAGCTTCGATTCTTGTATTATCCACTGCATCTTCAGGGTGGCTCTGGGAAACCGGATCTTCTTCTTCTTGCACATCGAACAGCAGTGGAATCTCTTTATTTTTAGGGGGCGGGAGACTTTCCAAAAAGGCTCTCGGGTCTCTGAACTCGTATGATTTTTCTTGTGAGCTCAGAAGCTCGAGCTCAGCTTCATACCTCTCAACCACCAGGTCGAGAAACATCCTCTTAAGGGCAGGTAGAGCATTGAATATTGAGCTGAGAGGGACAATCTCTGGAAGGTTCTCCCATTTAGTTTTTTCCAATACACTCACTATTCCACTCCGAAACTCTGCTATGAGGCTTGGATCTATTTCTGCGCATTGTTCAGAGTCCTCCATTAGCGAAGTGACTGGATCTTTGGCGTGGATGATGTTGTACTGCGACATGGTCTCTCAGTGGAGTCTTATGTGAAACCAAGATAATCAGTGGCTAGCTGATCACCTGTGGAGTCTTTTTATCATTCAAGAATTGTGAAGTCGCCAGGTGGATGATTTACAACTTACTGTCCACCACAGTGGTTTGCCAAATCAAAGCTGACTGATCTGTTCCCCAGCGGAGTCGCCATTATGTTGGGGTTCCCATGTTTTGGCAGATTTGGCAATACCAAAAGATGAGACAACATCAAACCACTTTGGGGCCCTAGGATCTAGCCCTCCTGGACCTGGAGAGGGATCTCTCCAAATAGAGCAAAGAATGATATATCTTTGAAGCTCAAAATGAGATGTTAGGCTAGTTGTGAAGCACAAAGGGGGGTTTTAAAATGATTTGGTTGAAGGGTTGTTGGGTTGGTTAGGAGATCATAGGCCGAGAAAGTAGTGGGAGGAAAGGAAAAAAACAGCAGGATGTTTCAGCAGGGAGAATGAGCCAAGACAGTGCCATCCATTGGGCTATGGAGTCATGAGAGGGAAATTACTTGCATCCACTAGCCAAGGCTTTCAAAGGGCATGTCATCTAATACTAAAGAATCTTTAGATTAGAGAGTGGGGTGGAACATTAAGGAAGGAAAGTGAAAGAAGGAGAACAACCAGATTTCTGTCTATAGATCAGGTCAGAGGTCATTTAACTCCAGACCTGCTTGGACATACTCAAAGGCAGCTCTCAAAGGTGGACAAAGGGGCAGCTTATAGATCAGACCAGAGGTCATTTAACTCCAGGTCTGTTTTAGCAACTCCAAGGGGAAAACAGAGATAAGATTAACAACAGGGATCTTAGAAGGGTCAGCTGGTTGCGCAAGGATCCTAGTGGACAGGGCTAACACTTATCCCCAGTGTTCCCAAACCTTCCAGCTTAAACCCAACAAGAACATCTACTAACAACGCCTTTAACCGTACATACATCGCCCAAATAAGCAATAACATCCGTCGTTACTGTTAAATCAATCAAGGCCATTCTCGTATAGCATATGCAGTGAACATAAAGGTAGGGAGAGCAGACAGCATAGGGCACCTAACATGGGTGAATCCTATACCATTATTCTGATGCCTACCAGCAGAACATGAAACAGTATGAAAATGTAATGAACAGAGTAAGAAAACATCACCAATAGCAATAGACCAGGATCCTATGAAATGTGCTCTGATTAATAGATGCAAAACCAGTCATGTACAATAAGCTCAATGGCTGTTACGGTCCAGACTTCTTCTCCCAGCCTATTACATACAAACTACTCTGCAACTCTCTCCCAAAACTGCTCTAACAGTCAGAATGAATCCCTCTAACAGCAATATGCCCAGCAGGGCAACAATAACCTTTTTCAATTCGTTCTTAGGGATTTTTATATGAGGAGAGGAAGAGACAGAGGCAGATGGACAATTCAATGAGACTCATTAAGATAGTGAGGCGGAAGTGTTCACGCCCATACCGCTTTAACGGCAAAATGCGTGCCGTGTGTACCAAGATCGTTTTGGAGGCTCTGCTGCTTCTGAATGACCTTGAGCATTTCTTTGGAGTCCTTCTGGAGCTTGGAGTCAGGTCGCCATTCTCCGGCTTAAATGAATCCGGATGGAAAATCGCAAGTCCGCACATGCTTCTTTAATGCGCGTCTCTCGATCGTCCGAGCTTCAGTTTCAAATGCCGCGGTATTTAATTGTCTCAGGGCTCGAGAAGGCATGGAGGATGCTGTGGGAAGGTGTACCTCTGAAGGAAAAAGTCCTGTTGTTAGGTAGCGCAGTTATGGCGTTGCTGGTGCGCTCTTAATCTTCAATCAGTGCCTTAATCCTTTGAATGCGGGGTTAACGTTTGATTATGTCAATAACAGGTGTTAACCCCTTGAAACCTTCAGCTGATCTGTTGGCAATGCTGAGAAAACCTCTATGTGACCTCTGCATAATGAAATAAACTTATTACAGAGCCCGGGCAGAGGTGGCGGAGAAATGATGTGGAGGCGGAGGGATGGTGGCAGAACAGTGGAGAAACGAGGAAACTGGCGGAGAAATGATTAACAATGTAAAAACCCAAAGGTTATTGCTTGGGCGAATTACACAGGGAAATGACGAAAACAATAGAGTGGAAGTCGTGGAGGTGGGACCCGGCGGAGGCGGAGGGCGAATAAACCAGAACCATCGGATCTGCACAGGAAACAGACGGCGGGGATTTAATCGCACAATCGCAATCAGAGGTCGGAGCAGGGAACAATCGCAATGCACAACGCGAAAGTTCCGATTGCGATTGGAGAATGGAGAAGCGATTGAGCGATGGTCGTCGATCTGGGGGAGAAACGGACGGACATGATTGAATCGGGCGACGGAGGGAAGGGGATGCGATTAGCGCCAGGCCGTCCGATCGGCTGGAAAAATGGACGGTCAGGATGCAATCAGGAGACAGCGGGGGAGGCTTGCGATTGCGATTGGGCGGGGCAATGCGATTGAGCGCTGACCTTCCGACTGTAAAAATGACGCGAGGACAAACGCAAGGGCGAGAGAAAGGGGACGGCACAGTATAGTCATGATCATGGACAGACCAATGGCAGAGACAATCGGGATGTGGTAAGAATCATGATGACGTCAGACCGTTGATCAGGGAGGAATCAATCTGTGTCTGATCGAGGGATCAACGAGAATGAGGAGGGCTGGGAAGTAATTGACCCTGAGGCCACGCATGAATGTTGCGATTTCCAAGGACTAGGCCAGGCCGCGATGAAGGCCACTGCTGATTGATAGATCAACGGTGCGGAACAGATTGGGGACTTAACCTTATATCCCGATCGCATCGGGGATTTTCAATGTTACACATGGGTTTGCACCTGCCCGACCTTCCGATTGCGATTGGCGCTCAGGACTTAAGCGCTTGGTCCTAGCGCCTGGGCACATGTGGGGAAGTGGTTTGAGAGGAGCTACGGGAAAGGGGCTAGGCCTTTTAATAAGGTCAGAAGGTGGGTTTTAGCCCCTTTTAATGGATTTTGAAGGTGAAGGAGGGGAACGATAGAGGAATAAAGGGGAGAAGAGGCCAACAAAGGTTAGGGGAGGAAATTGAAGGGGATGAGGTAAATGGGGGAAATAAGAGGGAAAAGGAAGGCCTTAGGGCATTTCTTCACATGACAGAGAGGCTTTAAAAGGGGAATCAGCAGAGGGGATACTGTCAAAGGATAAAAGACACGAAGAGGCTTCAAGGAGACTGTGTTTTCAGAGGAAATGCATTCCTTGAAGACTCAAAAATGATTTAGCCCCCTATTTGCTTGTCAAAAATTTCATAGGGTGGCTAACATGATTATCCTCTTTATGCATTTCAGCTTACTGCATGTGTATATGATGGTATGCTATTTACATAGGAGATGTTTGTAATTTTATTATTGACATCTACCTCATTCATGAAAACGCCCAAGTACGTATAAGTTTTTCTTACCAGGCAGAATTGTTTCTTCTATGGTTTGAGCAATCTTACAAACACGACCTTAATGATGTGCTACTAACAGCATCTCCCTCAGTCACATGTTTTCTTTTATATATTGCTATTTGTAGTGTTTATGCTTATTGATAATCATAGATATTTATCTTGTATCATTCGATAATTGTACATCTATAACTCTGCAGGGCTCATTTACGTCCAGGAGAAGGGGTATTCAGCGGTAGCTGGACCCACACCTCCGGACGGGATCCCTATCTCAAACGGTTTAGAGTCTAATTGGGACTTTCTACCGGGGAGATCCCCTACTGTTGGTTGGAAAAAATTTTCCCGTCAACAGATTTGGCACTAGAAGGAGGGCCTGAATGGCAGCCTCCCAGCACACAAGTAACATCTCATTACAAAATCCCCAAGGGGAGACCGTACGTGACAATACCAGCCCTCCCCCATTGGAGAACTCCCAAGAGGAGGAGGAAATCCCCCCTTTCTATGAAATTACTTTAGCCCAGTTGCGGGCACTGCACCCTCTGGCCCACGAGCTTGTCAGGGGCTTGCAGCAAGCCCTAGTCACTAATGCCTTGGCTAATCCCAGAACTCATGCAGCTAATCATATGCGTCGAGGAACCCTCATCAATACCCTTCCTCAGCTGGTGGGTCTTATGATCGAAGATTATGTAGACGCAGTTGAGAGAAATTCTGAAGCCCCCCCAGATAACCCTGAGGAAGGGGGAGAAGACAACCCTGAAATCACTGAACCTCAACCTAACACCGACCCCCAACATGACCATACTGTGCATGATAATACGTAAGCCAATGACCCACACGGGAGGGAGCCGGAAGAGGCCGAGGTAACAGAGGCAGGGGAGGCCAAGGCCATGGATAAGACCGAAATGCTGAACACCCTCATCGAAACTAGAACAGGTTTCCTTTTCTTTACAATTGAAGAAACATCAGAAATACAGCAAACCATGGAGAAAACCAAGACATGCATTCCCGCCATGAGGGCGAGGCCTTTGGGTCTGGCACGGGAAGTGAATCCGAACATGAGAGGGGATGTGTATACAGACCGCGCCACCAACGGTCCAGATGCGTACAACCATTAGCTTGGATGGCTCAGTCCCCCTTAAGTATCCAAGATCCTCTCCATGACATGCCCCGGCATCCTGAAAAACACCTCCCTAAGTTTGACCCCGAGAAAGGTACTTTGGCCGAAGACCACATCAACAACTTTTACCTGTCTTTACAGATGATGAGAGTGCAATATGACGACGTAGCATGCCGCCTTTTTCCCCATACTCTTGAAAATAAGGCTGCAACATGGTATAGGTCTCTCCTCGTCGCTTCTATCCCTTCATGGGAACAATTTCGTCGTACCTTCTTGCAAAAATTCTCTGAAGATAAAACCCCTTCGATGCTCCTCACAGAGCTCAGCACACTAAAATGTCAGAAGAGGGATAAGGTCAAGGATTTCAATAAACGTTTCGCCACCATATTCAATAAGTTCCCTCTGAATATGGCCTTAGATGAATCCATTACTATTGACTACTACACCAGAGCCCTCCCGCGGGATATTGCTGTGTTCGTGAAATGCGAGGCCAAAGCTACATTGGTAGCCAATTATACTACCGCCCTTACTGTCGAAAAGGACATGCTGTCCATAGGCGCCATTGAACACAAGGGGCGAGATGATCAAAAAATAACCACGAAGAGAACTCAATCCTCCGGCCACAAAACTGGAGACAAATATAAGGACCCTTTCGATTTTGACAGTATTGTGAAATCCCTCAAGTTGTTGACCAACAAAGTCTCCGACCTGAAAAGAAAAAACAATGATTCTACCCCAGCTGCTAAAACGCAGAAACCTTTCTTCAGAAAGAATAACCCTGTCGTGAATCGGCCCCCGTCTAGCTCAAGTGCAGGTCTTAATGTGGAAGAAATCGGCAAAAACATTTTCATCAAGCCTCTCACTCAGAAAAGACTTGCCCCCAATGGATTAGTAGCATGATAGCGGTGGTGAACCAAATTTTAGAAGATCAGACTCTCAGAGATATGGAGGAGGAGGCTATTTCAAACAATGAGGAAAATTCCCCCCCAGATGAAGATATGGGCTCTGTTGTCCTCACTTTCGAAGTCATACGCGAAGAGTCTCCCTTTCTCGCCTCCGGGATAAACCTGGATGATGACCCTAAATAAAAACCCCCTCGAAAATATGGCCTAAGGAGCAAAGGCCCGGTGCCGGAGCAGTCTTTCGAAGAGAAAAGGAAAGAATTATTAAGAAATATCCTACCCCTAACACCGAGAACAAAGACAAAAATCCTGAAAAATTCAGTCCAACTGCTCCCCGAGAAGGCCATAAGACTAAAATTTCAGTAGTTTCCCTTAAGAACAACACTGAGTCCACCTCACCCACAGATTCTGGATATAACATTATTGAGGACATGAAGTAGACCATAGCCAACATATCCCTCTACGAGCTCGCTCGCTTTGCTAACCAACGAGACCTCATTCTGAAGGCCTTTTAAAATCTACCGGTGACCAAACCCGTAAGCATCACGTCTGCCCAAATTGCTACTGGTCCCCAGTCCATCGTGAATGCCGTGAACACCAACTCCAGGGGAACCACGCCACCTTTCCTCCTTTCCTTCGAGATTTTTAACTTCAACGTTCACAACTGTCTCGTAGATTCCGGTGCATCTACAAATGTTATGCCCTTATCCGTATGCAAGAAGTTAAACATCCGCCCGAAGAAAACTGATGCCAAAATTATCCAACTCAATAGATCTCAAGTCCCCGTAGTTAGCGAACTAAACAATGTCATTATCCACTCATCCTCCGACTCCAGAGTGCACCAGTGCATCGACATAGTAATCGTCGATATCCCTGAGGCCTATGGCCTTATTTTGAGCCGAGATTGGTCCAGCAAGCTCTAGGGGTACTTTTCCACTGATTGGTCCCACCTTTGGCTCCCATACAAAGGCAGGAATAACCAAATACAGATCGATAGTGAACCATATATGAAACATACGGTGACTGACCTTGATGCAACTAACGAACCAGCCAGTTTCGTGCAAGAAGAGCTCGGTATGTGTTTCTTAGAGTCCATCTTTGGTTGTTATCAGACTTACCAATCCCTGGTCACCCAAGACATTCAGTTTTAACTACTTATGGTTGCTGAAAACTCCCTCCCATTCGACCAAAACTCTTCAGAAACTAGTGCCCCTAGCACATCTTCAATAGGCGCGGATCGCCTTATCCAATCAACAGATGAAACTTGGACCTTATATTGTGACGACTCCAAAACCCAAGATGGGGTCGGCGTGGGCTGCATCCTACTAGACTCGCAAAAGAATAAATTTCTAATTTCTTGTCGGTTAGAGTTTTAGTGCACCAATAATACAGCTGAGTATGAGGCGCTAATACTGGGACTCCAAAAGGCCATAGATTTAAAAGTTCATTGTTCAGAGATTATCACTCGTCAGGTACGCAACACCATCCATTGCTTGTCTCCCCATATGAAAGGTTACCAGTAAGAGGTATGATGCTTAATTTTAGATTTTGATGCTTTTGGTATTAAATCTATACTTAGAATGCATAATGCAGCAGTCGATACACTTGCCAACGTTGCCGCTAGGTTCACCACACTTAGAGATGGATTTTCTATTGAAGTTTTATACAAGCCGTCCACACCAGACAATGTTACTAATTTACGCGTTTTTAATGATGACCAACAGGTACTGGATTTCATGCTCAACATAGATATATTCAAAGACGCCGTTAAGCACATGAATAAAGGGTAAAGGATTGAGGCTTCCTGCGCAGAGAGGTGATACGACGACTCTGCTGGGGTACTGACCAGGCTCGCTGGCAGCGGAGCAACGCTCGTGATTCCTTGGCAGTGACTCTGCCGGGACCATCTGGTTCGTTGGCAGTGGAGCAACACAATGAGGGCCAAATAAACTATACTAGATCCATAAAACCCTCGGGTTACCCCAAAAATTTTCATCAAGTCTCCAAGAATGAAAACAAGGTAAAACGGCACCCAAGGGCAGGCAGGTGGGGGGAGAAAATGCGCAAAGCTCGAAGACAGAAGAAGTGGGACCCACGGGGTGAAAGGAACAAGTGTTTTACTCCCTTACCCCCCCCCCCTCCAGATAAAGCACCGGCAGATATTTTGGACTCTACCAATGAATTGCCATTTGTTGTAACCACTACAACACCCTCGAAAAATTCACCATCTAAATTTTTTTTGAGCCCCCCCTGAGCATCGAAAAGCTAAGTCAAAATCTGAAGATCAAGTTTGTTTCAGGAAAATCCTTAAGTCGCTGAGTCGCAGTATAGGTATTTTTTCCCAATCTGCGACCTAGCGACCTATCAGGTCGCAAATCGCACTCAAACTTCAAAATCACGACCTAGCGACCTTGCGACCCCGCGACCCTCTAGGTCTCAAGGTCACAAGGTCGCGAGGTCACGCATCTCTTAAGCGCAGGATATTTGCGACCCAGAAACCTCATTAATTTCCCGCACGCGCGACCCTTTTATAAAAAGAAGGGTCGCTAGGTCACATTTCACCCACAGGACGGAGAGCAAAAAAAACGCTTCTGACAGGCCAGTTGGAGCGCGATTTTCTCGGGCAAGTTGCCTAATCCTCCTGATGTTTCTGTTTTTTCTACTTGTTTCCCTTTTCCACTGACCTTAGCCTTTTTAAGCCATCTACCATCTCCCATTTCAGATCCTTTTGAACCTGAGCATTGTTCAGTGATCCAAACCACAGCCATTCCTAACACTGATTTATAAATGGAGCCAACCAGCCTCCCCTGTCTGTCTCTTCCCCCAATAATCACTTCATCCTATTTTTTGGGTTTTCCTCACTCAGTCCTTGTATTGTTTTGAGTTAAAAAATGAAGCAAAGGACCTCGTCGCCGTTGAAATCTCCTGGCCAACCCTAGCGCGACCTCCAACCCCGCAACCCTGCGACCTCGCAACCCTGGTCGCTAAGTCGCCAAGTTGCAGCCTATTCAAAATTGGATGTTTGCGACCTTGCGACTCAGCGACCCAACGACCCGGTCGTAAGTCACTAAGTCGCAAGGTCGCACCCTCATGAATTCTTAAACCTTTGCGACCTAGCGACCTCGCGACCTTGTCGCAGGGTCGCCAAGTCGCAGGGTCACTCCCTTCTAAAATTTTAAACCTCTGCGACCCAACGACCAAAGAAATAGGTCGCTAAGTCGCAAATCCACCCTTTCCTGGATTTCAGTTGGTCAGAGTTAAAAGCAGTACCTAGGCATTTATTATTATGGCATCTATCTTATCGTGGGACTGTTTTATGAACATGCCAGGGAACCTCGAAGCAGAGTTAGAGTGTGTCTCCATCTATTCAACCTCAAGCAACATGGGACCTCCTGCAGTTCGCAAGAAAAACAAGAGCCCAGAGATAGAAATCACAGAAGGTGAAATACCAATGTCTCCTCCCTTGATCTATGGGGACACCGCATGTACATTTAGTAGAGGGGAAAGTATGAGTTGATATCAAGTATACCAAGAATTCACCCAACTAGAATTTCCAGAGGACCTCCCTGACCGGCAAGTATATGCACAAGTTAAGAGGTCGAAGCTTCACTACGCAGGTGCCCACCCAGCTATATTTCCATGTGCAGAAGTGATTGAATGGATCATACAGAACAACGACCCCAAGAAGTGGGTAATTCGAGACTACGAGGGAAAGGCTTTTACGAATCTAAAAGGCACATATGCATAGTATTATTACGCACTTCCAGAACGGGAATAGATATTCACAGAGGAATGGGCCACCACCCATGCAGTCCCCGTAGTAGACACCCTGAGAGTATGGTGGGAAGAACCCGAAAAGTTCAAGATCAAAAAAGATCAGGAGTACCTAGTAGCATGCCTCAGAAAGGTATACAAGTTGGTGGTAGCTATGCTCTGTAGGATATATGGTCGTCTCGGTGCCACCACATTTAGTGGTACTTGGGTAACCCTGATGAAATTTGTCACTGTATATGGAACCCATTTCAATTGGGCCAGCTTACTAATGGCGTCTCTCAAAATGAACATATCTGTAGCACTGGCACCAGAGGAGGGATACTCGTCCGAATTTTACATGGCCTCTTACCTGTTGGATGCAGTTTGTTCCAGGTGCTACTTTGAGGGATGGGCCCACAACTGGGATCAGGAGCGAGCATGCCCAATTCACAAATAATTGCAAGTATTTTGGGACTCTAAATATATAGAGTCAATCTCACAAAGTTTCATCCCTGCACTCTACAGGAAATTGTTCGGTCATGATACCTCGTGCATGTCCTGGCGAGCCATGGAAACGTTAGTCAAAGTAGCACATTGGTTTCCATTTGCAGAATACACCTTTATTCGAGTCTTCGGTTCATTCAAGACTCCCCATGCTCTGCCCTAATTCATCACAGACAAGATGCTTCTTCAGGAATTATGTTATCATATGACTTTCGGCTTCTCAAAGGTCCTTACTAAAGGTAAGAAAAAGCCATGGCCTACATTGCTGCTCACTATCGGTGCTTACACAGTCAAGGATTTCAGGGAGGTAGAGGCGGAAGCTGAAAAAATCAAAGGTTTATAACTGGGGCCGTTGGATCACTGGACATACGATCCTGAGAGGATAGTCCCTAACCATTGTAAACGGGCCAAGTTCAAATGGAGTTGTTAGCATACTGAACGCCCATCTGAGGATGCAAAAAGAAACTGGTATAACATGGATAGGGAACTCGCCCTAGGAGCGTGGTCCGATCAGGAGGACCAAGATGATCATACTCTGGAGGAAAGAAGCCACGAGTTGGGAGGCACCTCTTCTTCCCTGGCCAAGAAGCCCTGAACCAACACAGGCCACAACTCTGCCGCCCAACAGAAGCTCAGCTAGAAGCTGAAGATAAGTGTAAGAAAAACCTGAAGACAGAACAGAAAAAGAAATAGGCGGAGGATGCGAAGAAAAGGAAGGAAGGGCAGGAAGCGAAAGCAGAAGCTGAGCAGCAACTCAAGAAAGAATTGGATCAGGTGGAGGCCAAACGCAGAAAGAAGGAAGAGAAAGAAACATAAGTAGAAGCTGAGCGGAAAACGAAGGAAGAAGAGGAATCAATAGCATAAGATGAACGAAGAAGGAAGGAAGAAGAGAAAATAAAAGCGGAAGTAGAACGCATGCAAAAGGCAGAACAGGATAAGGCAGAGGAAAAGTGACTTCTGAAAGAAGAAGAAGAACAAAAGAGAAAAGAGGAAGAGGATCAAAGATCCAAAGACGCCGAGACACTTCTCCCAGTAACAGGAGTACAGACCGAGCTATCGCCCATAGAAGTACCTGCAATTAACACACGTTTTGCACTCTCAGAGCCAGGCTCCTCTGAAGGACAGGAGGAGGAGGTGTTCAGCCTAACGAGACTCACCTATGATCAGTTCACCTTCAAGATCCGGTAGGAAAAGAGGAGATGCCTAGCACGGAACCTTGTCACCCCATTCACACCCACGACGAAAAAGGATATAGTCCTAGACACTAGGACCAACCCAGTGATGATAGCATCAGCTGACACTACTTTCGCCACAGCCACAGAAGAAAATGTGAGCCGGATGAGTAGGGAAATCCTTTCCCTAAAAAATATATTACATGACTCTGAACAAAGAGAAGCTAGGTCAGAGAAAGAAAAGAGAGCACTAAGGGAAGAAATCCAACAGCTCCAAGGCAAAAACGCCCTTATTAACAAAGTACCGCTTACCGTCCAGAGGGAGTTGGTGACATTGGAAGCCACCATGAAGCAAGTGTACGGGGAGATGTTCACCATAAAGCAAACAGTCGCACCCCTCCTAAGAGCCCAAGTGGAAACGAAGAAGAGAAATGAGCAACTTAAAGAGGCCTCCGCCGCTTTAGATAGAATGATAGAATGGACAAGCATATATCTGCAGGCTTCGGAAACCTTGCCCAAGAAAGATTGGATTCACACTCAGAATGAAAAGATCCAAATTTGCATGAAGGTGCAATCCAAGGAGAAATTATTTAAAGATCTAGAGAAGGTGATGTCCGCGTATGAGCATTTGATCAGCGGCATTGACTCGATGCATGAATTGCACCATATTCCTTCTTTAGGTGCATTGAGCGATGAAAGGACATGGGGACAGGTAGATCGGGAGATTCAGGAATTTCTACAGCCTATCAGACAAGTCGCCACTACACCTGATCTTCCCGCATCACAGGAGAACTTGGTTAAGTTTGTTGTAACACCAGTTTGGATTTACACCAAACTGGCTTCCTTATCCAACCAGGTCACAATCAAGAGGGAGACTCTGATTCCGAATGCCTTAGAATGCCTACACCGATTAAGGGAAGATACTCCTCTGATCTCCCTAATCGCTGCAGATTATCATGCATGGCAGAATTTCCTCAAAGAGCAACAAGTCGATGTTCCCGACCTAGCGATCACACACACGCTCCCATCATCATATTGCAAGGCACAGGCTACAGAAGGGGTCGCGGGTCGCACCTTCCAGCACCAGGTCGCAAGTCGCACTATCCATTCAAGTCACAAGTTGTATCTTCCATTCAGGTCGCAAGGCAGCCCAACAGACAGGAAGGTGAAGAGTTAGGACCCCCAAGGGTCAATCTTGCCTTATATATACCCCATTCAGGGACTTGTAAAGGACCTTTTTTTTTGGACTCCAAAGGAGAGAAGAGCGTTGTAAAGCATTAAACAGCCTATTATGAATGAATACAAGCATTTGTTTTGAATCCACTATTGGATCTGATGAGAATCAATGTGTCAATACTATGATTATTTCTTCGTATATGTTTGATATCTTGTGATTAATTGATCTGTGTTTTCTGATTGTCCTCTTTATGCATTTTAGCTTATTGCATGTGTATATGATGGTATGTTATTTACATAGGAGATGTTTGTAATTTTATTATTGACATCTACTTAATAGTTTTATTTTATTAAGTACGTATAAGTTGTTCTTACCAGGCAGAATTGTTTCTTCTATGGTTTGAAAAATCTTACAAACACGACCTTAATGATGTGCTGCTAACAACATCTCCTTCAGTCGTGTGTTTTATTTTATATCTTGTTATTTGTAGTGTTTATTCTCATTGACAATCATAGATATTTTTCTTGTATCATTCGATAATTATACATCTATAACTCTGCAGGGCTCATTTGTGTCCAGGAGAAGGGGTATTCAGCAGTAGCTGGACCCACACCTCCGAACGGGATCCCTATCTCAAACGGTTCAGAGTCTAATTGGGACTTTCTATCGGGGAGATCCCCAACGGTTGGCCGGACAAATTTTTCCCGTCAACGGGTATACATAGTGACCTTTGATCGGAGCTAAGCCCTAAGCCCTTGGCTCCTCCACCATGGTTCTGTGATGTGTGGTGACTGGGGGCCAGGGGATCAGCCCCAAACCCTTCCCCCAAATGGGAAGCAACAAAACTTTATATATGGGTTTTTCCCGTAGTATTACAAGAACCACCCGCCAGTCTATTGGTAAATCTCTCCGCTATTGAACTAGAGGTCATGGGTTCGAATCCAGTCAGGCCTCTAGACAAACCATACCAAAATTTTACACCAACCTGGGATGCCACGTGGCGGCCTTGCATTTGGCCATGTGGCTCCCATTCATAGGTCCACGCAAAATCAGCTAGAGCCAATCAAATGCGCCCAAATTCAATGAACTAGAGGATGCCAAGTGTAAGCACATGGTTGGATAGTACTTATATGATCACCCGGTTGGCTCAACAGTATTTTCAACTTAGTCAACTGCCCAGTCAACTGACTTGCACAATTTTTTTTGTTGGGCCAAACGGTCAACACGCGATAACTTGAGCATACGGTGTCAGATTGAGGTGAAACGAATGCTGTTGGATTCAAAATGATGAGCACTTCGATTTGACGCTAGTTTCAATACTTTTTTGGGACTTTCATTTTTGAGCTAAAAATTGATCATTTGATCACTATTTTGGTTAAGCTCCACCTTTGGAGTGCCTCGAAATCAGGTGAAATCCCTAAAAAATCAAAACATTTAAAATGTTTAGGCTAAAACAATATAGTTTGCTACAAACAGGCTACATTGATCAGGCACGTGTGAGTCAAGGTTTGGAGAACCAATCTGTATTCATCCATTCGTGGTTCCCAAGGAACAAATCCATATTCTAAGATTCACTAATTTTCCTGCACATATCCCAATAAATGAACATTATTAAAAAATCCATTTTATGGTAATTTCTTGGTTAGAATTATTTACTAATGCACAAATTTGGTCAAAAATTCATGATTTAAGATAAAAGGACTTAAATATCTTTTGATGCAATTTTAGGCCAAAATGATGACAAAGTAGACAAAATGGAGTATAAAGGAGGTTTATTATGTCCAATTAGGGTTTCGGTTAAGGAAAAATGAGCATAGAAAACCACTCCCAACATTCTTTAAGAAATACTAATAATACTAATAAAATATTTTAGTTTTTTTTTGTAAGCTTTTAAGATTATATTGATCAATAAAAATTGAAATACATCATATACAATCATAAATAATTTTCTGGCACAGTGTGCCTTCTGCTGACAAGAACATATCTGAGATGTATGAGACTTAGAATAGCAAAGGAGATATATCAAAATAGAAGAAACAATTGCAAAAGAGCATCACCTAGATTGGGGAGGTCCTTAGAGCGGCATTTCCTTCCTTCCTTTTCAAAACCTTGACCCAACCTTCTTAGGGCAGGTTTATCAAAATGATTTGAATATTGTTATTGCACGTAGAAGGAGAAACCTTGTCAGAGTCTGAAGAATCCAACTCACGAGCTCGCTTCAATGCGCCCAAAGAAGTATTATTATTCACTATCTTTATGCTTGTCGAAGGAACATGGTTCACAACAAGATCCTCAAGAGAATTTTGAGGGCCTGGCATCTGAACCTTGCCCACCGAATGCATTTCATCATTAGGTCCTTCATCATCCTTATCTGAACCAAAGGAAGCCTCACCCTTCATACGAGGCTGGTCATAGGGATTCCAACTTTTAGTTCTATAATTTCAAATGTTCCACTTATGGTGAGATTTGAACAGAGGGAAATAATTCTATAAATAGCCAGTTTGATGACAAAAGAAACAACAAAAAGCAATATTTTCAGAGTCTAGAGCCCGGGTCCAATTAAAATCACCTATTTTTAAATTGATTTGTTATGGCAACCCTTCTAATATTGATTTCAACACACGTTCTACCATAGGTGTAAATTCCAAGCTTCCCACAAGAAGGATCAATTGCGAGGAAACAAACTAGGGGGTTTACAATGACCTGAAACATTGTGTAGTGTCGCAAGTGAGCAATAAAATTATAATGTCAGACCCATATTGGCAACTTGGTAATGACAGATGTAAAATGGTCAAAATATAAAAACCTAGGAGTTAGGAATAGTCCAAAATTACCGCAGAACTAGGGCCCTTTATATAAATTTTTCTTGTAGTATTCTTATTCAACAAACACCACATTGAAGAAGCCTTCAGAACATAAAATAACCTTAGAATTCTTGTTCCATAAAGAATGGATCCATTTGTAAAGATCAACTGAGTGGGGCCATAAACCATTGAAATGACATATTAGGGTTGACTTTGCATAGAGTTGATGGAGGTCCTCAAGATCAAGTTGAGATATTTATAAGGAGGGAACTTACTCATATTTTTTTGACCAGAAATATCCCAAGAGCCACTTAGGACTGGGATGCCTTTGGGGAGGGTCATGCATGGACAAGATTTTTCTAAGAAAAAGCTCGAGAGGAGGAAGGTTTTCCCACAACTGCCCCTTGTAAATGAAGGTCCATAAAAACAATGACATCCTTACCAATATTATAGACTAAAAGAGGGGAATAATCATGCAGCTATTTACCTTCGAAAAGTAGGCATTGAATGCTAGAGGGGATACCCAACTAAAGCTCTAGGGAAATCTCGAGGTCCCATACCAAATTTGTAGAGCATGACCCCAGGGGCAACAAATGCCTAGATAAAAGCTTGAACAGGATCTAAAATGACATTTGAGGAACGAATGTGATGACAACCTTAGACACCATGTTGAAGGTGCCCATAACCATATCATTTGTAGTTATAATCTAAGGGGTGAAGGATTTAGGCACCACAACTTCCAATTCTACATCTTTCGACTCAAAGGCAACATAAGCATCCCAATCTTCCAATGGACAAGGCGATTTTTGCTAGTTGATGTTTCTAGGTCCTCCCATTGACCATGCCTACGTTGTCCTCCACATTTTTCGAGCAAACTAGGGTTTTTATCTTCCCACAATTCAACACTGTGGAATTCACCTCTCTTCAATGTTAGCCATAGACATATATTTCCCATATTAAGTAGCATAAAATTTATATCAACTTCATATATAAAATGAGATAAATAAATTAAAAGTAAAACATTTTTTATATTTTTACTTTCAACGTGCACACTGAATAAAATATTTGAATATCCATATTAATTAATATTTCCATATCAAATTTATACACATACGAAGAGAGAAAAAAAAAATATTTTAATGTTGAATATAAATTTCAACCCTTAATATGGAGTTTGACATATAACATATTAAAACGAGCCTAGATCCATCTTAACTATGGATCTATCAAGTGCCAAGAGGGATCAAATATTTCAAGGTGCAAACCTCTTTTCTAAGTCCAAAACTTGATGATAAGTATGCACCTCAAGAGATTTGATCCCTCTCAACACTTTAGATACAAAGTTAAGATGGATCTAAGTTGGTTTAATTATTAAAAATTAAAAATTATAATTAATACTTCTATGTATTTATTTTTTTATGTAATTTGATTGAGTCAAAATGTTTTAATTATTATTATTATTATTTAAAATTAAAGTTAAAATTTATTTTTATTTTTATGTAATTTGACCAAGTCAAAATGTTTTTAGAGGAAAAGACAAGACATCACATTACAACATCTCTTCCATATTGCTCTAATGCCTCTTGGAAAAAAATAAAATAAATAAATAAATATATATATATATAGAGAGAGAGAGAGAGAGAGACACACACACACATATAGAGAAAGAGGCATTTGGCAGGAGTGCAAGCCTAACTCCTTCTAGATTGTCAATAGGTAATTTGAGATGGCATGGCTTTCCTTGAATAAAGGTGATGAGTTAACTTGAATTTGTAGGTAGCAGCCAATGATGGTTGTCTCTATTGTTGGTTTTGACAACTAAATTATGATAGGTTTTCCCAATATATATATATATATATATATATATATATAGAGAGAGAGAGAGAGAGAGAGAGAGAGAGAGAGAGAGAGAGATGCTTTCTACTCCCTAATAGAGGGAGACCTCTATTTAAAAATATAATAATATCAAACAAACATTTTGATGTAAATAATATGGGCCATAAATAAAATACTTTAATGTCCATGTTGAGTAAAATATTTCAATGTCAACCATATATATTATATAAAGAATCTAAAAAGAAAAAAAATCTTATGATTAAAACATTTTATTGGTGTTTTACTCAAAATCAACGAGACTTGGAATTATTTTTACCATGAACATGTGGGTGTGCCCCCCACACACATGTAACTATCATAAATTCATATAAATCCCAAGTCTATAAGAGATGAGAGGTATCAAAACTCGAGGTGCAAACGTTTTTCATGTTTTTCACTTTAGATAAGGATTGTCCAATAAAACACTTTGAAATGTGTCTAAAAATTGAAATTAACAATATATGACAACAAAATTGTTCTTTACAATTAATTTATATAAGCTACTACAAGTATATATTTGAAAAAATACTCCTAAATCAAGCAAAATTTAATAAATATTAGACATTACTAAGTAAAATCATGTTGATTGCAAGTTTCCTCCTAGTTTCGTTATTGGACATGGAATTCTAATCTACATTCAACATTTCCACATTGATGTTATTGAAGTGTCTCATACTCCTTAATCTGTATAGACCCAATAAACAACCTAGCAATTGAAGGAACTATGAAATTGATTCTTACTAGACCGATAACTAAATGTCAAATTATTCCACACTCAACTCGAGGAATTTAAATTTGTTGCTTCTAACTATGGCGAGTTTTCATTATGAATGCAATTTCAGAATCACTTGTCTCTTCCTAGGATTACAACTATTAGTTAATGAAAATATCGAATTTTTATTGTTAGGTATGTAAACATCTTGTCTTCTCAAAATTTTGTTAATTCCATTTGTTTCACACTCAGAGCATATCAACGTAACCATGCTCCAATTTAGACTCCCAACATAACACTTGTGTAGGGCCTTTTCAATGTTCACTGCACTCCTGTTTGTAATTCTATTATTACCATCTAACATTCCAATTATAGATAAGATAGAGGATAAGGTGCTAAACTTTAGCACAATTTGAAGTTTTGGGTGCAAAGAAACATAATAGAACAAACTAACATGAAAGCTATGAAAGTCAAGTTGACTGAGCACCATGAAGAACTCTACAAATCAAAGCCCAAATTAGAGCCACCAATTTTTCTTGAACAAAGGTTAGCACAGTAGAAGTTCAACAAATTTCTAGTGTGAAAATCAAAGAGATATAAAATAGAAGTGAAGATTTTCAATGCTAAACCTTAATTCGAGCATATCTGAAGAAAAATTGTGAACCATAGACCATCGATAAACCTGAAATCCTCATACAATAGTCCAATGTTGGTGTTGAAAATGGCACCAAGAAAGGCTTCTAATTTAATTTTTCCCTTTTAATTAAATTAGAAGAAAATTGTAATTCCACATCACATGACAGCTTGTACGAGTTAAATAAGTTAGTATGATTTATTTGGTTCAGTTAATTCAAGTTGAGGGTCAAACTAGATGCATGTAGAGTGTCTCCTACTTTTTAGGAGCCTTGGTTGAGTTTATTTTGAGTTTTAATTAATTAACGTAGTTTATTTGAGTTAAATTCGGTTTAAATAGTTCCAACTAATGGAGGAACTAGATAGAGGTCAAAGTGTGAAAATTAGATTTATTTCACGTGCAGTGATCAATCAGATAGCTGATAATTCACTCATAAATAACTCAGGCATGTCAGTTTTGAGAAAGACCCAGTTGAGATTGGAATTAAAGGGAAGTGTACTATCAGTTGTATAATCATCCAATTGTACAGGTGGTGCATAGAGTCATAGGAAGAGCCTTGATGTATTGCGCAATCATTATTGGGGAATTTCCTTGTTAATAGGGCCTAATTACCCACGGAAATAGGGATTCTCGAGGCCAAGAAATTGGTTAACTATTGAACCAAGCTTGCCTAGGAATCATTGAGACAGATAGAGATAGTGTAGAGGTTTCTCAGCTTGGAGTAAAGCATTGTAATATTCTCATACTCTTTGGCTTATGCAATATACAAATAACATGGTTTTTTAGCTACGGCTTTCCCCAGATAAATCTTTGTGTTGTGTGATTGTAATTGGTTTCTGCATTTTGTAGAGTATATTCAAGTATTTTGTTTTAGCATATTATAGGATCAGTTGAATCTACATGGATTTTCTACATGGTATCATAGCAGGAATAGCTATAGAAGAGAATAATATGAGTTTGTTTTGTGCAAGTGAATCAAATTTTCAGATCTACACTTCAGGTCTAGCAACGGGATCAAGATGTCTTTCTTTGGATTAAGACTCGAATATGCCCTTGATGGTAATTCGGATTACATATCTTGGAGAGACAAGATGGAGGTAGTGTTGGAAGACAATTGGCTGAAGGAATTCATAGACAATGATATTCCTAAGCATCTAGCAACAGATGCTCAAGATCTGGCAACATGGAAGAAGAACGTAGCAAAGGCAAGAAAGAATCTGTTAGAAGGAGTTCGAGATCATATTGTCTCGAACCTCCATGGAAAGGAAAATCCATATGCTATGTGGAAGGCCTTAAAAAATTTGTTTCAAAACAACAACGACCACAGGAAGATGGAATTGAAGGACAAGCTCAGAAAAATCAAGATGGAGAAGGGCGACACAATACCAAAATACTTGACCAAGTTCACTCAATGTCAGGATGAGCTTGGAAGTGTTGGTGTTACAATTTCCAAGGATGATAATGACAAGCTTAGCACTTCTAGGCCTTCCCAAGGGCTGGCACAACTACCAAGATTTAGTGAATGGGAGGGAAAATCTACCAGAGTGGGAGCGATTGTGGTCCAACTTGGTAAAAGAAGAGATTTGACGGAACACCAGAGTTGGATCCTCATCAAAGCATGATGATGAGGAGAACTATGCCTTGGATGGAAAGGCAAATAAAGGGAAAGGTAAGTCATCCCATTCCAAATCAGATTCTGGTCAGGATGGCAAGAAGAAATACTTGTCAAAAGATTAAATGTTTTCACTATCACGAGTTGAGACACTATGTCGCGAAGTGTCCACACAAGAAGGCCGATAAGAAGCCCTCAGGAGGAGTGGAAGGTGAAGAAATTGCTTCACAATTCGAGTTGGATTTCACTCTCATTGCATGCATGATGTCATCGCTGATGGGTTCTATGTGGTACCTGGATAGTGGAGCCTCATTCCATATGACCAACAATAAATAATTCTTCAACGATTTGGAGGAGAATGATCTCCAGATGCATATTGATATGGGAGATGATGGGAGGTATAACACGACTGACATCATTAATGTGACCTTTCGTAGGGAGTTTGGTTCTCCTCTCACATTGAAAGATGACATGTATGTTCCTAGTTTGAAGAAGAACTTGGTTTCAGTTGCTATGTTGGAAGACCATCACTACGATGTGATATTTAGCAAAGGAAAGGCGTTCCTTTGTCACATAACCATGGGAAAAGTGAAGAAGATTGGGGTTTGAGTAAAGAACCTCTAAAAATTGGATGTCGAAGATTGTGTTGCCTTGAGCACGAAAGCAGAGAAGGTGGAGAACCGAGACATTGGTGAGTTGTGGCATAAAATATTGGGCCAGCTTCACTATAGAACTTTGAAGATCATGAAACAAATTTCTACAGGACTTCCCAAGGGTGCACTTGAGCAACGTGATACATGCAAAGGGTGAAAATTGGGGAAGTACACCAAAGCCACCTTTCATGATAAGGACAGTCGGGCGAAATCGATCCTTGAAAGAGTTCACACAAATGTGTGTGGAAAGTTCTCGATAGCCTCCACGACCAAGAACGGGTATTATATGATTTTTATAGATGATTTTTCACGCAAGTGTTGGATTTTATTCATGCAAAAGAAAGATTAGGTGTTCTCAAAATTTTGTGAGTTCAAAGCACTTGTCGAGAAAGACACATGAAAGAAGGTGAGGGCTCTCAGAAGTGATAATGGTGGAGAATATGTGTCAAATTAATTCAAGAACTTATGTGCATCAAAAGGCATTCGATGGGAGTTGATAGCACCTCATAAAACACAACAAAATGGGGTTTCAGAAAGGAAGAACAAAATCGTTGTGGGAGTTGCACAGGAGATGTTACATGATCAGGGCCTACCATTGCACTTGTTGGAAAAAGCATGAAACACAGTTGTGCATGTGCAAAACATAAGTCCTCATCGAATCCTCAGGATAAGTACACCAGAAGAAGCATTTTACGGTAAGAAGCCATATGTGGCACACTTTATAATTTTTGATTCATCAGTTTATTGTCATGTTACCAAATATGCACGAAAAAATCTAGAACCAACAACTGAGTTGGGAATATTTGTGGTGTACATTTATACACCTCACAACTATCAGGTGTACCTTCCATCTCACAGGATGACAATGGTTCGTAGAGATGTGAAATTTGATGAAGGAAAGGCCATGCGATTTTCCCTTGAGAGGGAGCTTCAGATGCATGCAGTTGAGGATATCTTAGCTACAAAAGAAGAACCTCAAGACATGGAGCATCCACACACAAAGGAACAAAGAGTGGAAGCACCCACTCAAGCAGAGACATCCAAAGACAAAAGGAAGTGCACCAGAGAGGCTGACATATTAATGCATGATGATAGAGAGAATGTGGGAGCACTCACATAATAGTGTAGGCAGAGAAGGTCCCCAGATAGATACACTAGCTACATGGCTCTTATGAGCGAGAGTGTAGAGATTGAGCCATCCTAATTCGAGGAAGAAGTGCAACAACCAGTTTGGGTTGATGCCATGGTTGAGGAGCATGACTCCATTATCAGAAACATTGCATGGGAAGTTCTCCCAATACCAGTGGACAAGTCAGTTGTAGGATCCAAGTGGATCTACAAGGTGAAGCAAGCAACAGATGGGAGTGTGGAGAACAAAAGGCCAGATTTGTGGCAAAGGGGTTATCTCAGGTAGAGGGAGTATATTACAAGGATACCTTTTCTCCAGTAGCAAGGTATCTTTATTATATGTCGATGATTTGATTCTAACAGGTGATGAAAAGTTGATCAATTATTACAAAGAGGATATTGCAAGAAAATTTGAGATGAAGGACATGGGGCTCTTGCATAATTTCCTTGGTTTGGAAATTTGGTAAAGAGATGGAGAATTGTTTGTCTCTTAAGGCAAGTATGCCAATGAGATACTGAAGAAGTTTCACATGGAGAGAAGCAAACCCATCGATACTTCTCTAGCAGGGAATTGGAGGAAGGAATATGCTACTTCAGGTGAAGTGGTTGAAGCTACCATTTACAGACAACTTGTGGGTTCACTCATGTACTTGGTGAGCACACGAAAAAACATATGTTATGTGGTTAAACAACTTAGTCAAGCTATGGTTAATCCAACCAAGTTGTATTAGAAGGAAACCAAACATGTATTGAGATACCTCAGAGGCACCACTTAGTTTGGTCTTTGGTACAAACATACATAGGGAGTAAATATTCAAGGCTTCACATATGCATATTGGGCAGGGAGTTCATTCAATAGGAAGAGAACATTAGGGGGAATCTTCAGTATTGGGTTAGCAACAGTTTCCCGGTACAACACGAAGAATATATCAATTGCACTCAGTTCAGTAGAAGTAGAGTACATGGCTGTTAGTCAAGCAACTTGTGAGGTTATATGGATGAGAAAGATCATTGTTGGGTTGTTTCGTCAACATATGGATATGACGATGATTTATTGTGATAACCAGAGTTACATTAAACTCTCAGTTAATCTAGTTTTTCATGACATGTCCAAGAATATCGACATCTGATATCACCATCTCAGAGATTGTGTGGAGAGGTGGATTATGCTATTAGAGTACATTCCTATAGAGGAGTAGGATGCAAACATCTTGAAGAACGCATTGTCAAGAGGAAAATTCAAGTTCCATAGAGGCAAGATCGGGGTATCAGAGAATCCCTTTCTTGCTGAGAGGGAGTGTTGAAAATGGCACCAAGAAAGACTTCTAATTTAATTTTCCCTTTAATTAAATTAGAAGAAAATTCTAATTCCACATCACATGAAAGCTTGTACGAGTTAACTAGGTTAGTATGACTTATTTAGTTCAGTTAATTCGAGTTGCGGGTCAAACTAGAGGCATGTAGAGTGTCTCCTACTTTATAGGAACTCTGGTTGAGTTTATTTTGAGTTGTAATTAATTAACTCGGTTTATCTGAGTTAAAGTTAGATTAACTAGTTCTAACTGATGGAGGAAATGGAGAGAGGTCAAAGTGTGAAAAGTAGATTTAATTCACACACAATGATCAATCATATAACTGATAATTCACTCATAAATAACTCATTCATGTCAGTTCTGAGAAAGACCCGGTTGAGATTGGAGTTAAAGGGAAGTGTACTATCAATTATATAATCACCCAATTGTACAGGTGGTGCATGGAGTCAGAGGAAGATCCTTGATGTATTGTGGAATCATTATTGGGGAATTTCCTTGTTAATAGGGCCTAATTACCCAAGGAAAATGCACAAGGAAATATGGATTCCCGAGGCCAAGAAATTGGTTAAGTATTGAACCAAGCTTGCCTGGGAATCATTGAGACAGATAGAGATAATGCAAAGGTTTCTTTGCTTGGAGAAAAAATTGTAATCTTCTCATTTTCTTTGGCTTATGAAATATACAGATAGCGGGGTTTTTTATCTGAGGCTTTCCTGAGAGAAATCATTGTGTTATGCGATTGAAATTCTTTCTCTTTCTTGTTCATGTGATTATGCGATTGTAATTGGTTTCCACAATTTGTAGAGTAGAATCAAGTATTTTGTTTTAGCATATAACAAGATCAGTTGGATCTACATTGATTTTCTACAAAGTGATTATCCCATCTACAAGAAGAATAAAGATTCATAACACTTGATGAGATAATTCCTAATAACCTTCACATGTGTGAGGTTGTTGGCATTGTTTTCATTGATGGAAAATGAACAAAAAAGAAGCAACAAAGGAGCAATGTGGTCACCATATGTGTGTGAGGAAGTGTAGTTGAGCATGTTTCTTGTTAGAGAATAGCTTATGGATATGTTGATGCATTGAGGTATACTTCTGTTGATGCAATGTGTTGTTGCATATATTGATTTATTGCTTTGTTATGGAGATGTTGCTGTGAAGAAAAAGACATGAAGGAGCTCTTGCTAAAGGCTTCGTACATATACATATGTTGAACTGCTTGCATATGCACATATACATATGCTGATGCTAGTTATGGCTAGATACATTGTGCTTATTGAATGGTTATGTGAAAAACTCTACAAAGATCAATATTGTAGAGATTCTAGGGCACACTTGTGTGATATGTTTCAAAGGGTTGTGTTAGTTGAGATGACATGTTGCCTGCTAATGTGTACATTGTGTTGCAAGGTTGATTGTGCATTGTATGCTTAGTTTATGAGGTGTTGTGATGCTTGTGAGTATGAAGGTAGAACAAACAATGTTGCAACTCCTAGATTATTATGTAACATAGATAAGTTGAAGAGGTGCCAGGCAGAGCAGTGTGATGCATTAAGTTATGCTTGTGTTGATTCTATGTTGTGATGATTATTATTGAATTGCGTGCATATGTTGATAGTTTATGGATTTGGGGTAGCATCATACATGTGTTATAGTTTCTAAGGGGTTAGAGAGGCTAAAGAACATGAGATCTCCAAAACCCATAAAAGGTTTCGAGAGAAAACACTTAGAAACCTCTCAATTAAATTAATCAATCAATAATTGAAAAAATGCCTAAGTCTAACTTAAGAATTGATTAATTAGTGGGTATCAATTGAGTAAATCAACTATTTCTCTAGAGACTTCTAGAAAGTGACTTGATGAAGTTTAAGATGATCTGAGCCATTAATTACAATTAAATCTTGGTCGTTGATGCTCCACTGAGAGATTATAAAAGTAATCAATGGGATGGAGATAGACATAGTTGTGAAGCAAGGGAGCAAGGCAATGTGAATTGCCCAGTGCACAATACTCAACAAGGGAAGAATTCCAGCTAGGCAAGAAAAGTAGCAGGGGTTGCAGCAAGGATCATTTCCAAGAAATTCTTAGGTGGTTTCCTAGTTTCCAGCATCAGGGAAGAAAGGCCAAATTATCCAGCAGGCAAGTTCGTTTCAGTAGAGTGAGTTGCCTAGTTTACTAGATCGAGATGTTTGGAAAGGGATTGATTCAGTGGCTAGTGCCTAGATCAAGTCCCAGGAGGCCTAGCGAAATTATTACAAAGGAAAAGACATGTAGGGCAACTTGGCAGGAGGAGTTTACAGGGCGGTGCAAAAGTCCCAAAGGCTACAATGTGCATTTCTGCTCAGTGGTGTAAGTGCCAGTGAGAGTGTGAATGGCTAAGGAGAGGCCCGATTGATTTCCTGAGAGGAAGAATGAATCTCTTATTATTTTCTAGTGAGATAAAATTATTGGAGCTAAGCCAGGAAAGGCCAACAATTGTAATTTTCCATATTTGTTGCATAATAAAATAAACCCTCATCTGTTGCACCAGTTTTTGCTTTGGGTTTTTCCAGGGACTTTTAGTCCAAAATAATTGTGTCAAATTTAATGTGTGTGCATCCCAGTTCTTTATTTTACTTCTGCAAAATATTTTATTTGTGTATAATGCATCAATGAGTTATTTGTAATTTTCCGTAAACAAATAAATTGTATTCAGTTAGGAGAATAATTCTAGTTGGTGCATTCAAGGACATTTCACATATGCTTACATTGTTATGCTACTATATTGTTGATCACTATTATGCTTGATGGAAAGGCATGTTGCAAAGTATGATGGCACAATTAATGTAGGCAGAATTGAATAGGTATTATTGATCGCATGCTTGTGTTGATGCAAGTATCATGATGCTTTGGAGGTGAAGGATAACAACTTGTTAGATCTTGCTTTCATAGGTTGTTATTGCATGTTGATCTGATTGCATGTTGATGATGTTGCATATATTGTTATGACAAAGGAGAAAAGAAACATATGCTTGTTGGTTGTTGATGACAAAATGTTGTAGAGATAGTTGTGATGAAAGACAAAGGCAAAGGTATAAGGAAAAGACAAAGGAAAAGGCATGAAGAATGTTGATATGCTCGTGATATTGTGATATGTTATAGTTGATGATGTATTGCTAATGTATGTTGCAAAGGATATGCTTGTTATGCGTGTTGATTTAATCATTATAGGCCACTGAAAATAATATTTGGTAAAACATTTATTTTATTTTAATATTCAAAATCTCAAAAGGTGTGAATTGAATGAGTGGAATGTAAAGAGACAAGTCTTTTCACTTCATATTCATGTTTGGAATACCAATAACCATCAAAGTTCGTTTATAAAAATGTGTGAGGTTGAAAGGTTGTATGGTTAGAGAGTTTGAGAATATAAGAGTTGATTGATTTGTTAGTTACCTGGTACATATAAAGCAAATGTGAAGCAGATTTGAGGAGAAGCAAAAGTTGTAACAAAGATGAAGGGATTCAGAGTTATAGACTAGGTAAACCAACACCTTTTTTTTTTTAATGTATCAGGGGATTATGGTCTCCTTTCAAGTTGCAACATGATAAATAACATGTTGGATCCCGTTGAGGTAGCAACCTCCTATGGGTTGTAGCCTGTAGAAAACTTGTGAGAGCTAGATCTTCTTAGCAAGTTGAAGCTTGCAGAAGAATTGAGGTAGCAACCTCCTGTAGGTTGGAGCCTATGAAAAATTAGATGTAATAAGGGATATGAAGCTTGCCTTTGCATCACAACAATAACAAAGTTGTGGTTTTCTCCCTTTATGGGTTTCAACTTATATCTGGTGTCCACATGTGATGTTTGTATGTGTTGATTTTACATTGTCATGAGAATTGTTATGTGGTGGTTTACTTATTAAATGTTGGTTATACATTAAATTATTGTTCATAAGTTGTATGTTGCCTATTTAATAGTTCAATTAATCATTGAAAATAAATCAGAATTTAATGTCCATGAATGTACTAAACTGATTCACCCCCCCTCTCAATTTATTTAAGTTTCCAACATAGGCGACTGCAGAGTGGATGCACCTTCAATCGTAGACTTTGATAATCAACCACCTCAAGCGAGATATTGTGTCGAATACTTGACATGTAAGGGCTCTGCATAATGATGTCTGGAATAAAACTTAAGGGATAAGGAAAAATACCCTCCTTCTTTTTAACCTCAGTGCCACATTCCAGAAGGGTGGCCTTATTGACTATGCAATGAGTGCGATAGTTAAGCATTTGGAGGACGTGGTAGAACTCAACACTTTTGAACTAAACAACTTCTTTCTTGATTCATTTGGTTATTTTTATTAGAGTTTCATTGCTTGCAAGACAAACTTTGAGCATTGGTTTAATAATTAGAGTTAAAACCTCATTAACAATTATATTTTTGATATGTTTATAATCCATGACCCTCAACCCTTGAAATAGAACAAATATCTTTACGTAATTGCTTGTAGCTTTACCCAATCACCATTTGAAAGTATTTTCTACGCTTCCCTCAACCAATACAACAAATACCTTTACATAATTGCTTATAAGTTTACGCAATACCCATTTGAAAGTATTTTCTACCACTAGTTGAACCATCACCACAAACCAATTTACCATAAAAACTAATAATTAATAAAAACAAAATCCAATTTTACAATCAATTTTTGATATTAATTTAAGTGAATTTTAATTATTTTTATTTTTATTTTCTATGTGCTCCACAAATTATGGAGATTAGTGATCTACTAGTGGATCCACCCGAAGTCGGCTCAACCACAACGTGACCCTAAGGGTGTTAAGAGAATTGAACCCGTGACCTCTCAATAACAAAGGTGCTTTAACGATGGGGACTCGACAAATTGAGCTAACCCTTGGTGCTAAGTGAATTTTAATTATTATTTTATAAGAGTGTTTAAATATATTATTTAAAATTTTTGAATGACATGATATCATCATCTCTTTTTTTTCCTAGAAAACATTGTAAATTTCATTAAGAGATTTGAAAAAATACAACCATCCATCAAAAGTAAAACCAAAAACAGGTCTATAAAGCCTTATCCATGTCTTGGTCAATTAACTTCAACATTATACATAAAAATAGAATCAAAACTAAAAGGTCTATAAAGCCTTATCTATGTCTCTGTAAATCAACATTATACATAAAAATATAATCAGAACTAAAAGGTCTATAAAGCCTTATCCATGTCTCTTTCAATTAACTTCAACATTATACATAAAAATATAATTAGAACTAAAAGAGCTTACTGTTAGCTGGGAGAAAAGTCTTGAATAAGCTACAATG
Organism: Pinus albicaulis; assembly: GCA_034641835.2. NCBI lineage: Eukaryota > Viridiplantae > Streptophyta > Pinopsida > Pinales > Pinaceae > Pinus > Pinus albicaulis. The sequence continues at coordinate 1,384,906,332 of CM076579.1, forward strand.
CCATAAAGAGAAAAGTAAAGAGAGATGTGGTCCTCAACTTCAACATTATACATAAAAATATAATCACAACTAACTAGGAGAAAAGTCTCGAATAAGCTATAGTGCCATAAAGAGAAAAGTAAAGAGATATGTGGTCCTAAATCTCACCCACCTGCGAGCCTTCTATATAAAAGGTTTGTGGTAGTACTCATAAAATGTGCAAGTCTTCTATATAAAAGGTATGTGGTAGTACTCATAAAATGTGTAATTCTTCTGTTGTATGATTTTCCATATACCTAATATTTATTTTAGGTGCTTAGGAAAATAGTTTCTCATCGTATAAATGATATTTTTAATATAAATAAATTTAATACTTGAAAATCTATTAAAATATTTAAAGTGTACAGACTCAACAAAATCTATAATTTTCCAAAAGTCTTTCAGTAATAATCACGTGAAATAGAACATTGTCGACGCTTTTGGAACCAATTAGTGTGGTTCGTTTTTAGGATGAGATGAGAGATCCGATCCAGACATTAAACTTAAATAGATGTAGAGAGGGCCAAACTAGTTGTTGGATTAACAACTAGTTTGACTAGAAGGAATTTTTTTTATTAAATTAATAATAAAAGGATTACTAATTTCAAATTTTAAATTTCCATTAAGTTAGGATTTTTTATATAATTTTTGATAAATTCAATATTTTTTTTTAATAATTCTCTATTATTTTAATTATATCAATTTATCATTTTGGAGATTTTGTTATTATAATATTAGATTAAAAATATGTTTTTATGGAAAGGAGAGGTTAAAAAGAAAAAATATTTAACTCATCATTTATAATAATGGTCATTCTATAAATTATTATAGAGTCTAAAAGAAAGAAAATAAAAAATAAAGAAAAAATGACAAAGAAAGAAGAGGTGAAAAATTAATAAAACAAACAATTAGGAATATAGGGTAGGGATGTTAACATTCCAACTATTGTTTTTATTGAGATTCACTATTTTTTTCAATTTTTAAGGCTTCCCTTAACTTACAGTGATGACAATGGTCAATTCTAACAAACCTTAGCCTCTTCTATGCATATATGACAGTTAGTCTTTTCTACATGCTCAACCAAGGCAAAGGAGTGAGATCTTCCATGCTTAGTGTCAACAACATGCTCACAAAGTAATAAAATACATAAATTGATATAATTAAAAAAAAATGAATTCATAAAAAATTATATAAAAAATCCTAACTTAATGGAAATTTAAAAATTATTAATCCTTTTATTATTAATTTAATAATTTTTTTTTTCTTCATAATTAAACTGGTCGTTATTTCAATAGCTAGTTTAACCTTCTCTACATCTATTTAAGCTTAATGTCTTGATTTGATATTTCAAGACTCATCTAACCCTTAATCTGATATTCTATTATTTCATATAATTATTACAAAAAATAAATAAATTTACTATAAATCAAAAGCCTCCATTCAAATAAAAAAACCTACAATTTTAATAAAATTTTAACGAATTTTAAAGCAAATTAATAAAAATAATAGAACTAAAAATAAAAATAAAAATAAATATTTTATTCATACTTTATTAACATCTTAACATAAATATCACATAAACACAATTATATTCTTTAAAAAGGAAAAAAGAAAAAATATCAATATTTTATCGAATACTTTAATTTAATATTTTGATTGAAAACTCTTGCCCATAAATAAGTCTATCAAATTATTCCATCCTCCTCCATAAATTTAAAAAATAAAAAAATGAAGCAGGAAACCTTCTCCATCCATTAAAATTTTTTTAAGATGCAACCAACAGTATTGTATTGAAACCCTTACCCACAAACAAATCTATCAAATTATCCCATCCCAAACATGAAACCACCTCCATCCATTTCAAAAAATAACAATAAAAATACCGCCCACCGTTTTCCAAATCCGCCTTTATTTTGTGAATACAAACCACTGTTTTTCAATCCCTTCTCTTCTTTAAATACAATCCACTCCATTATGATCCCTCATATCTTTTCTCGCGTTTGGGGTCAGTTATCATATCGATAAGTTCAGATAATTTTTCTTAAACAGGTATGGAATTTTAATTATCATTCTCTTCGTTTTGCAATCATGGCCCTTAGCTTTGCAGTGTTTTCTTTGGTTTGTGTATTCAATTTGATTGGTGTTTTAAGGTTCAATCCTCTGCAATATTCGGGTCGTGCTTTATTTTGATTAGGTTGCGATATGTTTTCTGTATATAACTTTTTTTGAGGGTTTCTGTGTTCTTGTCTCGAACCTTTATTTTGATTAGATTACGATATTTGGGAGGGTTTCTGTGCCCTGGTCTCTGCCCTATATTTTGATTAGGTTAAGATGTGTTCTCTGTAAAAAATCTTTGTGAGGGTTTCTGTGCACATCTCTCGGGCCTTTTTTGCGCATGTCCCTCTTATCAGAGGTGTTTTTAACCGCTGTGAAGGATATTGCCGTTGCTTTTACAGAAACTTTGCGATTCACCAAATTTTTTATAATTTAGGCATTTCATTGTTTTTGTATGCCTGAAAATTTCCTTTTATGTCTGATATTTGCTCTTTGTAAGTTTTTCGTCTTCGTATTTTTCGTTATCTCGAACTTGTAATAGCTTCGACTCATTGATATCTGTTCAAGGCCTTAAAATTTATCCCGAAGTTGCTCTCCTTTTATAGCTCTTTGGATCCGTTGCTTTCATGTGATTTTTTTTGGTTTCAGTATTACAATTGTAAATGTTGATTTGCAGGTCTTTAGCAGTGTTATTCCGCTTTCAAGATGCAGATCTTCGTTAAAACCCTTACCGGCAAGACCATCACTCTCGAGGTTGAGAGCTCTGACACCATTGACAATGTAAAGGCGAAAATCCAGGACAAGGAAGGCATCCCCCCTGACCAACAGCGTCTGATATTTGCTGGAAAGCAACTGGAAGATGGCCGAACACTTGCTGATTACAATATCCAGAAGGAATCCACGCTGCATCTTGTCCTCCGTTTGAGGGGTGGCATGCAGATCTTCGTCAAAACCCTCACCGGCAAGACGATAACATTGGAAGTTGAGAGCTCGGATACCATTGACAATGTAAAAGCCAAGATCCAGGACAAGGAAGGAATTCCGCCCGACCAGCAGCGTCTGATATTTGCCGGAAAACAGCTCGAAGACGGCCGGACCCTGGCTGACTATAATATTCAAAAGGAATCTACCCTGCATCTTGTCCTCCGTTTGAGGGGTGGTATGCAGATTTTTGTTAAAACCCTCACTGGAAAGACGATCACTTTGGAAGTTGAGAGCTCAGACACCATTGATAATGTCAAAGCCAAGATCCAGGATAAGGAGGGCATTCCCCCTGACCAGCAGCGTCTAATCTTTGCTGGAAAGCAGCTCGAGGACGTCAGAACCCTTGCCGATTACAACATCCAGAAGGAATCCACCTTGCACCTGGTCCTCCGTCTGAGGGGTGGCATGCAGATCTTTGTCAAAACCCTAACTGGTAAGACAATTACTTTGGAAGTTGAGAGCTCGGACACCATCGATAACGTCAAGGCCAAGATCCAGGACAAGGAAGGCATTCCGCCAGATCAGCAGAGGCTTATTTTTGCTGGTAAGCAGCTGGAGGATGGTAGGACCTTGGCTGACTACAACATTCAAAAGGAGTCGACCCTGCATCTGGTGCTTCGTCTAAGAGGAGGGATGCAGATCTTTGTAAAAACCCTTACTGGTAAAACAATTACTCTGGAAGTGGAAAGCTCTGACACCATTGACAATGTGAAAGCTAAGATCCAGGACAAGGAGGGAATTCCACCTGACCAACAGAGGTTGATCTTTGCCGGTAAGCAGTTAGAAGATGGTCGTACTCTAGCCGATTATAATATTCAGAAGGAGTCGACCCTTCACCTGGTGCTCCGTCTCCGTGGTGGCTTTTAGGTGGGCTCTTATGTGTCAGTGATGGTCTGGTGATGTTCAGTGGTCGTGCTGCTTGTCGTGAATAAACACTGTTTATGTTTCTTTGTCTATGTGCTGTTTGTTTATGTTCTTTGTCTCTTTAGGTTATTATTTCTATTTTGTTCGTTGGTCAGTTGTAGCCACTACTGGTTACTTGGTCGGTAGTGCTATACTATTTAATATAATGACTCTGTTTTCTGTTATGTGAATCAGTCTGCACTCTTATGTGTTGAAGTGAATGTAGTTGAAAATGTTAGAAATTTGGTAAAATTTGAGTTAGACTCTGAAATTACTAAATTTTAGTATTCATTGGCTTTCCTATCCCGTCAATGGTTTGGATATTCATTAGCTTTCGTATGCTCTCAAGAGATGGGGAGTTGTTGAGAGCTAGTGAATTTTTGTATTGGCTTTCATCTCCTGAGGGGAGTTACTGAATTTTTATATTGGCTTTCGTATTTTGTTAATAGTTTGGATATTCATTGTCTTTCGTATCCTGTGTCCTGTAAGAGATTGTCGTAGGGAAGTATGTGATACGGATAAGCTGTGGTTATATTTTATGAAGATTTTAACAAATTAGCAAAACGGTGATTTTATATTTTGCTTCAATAATGTATATGCTGTAGTAGAATAAATTCAGTGTTTGCATATTCGCTTCAATTCAATAATGGAAATACCCTGCAAGATATTGTTGTAGCGGAGTTGGAGATACGGATAAACTGAGGTTATATTTTCTGAAGAAATTACCGAGTAACGAAATTCAGTGTTCGCATATTTCGAATCAAATCGATAATGGATATACTCTGCAAGAGATTGTTCTAGGGGAGTAGGGGATATGGATAAGCTGGGGTTATATTTTATGAAGAATTTACTAGAAAGAGAAATTATAATGTCTAACTAATGACCACAAATGTAGGTCAATGGGACTGCAAGGAGTAGTACCAAAAGGGTCTTTTACATAAAGAGAAAGAAATAAGAAATAAAGCAAGAAAAACAAATGTAGGTCAATTGGACTGCAAGGAGTAGTACCAAAAGGGTCTTTTACATAAAGAGAAAGAAATAAGAAATAAAGCAAGAAAAACAAATGTAGGTCAATGGGACTGCAAGGAGTAGTACCAAAAGGGTCTTTTACATAAAGAGAGAGAAATAAGAAATAAAGCAAGAAAAACACAATGCTTGAAAGCCAAAATGTGGAAAGTCAAAACACATAAAGAGCAAGAAATAAGAAATAAAGCAAGAAAAACACGATGCTTGAAAACCAAAATGAGGAAAGTCAAAACACAATGCCTGAAAACTAAGATGAGGAAAGTCCTGGACTCCAAGTGCAGAGGGCACAGATAATGGTAAATAAAGCAAGAAAAACACAATGCTTGAAAACCAAAATGAGGGAAGTAAAAACACAATGCCTGAAAGTGCGGAGGGCACAAGATAATGGTCCGCTAAACTCTCTTCTACCATAAATCTCTCTCCTACCACCACTCGATGTCTTAACTCTCTCTCCTACCACTCGATGTTGAATGCAAAAAAAATCAAGATGGAGTGTTGTGTGTTGTCTTGACGGAGGGCTAGGGGAGGCTCTGGAGCCTTTGTTATGCTGTTGCTGGGAAGAAGTGATATGTTGTTGATCACTGGGTGATGTTAACTACCTGCTAGTAAGAGATCTGGTCTGGTAATGACTCAGGGGTCTTTGTGCTAGGGGGATGATCTCTCTAGCCTGCGCTGATCTAGACTCTGAGGCTACAATGTGATTAACTTGTTGCTTTGTGCCTCTTGCTGACGGGAGCACTGTAAAAATGATATAATCTGCTGCACAAGATCTCCTCTAAGAGGAGGTTGGAGAATCTATGTGTGAAGTCTCATGGCCTCTTGTATGTACAAGGCTAGACATGTCTTGTCTGGGTATTGAAAGAAGCTAGATAAGATTTGGATCTCTTGGAATAAGCCATGGAATCTCCCACAAATCTCAACAAGGCTAGACATGTCTTGTCTGGGTATTGAAAGAAGCTAGATAAGATTTGGATCTCGCGGAATAAGCCATGGAATCTCCCACAAATCTCAAGTAAATAGGGCAGTAGAAGATGAAGTGCTCCTCCGACCAACTCAGTCTCTCAGAAGTGGCACAACTGGCAAATCCTGTCTAACCAAGCAATCTGAAATTTAGTGTAATTCAGTGTTTGCATATTTCGAATCAATTCGATAATGGATATACTCTATTGTAGTGGAGTAGGGGATACAGAAAAGCTGAGGTTATATTTTATGAAGAATCTACTAGAGCAATGAAGGAATTTTGATCTCTAAATTGTCTTTTCACAGGTTAAAAGTTTCAATTAGAGATGTGATTTGATTCAATTACATTTATCAAGTAAAAAGTTATTAGACTAAATCTTTCAAATCCAGCTTAATTAACAATCACTCGACAATTAATTAACAATCACACAACAATTATATTTATGATGATGAATCTCAATCAATGTGCATAAGACAAGTAGGAATTAGGAGTAGGAGTTAAATATCCATCATAAAAACTCATTTATGATGAAGAATCTCATTCAATGTACATAAGAGTAGAGTTAAATATCCAAATATTTTCAATAACCGGGATTTGTATTTGTTATTAGTTTACAGTTATGGAAGAAACTTGGAGATCTAACTGTTAATTGTCTTATAAACATTTGGGACTTGTTATTAGTTTACAGTTACTGAAGAAATTAGGAGATTTAATTCCTAATTGTTTTCTGCACATTCAATGAAATTTATCATCATAAATGTAATTGTAGTGTGATTGCTAATTAAGAAATTTTGAGATTTAACTCCTAATTGTCTTCTGCACATTTTGCACATTCAATGAAATTTATCATCATAAATATAATTTGTTGTAAGATTGTTTGCACATTCAATGAAATTTATCATCATAAATATAATTTGTTGTAAGATTGTTAATTAATTGGATATTATAGATTTAGTCCAACTAATATTGCCCTTACTTTGATCTTTTGGTTTGGTTTATAATTTCTCAACTAAATGATTTTATAAAAAAAAATTCTATTTTGAACGGTTGTATTCATATGCAAGGTATTGTCATATTTATATATGATGTTTAATAAAATGCAGTGTAGTTTTTTGGTATCAGAGCTAGTGGGTTTGTGATTAACTTCTTTAACGGGTATAGTTTTTGGTATCAGAGCTACTGGGTTTGTGATTAACTGCTTCAAGGGAGAGGACTTGTGTATCTGTGAGAAATAGTAAATCTTAGTAGATGTTTTTTTCGCAAATACGTGAGTAGGTGTGTGATAAAATCGTTATTTATGGCGTGTTTTACGTGGAGTGATTAGGGCTGCTTGTTTGAAGCCGCCGCAAGAAAATTATCAGGGATCCACTCCTGTAGAAGGAACATGTGACATGAATTTGATTAGTGATCATTCGTGCAAGAGGCTGTGAGCAATTCATCCTCTGCAATTGCAACACACAATTTTGATCTTTGCATTTTAGCGTCTATCGGTGTCGTAATAATGCCGCATTTGCCTCGCATACGAAGAAGAGAATGACTTGCTGGAAGCAGATCGACAAACCACTATCGAGGACACTTTTCATGTCGCAGGCGTCCATGTTATTCCCATCCATGATCTTCAAACCATTGACGGAACGTTGTAGCATGCAAGGATGGATCAACGTTGTAGCATGCAAAGATGGATCATTGTAATGGTTTTGCAGGGTTTTCACACGGTAGCATTGATTATGTCTGTATCAAGAGGTGCAAATACACAAGTATAGATGAATGTAGACTGACATAAAGGTAAAGATAGGATTGCATGAAATAAAGTATATAGATGAATGTAGAGTGGCATAAAGGTAAAGGTATGCATGGTTGCAGGAAATAAAGTATAGATGAATGTAGAGTGGCATAAAGGCATGTTGATGTAGATGTGAAAGGCATAAGGAATAATTAAATAACTAGTGAAAAAAAATTGATAAAAGTAAAAGACTGCATAAAACAACTTGCAAATATTAAACTACACAACTTAAAAATATATTTTCAAAATCCTATTAAAATTCATTGAATATGTCAGAAACCTTTTTGAAAATTAAGATAACCAATCTAAAAGATTTGGATTCATTGAACATATCAAAAACGTTTTTGAAAATTAAGATAAAACCAATCTAAAAGATTTTCAATACCATCTTTTCAAATCCCATGTTTTTAGGCTACTTCAAATATATTTCAATTCTCCTTTTCCCACTATATTTCAATCCTCCATTTCCCAAAAATATAAGAATGCATTTGACCCTTTTCCTTTTTTTTTTTTTAATTTATACTTGGAAAGTGTTGGCTCAATGTATAGCGGGTTGTAGAAATACAAAAAAGCATTGAGTCCATTGTAAACATATTAGGCATTTTGTTTGTGGAGAGATCCGTGGGACATCACAAATCGTGGTTGGTTTGAGTAGAGCCCCATCCCTTCTATAAGGGCTTATTGTCTACGGATGAAGTAATCAATCATGAGCTAGAGAACATTATTGAACAAATAATATAAGAACTAAATGTCAAAATTCAATACCATTTCATTCTAAAAAATGTTAGAAGACAAAAAAAGTGTCCAACTGTACACCTATAAAAACAATGATGACAGCGGACACACTTAGCAAGGTAATGTTAAAACAATCTGAAGTGTAACGAGTATAGTTATATAACAAATATTACACTAAGGAGTGTGAGTAAAAGTAAAGAAACCTATTTATCTGTATTATGTTTGTTGTCCATATTGACAATATATTTAATATCAATCTTCCTTGTCTTGTCTTGTCTTTTGTGTTTAGGTCACAGAGACATGCACTTGCCTGTAACCTTTTTGTACAGTTGTTAATAGGAGGGGTTTTTGTAATTGGTTATTCAATTTTTTTTTCTTTCTCTATTTATAAGAATGCAACAAGCTATAGGTAATGAGAGAATGCAGTGGGGATGTAGGACACCTAAGGCAAAACTTGTGTTGATGGTTTCCCATGCCTGAGTTAATGTTATGCAGAAAGCGTATGACACTGTAGCATTGCTCAAATTGTTGTAAAAAGTACATCAAGCAAAGTGTTCCCTTTTGCATTTCATATTATGTTTATTATATATGACGGTACATGTACAGTTCTTGTAGTTATCTATTTAATTCGCAAAGACGACGAAAGTCTAGATAGGAAAATCAATGCTAATGCAACAAACCAAAAGCCCACTCCAGCCATCGCTCAAATCCCACGAATAACCAAGGAATTGCACATTGAAACATCTAAAATTATAGGAAAAGTTATTAACATCACTTCGAAGTTAATACGAAAGATCTAGTCAAAGGAACTTCATTAATGCTACTGAGAATAGTTCTAACACTCTTGAGTATCTGCACTGAGTAGCTGTAGTAACTCTTGTTCTGTCTCGATTGGTAAGGCTGCCAACGTTAAAGCGTTCAATTGTCCAATTATTGAACAACTGGAATACCTATTTTGTTAGACCAACCCTCTTGAATACCTATTCTGTTGGTTGCTGCTTCTCTCAAGTATAAAATAGTGATTCACTTGTCTAATCGTTGTGAAGCGTTGTGCAACCATCTTTCCAAGTTCACAAATTTATCCCATCATGTTATCAATTCTAGGATCCAAGGTAAGGAGTAAGATTATCATGTTTTGTAAATTGAAGGGGTATCATGTTGGCTGGTAGCAGACATAACAGGTCTAGAACTACTACTAGGTGGAGGCGTATGACTGCGAGGATTACCTCTGCACTATATGAACGGGGCCCAACTACATCCAATGTCACATTCCCCTTTTAAGATATCGATCATCTCAGAAAGAAAAAATTAAGATGTCGATCATCTCTTCTTCTACTCAGAAAGAAAAAATTATAACCTGCCATAAAAGGTCCATATTCCATAATAATGGTACAAGTGTATTTTCATTTTGACAATAAAGGAAGTTTCCAAATGTGCACAATGTGATTGATCATTGATGGTAAAATGCAATACAAAGACAGAGTACTTAGACCATTTTCAGCGAACAGCAGGAATAAATACCTTCACAATTTAGGCATTGACCTCATTAGCTAATTTAAATACGGAGAAGAGACCTCATACCATCACTTTAAATTAGCTATTTGTCCTGAATTTGTATTGTGATCCTTAATATACTGTTCTATGTACAAATTACTAACAACGTTAATTGCATCTTTTTGGGAATTCACTTTGAACCCTTTCCAAACATATTATAACATACTCGGAAACCAGTAAAATACATTTCTATGGCTTTCCAGCCCTCCTAAATCTTAATAATGCCCCAACATGCAGTCTCAATAAAATGAGTTTTTCCCAAGTGCATGTAAATCTTTTATTGCAAGTAAATTACTTCAGCTGAAATATCAAATAGAAATATATATCACTGGAATCCATAAGAGGCTAGGACTCCCAACTTCCAAGCTCATCCCACCTAAGCAACCTAACCTTGTAATTTTGAGAAAAATATATCTCCTCGATCGTCAATCTAGATTATAGTAGTTGAGGCATGTACCTAGACAAATACTTATCTAAAAGGTTTTCTATGACCCCAGGTCAGAGAGGAATCGTTTGATTCAATACTAATATCTTTTGAAGAATTGATAGACTTCTTTGATTTTGTGGGCCTTGAAAGCTGTTTCAAATTGGGACTTGTATGAGGAAACATGGAGCCTTTAGTGGACTTGTATGAGCTTGAACGAGCCTCTGACAAATGAAAAGATAACCTTTTCCTACTATATGAAATAGGCTTTGTGTCAAGAGTTCCAGGCCTTCATTTTGGAGTACTTAGTGATTTGAACTTTGCATTGGCAGAGTTTGTAGATGCCATGTAGTTGGGAATTCTGGGAGAGCTCATAAGGCTTTCATCATCTCTCATAGAAGATGTACATTCCAGACATCTGTTTTGGCCTTCGTTTTGGAGTATTCAGTGATCTGACCTTTGTTTGACAGAATTTGTAGATGCCATGTAGTTGGGAATTCTAGGCGAGTTCATAAAGCTTTTCATAATCTCTCATGGAAGATGTAGCTCCTACATTGTTACAAGAGTTGTATCTTGGTTTTTCTTACCTAAAAAACTTGTTATCGCTCTTTGTTGGGAGTAAATGGTGTGGAAATTCCTCAAATTGAAATCCTCTTGCAACAATTGGAAAATATTCACCTAATTGTTAATTTTAACTTAACAATTTATTTTAGTTTCCTACAACAAGCACTAAATACATCACACTGCAACTTTCACAGATATAAAATTGTTGGACACTTAATCCTCTATGGGTACGTGTGGAAGGCGTACAATCAAAGAGGAGTCCAACTGACCTTGGAAGGTGGAATCCAAGAGTCACACCAATGTAATAAAATGTGTTAGATTTGCATTAATTCCAACCAACTCAGATGACATCATTAAATGCAGGGGATGTCTCGGAGTTTCTAGAGAGATTGTCTAGCTTCTGGAAGAAGATATCTCCACCGACAGCAAGCCTCGAGAAGCTTCTTCTTTGTGTGTAAATATATGTTTCTTGTAATACAAAATCACAAGTTTGTGTGTTTTGCTGCATTCTCTGATTTGGTATCAAAGCTTGGTTTAATTTCCGAGAGTGTGAGGTCTCTTCTCCGTGTGCGATCAGTGAGAGAGATCACTAAGTGTGTGTAAATTGCGTTCTCTGATTTGCTGAGAGTTGTGTGTAGTGTGGAGGGTGTATTGCCCTAAGGTTGAAAGTTGAGAGTGAGTTCATTCCAGGTGTGGAAAATTTGTTGCAGAAAACTCGGTTTGAGTTCTTCCCTGTTTTATTCTGTGTCGCAGAAAAAATTGTTTGCAACAAGTGAAGGCTCTGGTGAAGGGCGTGTTGATCGAACGTAGAAACTACTGCTTATGAAGAGAGACCATTGCTGCGTTCTCTGCTGCATATGAAGAGACACTGTAGAGTGTGATTGAAAGCGCCGCTGGAGGAAAGCATTGTTGTAGTGACAGTGAGATAGAGTTGTTTTTTTACCAGATCACCGATCACTTTGATCTGGAGCTCAAAGGAGCCTTTGCTTGTGTACATGGTGGGCGTAAGCCTAAAACCACTCTGCCTCGAATATTTTTTATTAATTTGCTGCACTATATTTAATCCAAATATTCTAAAAGTTGGATATTTTGGAAATTTCCGAATTATGATAGTTTACATATTGTTGGACACCTAATCCTCTATGGGTAGGTGTGGAAGGCGTACAGTCAAAGAGGAGTCCAAGTGACCTTGGAATGTGGAATCCAAGAGTCACACCAATGTAATATAAATGTGGTAGATATGCATTAATTCCAACCAACTCAGCGGACATCATTAAATGCAGGAGATGTCTCGGAGTTTCTAGAGAGAGTGTCTCGCTCCCGGAAGAAGATATCTCCACCGGCAACAAGCATCGAGAAGCTTCTTCTCTGTGTAAATATATGTTTCTTGCAATACAAAATCACAAGTTTGTGTGTTTTGTTGCATTCTCTGATTTGGTATCAAAGCTCGGTTTAACTTCGAAGAGTGTGAGGTCTCTTCTTTGTGTGCGATCAGTGAGAGAGATCGCTAAGTGTGTGTAAACTGCATTCTTTGATTTGCTGAGAGTTGTGTGTAGCGTGGAGGGCGTATTGGCCTAAGGTTGAAAGTTGAGAGTGTGAGTTCTTTCCTGGTGTGGAAAATTTGTTGCAGAAAAGTCTATTTGAGTTCTTTCATGTTTGTTCTGTGTTGCAGAGAAATTTGTTTGTAGTAAGTGAAGGCTCTGGTGAAGGGCGTGCTAATTGAACGTAGAAACTACTGCTTATGAAGAGAGACCATTGCTGCGTTCTCTGCTGCGTATGAAGAGAGATTGTAGAGTGCGATTGAAAGAGCCGCTGGAGGAAAGCACTGTTGTAGTGACAATGAGATAGAGTTGTTTTTTTTTTAAAACCAGATCACCGCCTCTTCGATCTGGAGCTCAAAGGAGCTTTTGTTGGTGTACATGGTGTGCGTAAGCCTAAAACCACTCTGCTCCAATTTTTTTTATTAATCTACCGCACTATATTTAATCCAAATATTCTAAAAGTGGGATATTTTGGAAATTTCCGGAGTATGATAGTTTACATATTGGAAGTTACAGGAAGTTTGAACTAAGTCAAAAAAAGTAGTGTGTTGGTTGTTTGTATTTAGATAAATTGAGTCTGTAGCCATTGCTTTTGGATTACTAAAGTTCATGGAACTTTCTAACTAAATACAAACATAAATTGGTGGTCGGTTGCTTTGGGTTCTTTAAGAAATTTTCAATTATGTGAAATGTGGTTTTCATGTTGATTAGTGATTAGTGCTTTCATTTTAGGAAAACTCTTCAAAGATTGATAAAGCACGTGTGGAGTGGTGAAATAAGAGTGTTTTTGGGTGTTAAAATAAATCAAAAAGGGGAAAGAACCATATTGTCTAACGAGTATCTTTTGAGTTATGAAGCTTACTATAAGTTTATGACTTGTGCTTGAGGTGTTATTATTTGTGACTAAGGAGCCATTAAAGTTATTGGTATTTAGATTGGTACTTGAATATTCATAAGTTTAATACCATGGCAAAAGTATTAGCAGAGTCTTATTTATCTAACTCTGATAAGGTAAATGGTGAAAATTATGTAAATTGGAAATTTAAGTTGCAGACTATGATGGAAGGCCACAATATATGGATGATTGTGTCTAGAGATGAAGTGAAGCCAGAACCCTCTCAAGCCACAACTGCTGCAATTCAAGATTGGCAACGATGAGAAAACAAAGCGAAGGTATTGTTGCGGATGTTTGTTAAGGACAATATTATTCCACACATTAAAGAGTGCAAAACATCCAAAAAGACGTGGGACACTCAAAAAATTATATGAGACGAACATTACAAATCAAATATTGTATTTAAAGAGTCAGTTTCTTTCAATTAAGATGAAAGAAAATGAGAATATTAATAGTTTTATTTCTAGAATTAAGGACCTAGAAGATAAATTAGGTGACATTGGTGAAACAATATCTAGTATAGACTTGGTTACTATGGCATTAAATGGAATGTTGGATGAGTATCAAATGTTTATCACTGGTGTTGCAACTAGAGAAAAGGCTCCTACATTTGATGAATTGGCAAGTATACTTATGTAGGAAGAAGAATGAAGAAGTCTTAATCAGAAATATCCCAATTCAGATTTAGCATTAATGGCTAAAGGTAAGCAAGCTTTCAAAAGAAACCAATGGGAGAAAAATAAAAGCAAAAGGCCACAGGTAAAATCATTTCAAGGTATTCCTTCACCAAGGTCAAATGTCAAATCAAGTAGAGATGATGCATGTTACTATTGTGGAAAACCAGAGCATTTTGCTAAGAATTGCTTGAAAAGAAGATCTAATTTATTTAAACAAAGAAGGCATACATAAAATTATGTTGATAGAGATGAGGCAATCAGACATGAATTTAACAATCTTCAATTATTTGTGACCAATGCTGCTTTGTTAGCGTAAACTGATGATGATAATGCTTGGTTTATAGATTCTGGAGCATCAATCCACATGTCATGCAAAAGAGATTGGTTTGATACTTATCATGAAGTTAATAATGGGGCACACATCTATTTAGGAGATAATACATCACATGAAATTAAAGGATATGGTGATATAAGTGTTACTGTGCCTAATGGACAAGAAAAACAAATTCAAAATGTGGTGTATGTTCCAAGATTAAATAAGAACTTAATTTCTGTCTCTACTATTACAAATCAAAATTTGAAAGTTGAATTTGTGAAATCACATTGTTTGGTAAAGGATATGCAGGACAACTACAAGGTTGTTGCAAAATGAATGAGAGTTGGAGGATTATCCAAGTTGGATGTGACAAAGAATAAGCTTGAAGCTTTGGCATCAACAGAGATGTCAAACATAGAGCTTTGGCATCAACAGAGATGTCAAACATAGAGCTTTGGCATCAAAGGTATGGGCATTTAAATAATAATGACCTAATGTTACTTCAAAAGGAAATGATGGTAGAAGGCCATCCAAATATTAAGGGTGAACATTTTGAATGTGAAGGTTGTGCACTAAGAAAACAACATAGGGAAGAATTTCGTGTGCATGAAAATAGAAGAAAATGTGAAATACTTTAACTAGTGCATACTATTGTATGTGGTCCAATGCAAACTAAGTCACTTGGTGGAGCATATTATTTTCATATATTTATTGATGATAGCACTAGATACACCTGGGTGTAATTTTTAAGAAATAAAGGTGATGTGTTTGAATACTTTAAAGAATTCAAGAATATGGTAGAGAAACAATTAGGAAAGAGTACTAAAATTCTTCAATCAGATAAAGGTGGTGAGTACACTTCGGGAGATTTTATCAAATACTACAAACAAAATGGAATTGTGCAACAATTTACAGTACCACATACACCTCAACAAAATGGTGTAGCTAAAAGAAAGAATAGAACATTAGTTGAATGTGCTTGTAGTATGTTGAAAAGTAAAGGATTTTCTAATAGTTTTTGCGCTGAAGTCATTAATACAACTGTATATCTTAAAAATAGAAGTCCTACAAAATATCTTGAGAACAAAACATCATTTGAAGCATTTTGTGGTTTTAAACTTAAAGTTAGTCATTTAAAGATATTTGGATGCAAGGCCTTTGCTCATATTCCTAAAGAGAATAAGATAAAATTAGACGCCAAAGCTATCAAATGCATTTTTATTGGATATTGTACTAATAAAAAAACATATAAAATGTATGATCCAAATACTTACAAGGTATTCGCAAGCAGAGACGTTATATTTCATGAACATGCAGATAAAAAAATGAAAGAGGATTAATATAATTTATGGCATCCTACTTGTGACAACTTAAAAGAAGAAGATGAAGTTGTGGAATCATCTCAAGCTCAAGAAAGCATGGACATTCCAAAAGATAATTCAAGAAGTCAAAGTCCACAGAGAAGCGATGATGGCACTTCATAAAGAAGACAAAGAGGAGAAGGTACTCCATAGTGTAATGAACCTCTAAGAAAGTCAACACAAAAAAATCAAACTCCTATCAGGTATAAATATTATGCTTTAATGTCTCAAGTGATGAATGGTTTTGAGCCTTTAAATTATGAACAAGCCAAAAATCATACAGAATGGATGGAAGCTATGAAAGAAGAATACGACTCTATAATGAAAAATGAAACTTGAGAATTAACATAATTCTCTAAAAATAAAGTTCCTATAGGATCAAAATGGTTGTACAAGACAAAGTTTAATGCAGATGGTAGCATAGACAAGTATAAGGCAAGATTGGTTGCAAAAATATATTCGCAAAAGGAAGGTATCGATTATGAAGATACCTTTGCTCCAGTAGCAAAAATGAACACAATCAGAATAATGATAGCATTGGCCACTAAATATGATTGGAATCTATATCAATTAGATGTGAAGTCAACTTTCCTAAATGGGGACTTAAAAGAGGAGATTTATCTTGTTCAACCAGAAGGATTTGAAAAGAAGGGACAAGAACATCTTGTATATAAGTTAAAAAAGGCCTTGTATGGACTAAAACAAACACCCAGATTGTGGTATGAGAAAATAGATAAATTCTTCTTTTAGCAAGGATTTAACAAAATAAAAAATGATCCTTATTTGTATGTCAAGATAGATTGAAATGGAGGCATAACATTAATCTCTATATATGTTGATGATCTAATAAGAACAGGGAGTGCTGATAAAATGATTAATGATATAAAAAGGAAGTTATCACAGGAATTTGAGATGAAGGATCTTGGACAGATGCATTATTGTCTAGGTCTTGAAGTATGGAGAGATAATGGAAGAACTTTAATCACACAACAAATATAGAAAAGAGGTACTAAAGAGATTTCATATGAAAGGATGTAAAGCAATGAGTTCTCCATTGGAACAAAATATCAAATTGAGAAATGATGACATAACAAAGGAGGTGAATGGAACATTATATCGACAATTAGTGGGAAACTTGAATTATCTTACTACCACTAGACCAGACATTGCTTACGCAGGAAGCATACTTAGTCAATTCATGGCTAAGCCTCTTGAGAGCCATTGGATGGCTGCAAAAAGGGTCCTTTGAAATTTAAAGGGAACTATCAATTTTGGTATTGAATATACTAATGATTGTAATGTTGAATTGATAGGTCATTCTGATTCTGACTGCGCTGGAGAAATCCACCACAGGATACGTGTTCAATATAGGATCAGGAGCGATATCATGGAGCAGTAAGAAACAACCAACAATGTCCTTGTCATCAACTGAAGCAGAATATAAAGCATTATGTAGTACCACCTGTAAAGCTATATGGCTTAGAAGAATACTTGAAGATGTTGGTGAAGCTCAAGAAGAACCTACAATGATCATGTGTGATAACCAAAGCACCATCAAATTGGCAAACAATCATGCATGTCATGCAAGGTCAAAGCATATAGACACACAATATCATTTTGTAAGAGAAAAGGTCCAATCGAAGGAAATTGACTTAATATATTGTAATACAAATGAGAATGTAGCTGACATATTCACTAAGCCTCTTGGGAAGGTGAAATTTGAGATTTGTAGAAGTAAGTTATGTGTTGTAGAAAACTCATACTATGTTGTAAGCCTAATTGAGACTTAGACCAGCGGGCATGTTAATTAAGAATATGTTTGTGTCTTATGTATTGTGTTATAGTGTGTGTTTGTTATATGGTTGGAATTAAGGGGGAGTGTTGGATATACATTAATTCCAACCAACTCAGCGGACATCATTAAATGCAAGAGATTGTCTCGGAGTTTCTAGAGAGATCGTCTAGCTTTCGGAAGAAGCTATCTCCACCAACAATAAGCCTCGAGAAGCTTCTTCTCTGTGTATAAATATATGTTTCTTGTAATACAAAATCACAAGTTTGTGTGTTTTGCTGCATTCTTTGATTAAATGTACATCTATTGTTAATAGAAAAACAACTCACGCTCACCTGCTCATCTTTCCTATTTGTGTGTGCTCACCATAGTTGAGCTTAACATGGTATAGAGCCATTCGTTCAGTGACCTCTCTTCCCTACATTAATTTACTGACTGTTCAGAAATTCTGAACTCTGCTCTCAAATAATCTTGAGCCTCTCAGTCCAACAGTACACCCAATTTTTGCGTTTTCTTTTTCCAGCATGTCAAATATGTTCTCCACATGGCCGAGGCCACTGCCCGACACTTGGAATTCCAGCAGACTTTCTCCATAGCACAAAATCCACCCTAATCCATGTCAATTTTGCACAATCTCTCTTGAAGCTTCACGAAACCTCGACTGCAACGATCGTCGGTTCGATCCCGAGGAAAATCAAACCCGATTACAAATCCTTCAACCAAATTGCAGAAATTAAAGGAAAAATAACTGAAAAAGAAGAAGAAGAAGAAGAGTAAATTCAAATGATTCTCAACTGCTCAACACTACATCCAGTTGCCTTTCGCTTTACTCCTCGTTTTTGAGTGTTTATCAGGTAACCTCCACTAGATTATCTCTTATGGGTTTTCCTCGACATGGCGACGTTTAGACTCCAAGCATCCGCCATTTCAGTGCCACCATGGGCTGAATAACGCCAAATTATCGGCTCCGCTCGTCCCCTGCGGTGTCTTGTGTGTCGTTTTTATTGTTTCGGGCCCGTTTATGCACCGTTCACTGCCATTTGCGCCGCGGATTCCACACCGCATAACATATACTTAATTGGGGTTGTTTATCGATTTGATTCTTGGTCAAAATTTCTTAATTGGGGTTGTTTATCGGTTTGATTCTTGGTCAAAAATTCTTAATTGAAGTTTTTTATCAGTTTGATTCTTGGTTAAAATCCTCAGCTATAACTGTAGAAGACAATTGGAATGACAATCTATCGAATCGCTGTAATTCAGATATGAATATTGGAGACTGCACTGTGTATGGAGATTGCGTCGTGTATGACAGTGGTAAGCTACGAGGTGTACTAAGAGGAGGCCGGTGCGATGTGAAATTGATATCTTGAGTTGAACTGTGGTCATTGAAATCTGCAAAGGTGTGAACTGCCTCAAATAGTTTCTATAATCGAATGATTTTTTAAATGGTGCATGGTGAATAATGCCTTGATTTTTTATGAGGGCCGAGAACCACATTTCTTTCATATATCGTTAAGGTCGTATTTCATACTTCATACAAGTGTTAAATAGATTTTATAAAGAGGGCCATATATGAGCATTAGTTCCTTTCTAAATGTCACATGTTTAAAAGTGTTAAATATATTTTATAAAGAGGACCATATATGAGGATTAGTTCCTTTTTAAATGTCATATGTTTAAAAGGAATATATGGCATGGATGGTTTATAACATGAAGTGCACATGGATATATGGAAAGTGAATACGTTGAGTTCCTCTTTAAAGTGTTGCGAGGGGTGCATTATAATATATTATGTGGAGTATATATGATATATATTGGACATACAAAAATTCATGAGCTTCTTCACTTTATAAAGATCTCATATGTGGTATGTACTAGATTATGTGTGCGTTATGAAGGTATATTGAAAGCTTATCTTTTTATGAAGACTTATCTTATTTTCTTGCAAGTATTTTGAGTCTTTTTTTGAAGATCGTGTTGGTGATAAGACTTTGGTGAATGTTATAGCATTGGCGAATGGCATATACGTAATATTTAATATGCCTTGGTGAATGATATTAAATTTCTCGATGTGCTATATTGACTATTACATAAGCGCCTATGGTTCATGAAAGTGGTGTTTTTAATGATGAAAGTTGGTTCTAATAGCTGCTCCAAAGCCTACCATCAAGTTTGTAGAAGAAGATATTGCATACTTGCTAGAGAAAACTTTGGTATATAGTGATATAAATGAAGCTCACACTCATTATTTGCGAGTTGTTAAGAAAAATGGCTAAGCTTGAAAGCATATTAGAGTTATTAAGAACTCTAATCATATCCACTATTTACAACACAATCAAAATCAGTGAATCCACTATTGTCGACATTCAAAAATGTATAAAAAATGCACAAGAACAGATTGAGTTTTTGCAGCTTAAATCTCAGTTACAACAAGAGGAGTTAAAAAAGCATAGTCATCATTTTGAACTTGTCTTTGTTCAGAACATTGAAATTGTCTTCCATCAAAAGCAAGAATATAAAGTTGATATTAATTCAGATTCGGTGCCTAGTTCAAGAAAAAATTTGAATGCAAAAGAAAAAATATACCCTGCACTTCCCAAGCCCATCATCAAACCTTGAGAAGAGCTTGTCCATAACAAGTACATAAATGGTCTTAGATATGACAAGGAGGTGTCCTTTCATATTTTGGACTACTTCAAGCCCATAAATTTCAGAGTGTTAGATTTCTTCATGATAGCTCACCAAGTTCAATTGTTATAAATTATGTGCCTCCCACAACAACAACAGATTGTAAAATTCCAACACTGTGATCGAGTTGGCCATATGAAAGATCACTGTTTCGATCTTCACCCATGCAAGAATTGTGGTCGGTACACCCATTATTCACACAAATGCTTCATAAACAAGCCTCCTGCAAGAATAAATATTCATCTTGGATGGATCGCTTCTTGGCAATGGGAATCATCAACCAAGAAGATGTTTAAGTGATATGTCGGAACTTGTTCTAGAATATCGAACAATCTTGCAGTTGAGTTTACGCCATGATCTCACCTTGTACTTGACATTGGGGGAAATGGTGGTCATCTACAAGCTTCGAAGCCACATCAAACGAGTCTGAGCCATAACCTGCCATTCCATATTCAGAGTTGTAGACAGAGACACAGAAGTTCAAGCGAGCTTGAGCCACAAACTGTCATTCCGGATTCAGAGTTGTAGCTAGAGACACAACAGTTTAAGCATGCCTGAGCCACAATCTGTCATACCAGATTCAGAGTTGTAGCTAGAGACACATATCCCCATGAGCATGCCTTTGGTTGGTGGTCAGCCTTAAACCATCTATGGAGGTTGATATTCTTCCTCTTCAAAGAATTCAGGACACTTACTCTAACAGAGGACTTCAACTTCTTGCTAGTTTTGGAAGAGTTCCAGGAAATGCATGAAGCATTCTAGAGTTGGTGGTCATCCTTAAACCATCACAGGTTGTAGACCTCCCTTCTTCTAGGTTGAAGGTCTCTCTCTTCAAAATATGAAGAACACTTCCTCTAGCAGAAGACCTCAACTTCTTGTCAGATTTGGAAGAGTTCTGGGAACTACATTAAGCGTTCTAGTGTTGGTGGTCATCTTTAAACCACCTCTTTATGCCAACATTTCAGAAAGCTCATTCAGCCTAGTGCTGCCATGCATACTTTGCCAATTTGTATTACAACTCTCTTCTTGGAATCACACATGCCCCTTCGGATTAAGGGGGGGAATGTTGGACACCTAATCCTCTATGGGTAGGTGTGGAAGGTGAACAATCAAAGAGGAGTCCAAGTGACCTTGGAATGTGGAATCCAAGAGTCACACCAATGTAATATAAATGTACATCTATGGTTAATAGAGAAACAACTCACGCTCAACTTTCCTATTTGTCTGTGCTCACCATAGTTGAGTTTAACAAAAATGTTGCGGAAACAAAATACAACACAAGAAAGAAACAAAGACACAATTGACGCCGTTATTTTTAGACAAATGTCCTCGGAAAAACCCAATGCAGGAAATCGGTGCAACAATTGATGGTTTGTATTATTATATAGTAGTTATGAATACAAATCTTTGGATAACTTAATGGTTATCTAATACAAAATATATCACTGGTAGAATTGAAGTGAGAATTAATCTCACACTATCACTGACGATATGAAACTGATCCAACCTTTGAATGGCTAGCCCCAAGCTCCCTCTGCGCAGTCACTTCGTTGCGTCTGCATCACTACTTGTTGGGGCCATTGTTTTAAATACTTGTTTTGAATATTTTGAATAAAGAACAACTTTTTGGGGTTGCGGAATGACACATGACAGCCGCAATCGAGTCACAAATATGGTGAATAGCGGAGCTATTGAAGTTGCGAGGTAACAGGTAGATAGCTAAAGAAAGCAGATGCATGAGTACAGACGAAGAGAATATACAACAGAAGACAGAGAGAAGAACACACAGACAACAAGAGAGACGCTGGACGCAGCTGAAGAAGAACGCAAGAGGAACTAACAGTCGTGATGGCGGGTGAATAAATAGCCGTCACCCTGCTAAAGGAAGGGACGAACGCAAAGCGACTGAAGGAGATCGAGCAGATGCTGCAGAGGGAACCCATGCCGAGCATGATATCTCTGTAGTTCCTAGGTTTCTCTTACCTACCTTTCTGTTCTATGAAATGTCTGTAACAGACTTGTAAGCTCTTCCTGTGAAAGCGATGTAACTATGGGCTTGGCTGAAGATATCAATATACTTGCAGGTTGCTGTCTTATGGTGTGAGTCACATGAATGCATGATGGTTGTGATGACTTAAAATTTTATTTGCTTAATACCTGTACTCTCTCTGAATGTTCTTGCGTATATACTGATGTTTATGCAATCAATTCTATGTTAATCATGAGTTGCGGATCCTTTCCCCGCTATCGATCTATTCCCCTTCTGCATGTGGTCGCGGCATGCCTTGGGTGAGACTCTCTGCTCTCCGGAGTAGGGTGACAATGCCGGCGTGGTTCTAGACTACAACAGATTCCCTTGTTGGCCCCAACCCCTGAACTTGGGTCTTGCCTGCGAGACCTGTTTCTTCGCCAACAAATGGTTCCGTTGCCGAGACCTGCATGTTATGAGGGGAATTAGATCATGGTATCAAGGGTCTTCGAAGGAGAAATACGGAGATGGTGGGATAACCATCTGGACCAGTTCGTTGCTCAGCAAGCGGAGTTGACGAATCAAAAGGAAAGGGTGCTCAAGGATCTCGTCCTTTTCTCGGATTCTGTCAGTGATACCTACGAGATCCTCTGGGGAAAATTCCCTAGCGACCTCTATAATTGTTTGCGGAGGTTACAGAAGAAGGTGCCTAGGGACAGCTCGCGGAAGGTAAACCGCAAGTGGGTGCACGGGGATATGGTGGCTCTGCATCGATTAGATACTGAGTTGACCCGCGCAGTGGATTTTTGGGTAGAGACCACTTTGGACAGATATATTGTAGAGTTTGCTGCAGAGTGCTACCAATCCTTCTCGAAGGCTGAATCTATCTTCCGTTCTGGGCTAAGAGGGAAGTTTCTTAAGGAGATTCCGCTGTGGATTAAGGCCCTGATGGTGGATGAAGGGTTGATGGAATTCCAAAAGTCGAGCATGGAAGCGTAAACCTCCAGTGCTAGGGGAAGGGCTGAAGGGATAGATGCTACGTCAAGTGTGAAGCGGGGGAATGGGGGATGGATGTTGAGGCCGCAAGGAGATTGAGGGAGCGACGTGCACATCGACGAGCGCAGATCGCCGATAGGTGGCGAGAAAGGTGATGCGGGACTTAAGACGACGGGAAAACGATAGGAAGAATAAAGAAGAGGCGCCTCAGAGGATAGGAATTATGGACACTCAGGCGGATACCCTGGAAAGGGAAGGGACCGCTGTGGGAATGCGGCAGGTGCATGGGAGCCCAACTAAGAGAGAAAGGGAGACGACGACTGACGAAGACGATGCAGGTGTGCAGCCCGAAGAAAGTTCCGATGGCGAATGGTACGTCGTGATGCAGCGGTTGTTTCAAGAGCGGACGACATTCATCTCACCAGGCAGCCCTACTTCCAAAAATTTGCACGGCAAGGATCCCTACCTTCCCCTGGTACTCTATCAACCTTTCAGTAATATTTTCATTAAGTTACAAGCATTGAGTCAATTGCACAGCAGTTCATTGTCGACAGTGACACACGTTAATCGCAGCTTCACTAGTAATATTGCATTCCCCAGCGGAACAGCCATGCAACCAAGACCCGGAGGATTTATCCTGGTCAACCCTCCGCAAGTAAATATGGCTGGGTCATTCATCCAGTATCCAGAATTCTCTGGTTGAGGCAACGATGATGTAGAGCAACACTGGTATCTCTGCGAAGCCATATGGAGGGCTCGGCAGACGCTAGACGCAGGGAAGCTAATAGAGTTCCAAACCACGCTCAGAGAAAGGGCTCTGGGATGGTTTATCAAGTGGTCCGAGGCCCATCCTAATCTAGTAATCGCGGACGTTAAGCGAGATTTTTTCCGGGAATTTAAACTTCCTCAGACGGACCAGTAGGGTCTGTCCTAACTCTGGGAGATTAAGAAGAAAGAAGGAGAGACTGCATGGGAGATGATGCGTCGATTCAAGGATGCGATCAGGAAACTTAGCTACCCGATCGACCCAAACCATCAGAGGGACTGGTTCATCAAGGCTCTGCTTCCCTTGACACGAACCCCCCTCACCCAGCAGAAGATTGACAACTTGCAGGATGCTTTGGAACAGGCCATGAAGATAGAGGCCATGGCGGGCTACCCTCAGGAATATCGGGGAGGGCAGGCCCCGTAGGATCCTTCCTTGGTGGGATTGCAGCATCAGATCGCTAGTCTGACTGAAAAGCTCAAGGAGATGCAGCCTATAGGACCAGCCAGGTCGAACGTTTGGTGCACTCACTGCCTGGTCGAAGGCCACGTCGCAACCGAGTGTCCTCGGCTACGTGGCACGGGTGTGGGACCCTCTATCACGGCAATACAGGGGGGTCCACCCACGGGGGGTGGCGCGACGATGAATCCGCAAGGGGTATACCAGCCACAACAGCCTTACGCGGGGTTCCCACCTCAACCAAACCCAACCGCCACGGAATATTGCGAGATTTTTCGGATGATGGAGCATCAACCTCGGATGTGCCCAATACTACAAAAGTACTCCAACGTCCAAAACAATGTATACTGTGAGTTTTGTGCTTCCACAACTCACAACACTAAGCAGTGCAGGGCTCTCGATGCACTCGCGGACCGGTTGGACCGACCCTCCTATAGGGTGAACGAGGCTTCCAGGGGAAGAGGAGGCGGTATGCGCGGAGGCCGCACAGGGGGACGAGGTCCGGTGAAATGCTACAACTGTGACCAGGAGGGTCACGTGGCCTGGGAATGCCCCCTTCCTCGACGTCCATGGTGTTCCCAGTGCCGCGTGAACGCCCATGCAACAGAGAACTGTTCAGAACTCATCAAGAAGTGGGAGGAACGGGCACGGCAGAGGGGCATGAATTTGGTAAACTCTGAGCCGCGAGGAACCGCGACTCCGGCCATGCAGAACGTAGCTATTGTGACGTGCGGCGGCAAGAAGACGGGGGAGGACGCTCCTGGAAAGGAGCTGATACGGGCTATCCGGCCCGCCTCCCTGAAACAATTGATCTGGCTGGACGCGCAGAAGAGGTACTTCCAGGAGGCGGTGGAGGCTTTCGCTTAGCTGGGGAGAGCCCAAGGCCTTGAGGTATCCCCGATGACTGGCTCCGAAGAACAGAGCACCACGGGGACCTTGATTGAGGAATGGCTTCAGCTGTTCCTCAAGATTGTTGATAATGCTTCGATGCAGGACCAGCTCAAGCGTACCCTGGAGGACGCACAACAGGGGAATACAGGGCCAAGGGAACCTGTGGACACAACACCCCAGTACGTGCAGCGGGTCAAGCAGAACAAGCGACGAACGGGAAAAGAGTTCCGGCGTAACACGCAGGTCACGGGATTCCAAATCAGCGATACCATGCTTGATTTAGAGTCTGACGTCAACATCCTGCCGCGGAAGACGTGGGAGGTTCTTGGACGGCCATGGCTGACCTACTTGCCAATCCAACTCAGAATGGTGAACCAGTACTGCATTGTGCCGATCGGCCGACTTGAAGGCATCGAGGTCGACATTGCGGGGGTGAAGACTTACATGGATTTTGAGTTTATTGATATTATGGGAGACAAGGATCCTTACCCCGCCCTGCTAGGCATCGATTGGGCTTTTGAGAATTACGCCATCATCGACCTCAAAAAGGAGCTGATGATCTTTGAAGATGGAGAGGTCTGGGTCACTCAACCTCTCGACCCATATCAAGCCCCGCGATATACAGAAACTGTGGACAACCAGGAGGATGCTCAGATGATAGACCACCTTTATCAGATGACTGCCAGGAAGTGGGAGGACTACATTAACCCGACTGCAACTGGCTCCGTCAGCTGGCGTAGTGTCCAGAGCTCGGAGCTGGGATCGGAACTAGCCTGGGAAGACTGGAAGCAGGGGGGGTACGAGACCAACACGCGGAGATGTGCCACCATTGACCGAGTCCGTTGGATTGGTGTTGAGTTTAGAGAATAACCGACCCTGTCGAACATGCAAGCTATCAATACCTTTATTACAAAGGTCGAGGACATGGTGCCAGAAGGAAGCGGGATACCACTTTTGGACATCGCGCTACATTCCACATCAGCCAGGTGGTGGAAAAATCACCACAACACCCTGTCGCGGTGGAGTTGTGTGGCAGAGGCTTTAAGGGCGCGATTCAAAGAAGGAGGAGGCCCGTGAAGCAGGCACAGGTACCAAGGGACTTCCGATCCGCGAGACCACCTGAGGACCTGTGAGGAGCAGTGGCAAAGTCTAGGATACCCACAAGAGCTGTGGGTACATCGGTCCATCCACTCCTTAGATACCATCCCCCAGGCCTGGTACTTAGAGGAAGAGCGGAAAAGAGGAACCAGCTCCTAGCAGGAAGTCACGAAAAAATTTGAGACACCGAGCTGGTGTCCCGGGCATTACAAGCTATCAAGGGGGTATTGTTTCTCCGTGACCCAGAGACCGACGGGAGCACCTTTGCATCACGTCCTGAGGCCAGGCGTGAGTTGGCTTGCCAACGGATTGACGGCGGTCTAGACGATGACAGCGTGGAGGACCTAAGGCACCTATATTTCGAAGAGAAGGAGGGCGAGTGAAACATCAACGAAGAACCGACTACTGAAGGCATCCATTTACTCCCGTTGAAGACAAAGAAGTTGAACATTGGTACGGAGGAAAAACCCAAACTGGCTACAGTTGGGGATTACTGGGACGAGGAGACGACAAGGGAAATTTTCAGCCTCCTCCAAGAATACGAAGACTTATTCCCTTCATCGGTTGCAGATTTGAAAGGTATCAAAGGTGACCTTGGAGAAATGCGTATTGTGCTGAAACTAGACGCTAGGCCCGTGAAACATCGACCCTATCGGTTGAACCCACGAATCAAAGAAAAGGTCAAGATAGAGATTGACAAGATGCTGGCCGTAGGTCTCATCTTTCCAGTGGAAGAAGCAGAGTGGGTGAGCCCTATCGTCATTCAGAATAAGAAGGAAAAATCGGAGATACGCGTCTGTGTCGACTACCGAAGTCTGAACAACGCCTGCATCCATGATCCATTTCCCACTCCATTTAGCGATGAAGTATTGGATCATGTTGCGGGGAATGAAGCTTTCTCCTTCACGGATGGCTTTTCGGGCCATCATCAAGTGCGTATTGCAGAAGAGGATAAAACGAAGACGACGTTCACCACCGAGTGGGGATCGTTCGCATACCACGTGATGCCGTTCGGATTGAAGAACGCCCTGGCCATGTTTTCCCGGATCGTCATTGCTGCTTTCCAGGAGTATATCCACAAGTTCCTGGAAGTCTACATGGATGACTGGACTGTCTACAGTTTGTTGAAGAACCACGCCACCCTGTTGTGTATCATGTTCGATCGGTGTCGACAGTTGCAGATTTCCTTGAACTTGAAGAAATGCATTTTTGCAGTTCCTTTCGGCACGCTGTTAGGACACGTGGTGTGCAAGCAAGGGGTCTGCGTCGACCCCGCCAAGGTGGTCGTGATTGTCCACATGGAAGCCCCTGAAACGGTTAAGCAGTTGCGGGCATTGCTAGGGCACACCGGGTATTACAGGTGGTTTATTTGCAATTACACGAAGATCACTGCTCCTTTAGAAACGCTGTTGCGGAAGTCCGAAATATTCCAGTGGACAGAGGAGTGTCGGATGGCCCTTGACACCCTGAAGGAAAAGCTGGCGACGACGCCTATTCTTGTTCACCCAGATTGAGATAGGCAGTTCCACGTGCACATCGATGCTTCTAGTATTACACTTGGGGCTGTCTTGGCGCAACCAGGGGAGACGACAGTTGACCACCCAGTTTACTTCGCCAGCCGCAAACTGTGTAATGCGGAGAGGAATTACATCACTACCGAGAGGGAGGCCCTGGCAATGGTGTACTCGCTCCAGAAGTTCCGCCACTATCTTCTAGGAGGCAAGTTCAAGTTCTTTACGGATCACTCTGTATTGAAGTACCTGGTCAATAAGCTTGTTTTGGAAGGATGGATCTGTCGCTGGCTTCTACTCTTCCAAGAATTCACGTTTGAGGTGATCGTCAAGCCCGGGAGGTTGAACGTCGAGCCCGATCATTTATCTAGGTTGGAGACGGGGAGAACGACGGCTCCCTCAATGATCAGCTGCCGGATGCTGACCTCTTCCGAGTCGAAGCTGTACCGGATTACTTGGCCGACATTGCCACCTATCTGACCACGGGGCAGTGCCCTCATAACTACACCCCGCTCCAGAAACGACACTTGGTTGTTCGCGCCGCTGAATACCAACTGATTGTGGGGTAGCTATACAAACTGGGCCTCGATGAGGTTCTGCGCAGATGTGTACTTGACCACGAACGTGAAGCCGTGACGTGGGAATGCCACAACGGCGTTGCGGGAGGGCATGTGGGGCCAAAACCGACCGCGAGGAAGGTGCTCCAAGCTGGACTATGGTGGCCTACGGTCCATGCCGATTGTAAGACATTCATTAAGAGATGCGATGTCTGTCAGCGAACGGGGAGGCCCTCTCACAGGGACAAGCTTCTGCTACACCCAGTACATGTGTTACGGTTGTTTGAGAAGTGGGTTGTCGACTTCGTAGGCCCCATACCCTGGTCGCCAGGCACTCCAAGGCCCGCTACATCATTACCGCAACCGACTAGCTCACTCGGTGGGCTGAGGCAGTGGCGGTACGTAACTGCACGGCGGATACAGCAGCACTGTTCATCTTTGAACACCCCATCAGCAGGTTTGGCTGCCCGCGAAGTTTAACCAACGATCAGGGTACGCATTTCATTAATGACACGGTCAAATCACTGCTGGACACATTCATGATTCAACATCACAAAAGCAGCCCGTACCACCCGCAGGCCAATGGTACTGTTGAAGCGTTCAACAAAATCCTTGAAGAGGGGCTGACAAAGCTCTGCAATGCCCAGCGGGATGACTGGGATGAGCATCTACCAGCTGCACTATGGGCCTACCGGACTACGGTGAAGCGCTTGACCAATCAAACACCGTTCTAGTTGGTGTATGGCCGGGAAGATATGATTCCCGCTGAGTTCACCATACCAAGTCTTTTAATTGCCACATCCCTCAAGCTCTCAAAAGAAGCATCGCTCCAGGAGCGCCTACATGAATTACAAGAACTGGACGAGGCCCGGTTCCTGGCCAAGTTTCACCAAAAGGTTCAGAAGGATAGGCAGAAGGCGTGGCACGACCGCCACATCAAGAACAAAACGTTCTAGGTTGGCAGAAAGGTCCTCTTATATGACAGCAAGTTTCAGAATTTTCCAGGAAAACTGCAAATGCACTGGTTGGGACCTTACTTCGTCGTCGAGATTAGAGATTCCGACGCCATTCGGTTGGCTCAGCTGGACGGTACGGTTTTACCTGGGTGGGTGAATGGCGCACTCCTGAAACCTTACCACGAGTAAGTCCTTTCATTTTTTTATTAATAACTCTCGCAACCGAGAGAAGCCGCAGAGTAACGTAGCTTAATAAACTCTCCCGCCACCGGGATGACCCTAGGTAGTATTTCTTGTTCATGCATGGGTCGTCAATAACCGCTCTGTTGCGGGGACTGCACCTCAACCAATTGTGGTTAGGGACGGGTGTGTCCAGCGTGTCATCCCCGTAGGACTAGCAAACATGTCAGTGTTAGTCCATATCATGTCAGTCAGTACTTGTGTCAGTCCGTAAGATCACCTAGATTTACAACATAAATTACCATAATTAGAAGTAACCCTGCAATAATCATTTTGCCATAATTCGAAGTAACCTCAGCCGTCGCGTCCGCCCATTTCCCCATGCCACCGTCAACTATTGTCAGACTACACCTTAGCCGGCAATTGATCGCACGATTATCGTCGAGAAGAATGCCAGCAGGAATTAACTCGTCATGGGGTCTCATCAACCTCACTCGTGCCAGGTAATTACATAACTTGCATGGAAAAAAGCACGAGAATGCCGAAACAGTTAGAATTAGAAATTGAAGCAGAACCAGAGCAGCAAAAGTATCCAGAAGCACAGCGCCGAGAGAATACGCCGAGACCAATTCTATAGGTGTATCAACGTCGAGAAAAGATCCCAAAGGCCCACCCAGCAGTCGTGGAACCAGAGCTCGATAGCATAATTCACAAAATAGAGTCCCTCGTCGGGAAATATGACAACGCTGCCCTCATAGATGCCAATCTCTCGGACTCTGTCGAGTTCCCGGCACTCAAATGGAATGTGTATATGGAACATTACTTCACAGAAGCCGGGTGTTCAACGAACGAGATCCTACCAGAGTTCCGTGGCCTACAGCAATCTTCTCTTCTGAACTTAAGGAATATTCCAGTCTTTGGGACCACAGGATCGGCTATGAAGTGCACCAGGTTCTTACTTAGCCGTATCCAGAATGGGTCCTTGTGGTTGAATAAGGAAATTCCCATTCATGCCGACGATATCCACCGGCTTACAGGGCTGTCACAGAATGGCGCGGATGTCTCGACTGCATGTCAGACTACTTCCAAGCGAGCGCAGAAGTCGGGAGACGCCGACTACTATGTTAAATATGGCACACGATGGGGAGGGAAGGGAGCTAAGATGGAGCTTATCAATAAGCCCGAGATCAAATTTTCATGCAACCTCATTGCCAGCAAGACAATGAGGCACTACACAAAGGGCGAATGCACTCTGGACACTATCTCCATTGTAGAGCACTGCGTTCAGGGCGCCAAGCTGAACTGGTGCTCCTTCCTGTTGAAGGAGCTGCTCGACGCGTGCGAAGAAAACTACAAGCATGCTACAAGCTTCATTTATGGATATTTGATAGTTGCGTTTGCCATGTGGAAGTGGCACACTCCTCTTGTCAGGTTGCCAGTGGAAATTCCAGAGGGCCAGCCTCTAGCGATGAAGTTCGTTCCATGGAAGGTATCGGTTGACCCCAGCTCCAAAGAAGTTAATGTTGAGGCATTTCAGACCTGGTATGGTTTGATGATGGACGTGGTGACCAGCTAGCAAAGGGTGCCCAGGAACCTGCTAGATGCTACAGTGAACAGGTATGGTTCGGGGTCGGTCACAGGGATACTTATATCCGACCTACTTGTGTGCTAGAGGACACATTTCACATGCAACCACTGAAGTTCCAGCTACTAGATATCGCATTCCACAATGAATTTTGTTCGTGGCCAGGGGTCGCGATGGAAATCCACAACGGGGTACCCATTTTACAACTTTGATCAAATGCTACCGCAGCAAAGGCCTGCCGAGACGGATGCGGAGGCGGCACAACAGGATCCCACCGGGCCGCTCGCCCCTCTCATCCGCCGCTTAGACACTCAGGTACGCAGTTTTAATGCGGCAACCATGGTTGTCTCAAGTGGTGCTACTCCTTTTCCTTTGTTCTCTGAGTTCCAGTTCTCTCAATCCACATCACGTCCCTACACAACTTCCATTACCTCCCCCATCCCCACTGTTTTATTTACTTCTCCAAGTCCGACGATGACCCCGGTGGGGGAAAAGAACAAAACCACCGACTCCTTGGAAACCCCTCAGGCCAAGCAGGCCCGAATCATAGAGTCGAGTTCGGTGGTGGACCTCACTGAGGAGGATCCACCCTAGCCACTGAGTACATGAGTGCCGATACAAGAAGAACCACTCATTGACCCCTCCGAATTCATCAACATTCACCTTCCACGCATCGTTCCACCTCCACCTACCACTTCATCCGCCCCATCCAATTCATCCGCCACCGTGTCAGACCCAATCATCCGGGAACTACTTACTGGGGACCACGGGGCCGAGGTTGACTCCAGTACTGCAGCCGTAGTACCACCGGTCGACCTCGCTGGGGAACCCCAAGTTTCTTTATCTGATATATTTACCCAGATGGCACAAATTGTTGCCGACTCAGCTGAGGCTCAGCTTGAGCCCACTGTACCTCCACAAACTGCCCATATAGATCAGCAGGAACGGCCGGACTTGAATATGGCTGACTCAGCGCCTCATCAGACTCTGCCGTCATCCCCTCCAGAGCACTCTAATCGATCAGTTGCCAGTGGGCAACCCTTGCAGGAAAGGCATCTGGACCAAAGTAATTCGAGGGTCGCCAACCTAGAAACATGGGGTATAGCTCAGTTGTACTTCTTTATCTAGAGGGCGGCCCATCAGGCCGAATTCTGAACTACAGCAGAGGTGCGCCGAACAGCAGCAGCAGATAACCGCGCTTACTGAACAGCGCGACGACACAGGAGCAGCTGAAAGGTCAGATAAACGACGCCACCAAGGTGTTTTCAAAGCTATGGCCAACTGTCGGGGCTCATTATACTCAGTTTCCTGTCGATGTCCTAGAGACGAGTATCGTAGCACAGGCCTTCCACCTTCGGATCGCATTCAATGTCCTCCACAGGGAAAACAAGGAGCTTCAAGCAGCGTTAGCCGCACGACCAGCGCTGCCTGATCCAAAGGTTTCCTGTTCCGCACAGGTTGCAGAAAAGCAGGGCCAGGCCACTCAAATGCAGGAAACTCTCAACTCCGCGGCGCGCGAGGCTTACGACCTCCTGAAGGGTCTTCAAGAGTGCTCAATGGCCCTTATCGTCAAAACACAACCAATTTCAGCGCAACTCCAGCAAATTTCGAGGGAAATCCAAGAGGCCACAGACCCCGCGCGTTGGACCAGTTATATGCTCAGGCGGATGCTCTAGAAGTGCAGATCCAGAAAACAGAGGCCAGCTCAGCAATGGCCAAACAGGTAATTCGTGAGCTCCGCCCACCCCTCCAACTCAACGCCAGGACAATGCAACAGCTAGCCGCCGAGGCCGAAACCCATATTAGCACGGTGTTCGGGGCTGTACCAGCCCACGTAGAGGAGGCCGTTGTCGCTAAGATTGCCGTGGAAACAAATTCACTAGTGCAGGGATGGCAGCGAGCTATGAAGACCTTCACTGAGCTTAAGGCTACAACGTTTAACAAAGTCCTGGAGCTGGGACCCTTGTTTGGACAGCAGACGGAAGGAGCACAGCAAGAACAGGCCACGGGGTCCAGCGGGGCAATGGAGATAGAGACAGTGATTTGCGATTGACTCTGGACGAGTCAAGAAACTATGGTCGGGGCTTGTTGGGGCCCTTTTTTTGAATACTTGTTTTGAATATTTTGAATTTTGAATAAAGAACAACTTTTTGGGGTTGCGAACGACACATGATAGCCGCAATCGAGTCACAACTACGGTGAGTAGCGGAGCTACCGAAGTTGCGAGTGAACAGGTAGATAGGTGAAGAAAGCAGATGCATGAGTACAGACGAAGAGAATATACAGCAGAACAAACAGACAACAAGAGAGAAGCCGAAAGCAGCTGAAGAAGAACGCAAGAGGAACTGACAGTCGCGACAGCGGGTGAATAAATAGCCGTCACCCGGCTGAAGGAAGGGACGAATGCAGAGCGACTGAAGAAGATCGAGCGGATGCTGCAGAGGGAACCCAGGCCGAGCATGATGTCTCTGTAGTTCCTAGTTTCTCTTACCTACCTTTCTGTTCTATGAAACGTCTGTAACAGACTTGTAAGCTCTTCCTGTGAAAGCGATGTAACTATGGGCTTGGTTGAAGATATCAATATACTTGCAGGTTGTTTTCTTATGGTGTGAGTCACATGCATGCATGATGGTTGTGATGACTTAAAATTTTATTTTCTTAGTACCTGTACTCTCTCTAAATGTTATTGCGTATATAATGATGTTTATGCAATCAATTCTATGTTAATCGTGAGTTGCGGATCCTTTCCCTGCTATCGATCTATTCCCCTTCTGCATGTGATTGCGGCACGCCTCGGGTGAGACTCTCTGCTCTCCAGAGTAGGGTGACAATGTCGACGTGGTTCTAGACTACAGCGGATTCTCTTGTTGGCCCCAACCCCTGAACCTGGGTCTTTCCTGCGAGACCTATTTCTTCGCCAACACAACTCATAGGTACTGCATCACTCCTTTGGCTTATCGATCTATTGACTAGATGCTCAGATGTTTGACCCTTTGGTCTCACACCCTCGCTCCCGACACTGGATCTAGACTTCTCCTCCGCAAAAATGCGGATATCCTCTCAGGTTCTACGCTGCCTCTATGGATCTCACTATGCCTTCTATGCATTGTACTCACTGGATAAGGAAAACTTCCACCGGCCACCATCCTTGTCCCCCACTGCAAGAAATCAACTCGATCAATCCCCTGGCCACTGCTGCGCTGCTCTCTTGAGAATTCGATCTCTATATTTCTCACTCGATGTGTTCTCCAAGTGTTGATCGAGCTCCTTCATATAATCTTTTTGTTGAACTTTCAACGTCCAAGATTAGATCCTAATCAATGGCTCAGATCATCTTGACTCTATCTCTGTCTTTTTCTAGAATATTTACACCTAGTTTAATTAATACCATTTAATTATTTTAATTTTCTAAGTTTAGACTTAGGCATCCATTAAAAATAATTAATTGTTTTAATTAAACCTTTTCCCGGTGATATTTATCAAAACGATTTTTGGGTCTTGGAGAATGCATGTGTCTTAGCCTCTCTGCAAATTCTTGAAGTTAGAGCACATTCGATGCCACCAAAAATCAACAAATGGATCATATTTTATGGTACCAATGTTGGTCAATTATGCATTATGTTGCTTTAACTCTTTGAAGTTTTTTTTTCCAATCTCACAAATAATAAATCATTCATTTTTCTCCCATAAATGATCGAAAATATGTCCAACAAAATTTAAATATTTTTATTATATGACTACGATAAACATGTCTATTAGCAATGTATTGCTCAAAGAGAAGTTTTTCGTGGAATTAGTAAAATACAATTGGAATAATTAAGAAAAGCTCACAAATAAACTTGCCAATGAACACTTTGTTGAGACATTAAATATGTAAAAGTTAGGGTGGTTGCATGGTCTATGGAAATATATAAATGTGTATGGCTATTTGGAAAACATGTTTCCTCCATGTTGAGTTATGTTGGGTTATGTGCCATGTGCACCTTCAAAATGTGTTCACATTCTATTTTGGAATAAAATGTGCTCTTTTAAATTTGTCCAACTAGAAAAACACAAGAGAGTCACTAAATTCATAAACAAGAGAGAACTCATTTTATGGAAAGTTCTAGGAACCATTGAAAATGTTGAATAAACCAACCATAAGGAGCCAAACATACCATTACATTTATAAGTACAAAATTCCCATTTAACAGTCTATAGCCATCAAATAAAAAATTGTATAGATTAAATTGAATATGTTCCAAGAACATCAAACTTAAATTATACAAATACTTTGCAACTTGCCCCAAAATGAGTTCGAATCCATGACAATGGTCCAAAATAAACTTCAAATCCTTCCATAAATATTTGTACTTACAATTAGTTTCTGCCAAGAGGAAGAACTCTATAAGAATAAGTCTCTTTGAAATATGATTTCGAGGATATGAAAATAGAAGCATATACTTCCTTCGATGCATGAGCACGTGCATGATCTATTGCTTTGAATTTCTTTAATGCAACTTTGGCCTTGTCTTCAATGTTGCCATCTTCAGTCCTTACTTTCTTCGCCCTTCCGCTTAGGATGGATTCTAGAGACCTTATCTACAGACTGCCCCATAGCATCGTCCTTTTGCCCAATTTTGTCAAGAGGAATCCCATTTGCAAGTGCATCCCGTTCTTGGTATTTTTCTATTTCTTTTCCATTACCTTAGCCTTATCTTGCTCTATTTTTAGCCTCAAGGCTGCAACTTCCTTCTCATTTCCACTGATGACAATCTTCTTGGTCTCATAAAAGGCAGCATGGCAGACAAGACACAAGAGAGTCACTGAATTTAGAGACATCGGAGAACTCGTTTTAAGGAAAGTTCCAGGAACTATTGGAACTACTGCATAAGCCAACCATAAGGAGCCAAACATACCATTACATTTGTTAGTGAAAATTTCCCATTTAATAGTCTATAGCCATCAAATCAAAACTTGTATAGAATAATTTGACCATGTTACAAGAACAACAAACTTACATTATACAAATACTTTGCAACTTGCCTCAAAATGAGTTCAAATCCATCACAATGGTCCAAAACAAACTTCAAATCATTTCACAAATATTTGTTCTTGTAATCAGTCTCTGCCAATAGGAAGAGATATGCAAGAATAAGTTTCTTTGAAAATTTA
The DNA here is from genome assembly GCA_034641835.2 of Pinus albicaulis. NCBI lineage: Eukaryota > Viridiplantae > Streptophyta > Pinopsida > Pinales > Pinaceae > Pinus > Pinus albicaulis. Next base: position 1,384,942,731 of record CM076579.1, read on the forward strand.
TTTCTTTGAGGATGTGAAAATAGAAACATATATTTCCTTCAATGCATGGGCAGGCTCATGATTTATTGCTTTGAATTTCTTCATTGCAACTTTGGTTTTGTCTTCATAATTTCCATCTCTAGTCCCTACTTTCTTCTCCCTTCTGCTTAACATGGATTCCAGAGACCTTATCTACATATTTCGCCATCGCATCGTCCTTCTGCCCAAATTTTCCACGAGTAATCCAATTTGCAAGCACATCCCCGTTCCTTTACCTTAGGCATGCTCCATTTTTAGCCTCAGGGTTGCAACTTCCTCCTCATTTCCACTAATGACAATATTCTCGGACCAGAAAAGGCAGCATGGTAGATAACACAAGATGTGGATTGAAACTCCTTCAAGGTCTTTGCAATGAGCACATGCTAACATCGCTCGAGTGCAAATTTTTTATATTTGCCATTGAATTCAAGGTTGGTGATGGGGTGCTGAAATTTGGTTTGAAAATAATCATGGTAAGCCCTTACACCAGGAATTGGGTCAAGATGAATGGCGATCGTGTCCTTCAAACACCTGATATGGCTAATCTTCCTAGGCAAAGTATTTTCCAATAAAGTCCTAACCATAGACTCATTGAAAACGTTTCCCAAGCGATCAATTGCGCATGGGGTTTTCAGGGCTTCTTGGGGTAGAGCATAGGTGCTCCGTTTGCAAATTTCGGTTTCATTGGGATCAACGACAGAAATTATCCAAAGGGATTCAATATGCTCTTGTAATGTACTAATCAAAATACTAAATCCTTCTACAATTTGTGGAAACCAAATTCGATCACAAAATCACATAACAAGTAAGAGAAAGAAATTGTCAATCACACAAAAAAAGATGTATTTGGGGGAAAGAAACTGCTCAAAACCTCGCTATCAATATATTGCATAAATTCAAGATCATGAAACAATACAATGTTATTTCCCACACTGAGAAACCTATGCACTCTACTGATTGTCTCACTCTTATCTAGGAAAAATCTGTCCAATACTTAACCAATTATTTGCCTCTATCTGACCATCCTTGCTTCCACATTCTTGGAGCAATTGTGGTCTTATTAATTAGGAAATTTCCAAGAATTGATTGCACAATTCCTTTAGGGCATCCTGATGACCTCATGTATGACTTGTACAATTTTCTAATTATACAACTGATAGTTATCTTCCCTTTAACCCCAATCTCAACTGGGCCTTCCTTAGAACTGGCATGCAAAAAATATTTATAGCAAATTATCAGTTAACTAATTGACCACTAATTGTGAATTAAATCAGATTTAATTGACTGGACCTATCACTTTCTCATCTCTCAGTTAGAACTAGTTAAACTGATTTTAACTCAATTAATTGAGTTAACTAATTACAACTCATAAATAATTGTAAATGGACCCCCTAAAATCATGGGATAACTCTACATGCCTCATATTTTACCCTCAACTCGAATTTACTAAACTAACTAAGTCTCCCTAATTCAGTTAACTAATACAAGTTGTCATGTGGTGGAATTACAATTTCTCTTCCAATTTAATTAAGGGAAAATTAAATCAGAAGCCCCCTTGGGGTGCCATTTATTGTTTCCATTTCAATGCTCCCTCTCAACAAGAAAGGGATTATCTTCTACCCCAGTCATGTCTCTGTGGAACTCGAATTTTCTTCTTGCTAGTGCCTTCGTCAAGATGTCTGCACCCTGATCCTCCGTGGGAATGTACTCTAATAACATGACTTGCCTTTGCACACAATCTCGGAGATGGTGATACCAGATATCAATATGCTTGGATCTGTCATGAAAAACTGGATTAACTAAGATTTTTATGCAACTCTGGTTATCACAATATATCACCGTCGGATCCATCTGTTGATCAAACAAACCAACAAGTATCTTCCTCATCCATATGGCCTCACATGCTCCCTGACTGGTCGCCATGTACTCTGCCTCTATTGAACTGAATGCAAATGATCTCTATTTCCTGTTGTACTAGAAAACTGTTGCTGATCCTATGTTGAAGATGCCTCTTGATGTGCTCTTCATGTTGGATGGTCTCCCTACCCAATCCACATCGGTGAATCTTGAAGCTTCACTCCCTCTGTCCTTATGTACCATAACCCATACTTTGTAGTGCCTCTGGGGTATCTCAACACATGCTTGTCTGCCTTCCAAAAGATCTTGGTAGGTTTTACCATAGCTTGACTAAATTGGTTAACTGTGAAGCATATGTATGGTCGTGTGTTCACTAAACACATGAGTGACTCGACAAGCTGACTATAAATAGTAGCATCCACTACTTCGCCTAAAATAACATCCTTCTTCCACCAGTTTCTTGCTAGAGGAGTCTCCATGGGTTTGTTGCCCTCCATGTGAAACTTCCCGAGGATCTTGTTGGCATAATTTTCCATCTCTTTTCCATATTTCCAATCCCAAGAAATAGTGAAAGAGCCCCATGTCCTTCATTTCAAATTCTCTTGCAAGATCCTCTTTGCAAGACTTGATGCGTTGTTCATCACCTGTTAGTATCAGAGCATCGACATAAAGCACAATAATCAAAAGCTTACCATCTACCAAAATATGATATAGGTTTGCATAAGCTTCAATTTTGGTGAACCCCAACCCAGTGAAATAACTATCGATACTGGTGTACCAAGCATGAGATGCTTACTTCAACCCATACAATGCTTTCTTGAGTCTGCACACATGTGACCCTCTGTCTAAGGTCTCAAAATCTTATGGTTGCTCAATGTACACCTATTCCTTAATAAATCCATTGAGAAAGGTTGTATTTACATCCATCTGATGTATCTTCCATCCCATCTGCGTTGAGAGTGCAAGGATGGATCTGATAGATGAGTACCTTGCGACTAGTGCAAAAGTCTCATCATAGTCAATCCTTTCCACTTGAGAGAACCCTCTGGCCAAAAATATGGCCTTGTGCTTCTCCACACTCTCATCTATTTCCTGCTTCATCTTGTAGACCCACCTGGATCCTACAAGCAACTTCCCCATAGGTCTTGGAACAACTTCTGATGCACTGTTTCTGATAATGGAGTCATACTCCTCAACCATGGCATCAACCCACATTGGCTGTTGCACTTCTTCTTTGAAAGAGGATGGTTCTATCTCAATACCTTCACTCATAAGAGCCATGTATCTAGTGTACCTCTCTGGGTACCTTATCTGCTTGCGCTCTGATGCAGGTGCTCCCACATTATTGCTCGCATCTAGCAACAATCTGTAAGCCTCTTTGGTGCACTTCCTTCCATCTCTGGTGGATGGCTCTGCATGAGTGGTTTATACCACTCTCTGTTCTTTTGTTTGTGGCTTCTCCACATCCCGAGGTTCTTCATTTGGAGCCAAGAGCTCCTCAACTGCATGAAACTCAAGCTCCCTCTCAAGGGAAGTTCGCATGGCTTTCTCTTCATCGAATTTCGCATCTCTTCTGACCACTATCATCCTGTGTGCTGGCAAATACACCTGATAGTTGTGAGGTGTATCAGTGTACCCCAAAAATATCCCCAACTTTTTTGTTGGCTCTAGCTTCTTCCTGACATCTTTAGTTACATGGCAATAAATAGATGAACCAAAAATTTTAAAATACGACACATCTTGTCTCTTACCTAAAAAATCTTCCGTTTTTGTACTCCTAAGTATTCAATGAGGACTTATGTTCTGCACAAAAACTGTTGTATTGCATGCTTCTGCCCACAAATGCAACGGTAGGCCCTGATCATGCAACATAGTTTGTGTTCCTCTCACAATAGCTCTGTTCTTTCTTTTTGCAACCCCATTCTTCTGTGGGCTATCAGGTGCTATCAATTCTCTTCAAATTCCTTCTAAGGAACATAAGCTCTTGAAATTGTTAGAGATATATTCTCCACCATTGTCCCTAAGAGCCTTCACCTTCTTCCTTGTATCTTTCTTGACAAGTGCCTTAAAATCACAAAACTTGGAGAATGTCTGCTCTTTCTTTTGCATGAAGAAAATCCAACAATTTCTTGAAAAATCATCAACAAAAATCACATAATACGTGTGCTTTGCTGTGGAAGCTATCAAGAATGTTCCGCATACATATGAGTGAACTATCTCAAGGATCGCCTTGGATCGAATTTCCTTATCATGAAAAGTGGCTTTGGTATACTTCCCAAATGTACACCCTTTGCATGTCTCTTTTTGCGCAAGTGCACCCTTTGGAAGTCCTGTAGAAATCTGTTGCATGCTCTTCAAAGCGCCATGGTGTAGATGGCCTAATATCCTGTGCCATAACTCACCGATGTCTCAGTGATCCACCTTCTCTGCTTGCATGCTCAATGCAACACAATTTTCTACATCTAGTTTATAGAGGTTCTTTACTTGAACCTTATTATTTTTCACCTGTCTCAAGGCTTTGTGATGAAGGAACACCTTTCCTTCACTGAATATCACATCATAGCCACGATCTTCCAACATAGCAACATAAACCAAATTATTCTTTAAACCAGTAACATACATGACACCTTTTAATGTGAGTGGATTACCTGACTCCCTCTTAAAGGTAAATGTACCAACACCGGTAACGTTATACCTCCTATCATCTCCCATCTCGATGTGCATATGGAGATCCTTCTCCTCCAGGCCACTGAATAATTCTTTGTTGTCGGTCATATGGAACGAATTTCCACTATCCAAGTACCAAAAAAAACCCATCACTGATGGCACCATGCATGCAATGAGAGTGAAATCCAATTCGAACTGTGAAGCAAGTGCTTCACCTACTACTCCTCCTGAGGCCTTCTTGTCGGTATTCTTTTGTGGACGATTTGTGGCATAGTGTCCATGCTCATAAAATTTGAAACATTTTAGCTTTGGAAAGTAGCGTTTCTTTCCAGCTTTACTGGACTCCGATTTGGAATGAGACGCCTTCCCTTTTCCTTTCTTTGCCTTTCTAGCCAAGGTACAATTCTCCTCATCATCAGTGTTTGATGAGGATCCATCTCTGGTGCTCCGCCGAATCTCTTCTTGTACCAAGTCGGACCACAATCGCTCCCATTCTAGTAGCTTCTCCCTCCCATTCAAAGAGTCTTAGAAGCTATGCTAGCTCTTGCGAAGGCCTATAAGAGTTAAGATCACCAAATCATCTTGGACAATTTTTACCCCAACAATTCCAAGCTCATCTCAACATTGAGTGAACTTCGTCAAGTATTTTTGGATCATGTCGCTCTTATCCATCTGTTTGGTCAATTTAGTGTGTCCTAAATTGCTACATTAATTTGTCAATCCGGGATTCGTAAGCTGACGAAGTGTGGCGCACTATATGTGCAAGATAACCTATCTCTTACTTTTTTGTCGTTTTTGGTTTTTTTTCTTTTTATCTTTGTTGGTTTCCTAATGAAAATTCTAAAAGACAAGTATGGTTATGATTGTTCAAGGCAATTATTTCCTTTATAATGATTTACCAAACTTTCAAACTTCAAAAGGATTTTGAAACATACAATGAGAAAATTAGTTCCTAAAAGGAAATGAAATGTGCTACTATCCTAGTTAAACAAACAGTGAACTATTGATCATGAAAACCATTACCCTTGCTGTTGTCTAAACACAAAAGAAACTATTACTCAAAGAAAAGATTGCAAGTAAAGTAAAACTAAAATCAAATTACATCAACTCATATTATGACCCCTCACCATTAGTCTCGCTATGGCTTTCGGAGGTAATCATAAACAACTTGAGCAATCTGATATCTAATTTGCAGAAAAATAAACTAATATCAAATTACACACTCATACTTCAATCACTCACCATTAGTCTCGCTATGGCTTTCGGAGGTAACTGATAATGACATGAGCAATTTAATATCTAACTTGCAGAAAAATAAACTAATATCAAATTACACACTCATACTTCAATCCCTCACCATTAGTCTCGTTATGGCTTTCGGAGGTAACTGATAATGACATGAGCAATTTAATATCTATCTTGCAGAAAAGTAAACTAATATCAAACTATACACTCATACTTCAATCCCTCACCATTAGTCTCGCTATGGCTTTCGGAGGTAACTGAAAATGACATGAACAATTTAATATCTAATCTAACTACTTAAAGAAAATGTGCAAGACTGAAATAAACAAAACAATGCTGGAATTAAACAAAAACTAAGAAAAAGAAATCAGCAGAAGGACAATATTGATTCCATGTCATTAGTCATTATAAAAAGATGTGCAAATGCCCAGGTTGTCTATTGCAATATGAAACAAGAACACTGATCAGTTAACAATAACATAAAACATAAAAGATTATGGACAAAAGTAAAATATAAAACATGAAAGATTATGGACAGAGATGAAGTGTAAATACCATGAAAGATGTAATGTATATACACGTGAATGACTATAGCACAATGAAAATAAAGAAATGAAGCATGAAACTATACAGTAGTACACAAAACCTCAGCGTGTGCAGGGGCCCTCTGCACAGACCTCGGGGAGCAAATTTCAAATACGAATTATGCTTTTGAACAAAGTCTTCTCATATATTAAAATGCGGTCAGAGAAATGTCACAGCACAATGGCAACGCAATTACATTACAGAGCTACAGAAGATCTCCAACTATTATGCGTATGAGAACGCATTATTTATAACAGAGGGAGATATAACTAATTCCCTAAAGTCTGCGCTGGTAGAAGACACGTGAACCATCACGTCCAGAGATCTAGTATCATGGCCGTCGTGAGGATTAAATCTATGGAGAGTGGATGTTGGATTCGGCTTATGAAGCCGTTTACAGGTGTTGATGTGTCTCCCATGTTTTAGAAACGGCCACGCAAATCTCCACGTGATGAGAAACAGAGTTCTATCACCGTGGGACTCTACGGTTGACCACCACTTGGCCACCTTTGACCACAACCTTCTTAGATGAATTCGACCGAGCCAATAGGACACAATCCATGTCCATGTCATTTTGAACTTGCCCATGTGGCCCGATTTGCCTGAAGACACCTGCAACATAGACTTTGACAAAATGGCTGCGGAAAGTTGCAGCAGCTGCGGAAAGTGACAAGATTTCGCAGCTAAATGAGCAAAAATCTAAATCAAACAGCAGACACAAAACATAGTTAAAAACCATTTTAGATGCTCTTTTACAATTAATATGCAATGATATTGATGACTTAGAAGGTCCAGGTGAATGAAAAAGGTCTAGAAAGGTGTATAAGAAAGATGCAGATTTGAGACTCAACATACCCCCATTGTGAAGGTGTTGCATGTCCTCATGCAACCAAAATTTGGATAATCCTTCTTCAATTCATATGCCTTGACACTTCAGCCAGTACATCCAGTCCTCTCCTCCTCTTCCTTGGTGCTGCTAACATCTTGGGCTTCTTCATCAAGCACCTGAATTTGATATTAACCAATGCTCTACTTAACTTCTGGCATTTCTTTTTCAATTTTCTGTTCTTTTTCTGCCATAGTCCCAGATGTAGCATGGTATTGTCATGAATGATCTTGTCCAGTTTTCTTTTTTCCTTCAATGCCTCATTTTCATTTTTAATGTGTCTATTTAAAACCTCCAATTCAAAGACTTCTTGTTTCAATGATTGGATGAGATCTTCCTTTGCTGTGTGAGGCTGAGTGGATGAAGTGCTGGGACCCGTGGCTGCCCTTTCTAAAGATTCTATATAATCATATACTTCTTGCTGCTTTGGGTCTATCTCAGGTGTTGTTTCTATTGGGCTGTCCCCAAAATGCCGTGGAGGAGAATTGGCTTCAAAATCTGGCTGAAAAGGGCTCATGTCAACGTCTGGCTGAGAATGAGATGGACTATGTTCAATATCTGACTGAGAATGAAATGAACTATGTTCAATGTCTGACTGAGAATGAGATGGGCTATGGCCAGCTGGGGATTGTTTAGATGTTCCTTCTCCCAAATCAATAAAATGGGGTCCTTTCGTTTGTGTTTTCCTCAACTTCCCTTTAAGTCTGGAACTTCTTCTTACACGCTGTGGACCACTATCTTTTCCTTTTTGTTTTTATTTTCCCCTCTTGTTAGCCATAGATGATTGTTCCTGAAGGTGAACTAGTCTCTCAGATAACACTTGATGATCTTCTTCGGAGGAAGGGGTTTGATGCATAGCCTCAATACTTTTTCTCTCTTTTGATGTTATTGGCTTTTTATCTTTGGTTTCTTCCTTCCTCCTTTTTAACAGTCTCCCTTCTCCACTAGTTTTTTCAATTGTAGTAGTAGGAGTGCTTTGAGTTCCATCATTTGTTCTCTTCCTCCTACTCCTTCTTGATGTACTGCCTTCAGGAATTTCTTGGGGTTCTTCAAAGAAATTTCTAATCAAAAATTGTTCCCATGTGTCCTTTTTCTCTTTTAACTGTTTTTCAATCAGAATTTTCACAAGACCATGGTGATACAAATGTGGCTCCACGTCCCCTAAATGCTTCTGAACGGTCACAGACATCTTCTTCAAACTATTTAATAAAAATTATGGCAGATTGAGGGTCTGGTTGTCTAGAAAATTCATCAGCAACCGGGTATGATACATATACATTGACCCAAAACGGCCGTCACAGGTGATAAATTTTTGAATAACTAGCAGCAAAGTAGCCCACTCCTCTTTCAAAGCATGAACAGGAATTCCCTTTTTAAAAATAGTTACATCCATACCTGGGTTACGCAGGATCATTCTCCAGGCTTCATCACTAATGCTTTTGTTCTTGAACCATCGTTCACCTTCTTGAGGAAGTTTTGTGGCAGATGCTATGGATGCCTCATTCACCGTAAATTTAAGGTCCCCAATCTCTACCTCTAGGCCATTGAAAGACCTTGCAAACGCTTTTGTCACCTCTTTATGGTAGCCTCTAAACTTTTGGATGAACCGAAGCCACTTTGCCTTTTTCAATAAATCTCTGACTTGCGGGTATCCTTCCATGAATTTAGGTCCTTCTGGTTCTGTTCTCAGCAACTGACCCATCCTTCTTTCTGCTCTTTTAAAACTTGTCTGCGTGAGGAGGGTTCAACAGAGGTAAGACGGCTAAATGAGCGAAAATGAGCACAATAACTGTAGGCAGATATCAGAGAATGGGTATACAGACTGTAGCGTAATAGAGAACAAATGGGGTGAATCGGAACAGAGAAGGGTTACGTGAGCACGGTGGAAATGCGGCTGTGAGATCAATAGAACAATAGGAGGAGTATAACACATCCGACAGTGTTTAAAATTTGGTGGCTGCAGAGTAAATGTAAGCACGTTTATACAACGGCTACGGATTTCATGCGGCTGAAAGAAGCCGTAGTCAAATCAACCACGTTTCTTCATCACAGGTGGAGTATCGGAGTATGAGTGAATATCGGATGCTCGATTATGGACCGTTTGAAAATGAATGCAAGGATTATGGGCGGATCATATAGAGATTGTGGAATGGTTACGGAGTTTGTCAACACAATCATTGCACATAATGGAGCTATGGTTCATAACTATGTAAAAATGTGTTTTAGATACTATTTGAAATAAATTTTACTCATACCTTGGAATTCTTGCCATTTTTCCTTGGTCTTCAATTAGTTGCTTCTCATTTTATGTCTTGAATTCCCCCTGTCTTCATAATATGTCTTCATACTTGCATTTGATTTCATGATTGTGAAAATACATCTCACTGTACATTCTTTTGAAAAACAGAGTGGTAGCTGCAGAATCTGCTTCTGGCTGCGGAAACTGGTGTCAGTTGCGGAAACAGATGTTAGCTGCGGAAACTGACACAGCTATTATTTGGGTGAATGGAAATAGATGGATGATAACTGACTGAATGAAAATGGTCATGAAAAAAAATGAAATGAAATGAAGTGAAATGGAATGAAGTGGAGTGAGATGAAGTGGAATGGAACGGAGTGGGTGGTCACAAAACTTGTGAAATGAAAGAGAATTTTTTTTTCTTTTTGGAAAATATAGGGTGTAAGGTGTTCCTGATTTTCACCCTACATTTTCTGTATAAGACTGCCAATCAATGATTGGTTTTCAGGCTTATACAACAATTTTTTTTTTTTTTTAAAACTGAAAAGAACAAAGGCTAGGTTGGTGGAGAAGAAGAATTCTTCTGTACCAGCCTGATTGCAGAATTTTCTTGAAACATTTTGACAAATTCCTCTTTTGAGAGTGGCTTATGATAGACTTTTAATCTGTCGCCATTCACAATAAGAGGAGTTTGAAATTCATCAATGGTCTTGATTCTTACCGCTCCATTGCTAAAGATCTTGTCAATCTCATATGGCCCAAGCCAATGAGTCTGAAATTTTCCTTTAAAATATTTAAACTTGGAATCAAATAAAAATGCCCAATCTCCTTCTTGAAACTTCTTCTCTTTGATGTATTTGTCATGCCATTTAGCTCTTTGATATTGAACTAGATCAGTTCTTAGAATTGCCTCTTATCTGATCTCATCTAGCTCATTCAACTGCTCCATTCTATGCTTTTGGGCTTCTGATAAGTCCATCCCCAACTGAACTGCTATCTTGAAGGTCTTGACTTAGAACTCAATGGGGAGCAAGACTTCTTTCCCATAAACAAGTTCATAGGGAGAATGTCCTGTTGTATTCCTCCATGTAGTTCTGTAGGCCCACAAGGCTTCTGGAAGCCTTTCTGCCCAATCTCTTCTATGTAGATGAACGGTTTTGGTGATGATACTTTCAAGAACTTTGTTTGTGGACTCCACTTGACCATTTGCTTGTGGATGGTAAGGAGTAGATCTTCTGTGCTTGAATTTGTATTCTTCCATCAACTTCTCCACCAAATTGGATGTGAATTGGCTCCCCTGATCTGTCACAATTTCTCTTGGAACACCAAAGCGAGTAAAAATATCCTCATAAAAAAAATGAACAACTGAATTTTCAGTAGCAGATACTAATGCTTTGGCTTCTACCCATTTAGTAACATAATCAGTACAAACCAATATATACTTCTTTTGCATAGATGGTGGATTAATAGGTCCAATGAAATCTAAAGCCCATTTTTCAAAGGGTTCAATGAGTACCTGTGTTTGCAATGGAATTTCATTTGAAAGGGTAGGTTTCCCTACTCTTTGGCAGCTATCACACCTTTTGACATATTGTTTTTCATCTTTGAAGAGAGAAGGCCAATAATATCCCAAGGAAAGGATTTTATAGGCCGTCCTTTTGTCCACAAAGTTTCCGCCGCATGGTTCATCATGACATGCCTTAAGAATATCAGGCATTTCATCTTCCCTGACACATCTTCTGATCACAAGATCTGGCCCTGTTTTGAACAATTCGTTAGAAATCCATGAATATTTTGAACTCTCCTGAATAATTTTTCTTTTTTCACTTGGAAACAAATGTGAAGGAAGTTTCCCTGTAACCAAATAGTTAGCAATATCTGCATACCAAGGAGTCTTAATAGTTACTGCAAACAAGTATTCATCAGGAAACTTATCCTCTATAGGAGAATCTTCTTTAAAATTATGAATCCTAGACAAGAAATCAGCTACTGTATTTTGTTTTCCTGGTCTATCCAACATAGTAATATTGAATTCCTGCAAAAGTAAGAGCCATCTTGTCACTCTGCCATTAGTAACAGGTTTTTTCATTAGATATCTAATTGCAGAATGGTCAGTATGAATAAAAGTTTCATAGCCTATTATATAATGTCTAAACTTATTGATTGCATGAACAACAGCTAAAAACTCTTTTTCAGTCACAGTATAGTTCAACTCTGTGGGAGTCAAATTTTTACTGGTATAATAAATGGCATAAGGAACTAAATCTTTTTGACCCAACACAGCTCCTAGAGCTGTATCTGAAGCATCCGTAGAAATATGGAAAGGGAGTTTTCAATTTGGTCCTCTCAAGATAGGTGCTTCAGATATTCTTGTTTTCAAAGTTTCAAAAGCTGATTGACAATCAGGATCCCATTTAAATTCACAGGCTTTTGTAAGCAATTTGAAGAGTGGAGATGCTATTTTAGTGAAGTTTTCTATAAATCTTCTATAGTAACCAGTAAATCCTAGAAAACTTCTAACATCTCTTTGACAATTTGGAATAGGCAACTTGGAGATGACTTCAACTTTTAATCTATCAACCTTAATCCCATCTCCTGAAATATGATGCCCCAAAACAATACCTTCAGTAAACATCATAAAGCATTTTTCATGGCTTAATGAAAGGTTTGTTTCTTTACATCTTATAAGGACTTTTTCCAACTTTTCTAATGCCTCTTCAAATGAATTACCATAAACTGTAAAATCATCCATATAAACCTCTACACAATCATGGATTATATCAGAAAAAATTCCTAGTACTGCTATTTGGAATGTTGTGGGTGCATTACATAACCCAAAAGGAAGTACTCGATAGGCAAAAGTTCCCCATGGACAGGTGAATGTGGTCTTATCTTGATCTTCAGGTGCTACCTGAATTTGATTATAGCCACTAAAACCATCCAAGAATGAAAAGTACTTTTTTACCTGCTAATGTATTTAATACCTGATCGATAAAAGGCAAAGGAAAGTGATCCTTCAAAGTTGCTTTGTTAAATTCCCTATAATCAATGCATACCCTCCATTTACCATTCTTTTTAGGTACTATAACCAAAGGAGAAACCCATCGGCTATCTGAAATTGGATAAATGAAGTTTACATTGAGTAATTTTTGGAGCTCTTCTTTCACTATCTCCCTAAGATTTGGAGTCATCCTTCTTTGAGGTTGTCTGATTGGTCTACTGTTTTCCTCAATATAGATATGATGAATGCAAGTCTTAGGATCAATACCTTTCATGTCAGTATACTCCCATGCAAATGCAGTAGAATGTTTTTACAAGATTTTGGTTAGTTCTTCCTGTTGTGACTTTTCCAAATTTTTGTTGATATTCAATGTTTTTCCTGGAAAAATCTCAATGATAGAACTACCAAACTCTTCCATAGAGTAAAGAGACATTTGTCTTGATAATAAATATTCTATGTTAGATTCCAACTGAAATTGTGTGGGGTCATATTCTGAAGATGTCTCAAAATTTTCTAATGTGTTCAGAATTTGACTATCCTCACTGATTTCAGAAATGGTAAAGACAGGTTGTATAGTGTCCTCATCATCAACCCATTCATTATCTCCTACTTCTGTGATTGCTTTTGTTGGAGGATACAAATTAAATTTCTTTGTCAAATTACCATTAGAAATGTACATATCCCCAGATCTACAACTAATAAAAGCATCAGCTGTGGCTAGCCAAGGTCTTCCTAAGATAAGTGGGTGTCCTCCTAGATTACTCTTGGGAGTCAAAATCATAAAGTCTACTGGATATTCCCAAGAATCTAAGGAGACTGAAATATCTTCTAATACACCATCTGGTTTAATAACTGATCGATCTGCAAGTTGCGGTAAAGTAGGTGTAAAAAGAAGGTTAGGAAGTTTTAGCTGTTCCATAGTCTGTCTACTCATAATGTTGATAGCAGCCCCTAAGTCAATCAATGTGTTTGAAATTTCTATCCCATTTATATGTGTCTTGACAATTGGACTTCCTGGATCTACATACTTCTGCATGGTAATTTTTCCCATCATGATATCTGCAATTTTTCCCACCAGGTGGATTCTTCTTGTATCTTTTAGTTTCCTTCCTGGTCTTTTGAAACTCAACTCTTTTATTGTTTTTGCTAGAATAGGAATCTCTCGAATGGCTTGTAGCAAGGGAATATTGATACAAACATTCTTTAATTCATCTAGAAAATCATAGTTAGGCAACAAGATTTGTTTTTCCACCCCCTTGTCAATTTGTAATCTTTCAGGAAAAGGCGGTGTAGATGAAGATGCAGGTTGCTCAACTATAGGAGTTGTGGGTGTTAACTTTTCTTTCTCTTTTTGAATGTTTGAGTTTTGAAGAGATTTTTCCTCAGAACTTTTATTGGCTTCAAGAGAGTCCTCCTCAGAGATATCTTGCTCTTGGACATCTATATAAGGTTTTTCTAAAACTCTACCAGATCTGAGTTGTACATCATTGAGAGGAACAATCATATAGGTAGGAAATTGTTGTCCTTCTATCATGTAAGTATTCTGAGGATTTTTATTGTTAGGATTTGGCAATGGCTGAGCTGGAAGTTGATTTGTCTTTTGATGGTATGGAAGCATGAGTTGAGGATTTGGATTTTGCTGAGAAGGTTGTTGTGGAAATGGCAATGAAAGTTGTGGATTTGAGTTTGGAAGTTGTGGAGCTTGTTGATTTTGAAAAGATGGAGGATATTGATAAAATTGAGCAAATCTCCCATAAGGATTTTGCATCCCTTGTACCCATGGCTGATATGGATTTTGATGTTGGGGCCAAGGTTATTGCCAAGGATTCCAATTTGGTGGGGTTTGAAGATTCATAGAGTTGTTAAACCCTTGAGTTTGTTGTCCCTACCAAGGTCTTCTTGCAACAAAACAGAGAGATTCTACTGAATTTGGGTCTTCTTGAAAGACAACTTTGAGTCCAGGAATTGAAGGACAATCCTTGGTCTCATGATTCTCTGGGCAAATTATACATGTTTCTACAACTTTTGCATCCAAGGGACATTCCCTTAAAGCATGTTTCTTCCTACATTTCAGACAAAAGATGGCTAGAGCATCTGTTTCTTCTTTCTTCTTGTTTTGGATCTTAAGGGTGTCTAGTTGTTCACTAAGGCTCCCTAAGATATCAGTTTTGAATTCATCAAGCATATTGCCAATCTCTACCCTACTTACTGATCCAGTTGCAGATTTGTTAGCCCTGATAAGAGAAGGATCCTTAGGCCCTTTTCCTGTTTTAGATTTTCCTCTTGAGAGATGGACACATAGTTCTGTTATGTCACGAAGTGGAAGTTGAGAAATGTCTCATTTCCCCATCATGTTTAAAATATCTATCCATTCATCTCTAATGGCTTTTAATATGAGGGCTTTCAAGGTTTCATCATCTAAGTTGCTCATCTTTGCTCTTTTCAAGTTGTATTGAAATATTTCAAGTAAATCTTCCAAATTTTCATCTTCTTTTTGCATCATTTTGAATACCTCATCCTTATGATTGGTGGGCATACAATAGTCCAAGTATCTATCCAAAAATGTTTGTTTCATATCATTCCAAGTCCTAATAGATTGAGTGGCTAATCCCATGAACCATTTCAAAGCAGCTCCCTTCAATGTTGAAGGAAACGGTTTGAGTTTTTGAGAGTCTTCCATATAGTCATAGGTTCGGCACACGACTTCAAACTCAAACAGAAATGTTTCAGGATCCTCACTTCACAATCCATAAAAGTTGGGGAGGACAGATGGTGAGATGTTTTTCATCATTGTATGAGTTTCCTCATCAACTATAGGGAATCCAAACAAGTTGTCTCCTTCCCTATTTCTTCCATTATTACCTTCACCATTGTTGTCTCCATTGTTTCCTCCTCCTTTACCTCTACCTCTACCTCCAAATCCATCTATTATTTCCTCTGCCATGATAGTTTCTTTAGAGTCCTCAAAGTCCTCTGGTTCTTTTATCAAGGGAGGATGAAAGGGAGTCTTTTCCTTTTCTTCTTCAGGTGATTCTACTTCTTTGATTACAAGATACTCTCCTGTAGAAGTAAAGAAATGATCCTTTTCTAAATGAGATTTAGTAGGTGGTATAGGAGAATCCTCTAATTCAGCTGTTCCTTGAATTCCAAGAATCTTAAGGCTAGGGGTAGATGGTGGTGAATCTTGTCTATGCCTTGAAGAAGATGGAGTTGTGAAAATCGAACTTTTGGCTTTAGCTATAAACCTTCCCCTAGAATCTCTTGCTCTATGCATGTCATTTTTTATTATTATTTTTTTTAAAGTTGGGCTAATAATTCTCTTTCTGATCTTCCAGGTCACACTAGGTGCAAGAAGAGAGCATACTTAAGAAATTATTAAACCAATAAATCTCTTTTCTGATCCTCCAGATCACACTAGGTGCAAGAGGAGAGCATACTTCAAGAAGTTATCAAGTTTTTCCTTCTTTTTATTGTTTTTTTTTTTTTAAGAAATTGGCTACCTAGTTACACTTCCCCGGCAACGGCGCCAAAATGTTTGGTCAATTTAGTGTATCCTAAATTGCTACATTAATTTGTCAATCCGGGATTCGTAAGCTGACGAAGTGTGGCGCACTATATGTGCAAGATAACCTATCTCTTACTTTTTGTCGTTTTTGGTTTTTTTCTTTTTATCTTGGTTGGTTTCCTAATGAAAATTCTAAAAGACAAGTATGGTTATGATTGTTCAAGGCAATGATGTCCTTTATAATGATTTACCAAACTTTCAAACTTCAAAAGGATTTTGAAACATACAATGAGAAAATTAGTTCCTAAAATGAAATGAAATGTGCTACTATCCTAGTTAAACAAACAGTGAACTATTGATCATGAAAACCATTACCCTTGTTGCTGTCTAAACACAAAAGAAACTGTTACTCAAATAAAAGATTGCAAGTAAAGTAAAACTAAAATAAAATTACATCAACTCATATTCTGACCCCTCACCATTAGTCTCGCTATGGCTTTCGGAGGTAATCATAAACAACTTGAGCAATCTGATATCTAATTTGCAGAAAAGTAAACTAATATCAAATTACACACTCATACTTCAATCCCTCACCATTAGTCTTGCTATGGCTTTCGGAGGTAACTGAAAATGACATGAACAATTTAATATCTATCTTGCAGAAAAGTAAACTAATATCAAACTATACATTCATACTTCAATCCCTCACCATTAGTCTCGCTATGGCTTTCAGAAGTAACTGAAAATGACATGAATAGTTTAATGTCTAACTTGCAGAAAAGTAAACTAATATCAAACTATACACTCATACTTCAATCCCTCACCATTAGTCTCGCTATGGCTTTCGGAGGTAACTGAAAATGACATGAACAGTTTAATATCTAATCTAACTACTAAAGCAAATGTGCAAGACTGAAATAAACAAAACAGTGCTGGAATTAAACAAAAACTAAGAAAAAGAAATCAGCAGAAGGACAATATTGATTCCATGTCATTAGTCATTATAAAAAGATGTGAAAATGCCCGGGCTGTCTATTGTAATCTGAAACAAGAACACTGATCAGTTAACAACAACATAAAACATAAAATATTATGGACAGAAGTAAAATATAAAACATGAAAGATTATGGACAGAGATGAAATGTAAATACCATGAAAGATGTAATGTATATACACGTGAATGACTATAGCACAATGAACATAAAGAAATGAAGCATGAAACTATACAGTAGTACACAAAACCTCAGCGTGTGCAGGGGCCCTCTGCACAGACCTCGGGGAGCAAATTTCAAATACGAATTACGCTTTTGAACAAAGTCTTCTCATATATTAAAATGCGGTCAGAGAAATGTCACAGCACAATGGCAGCGCAATTACATTACAGAGCTACAGAAGATCTCCAACTATTATGCGTATGAGAACGCATTATTTATAACAGAGGGAGATATAACTAATTCCCTAAAGTCTGCGCTGGTAGAAGACACGTGAACCATCACGTCCAGAGATCTAGCATCATGGCCGCCGTGAGGATTAAATCTATGGAGAGTGGATGTTGGATTCGGCTTATGAAGCCGTTTACAGGTGTTGATGTGTCTCCCGCGTTTTAGAAATGGCCACGCAAATTTCCACGTGATGAGAAACAGAATTCTGTCACCGTGGGACTCTACGGTTGACCACCACTTGGCCACCTTTGACCACAACCTTCTTAGATGAATTCGACCGAGCCAATAGGACACGATCCATGTCCACGTCATTTTGAACTTGCCCATGTGGCCCGATTTGCCTGAAGACACCTGCAACATAGACTTTGACAAAATGGCTGCGGAAAGTTGCAGCAGCTACGGAAAGTGACAAGATTCCGCGGCTAAATGAGCAAAAATCTAAATCAAACAGCAGACACAAAACATAGTTAAAAACCATTTTAAAAGCTCTTTTACAATTAATATGCAATGATATTGGTGACTGAGAAGGTCCAGGTGAATGAAAAAGGTTTGGAAAGGTGTATAAGAAAGATGCAGATTTGAGACTCAACACCATCTTGATCTTTCTGAGCTTGTTTTTCAGCGCCAGCTTCCTGTGGTCGCTGCTATTCTGAAACATATTTTTTAAGGCCTTCAAAATAACATATGGAGTTGTACTTCCATGGAGATTTGTGATAATATGATCTCAAACTCCCTCTAACAAGATCTTTCTCCCCTTTGCTACATTCTTCTTCCATGCATCAAGAAGTTGAACATCTGTTGCTGCAGCCTGGGGAATGCACTATCTATGTATTCCTTCAGTCCATTGTCATCCAACACTGCCTCCATCCTTTACTTCCATGATATGTAATTCAAGTTTCCCTCGAGTGCATATTCGAGTCTCAAACCATTGAAAGACATTTTGATCTCCTGCTGGTCCCGAAGAATAACTCTGCAAATTTGATGTACCTGTTCAAAACAAACTTTGGTTCTTCTCTTCTATAGTGATTCCTGCTTCAATACCATGTATAAATTATCCATGGGGATTCAATCTGATCTTGTAATGTACTAAAACAAAATATTGGATCCTTCTACAATTCACGGAAACCAAATTCAATTGCACAATTGCATAACAAGTAAGAGAGAAATTATCAATTGCACAACACAAGATGTATATGGGGAAAATAACTGCTCAAAACCCCGCTATCTGTATATTGCATAAATTCAAGATCATGGAACAATACAATTCTATTTCTGTCACTGAGAAATCTCTGCACTTTGTTGATTGTCTCACTCTGATTTAGGCAAAATCGGTCCAATACTTAACCAATTCTCAGCCTCTATCTGACCAGCCTTGCTTATGCATTCTTGGAGGAATTGTGGCCTTATTAATTAGGAAATTCCCAAGAATTGATTGCGTAATTCCTTCAAGGCATCCTGATGACCTCATGCACGACCTATGAAATTTTCTAATATTACAATTGATAGTTATCTTCCCTTTAACCTCAACTGGGCCTTCCTTAGGACTGACATGCAACAACTATTTATAGTGAATTATCAGTTAATTGATTGAACACTAATTGTGAATTAAATCAGATTTAACTCACTTGACCTATCACTAACAAATCTCTCAGTTAGAACTATTTAAAATGATTTTAACTCAATTAATTGAGTTAACTAATTACAACTCACAAATAATTGTAACTAGACCCCCCAAAATAATGGGAAAACTCTACATGCCTCCTCTTTGAACCTCAACTTGAATTTACAAAGCTAACTAATTATTCTTGACTCAGTTAACTAATACAAGTTGTCATGTGATGGAATTAAAATTTCTCTTCGAATTTGATTAAGGGAAAATTAAATCAGAAGCCCCCTTGGGGTGCCATTTCTTGTTGCCATTTCAACATTAACTTTATCTGGGTTTTTTTTGGCGTACATTTTTAAATATAACTCCTGGACTGGCACTAATAGCTCTGCCATCTCTGCCAATGTGACAAACCCTAAGTATCAATTGTATAATAGAATATTCATAAAAATATAGGAGAATTCATTATATAATCCCACTAAAATAGAATGTCCCCACATGTACATTGACATGAAAACTCCTATACATGTGGTGTGGTGAATAAAATCCAGTTAGGTAAGTGATGGATTTGTATAAATAGGTCCTAGTTTTACCACATCTTGACCTTCACCAATACTTATAAAATAGGTCCTAGGTAAGTGATGGATATGGAGATTCAAATGGTAATGCACTAGACACATTTTTTGACCTAGTTTAGAATATAATGGCATGTGTTTGCTCGGCCATAATGTTAATAGCCAACAATGGAAATTATACCAATCATCGACATAATAATGTCGATGACGGTGTGGATCGCAGACTAAGGAGAAAATACCAGGCCTTGTTTTGAACTTGTCTTAGAGGGATCAAGGATTAATCCCAAATAAGTTGCAAGGTCAATAGAGGTACACATATGAATGTTAATCCAACCTCCTCGGCATTAAAAAATACACATTTTTTTTTTCACCATGCATAATACAATGATCCGGATTTAGAAAGCTACGCTACTTGGTTAAAGTAGTTGTGCATTTTTAAGGTTTTTTCTTTTGTTATGTGCCTTCCGCCCACATGACAACACTTCACCTCTCCACATTCTAGGCACATTATAGGGATTAGATGGAAGTGCTCTCCTTGGAGATATTGGAACAAATCCATGGACCTTCCGAGTGTTTAGAAAGGAGATATCTTCCGTGTATGAAAGAAAGGAAAAATGAGATAGGTGAAAGGGGATAAAGATAGGTGAAAGGAGATAGACGATGTTAGCCACCTATAATATTTTGTTATACTAAAAGGTGGCTAAGATATTTTTTGAGCCTCCAAGGAACAAATTTTATCACTAAAAATTGTTGGCTCTTGAAGACTCCTTGTAGGCCTCATGCCTTTGTCCAAAATCCTCATTTGCTGTCCCATTTTCACACTCAGGAATTTCTGCTGATTCCAACTGAAAGACTGCTGAAAGATCATCATTTCTCCTCTTCTCAAAACCTTTCATCTGCTCCCCTTTTTCTCCATCAAAACTACTTTGTTTTCATAAGTCCTCTTCTTTCCATTTATGAAAATTTCCCCTTTCATAGTTAAAAACTCACTTTTTAACTATTTCGGAACCCCCAAATCCATTAAAATCCTTGAAAATTCTCATAAAAAATCAAAGTTTTGTTGCTATAGACCTAAGCCCCTGGAGCTAAGCCCTAAACCACTTCCCCACCATACGCTTTGGGTCTGGAACCACTTGCTAATACGTTAAGGTGCTAATCGCATCGGAAGGAATCAAAGACGCAAGTCTTTGCCATACTCCAAAAGTTCCGATTGCGATTAGCCTTGCTGCTTAAGACCCCCGATCATATTATTTTCATATAACCCTGAGCCCGCCCTCGGTGCTTAAACCTTGTGAATATTTCATTTCCGACCCATTTTTCCTTTGTAAATTACAAAAACCCTCTTTTCTAAAGTTTTGATTTAATAAGCCAAAGTCACATGTTAAATATAAGATGGTTAGATTAAAAAGACCGATCGCGCAATCGCGATCGGAGAATCCACAATGGGTTGATCGGAAAGACCAGGCCCACGTTTTCGATTGCGATTGGCCTTTGATGTACTAAGCCCCGGGCCCTTTGCGTTCCATATATCCGAAGGCCCCGCAGGCGGACGCCTATCCTTTGTATATATTTTATTTCCGCCCTGATCCATTAAACCTTCGTTTATATTGAAAACTTGGGGTTTTGATATATTATAAGGGTTTCTGTCGGTTCGTTCTAAAAACTAATCTCCACCGTTGATCGTAAGCCGATCAAACGGCCAGCGCCTAATCGCATCGGAGTTTTCCATCGCATACACTTGGTTGCACCCGCCGATCGGCCATCCCCCGATTCACTCTCCGCCGTCGATCTGATCTGCAGATCGACGGACAACGCTTAATCGCATCGGAGTTTTCCATCACATGCATTTATTTTTTTCCCCCGATTGCTGTTCCTCCGATTCGCTCCCCGCCGTTGATCTAATCCTCGGATCCAACGGCTATCGCTTAATCGCCTCTCCCCTCTCGATTGCGCAATCGCATTGGAGTTTTTGTTTAAATCGCACTCTTTTCCTCATCCCTCCGATTGCGACTACCCTGATTCATTTCCCACCGTTGATCTGAATCTTAGATCGACGGTCTGCGCTAAATCGCATCACATGTTTCAAATCGGTGCATTTGCTCGCTACCCCCGATTGCGATCCTCCGATTGAATCTGGACCGTCCACGTGTCCAGATCGGACGGTCCAAAATCACTCCAACTTGTTCATCTCCCCGCTCTCCTTTTCGCCTCGTCTACGCAAATCTCCCACCGTTGGATGTTTTCATCTGATGGATACGCTCCTCCCCCGCCTTCTGAAGCAGTTTTTCCCCAAAAATGCAGGATTTCTTAAAAAATTGTTTTTGTTTTGCAGGTCCCAATGCTTTTTCCATTATAACAAAGGAAAATAAAAGCCGAGGGTGACGATCCTCTGGTCTTTCGTTTATCAAAGGGAAAGAGATATAGAGGGTTTGAAGACATGTTTCATCAACACTTCATAGGCGTTGATGCCATACGAGCCCAACGCGGC
This sequence comes from Pinus albicaulis, assembly GCA_034641835.2. Lineage (NCBI taxonomy): Eukaryota > Viridiplantae > Streptophyta > Pinopsida > Pinales > Pinaceae > Pinus > Pinus albicaulis. The sequence continues at coordinate 1,384,964,845 of CM076579.1, forward strand.
CCTGCACATCGACAAGACACTGTTTTATTAAAAACACAGTTGAAAGAGTATCAGTGTTGAAGAACAGAGCGCAGCAGAGCAGAAGATTGAAGACAAATTTAGGGATTACGGCTAAGATTGACTATCAAAAGCCTAATCCCAAAATTAAACACAGTTAAAGAAAAATCATAAGCGTTTAAACAGACAGAAAGGCTTCCACCGTTTCAACTAAAGGCGAATTAATTCCTCAGCTACCGTAAAGGCCACCTGTTGCCTCAAACCATTCAAACCAAAGGCTGAGTTATTGAAGAAAATCAGATATCCGCCTCCAGCACAGCTAGGGAGTTACTTCTGTAAGGAAACCAATGAATAAATATCCGCAGAGTTACTCCAAAACATGCACAGAGCCTCAAAGTCAAACAAAGCTTCCACCGAGCTTTGATATTTATTGTGAAACAGTTAATGTAGTGATCCACCTGTAAATTTTTCCCTCGAGCCTCTTAAAGGGCCGAGAAGTCTTCACTCTGCATTAACTGTCCTTGAGATATTTTGTTAAAATCTCACCTCCTCATCTTCCTATAAGTACTTCTACAGAAGATGAGAAATTGTTGGTTGCAGAACTTTGAAATACACTTGAGCCCGAGACTTCTATTTGTACATAGTGTTCACTAGCCCTTGAAGCTCTGTTTGTGCTAGAGTAGTTAGGTTGAATAGTGAAGATGATTGCTGAACTGAAACATTGGACTTGAAGATTGTAACTGGTTTGACATCAATATAAAAGCTGTTTCTTGGGATCCTGGTCTTTATCACTGGTGAAGTGCTTCTTTCTTTGTTAATCGCTTTCCTTCTATGTATGCCATATTGTTCATTTTCCCTCTGTAAAGAACAGTTTAAACAGGGTTAGGATTTTCTGTATAGCAGTAACCTTCTCTGGCTGAGAAATCTTTATCTTAATGTTTTCTTCAGATTTGTTTATTTAAGAATGATTAAATACAGTTTAAACAGTTAGGAATGTTGGCGTTCCCTCGTCCTTCTGTTTTCTCAAACATTGTTCTCGAATGTTATTTCCATTATTTGCTATTAAAGTTAGACTAGAGAAGATATGGTTTGCCCTGATTCCTAGATTCTTTTCTCCAAAGGCAGATTCTGAAAGTTTCCCTTGGTGTTGACTGAAAGCAGACTAGGTATAAAAGTACTTTATCTGATCTTAAGTTACACTCTGTTTTTCTTATGTGTTTTCATACTTTCTGAAGGTAATTATGTGGATTACTGGATTGTTTGTCAATTAAGATGCTTTAATAAGAACTTGCCCAAGAAGTCTATGGTTAGCCCTATCCTTGGTTGGTTTTAAAACAGTTACTTAAGAGGCTTTTCTTGTTTGGACTGACTATAAATCCTCTGAGAAATTATTATCAGTTTCCACCCCTCCAACATTTTAATGTTTCCATTTCATCATTTTAATCTCAATAATATTGTGGTATAGATGAATTTCACCTTGGATCACACTTGATGTTGTTGTTCAATTAAAGCCTAGATATGACTCCATAGCCCAATGGACTAAAAACCAGCGTTATATCTATCTATCTGCCAAAACTGTTCTATTTGCTTGCAACTTCTCACTTTTGAAACTTTTGCACTTAGGACTTTCCCCTCAAGTAACATTTCATGCTCAACCATCCAAAACAAAACAAAAACCTTGGCCTTCATAACTAGCCTAATATCATTACCTTAAGCTTTTCAAAGACAATATCCATCTTTGCACATATTGGAGAGATCCCTCTCCGAATTCAGGAGGGCTAGATCCTAGAATCCCAAAGTTTGGTTGAAATGATGTTAACTCTGTGATTGGACTCTCCCAATCTTGCTAATAAATTACAGAGACCTAACAGACGATATGTGGAGAAAGGACGTAGACGACACGCGTAGAGAAAGAAGAAAGGAGATAGTGTTAGATGACACATGTATAGGACACTAAGAGGAAATCTCCACCGTACAAGACGACGAATCTCTACAGTGTCGAAAAGAAGAACCTCATAATAAAACACCTATTGGCATAATTATAAGTGAAACACAAGGTGTCAAACTTGTGTAAGAAATTAGTGTACTGTTCAATATGATTGAAGGTTGTTAGAGGAGTTACGAGTTATCATTTATTTTTTTGACGAGTAATTTTACATGATGATGAATTTCTAAAATTAGATGAAGGTTATGTTTTAATCATTGACTCTAGATACATTTCGTTTTTAGACGAATTTCGTGGATAACTGGTGAGTACATCGGTTAGTACCCATGTATCTTGGTAGATGGGAGCTCGTCCATAAAATGACTAGCAATTCAACTATTGCAAATATGTAATCAATTGTGTATGAAGCAACTATTTTAAGAAATCAAGTGGTGTAAAACTCAATATGGATGGTTTTCGAGATAGTTTGACAGTTGTGGATCTAAGGAAGAATACCTCTTTTGTTGAAGAAGCAGGAGTATTCTTCTCATGAAGTTATGCGGCAGCTTGGGACATTGTTTAGTAATTGACTTCGAGAGATCCATGATTCAGGAGTTCAAGGGTGGAACTCGAAAATACAATTCGCTGACTACACCTTTACGAGGGTTATGAGGTAACTTGATGGAGTTTAGTCTATGCGATTTCGAAAATGTTCAATGAAGCTAATGAAGACTTTGTAGACATGAAGATCAAACACAAGTACTCATTAAGGGAGGGATTTGGAGATTTACCTCCTACTTGTCTTATGCACATTGAATAAGATTCATCATCATAGATGAAATTGTTGTGTGATTGTTAATTAGTTGGATTTGAGAGATTTAGTCCAACTAATATAGCCCCTACTTTGGTGTTTGGTTGAGATATTTTCTCAACTAGTTGATTGTAAGAAGAGATTTGATTTAGCCTTTTTGAAACGTAAAGATGCTTCAGTTGTTCTAGGTTTTGACTATCTCTAACATTTTTATTTGGTGCACCTCTATGACATTTAATATCTTGGTTAGATCAGAGTCTCCTCTTGACGATAAACCAAATTAGTTGGCTTGAAACGTCGACCCGAAAATTGTTGGTGTGATTAATCAAGGGAGATCTCTATTTCTAAACATTATGAATCACAAAAGCTTGAACTTAGAGAAGTCATTATTTATTTATTACTCCATAATAATTCCGATCACTATTTAGTAATTATTTTAATTAATCATTACTTTTTTATCACTAGATAAAGATTATTGACCATTTTTTTCCTTTTTTCTTCTCCCAAAATTAATAAATTACTAATAGCAATGAGATATTGGTTTGATCCACTAATATTTTATTATTTGACCATATCAAGATTTAACTTAGCATTTTATTATAAATAGAGGCTTTTCCTTGCCATTTACTCATGACCATTTTATCGTTATCGAACTTATGAGTATGTGTTTAAGTTCTATTAATCATCCATTTGTAGGGTGCAAGTGCAGGGTTTTCTAATATTTTATGAGAAGAATTGAAAGCGAGTGTTCCATTTTTGAGTACATTGTAATTGATGTCAAAGCGGGGGCAAGTGCACGATCAATCTAACACAAATCTCTTACATGATTTAAAGTGTTCTTGCTCTAAGATATCATGTGGCCTTGTGGAGTAGTGCTAGATCAAACGAGAGGCATTTGTGAAGGTTCAGCGGGTTTGTTTGAGGGTTTTGCTTGACCTGTTTGCAAGGATTGAAGGCAAATTGTTTGAAGCCCTAAAGAATCCTAGCCTTCTTGTGGTCACCAATCTATATGGCTCCTCAAACTAGTGAAGGGTTTTTCTTTGGTATACTTGATTTCATAGTATTTGAAGGCATTAATCTCAATGTTGATCACCATGGAAGAGGCTTAATTAGTCTATTCATGCGGTTATGTTTGACGTATCAAAGGAGGGCTTCGCTGGTTAATCAAAGGCAAATATCTGTGAAAAGTTATGAGCATAATGATTTTAATTACCCCAGTTATCTCTGCGATTTTAGAGGCAATTTTGAGTAATATATAAACCTTGAAAAATGACCTAAATCTCTGCGGTCTTTCCTCATTATCTCATTGATGTATGGAATCTGTTAAAGGAGTATAATCAATCTATGAGTCTCGAACCTCTTAGGGCTATTTTTCAAGACATTGTGGAAAAATCATTTTTCTGAGATTTAGTTATGTTTGGAGATACCTACAAGCTTGGTTGATGTCACCTAAAATCACACACAATAGAATATCGGAGACTTTGCATAAGTCTTGTTCCTATGGTTCATTGAAGGGTTAAAAATACGAAAAATAAAACTTTTATTCATACTTTATTAACATCTTAACATAAATATCACATAAACACAACTATATTATGCCGTAGTTTAGCTAGATTGCTTTTTCGCCCTGAAAATCATGGAAATTCCGGTAAGATTTTAAGAAAATCTGGCAATTTTTTTTGTAAATACACGTTATAACTATCAAGACCCAGATTCTGACCAATTTTGACCATCCAAGCAATAATTTTTGTAAATACACGTTATAACTATCAAGACCCAGATTTCGACCAATTTTGACCATCGAAGCAATTCCTCCGTCTAGTTAGATATCTCCCTATATTATACATAAGAAATATCAATATTTTATCAACTACATTAATTTAATATTTTGATTGAAAACCCTTCCCTACAACAAATCTATCAAATTATCCCAACCGCAGCATTAAACCTACTCCATCAATTTATTGAAAACCAACCGTTTTTTTTATTGAAAACCCTTAACCACAAACAAATCTATCAGATTATCCCATCCCAAACATGAAACCACCTCCATCCATTTAAAAAAACTAATAATAAAATACCGCCTACCGTTTTCAAAATCCGCCTTTCTTTTGTGAATACAAACCACTGTTTTTCAATCCCTTCTCTTCTATAAATACAATCCACTCTACTTCGATCCCTCATATCTTCTCTGGCGTTTTGGTTCAATTATCATTTCGATAAGTTCAGGTATTTTTTCTTAAACAGGTATGGAATTTTAAGTTTCTGTATTTATGTGCAAAAAATATTGACAGGCTCTTCGTTTTGCAATCATGGTCGTTAGCTTTGCAGTATTTAATTTGATTGATGTTTTCAGGTTTAATCCTCTGCAATATCCGGTTCGTGCTTTATTTTGATTAGGTTGTGATCTGTTTTCTGTATATAACCTTTTTGTGAGGGTTTCTGTGTTCTTGTCTCGAACCTTTATTTTGATTAGATTGCGATATTTGGGAGGGTTTCTGTGCCGTTGTCTCTGCCCTTTATTTTGATTAGGTTACGACGTGTTTTCTGTAGAAAATCTATGCGAGGGTTTCTGTGCACTTCTCTCGGACCTTTTTTGCGCATGTCTCGCTTATCAGAGAATTTTTTATCCCCATGTGAAGGATATATTGCCGTTGCTTTTGAAGAAACTTCGCGATTCACCAAATTTTTCATAACTTAGGCATTTCATTGTTTTTATATGCCTGAAAATTTTCTTTTATGTCTGATATTTGCTCTTTGTAAATTTTTCGTCATCTCGAGCTTGTAATAGCTTCGACTCATTGATATCTGTTCAATGCCTTCAAATTTATCCTGACGTTGTTCTCCTTTTATAGCTCAATCGATCCGTTGCTTTTATGCGGCCTTTTTTTCATATTTCTATTATGTTGTGATTTCAGTATTACAATGCCTTCAAATTTATCCTGACGTTGTTCTCCTTTTATAGCTCAATCGATCCGTTGCTTTTATGCGACCTTTTTTTCATATTTCTATTATGTTGTGATTTCAGTATTACAATTGCAATTGTTGATTTGCAGGTCTTCAGCAGTGTTATTGCGCTTTCAAGATGCAGATCTTCGTTAAAACCCTTACCGGCAAGACCATCACTCTCGAAGTTGAGAGTTCTGACACCATTGACAATGTAAAGGCGAAAATCCAGGACAAGGAAGGCATCCCCCCTGACCAACAGCGTCTGATATTTGCTGGAAAGCAGCTGGAAGATGGCCGAACCCTTGCCGATTACAATATCCAGAAGGAATCCACGCTGCATCTTGTCCTCCGTCTGAGGGGTGGCATGCAGATCTTCGTCAAAACCCTCACTGGCAAGACGATAACATTGGAAGTTGAGAGCTCGGATACCATTGACAATGTAAAAGCCAAGATCCAGGACAAGGAAGGAATTCCGCCTGACCAGCAGCGTCTGATATTTGCTGGAAAACAGCTCGAAGACGGCCGAACCCTGGCAGACTATAATATTCAGAAGGAATCTACCCTGCATCTCGTCCTCCGTTTGAGGGGTGGTATGCAGATTTTTGTTAAAACCCTCACTGGAAAGACGATCACTTTGGAAGTTGAGAGCTCCGACACCATTGATAATGTGAAGGCCAAGATCCAGGATAAAGAGGGCATTCCCCCTGACCAGCAACGTCTAATCTTTGCTGGAAAGCAGCTCGAGGACGGCAGAACCCTTGCCGATTACAACATCCAGAAGGAATCCACCTTGCACCTGGTCCTCCGTCTGAGGGGTGGCATGCAGATCTTTGTCAAAACCCTAACTGGTAAGACAATTACTTTGGAAGTTGAGAGCTCGGACACCATCGATAACGTAAAGGCCAAGATCCAGGACAAGGAAAGCATTCCGCCAGACCAGCAGAGGCTTATTTTCGCTGGTAAGCAGCTGGAGGATGGTAGGACCTTGGCTGACTACAACATTCAAAAGGAGTCGACTCTGCATCTGGTGCTTCGTCTAAGAGGAGGGATGCAGATCTTTGTAAAGACCCTCACTGGTAAAACAATTACTCTGGAAGTGGAAAGCTCTGACACCATTGACAATGTGAAGGCTAAGATCCAGGACAAGGAGGGAATTCCACCTGACCAACAGAGGTTGATCTTTGCCGGTAAGCAGTTAGAAGATGGTCGTACTCTAGCCGATTATAATATTCAGAAGGAGTCGACCCTTCACCTGGTGCTCCGTCTCCGTGGTGGCTTTTAGGTGGGCTTTTATGTGTCAGTGATGGTCTGATGATGTTCAGTGGTCGTGCTGCTTGTCGTGAATAAATACTGTTTATGTTTCATTGTCTGTGCTGTTAAGTGTTTAGTCTCTTAGGTTATTATTTCTACTTTGTTCGTTGGTCAGTTTAAGCCACTACTGGTTACCTTGTTAGTAGTGCTATGCTATTTAATAAGGACTCTGTTATCTGTTATGTGAATCAGTAGTGCTATACTATTTAATATAAGGACTCTGTTATCTGTTATGTCAGTCTGCACTCTTATGTGTTGAAGTGAATGTAGCTGAAAATGTTAGAAATTTTCGTTGTGTTGAGGTGAATGTAGTTGAAAATGTTAGAAATTTTCTTTGTGTTATTTTTCTGGAAACTACATGCCAATAATCTTTGGTGAAATTTGAGTTAGGCTCTGAAATTAGTAAATTTTAGCATTCATTGGCTTCCGTCTCCTGTCAATAGTTTGGATATTCATTGGCTTTGTTAAGGAAAGTTACTGATTTTTTGTAATCATTGGCTTTCGTATCCTGTATCTAGTAAGTAGGGGAGTAGGAGATACGGATAAGCTGTGGTTATATTTTATGAAGATTTCAACAAATTATATGTTTTGCTTTTGCTTCAATAATGTATATACTATAGTAGAAGAAATTCAGTGTTTGCATATTCCCTTTAATTCAATAATAATGGAAATACCCGGCAAGAGATTGTTGTAGGGGAGTTGGAGATACGAATAAACTGTTGTTATATTTTGTTGGAGTAATCACTGCACTGTTATGGAATCCATAATTTCCACTTTGGGGATCCTAGTTATCGGTTTGGAAGCGAGTAGTCTTTAGTGCGCTTTTTTGAACGCTTTTACGGTGTAATTTCTCTAAATTTTGGCAGGAATTTATTGAAAAAAGAAGTTTGATTACTAACTTTGCACAATCGAAGTGCCCTAGAGGTCTTAGAGGGCGCTGAATCCATATTTAGATTTAAAAACCAGTTTGAATAACAAAAACCAAGATTTTACCTCAAAAATTTTCATCGGATTCCGACATCTGAAACTTCAAAAAGTCGCACTAAAGTCGCACTAAAGACAACTCTGTTTAGAAGTTTACCAACACTTGCGACTTTTGGTGTAACAACAAACCTCTACATGGTATCAAAGTCTAGACCCAGGTTTGATTTCCCAGAGCTGCGATTGAGGGAGGGTGTTGGAGTAGTCACTGCACCTCTATGGAATCCATAATTTCCACCCTGGGGATCTTAGTTACCGGTTTGGAAGTTTACCAACACTTGTGAGTTTTGGTGTAACAGCAAAGCACAAATATGGATCTAGTTGAAGAATAATTGCATAAACTTGCCAAGTTGAAAAAGAAAAACAATTAGAATTGAGAACGAAATTGATTCTTCAATATTAGTTTTGTATTAAATACATAAAAGCAAGTAAGTTAAACTTAGTTGTACATGCAATAACTATGGATAGTTAAAGCTCACTGAAGCTAAGTGTGCTTTATGTTATGTTAATGTGAATTAAGTGTGCTTTATGTTATGTTAATGTGAAGATGCACCACATGCAAACAATAAGTTAATTAAGCAAGTGCACATCACATGCAAGCAGTAAGTTAACTAAAGCTAATTTATGTACATGTACACCAACACCCCCCCTTAAGCATAACTTAGGTGAGTGTGATGCAAAATGAATGAGTCTCGGCAACACGGCCATTTTAAGTACCCATATACAATGTGCATAAAAAAAGAGGAAAGAGGGAAAACCCAGTGTGAAGAAACCCCCCCCACCTCGCCCTCTCAAAATATAATGTAAAAGTAGAGAAAAGACAACTGATAGGCAATCGTGTCTTTCACCTCGAGGCGATCTTGCAAAAATTGAAACATCTGCTCAGTGAAAGTCTTGGTGAAGATATCGATAATCTGTGCGAAACTTGGACAGTACTGAAGACCGATGATCCCATCTTGGATCTGGAGGAATAAGCTTCATTTTTTGAAGTAGAGGTATCAACTCCTATGTTTGGATCAAGGACTGAATTTCCTTATACATGGTTGCATGCCAATATGGATTCCGTGCAACTTTTTCATGCATTTGATGATCAAATTCATGTCACTACTACATAAAGGGGGGTTTTAAGACAATATTTAAGACAATTTTTGGGTAAATTGTCTTAACTTAAGACAAAAGAAAACTTGTGTATTGTCTTAAATATTGTCTTTAAGCGGGTGTCTCAAATTAAATTGTCTTAAAATTAAATTGTCTGAAAATATTGTCTCTATAAAGACAATACATAACACAAGCATTTTTGTCTCTCAAGAGACAGTTTCAATTTTGTCTCTCTAGAGACAATAGTAGCACTACAACACAAAAGGGGGTTTTAAGACAATTTTTGAGTAAATTGTCTCAAATTATTGTCTTAAAATTTGTCTCTATAAAGACAATAGTTGGAATTAAAGACATATTGTCTTTATGGAGACAATGTCTTTAATCCTATCTATTGTCTTTATGGAGACAATGTCTTTAATCCTATCTATTGTCTTTATGGAGACAATATAAAACAATGAATCCAGAAAAATATCTCACCATTAAAATAAATCAATATAAAATTATTTAATTAAAAAAAATCTACAATATCATTGAATAATTTATATTAGGGTACAGTGGAATCGAACCACCAACCTCCTGCATGGTAGGCGCTCTTCCATTGAGCTAGCACTCTTTAAAGAATTATGTGAGGAGTTATGACAGTCTTTGAAATTGTATAATAGGCATTGATTTTTAATAAATGTTCAACACATAATGGCATAATGTGATATGAGATTCTAGCAAGCTCAAACACAAAAATATTATATGGCCGCAATTTTTTTTTCCCAATTGCTCAATTTGGTGACTCACCAAATATGTACAAAATAATTCACATTTTTACAATATAAATACAAATGAAGATTTTTTGACATACAATACACGTGATATTTGTGGCTGAATGGACTAATCATGTACATTATTTATTCTAGTTACCCAGAAAACAGGCGCCAATCACCATGTTGTACCAGAGTAATATGATCCTGGTCTTGAGATTACCATAAATAGCACTCCATTATGATAATAAAGCCACCTTTCTAGTTGTGTTTAGTTCTGACATAGCGCAGCCCACCAAACACACCACAATATTTGGAGGTAGACACTGTTTCTCTCTTTAGACCCATAAGAAGGTTATTTTCCTGCACAGTTTTTTTTTTCAAATTGATAAATGTAGGTAATTTACAACTATAGTCTACTGCTATATAAAGCCAGGCCACATGCAGCTTCACTGTTCAGTAGCCTTCTCATGAACAAGGCCTAAAATCAAAAATTGTGATATCGCAGGGCCTAAACTATTAGCCAACATTCTCCGAAATCTCCCAAAGGAAAAATTGTTGTTGGCTCTACTGCTAAGCTTCAAAACATCACAAATATGTTCTTTTCGTGAATCTCTATTATCCTGTAGCTTCTTAACAGCTTTATTCCTCTTGTCATGAAACTGTTGAATGCAAACATGTATCTATGATTAATCTGTTTAGTAATCAAAGTACATCTAACTTAGTTTGGCATGCTTCAATTTACCATCATGAGAACAAACAATTTACCCTCATGAAAACATGTCTCTATGATTAATTTTTTTAGTGATCAAAGTACATCTAACTGATTTTGGCATGCTTCAATTTACCCTCATGAGAAGAAGAATTATATCACAACAAAGGAAATAATCTAGAACAAGAATCATGTTATAGAAGTCATTACCAAATGTTTGATATTGTGACACATAATATTAAAATAATTTCAATAAGTTGTGCTCTTTATCAAATAACTCGTCCAAAACAGGTGGTATGTAAATAAAAGAAAGGAAAATGCTTTAGGTGGGTCAAACTCTATCCAAAATTGTGTAGGGGGTAAGGATAAAACAAGGGAAAATACATTGAAGTTTCAACAAGTCCCAACTTTAATTGAAAATTGCAATGAGGAAAACTTACAAATAATGTTCCCCTTAGTTTGGAGATGTTCATTGATGCGTGTTCATTGATGCAAACAAAAAACAAAATTCTTAAGGAAAGTAGGGCTGGAAGAAAAAAGTTGCATTGTTTCACTATGCTAGAAGATATAAAGCTTTTTACAGCTTCTATTGAAAAAAGACAGCATTAGAGGCATTCACATGCTAAATGGATTTTTAAAATAGCCTGCAAGTTAGTATACAATCCTAAAAATCCCTGAAATAGACATATCCTTAATGGCACCTAGCTTTTTTAGTGGAAAATCAACATTAAAAATTCTACTTAATGTGTGGAAACTGGAAAACACTAGACATCAACTGAATTACTCAAACCCAAAAGGATCATGATAAATCTAAAGTATAGAATCACCATAAAACTCACCTCACTAGAACCTGATGTAATCCTTTGATGCTTTGAATTTGATTGGAGAAAATCCATTTGTATGTATTCTAGCTCAGCTTGCAATTCTGCTTCAATCTCAACCATTCCAGTGACCTGTTGTGCAGGTTCATCAGTGATAACACTTACAGCAGATTCATTAGCTTGAAAGGGGGTGCCCACAGAGTTGGGATATTCTTTTTCTAACTTCCAATTTGTAGCTGCTCCTGGATGTTCTTGTTGATATGTGTAATTTTCAGCATGACAACCCTTGTGCATTTCACTGTCTTGCAGATAATCCTTTCTTTCATCAAGCTGTCTTTTTAATTCCTGAACCAAGCCTATTGTCTGATGTAATAATAAATTTAACTTGTCAATTTCACATTTTCCGGATGAAATCATGAACATAACACCAATCCCAATTTCATAACTGAACCATAACGCACCTTCCAAATTCAGCGTAGAAAATAGCAAGCTGCATCAAGATTACATCATTGTATAAGCTCTTATAGTCATGCAAGCCCTTATTTTTAACTTAATAAAAAAATAATTCAATGGAGTTAGCTCAGTGTGACACCCTTGTAGCTTGACTTGCACAAAAAGCTAATTATAAACAATAATCTACAAACAAATTAATCTAGCCATACAAAGAAAATTAACTAGAATTAGCACAAGCAATACAACCACTACCCAAAGAGCTACACCAACTTGCTACTAGGCATTGATGACACATATGATGTACACAACAAGCCATGACTGCATCGTCAACTCATTCAAGACAGATTGGGCACTCTCCTCATTCACCGTTACTAATTTCTTTGACCACTTCTTCAATGTAAACTTTTGAACGTATAGAACTAGAATCTCCATTAACACACATTTAGCTTCCTAGAAGAAAACGCCTTGCCTGCTTATACATAGTAAGGCAACTATAAATAGTTAGCAACAATGGCTTTAGTAACATACAGAAAAGGGGTGTGAAATGTTTAACTTTAGCAAGAGGAAAGAAAATGTTGTATTTGATGAAATTTTTTGTCTAATATAAAGAGAGTTCCGTAAAAATGTTGTGGTAAACACAAGTTTGGGTTTAAATTATAAATTTAGCTAATTCAAAATCAAAGAAGCTTTTGAATAATTAAAAAGTAGCTATTGGCTGGCTAGATGACCCTCCCTAAAATGGCCATTACCTCAGCTAAGTAAACCTTGCTGAAGAAAGGTCCTTGCCTTATCTATAGTTTAGGGCTCTTCCTTTCACCAAGGAAAAGGGGTTTCCTTCTCCTGGCTATTGTCCCATAGTGGTTTGGAGTTTTGATACCATAAAGGTGTACCCAACAAAAAAAATGATTTTTTTAGAGAAGTGGAAGATCATTACAAAATGTTTATAACATAATCCTTGTGAATGAGGACTTGTGGAAGTCTTGTGATGGATGGAATCTCTATACAAAAGTTCAGTCTAGAGATATCTTTCCAACAGAGAGTTTTTGGCATCAGCTCTACTTGATTTCATATTACCTAGGACTTGAATTCCACAAAAATCCAAGAAGAAATCTTCAGTGAGATATAAAGGATTATAAAGGAATGTATGAAAAGTATTAACCATCATAAAAAATAAATTGAATTATGTGCTCTGCTGCATATACAAACAAGATGCTGAAGGGAGGATAATTACACTGCAAGAAGTGCAGACGATGGGTGCTCTCAGTCAACTCTTTGACTATCGTTGTCATTGTAACACATGAGGGTGTGAATTGTATCAACTCTGTATATGTATGTCATTGTGAATTATATGTTCTGTTATATATACAGACAGGATGCCTGATGATAATTGCACTGCAAAAAGTGCTCAGGGTGGGTAATGTATCAACTCTTTGTATATGTGTCTGTCATTTTGAATTATGTGCTTTGTTATACATACAAACAATATGCCCAAGGGAGGATAATTGCACTAGCTATTTATCATCTTTGTATATTGATTCCATTGTAATACATCACGGTGAGAATTCTATCAATTCTTTATATATGTGTGTGCCATTGTGAATTATGTGCTCTGCTACATACATACAAACAAAAATTTATCATCATTGTATATTGATGCCATTGTAATACGTCAGCATGAGAATTCTATCAGCTCTTTGTATATGTGTGTCATTGTGAATTATGAGCTCTACTATATACATACAAACAAGATGCCCAAGGGAGGATAACTGAGCTGCAGGAAGTGCAGAAGGTGGGTATTTATCAACTTTTTGTGTCATTCTAATTCTGTACTATACAGAGGGTGTGTATTTATCAACTCTTTGTGTGTGTATTGTGTAATTGTAATGACGTACTAAATTTAGATGGTTAGCTGGGACTTGTTGAATATAAATGTTAACACAAACCCATTTAAATCAACATATGGATCTGAAATATTGAAACCTGCGATATGCAACTTCTAGGTACATATGGTACTAAGGTCAGATAGATAGGTTTAGTTGTGTAGTAGTGTTGAATGGGAGGTGATCTTGTCCTTAATGAGTTAATGGTTAAGAACATGTGTTTCCTTCTAAAAGGCCACAAGTTCAAATGCAAAAGAGGGTAATAGCATGTGTTTCCTTCTAAAAGGTTACACAAGTTCAAATGAAAAGGAGGGTAAACAATATTTACTCCTCCCTTGATTTTAACAGTAACTTAATTAAAAATTAAAAAATGATTCTGCGAAGATTTTCTAATCATGTTTCCCTAATGGATTTTTAGTGTTTAAAGTAAAAACAGCTGTTGTATTAGTGAGAAATTCCTTGTTTTATATCCAAGTATCCTATGCAGAGAACTGGTAGACTAGTAAAATTGAGTTTTCAGAAAAAGAATTAATGGCATGGAAAAGAGAATTTGACATGCATAATGGAAAAGAGATTTTGACAATCATACTTGGATCTTTGGAAGTAAGAGTTCCAGTCTGAGCAAAATCACAGTTCAAACTTTTCTAGCCTGCAGATTGATAGTATGCATTCATGGCATAAGCAGCATGAGATGCCATTGTATTTGGTAAATAACAAAGACCCCCTTGTTGAATAGGCCTACAGTCAATGCCCTGCCCACAAGCGTAGTCCAAATTTCCTTTCAAAGATTTTTCATCAACACCGGGCTTAGCAATGCACCAAGCTTTCCCTATAGGAGGAGCTGCAACAAGACCACCAGCGCATGGAGTAGCAGGAGATTGACCTGCACTCTGCCACATTCACAGGTTCAATTAGAAATAACAGCTATAGTCTCAATGCAATTAATAACTATGTCAGAGTTTCTAGCCTTCAAAACAAACCACAATCAGGACCAACACAATAAGGCCGTTCTGTACAAACTCTGTGAAGAGCTGAACTTTCAGTGAATACCAACTGCACATATTATGAAAACAAAGAAGCAGAAAAAGAAGAAATTTCTTTTTAAAAAGAGAGTCCATACAGGTGCAATGGTTTAACAGAATAGTGGAATAACCTGTTCAAGTGTATTTTGGGTCATTAATACACTTGAACAGGTTATTCCACTATTCTGTTAAAGAAATTTCTTTACCTGAGATCGTAGCAAGCCCACATCATAAGCCATTGTCAAATCAGTTTTAAAGAGCCCAAAATTGCGCTCCGAGTTTGGTCCGGGCTTCAGGGCCTCGTTGAAGAGACCAAAAATATAAATATCAATGGACCGATTAGGCATCATGGGGGTCCCTGTCATGGAGGTCACATGCTTGATAAAATTACCATTGTAAGCAATTTCATTCTGCAAGCTAGCACCTGTCTCTGAAGGATCCCCTGCAGATGGCCATCCCGTTTCTGCCACCACTATATCAATATCTGTGTAACCTAGATATTTCATGGCCGAGTACACTGCATCAAGCTGAGCATCAAACATGTTCGTATATTTGAGGCCAGTGTTTGTGTCATAAGACCCTTGGTTGGGCTCAAAGAGTGCATAAGCTAGGGTTTGATCTGTGGGGTCACTCTTATAAGCAAAGTAAGGATATGGGTTGATCATGAAAGGGGCTCCTATCTTTTGCAGGAAGTCAAGCAGGGCTTTCATGTCAAAACTCTCACTGAAACGTCTAGCAAATGGGGGTGCAGATGTAGAAAGTATGGCCATAGAATGAGGTGTAGGGACCTTAAATTTGCTGATCGAGTGAAACATCAACAAAGGCAGCGTGTAGGTTCTGCAAAGCAGGAAGGAGCTGAGAAATCAGAACCCTATCTCCACTGAACAGAACCTCATTCCCTACTGAGATCCCAATTATATCAGTAGTAGGGGCAAAAGGAACAATGTTGTTCTTAACCCAATTCTGTGCTACAGCCAGCTGGTTCAGAGATGGGATTTGGTCATTACTAAGACCTACAAGTAACCCAATTCTTGTGTTAGCAAAGGCTTGAAGAATTGCAGGATCTGCTCCATGTATTCTCAGCTTTGAAATAGTTTTGCTCTAAACCAGCTTTGCTACTGCAGATGGGGGAGGAATATTGTCTGCCGTCTGTCCATAGTTGACACCCAGAGCTGGTGAATGCTCCACCAACATCCTACGTCTGCCTATTCTTTCTATAACAATTCACATAAACACAAAATAAAGTGAAAAATAGAGATGAAAATAACAGAACCATGTGAATACCCGTATTAAAAACCAATAACCATGAGAATGCCATTATTAAAATTTGCATGTAACAACATGGCCAGACCTAGCAATCCCAAACATACACAAATATAATGACACCAAAATTACATCACAACAAACATCCGAAACAATTCCATGCTATTAGTTAAGCCACCACTGCAGGAAAAGCATATTAACATAATCATACCAGTAACCAGTATTAGAAATCCTATAAACAACACAACAGTATGAATACCTACTCATACAAATTTACAGACCCACAACAGAATTTTCAAATCTTGTCCACAGCACAATCATGTGAATACCAACATTTTCAATCACATCAATATCCTTCAGATTTATATAAACACTAATAATCATACCAACAAAGAGCATGCACCAGACAATGGCTGAAGAAGGGTTACAAGTTACAACTGCTGAATTACAGACAAATAAATCTTGAAGGCCATCCAGTATCCATCAGCATTCATATGCTGTAAATATCGAGTGACCTCTACCATTCTATGTCTCTAAATAAAAAGGAGGATTACCTCTGCATGGGATGCAATATATGAAGAGTGGAAGCAACATTGTAATTGCACATACTCTTACTATGGCCTCCATGCTACGAAATGTCAGTGATTCAACTCCTCTGCTCAGCTATCCAATTCTGATCAACTCCTCCCCCTTCCAATAAACAACCTTATTGATAGCATAACATAATTCACGCCTCTTCCTTTCGGCGTTCCCTTGCACCTCCCGGTGCAATTGCTAGTTAATGTTGATAGCAGACAACATGTGATGGAGGGGGAAAGAAAGATGCCTGATCCCGTGACTAGGTCCACATGTCACATTTTCGATTTCAATGTCTAAGCAACCAGAAACGATCGATACACAATCATCTCCTGCGATATCATGACATAAATCCTCCATGAAATCTTTATTATGCACATACTATTCTTAAAAAATCTACAATACCATGTGTTAGAGAATAATTTCTTATGTTTATTGAAATTATTCAATTAAACATGTGTAAGGATCAATTTACAAAGATCGTTGTTTCTCAATACCAAGATATTCAAATTTTCTTGTAGGTTGGAGTCTATAGGAATTAGACATAAATACAATTTTTCTTGTCCATTCCAATTTATAGAAATTACTCTTCACAATTTTAAACATGTTCAAACTTTCACCACAAATGTTAACATATCTCTAGAGCATAAAACCCAAATAAAAAAGAATTAAACCTTATGTGCCGCGTAGAAATGTGATTTCATGGACTACTATGATTAATGGGTATGCTCGGGAAGGAAGAGTCGATGATGCACGAGAACTGTTTAACAAGATGCCCAGGAGAGATGTCATCTCTTGGAATGGATTCAGCTATGATAAGGTTTGGCTGACACAAAACTAAGACTGTAATCGAACTCAGGTGTAACAGAGCAGATTAATATCCTCGCTGCCTCGGGTACCTTCAATCCTTAAGAAGGGAAACCCTCACTAGTGGATATAGGAAGTAGATCAAGCACTTGTGCTTAAAACAATCTGGTCACTGTCACATAATTTGCATCGGAGCACCATGTTTTGCCTCTGCGTAGGGTCTGCTCACCGTACCCTGGTTGAAACGAAGGGTTTCGTAGAAATAATGAAGTCTAAATACTCAGGAATGACATTTCAGCACTAAGGACAACTTCTGCGGCAGAGACATTTGACAAATTGCGATTTGGTTATGAAATCTGTCACAAAGAGATGTATAAATTAATGGAAAGGCAAAAGGGGGAAAAGGAATAATCCTTCTGTGGAAAAGAAGGTATTGGTTGCAAGAGGTTGGTGGAGTAGCAGAAAGAAGAGAATCTGCTACTGTAAAGCTAAGAAATCAATGGCATCCCTGTAAAAACAAATTCAAAAGCAATGGTTATTCAAAAGCAATGGAATGCCAACGGTAGAAGAAATTTACTTTTTCCTAGAGGATTCCTCATATTGAAGTTCTGAGTATTATGATGTGACTGCTTACAGTGGATGCTCTCTGGTGTTCAAACTGCTTGAGAGCAAGAGGATACCATAACATATTGGAGTTTTAGCATCTTCCAGTCTAAGAAAAACTGAACACTCATACAGGTGTGACTGGACTGCTCATCTTTGCAGGCCTGTGGGAAACTTGATGGCAGAGGTAATTTTTTATTGTTTGAAGAGAAGCTGCAAAAATTTGCAAAGGTACATGTAATAGGATGCTGTAGAAGATTTCCTTTTTACTTCCAACAGAGCTCTCTGGAGCGTTATCAATCTCAGGTCTGACATGTACAAAATCTAACTGGACTCTTTCAAATGAGTAATAGAGTAACATTCTCTGCCTTTTTAGAAAAGAAGAAAAAAATTGAACACTTGTTTCTGGGGTACTCCAGCATGTGATGATGCTGCAGTTGTTCCACTGTCGCTCTAGGGTACTCCAGCATGTAATGCTGTTGCAGTTGTTCCATTGTTACCGTGATGTATTGCTACATAACATTTGGGTAATGGCCAACTATACAACATGGAACAAGAATAGAAAATTAGCCTATTTTTAAAGACTTGTACTCCATCTTTAACAAGGTCAGGATTGCTTTCATAGTAATTATCAGATGCATCATGAAGTTTGTTGGCACCCAAAAATTCTCTAGAAAAAGATTTATGGCCCCTTGCACCATTTATGGCCCCTTGCAAGATTTATGGACTTCCCCTTGCACCATGAACAGAGAGTTACTTGTCAACTCTCCAACAATTCAACTCATCCCAAACAGGCTATACAAGAGTGAAAACAGTGTTTGTAAAACAGGCCTCCACCATGCAAGAGTGATAAATATCCACATCTTCCTTTTGAGATATCTAGACAAAGAAACCTTCAGAAGAATCTAAGCAAGGACATGATTGTTATGGCCTATGGACTAGTCATTCCAAATCCTGAACCAAATAATGATCAAGATGGTCTCACCCCTAAGGACCATAATCATCCCTCGCTAGATGGGGGGCTTATCCCAGCCCAATTTAAAATATAACGCTCATTTGTAACCCAGACTATTAAGAATTGGAATATGACAACAAACCACTGGAAAAGAACTTGTAGTTCATCAGCCTGCCTTTTTCTCAAAAGGATAAATAGAATGCTAAAGGACATTTATCCCCTGAGAGAACAAATTAAATTGAAAGGTCACAACTTAAGGAAGACTTTCACCTAAAACATTCAGTTAAGTTTAATTTTGAAAAATGATAAAAATATTATTTCCAATACTGTCTCTTCCAAGATTAGTATCAATCCTCTACATAATTGGTATAAGTATAGGGTGTGAAATAGTAAAAAAATCCTTTGTCAGGAATTGATGGGTACAAAATGGTTCAATCAGAAACCAACTTTAGATGCAACAATGCAATTATAAATAAAGTTTTGGGACTTTATAGAATTTATACTTGCTTATACAAGCCTTGAACAAAATCTGGAATGCCCCTCTAGATCCAAAGATCATTTTTGTATGGTCTTTGTTGCATGGTAGCCTTTCTCTTGCCCAACACATGTGATATCTAATAATAGCCTTTGCACGTGGATTTCTATGGCCAAGTTGTAACTAATATCTTTTTTTATTTTCTAGGAAGGAAAAAGCTAAAAAGTGGCTTGGAATTGAGCCATGGATCTCTATGGTCACTTTTCAATAGGTCCACTTACTTGGAAGGCCACATTGTTGGGAAATAAAAGAATATGAACTATTATGTGTGGACAATTATTTTAGTCACTGGAAATATTGTAACAATATTAAATTCAAGAGTTGAGATATTGATCAAATTTTTCTTGAGCTGACAACGAGGAAATCATGTATAATTTATGTCTGCAGAATGAGGAGTTGAGATATTTACCAAATTTTTTCTTGGGCTGATAAAATGGTTTTCATGTATAATTTGTGTTCACAAACGGAGGCTCAAGTTCACTAGTTGACCATGGACTTAAACATCTTTGCCAAATGGATTCGACAAAAACTTGGGAAATACTCACAATTACAAAATACAAAGTTATAAATATAATTTGACACATGCCCAGCAGAGGTCAAATGGAGTAAGTCTAACTTGTTCAAACTTGGTCAAACCGAGTTTGACTCAAGAATATGATGAAAAAATCACTTAGGATCTTATCAGAGTCAATCTAAATAACTCACAAGTTTCACTCACAGTCCTAGTAACTATACTTCCATGCTCTTTAGTGGGTGGGATTCTCCTCAGTCACCCCCCCCCCCCCACTTTCAAGTACTCTTTAGATGCTCCAAATCAATTCCCACTATCTAAGTATGATATGAACAAGGTGATTGGACAGGCTCTACAGGAAATACATCCAACTCAGTTGAATCACATCCCCTGAGTGTCTTATACCCAAGATGGCTTTCTATTTGAGCACTTCATGCAACTAAAAGAGATGAATGTAAAACCTAAATATACATGGAAAAACTTGTTGCAGACCTTCAAGATCCCTTTTGGAAATTTTTTAGTAGGCTCTCACTCAGTTTGGGTTGAAACCAATCACCAAATTCGATGCCTTAATGGGACTTTCCAGCTATAACACTTGGAACACACAAGGTCAAAGGAGAATATCCTATCTAGATGTCCTATTTGTGAGAACTAGAATTTTTAATACATTACCAAGAATCAGGTGGCTCCCTCTCTAATTTCTTCTATTATCCATACTAGCAAGCCATAACTACTATTCATGAGAAAAATTGTCAAGACTGGATCACCATCCCTACAGGGACCACCAAACAGTCTCCTTTGATTGTGCTATAATTTCAAGATGCCATGGAAGTCCTGGAATAGTGATTCCTCAACTTCTTGGTGAGTAGTGTTCGGTCTTTGTACAAGCAGATGAAAGTTGCTACTGTTTTTCCCAATATTATCACATTGAATTTACCTATCAAAGCTACTCCACAGCTTTAGAAATCAAATAAGTTAGTCTTTTTTGCAAAATGGGTTTGTAAGTATGCAGCTCAAATCCATATACCTTTAACTACATCATTCAAGGGTTGTGTGATAAAGGTAGGACAAAAGAAGCTTCAGATTTCTATAAAGATATGCTCTACAAATGATTGTTTCCTAATAAGCACATTTATAATGAGTTTGTCAACAATATTTCACTTGAAAGAAGACTACAGGATGCCAGTAAAGCTCCTAAAGACATGGTAGATCATGGCATGGTGCCTAATTACATCACTTATAGGATTGGTATGGATATGAATTGTAATAAAGGTAGGCGGTGGGAAGCCTCCAAACTTCTTTGTGACCTTCATGATAAGAGCCATTGCCTTGATGAGTTACCTTACAGGAGATTGGATAATGACTTCAATTTGCTGAGCATGCAAGGGTTGCATTTGATGAGATTTGAGAGTTTCTCTGTTGAATTTTGTAGCTTGGGAGGTACTCCACATCGCTGGGTACTTGGCTTGTGTGAGTTGGAAACACAAAAGCTCTTTAAGGACAAAATACCCAAGCGGGGGGGTCTTGCACCCAAAGCAAGCATGGTTACATGTGTGGCACCCTTAATTGAAATAGGGGAAACTAATACAAGTTGCAACTATGGGAGCATTGTTAAAATGAAGGAAAAGACTTTTGTATTTATATGAGTGGGATAAATGACATAAAAGTTCAGGTCAGCTTGGTTTGTAGGCATTCCCTTTAAGGGCTGATTGTTGCACCCAAATAGTATATAAATAGAAGAGGGTTTTGACTTCATTTGGCACATCACAAGAGAAACACATCATATGAGAATAATTTTTGAAGTAACCACAGCCTTTAGGAGCCTTTTCAAAGGATGAAGGAGCTGAGTTTCTTGTGTCTTTTTTTGTGATTGGTACAGGCCAAGTTTGGGTAGTTGGTGGCTGAGGTTGAGGGTAGTTTTGTCCTCACTTTTATAATGTAATTCTCTATGAATCAGGCTGAACATTTCTGTGCATGTTACAGGAGGGTTGAAACCCTATATCAGATATGGAGAGAGGTAGATAACCTTGGAACAACATGTATTAGGCCGGGTTACAGTGCAGTGAAGGGAGGCTTGAAGAGGAAGGGTTTCATGGGTTTTGATGGATATTTATAGGCCGATATATGGGCTAGTGTATTTTTGAACAAATGCCCTAACCAAAGGGCCAAAAACTAAAGATTTGGTGCATAGTATGAGTAGAATTAAGGCAGTGGAAGTCATCCATTGCAGAGGTATGTTTGTTTTTCTTCCATGTTGATGTGTTTCTAGGTGGTGAGGTATTTTGGAAAGTTTGTGTGGGCAGCTTAAGCAGAGGTTGGAGGGCTATTCAAAGATACCCTATTGTGCCTTAAGTTCAGTCCTTGAGGACTACAAGGCTGATAGGAGAGGTGGAGTTATTGGAGCTTAAAGGTTGATCCTTTGAAGGAGAAAAGGACAACCAAGAGGGCTTATTGTAAAGCCCCAGTTCACTATATTGCAAAGGTCATATTCAATGGAAAGTAGGCAACCTCCATTGCCCTAAGACTTGTCTTTTGTGGAGAAACAGTGGAGAAAGTAGTGGGCACAAGGAATACCCTATCTGTTGACATCCTTAATGAACTAAGGAGCAACTAGAGCATAGAGTTGGTTGAACCTGTGTTCAGTGACCTAAAGAAGTTGTGTTGACTGATAGAGGCAGATTGTTGAGATGCAAATTGGGAAGCAAAAGGACCAGCATATGTGTTAGGAAGCAAAAAAACCAACACTACATCAGCAAGTACGTCAGTTGTACTTTTCTCATGACAGATTGGTTATCATAGATTTTTTATTTTCTTGTATCAAGTTGATTGTAAAGGGCCATGATCCTTGGTATGGGAGCCGTAGACTATTGTATTAAAGATTGTTTATATAACAAAGTTGGGTTTGAAAAATTTGTGTCTTGTGTATATGTTGATTCACTGCTAATGTTTTCCACTGTGCAAAGTAGTATTGCTGTGGCATTAGGGTGTGTTCGTGTCAGAGATTGTAAGACCCAAACCAGATTATTGAGTGCCATGGGAAATCAACAATTCCCAGCTAGAGAGACCATCAATGGTATCATGCATAAGTTGGGAATGTTTCTGAGGTTCAAGAATCATTTTCCAAATTTGGGAATGTTTCTAAGGTTCAAACGATCTATCATGTAATGTATTTGTTTTACCTTTTAATATATGCGTTTTTTTCTTGTAATGAACACATGCACATGTAAATGCATGCACCCACAAGTGTGTTGTGAGAGAAAACTGATGGGCCAACTTGAATGGTTGGGTACTTTAAGTTTCATGAAAAATGTTGAGATTCATTTCTTGGGAGGTACTCCAAACCCTAGGGGATAGGGTTGTGGAGGAATTGACATCACAAAGTCACTTGTGGGCTAAGAACCCAAGCTTGGAGGTTTTACATCCAAAGGAGTGGGCCCAAAACCAAGAAGATATTTGATGGTTTGACCCTTGGAGATGGAATAGCACCGTTAGAGGAGCAAGGGGAATCTTCAAGCACCAAGAAAGGAGCTCTAGAAGTCGAGATACTAATTTTTTAATGTTTTTTGTGGACTTGTAGCACAAAAAGAAAAATTTCCTTGACTTAGGACATGACCTTAAGGGAAAGATGTTTCCATGAGAAGATTCATATATATAAGAGTGAGAAGAGCCTCATTCTCACCTAACCAAGTGTGAATCATCATAAGAGGAGAGCATTTGAAGTAGCCACAACTCAAGAGGACAAGGACGAAGCAACAAGGGGTTGGTTTTTGGATCTATTTGTGTCCATTGCAGGTCTGAGTTAGAGGAGAGGGCCAGCTCCTTGGGAAAATGTCTGATTTGTGCATGTTGGAAATTTGAACTATTCAAGGAGCAGGGGTCGAGAGTTATGTTGGATTGCAGGTAGGGCCGAAGCCCTGCAGTGGTTTGTTTGGAGGTAAAAAGTTTTGTTTTGAGGGCACAAAAAAACTTAGCAAAGTTTTATGGGAAGGCTGAGTATGATGGTAGATAAGGTAGTCTGTTAGGGAAGGTTCCAGCACAGTTTTAGAAGAGAATTGAGGCAAGATGGAGGGATGTTGTAGTGCACTAACCAGGCCAAAAATCTCATGTTTGAAGAGTGCACAAGACTGTGAAAGAGAAGAAGAAGAAGGTGTCTTGAAATCAGAAGTAAGTGTTCTCCTAAGTTGGTGTTTTGCTAGATGGTTGATTGTCCTAGTTTAAGACAGATTTTGAGCAGTCAAAAGGAACATTTTTGGGAGAGTTGTAGTGGCTTGCTCCAAGCCCTAAGTACAACCTCTTGAAGGACAAAGAGAAGTTGTTAGAATGGTAGAAGAAGAGAGGTCAGGAGTTGACTCTTTGAAGGGAAAAAGAATGATGCCAAGTGGACCATTTGTTGAGCCCAAGTTTACTGAAGAGAAGGACATCTTGCAGTGATAGAGGGCAGCCCTCCATGCCCTAATTTTTCCTCATTGGAGTGGCATAGGAAGACAATAGAGGGAATAAGTCCCTAAGAGTTAAGGAGCGACAATGGGTAGTCTAGTAGTTGTTCACAAGCGGAGTTGTGAACAAACCGAAAGAAGACCCTATGTGTTGATTCGTTGATGGACTAATGATCAAATAGAGGGAAAATTGGAGAGTTGTGTTCAGTGAACTAAAGGAGAAAGATCCATTAATAGAGGAAGATTTGCAGATTGGGAGCAGAAGGACCAGAAAATGTGTTCAGGGTACAACCAAAGGGAGCTGTGAAGCGCGCTACATCAGCTAGTCGACTAGTTGTATCTTGTTCAAAGTAGATTGGTTTTCATAGTTGTTGACACCAATTGTTGAAGAGAACTAAGTACAATCCATCCACCAATACATGAAATTGCTATGAAAATGTGTACCTCTCCCATGAGAATGTGGGTTTCTAATAAGCATAGAGTTTTAGTTAAGCCCTCGGCTTCACTAGCACAGAAAATAATAATTTAAAATGAAACAAAAAAACACATCACGACGGAAAATCAAAAATATAAAATGTGGTCTATGACTGCTACTCGACACTCAGCCTGCTACTCGATACTCAACCAATCCTACATATTTTTATTATTTTTGGCTATTGTGCACAGATATAACTGGAAACAAAGGAGAAGAGCATTCTACTACTCCATTTTTAAACTTGAGAACATTTAAGTGATGTCAAAGCAGGTTGAGCACATTAATAGCAATGAAATAAAGATACCCAAGCATGGAAATATTTACCAATGAGGATTTCTTGATTAAATATTGAGATTATTGCATTGGAAATAGATGGGGAATGCATCCAACATTGTCTTACTAGGCATTTCTTCCAGAAAATCAAGTGTAAGATATACTATGTTGTCTCTTGCCATTTCGTCCACAAAAATAAATTGTAAGCTCTATTATGATATCTCTTGTTAGCATGCAACCAAAATCCCACTACAAGGAGGCCTCATATCACAAAATAAAAAAATAAGAGGTGAAGGGAAAGTGAAAAATAACACGTTGGCATCTTACCAGTCAAGAAGCTTGACAGGAATCCTAGATCAAAAAGACGTTGGATGAGAGACAGAGTTCATTCATACCCAGAATTATTTTGGGCCACCGTGACCAATTTCGCCCCCTCAGCCAAACTATGGTGCTGATGTTGTAATCACCTTCTCCTTCACCATGTATCTCTTCTCTTCCCTTTGATGCTGTTGCTCACCCCATTGCTGCCAAACCCTAATAGACTCAATACCAGTTAATTGACAGAAATCTCGCAGAGAAAAAAAAATCGGGACTGCCTTGTTTCGATCCTCTCATGCAGGTATTTACTCGCTCTGCCCGTTTCGAACCTCCCACAAAAGTGAGTAGAAACCTATAATAACTCCACATAATCCAATCCTCCATAGCCAGAAATACCACATTCCCATGTTGCATACTTGACAGAGCCAGTGATAACACATGCCCATGTTGGGTACTTGACAGAGCTATGTGAAGGAGGGTTTCATTCGCATATCGTCCACTCAATTCTAAAGCCAAAGATTATGGAATTCCGTTCAATATCTGAATCTTTAGTTTCTCGGTTACATATCTTCCTAAGCCATTTCATTTTGCTGCATTTCATTTCGATTTCATTTCGATTGCAGCAAGTGCGTTGGCGCCATAGCGTGCATTTCATTTCGATTGCAGCAAGTGCGTTGGCGCCATAGCGTGTAAATGAAATTTTTGTAGTGAAAAAAATTGAAAGGTTGTAGAAGTGTGTTGGCGCCATAACGTTTAATGAATTTTTTGGAGTGAAAAAAAAATTGGAAGTTTGGTTTTTGTTAGGGACCAACTAAGACCTTAGGGAAAAATATTATTTTAGAAATCAACTTGAATATTGGACTTTATTTTATATACATTAAGTCAAGATCAGTGAATTTATTTGAATAATCTATATTAAGCCAAAATCAATCAATTTATTCGAATAAATAAAAAATTAAAAAATTAGGATGAGATTTTAAAGTAGAATAAGTGGATCGTTTTTTGGTTCAACTCTCGCTCATGAATAATGGAAAAATATTTTCTTATACCATCTTCTCTTCCCTTTTGGATTACAAACCCATTGACCTAATCTTAAAGTTGAATTGAAACCCAAGACCCCCTCCACTTTAGATGTAATCATTTCTAGTTCTCAAAGAGGCTAGAGAACTTGATCATATTTGAAATTAAAGAAGTAGTTGGCTCACTCTTTTCTGTTTAGAAATCAATATTGGAACATGTAAACCTTACTTTAAAGAGTTACTCGAAGCAAATTTTGTGGCTCCAATAATAAAGAGGGCAAAAGACGTTAGTGGAGATATATGGATAGTATGAAAAATAAAAATACCATTCTTCATGGCAATACAAGGCTTGGAAATGAATCAATTTGTCCTCACAACTCAAAAGGAAGAACAATATCGGTGTCTAAAATCCATGAGTGTATGTATAAGCATAATAAATGATAATAATAAATTATTTAAATAATCAATCAATCGCTCTCTGCCCTTCACCGCGCATAGGGTTTCTGGTTCTGCGTGGGGTGCTCGCCTGGCTAGGGCTCAGCCCAATGGTGGAATCTCAAGACCCTCCTCTGCCTCCACCTCCTCCTCCTCCTCCTCTTGATGTCGAGGCATTCAAGCTTCTAATCGCTTCCCAACCTAAGAAGAAGAAGCAGCTCGCCTCCAAATTTGTCGAGTGACTGGATGAGATTCCTTTGGTGGAGGCCTAGATCACACGAAACTAGAAGCCCCTTATTGCCAACAGCGTTACCTCATACTTCCTAGGTCGAGGGTTTTTTCTGTTCGAATTCAACACCAAGGAGGATAAGGACTTGATCTTCAGAAACGAACCCTATTTCATGGGTCCTAAAGGGTTTTACCTAAATTTCTAGACTCTGGACTTCGACCCCTCAAAGGATGTCCCATCTGTCGTTCCAGCCTGGGTCAGGTTCCCAAACTTGCTGGTGCACTGCTGGAACTAGGAATCCTTGCCGCAAATCGGCAATGCCCTCGGGAAATTCATAGACAGAGCTAATAACAAAGACCAATATGACTGCGCCAGAATCTGCGTGGAGGTGGACCTCGAAGTTGGGCTGCTAGAAGCCATCAAGCTAACGGTGGGAAACTGGTCCCATCTGGAGAAATTAGATTACGAACAGCTATCATTCAAATTCCGCGAATGTCATGAGTATGGCCACTTCGCCAAGAACTGTCCCAAAAATGCAGCCCTAGAAAAGGAGAAAGAAGAAGGATGGCAGCAAGCCAAGAATCCCAAAACGAGCCTTAAGCCAGGGCCAACGGAGAAAGCAAAGGGAAGTTTAGCACCCACAGAGAGTATTCCTAAAGCCAAACCCTCCCAGAAAGGCCAAGAGAATAGCTTTGCAGCCTTGAGTTCAGAGACAGAGGAAGTCCAATAAATCGATCCACAAAACATGCAAAAGGACCTCCAAATGCAAGAAACCCTAGCAACATTGAAGATAGGCGAATATCCTAGAGGAGCCTTGAAAGACAAAGACTCTGTCACCGAAGGGGAAGATCAGGATTCAGAGGAGTCAGAGGAAGAAGGAGAAATTGGGGACTCCCAAACTTCGGTCAGAAGATCTACCAGGGGATGAAAATCCTCCAGGGAAAAGAGAGAACAAGAAACCTACAAGGAGAAGTTGCAGGGGACCCAGCTGACCCTGGAAAAGATGTTGGCAAAAAACCCTAAAGCACACAGAAATCAAAGTCAGGGCTCTAAAGGAGCCCTCTCATCTCAAAAAAGGAAGTAATGAAGATCATCTTCTGGAACTATAGAGGGATGGGTAGCAACCTAAAAGAAGAAGCAATGAAAAGTCTAGTAAGGTTGGAAAGCCCCAACATTCTTCTCATCCAGGAGACCAAAATGGAGGAAATGGACTTTCTCCATAAAAGCAAACAATTTTGGGGAAAAGGGGGAGTTGTCGCAGTCTCCTCTAGAGGTGCCTCAGGAGGGCTGGAGATTTAAATATTTATAAGTCATTAATAAATCTTAGTGTTTGATATGTTTCTCAAGAAAGGAACCTATTGGACAAAATGGAAAAATAAAATGCATTGAGGTATACAAAAATTTCCATGCACACCATAGAACTAAGCTACTTCAATAATATTTGTCCTCGTGTCATTGATAAATTTTTCCCTTATTAACTAATTGATATTGTGATTGTTAAGTTATTTGATAAATTGGAATGTATCAACCACTAATTATACATGTTTCTTATTTCAATGTTTTTAATAATAAAGTGTCAAAGGTTTAGTTAAGAGCTAGTAGCAATAAGGATTAATTCAATTGGTAAATTCTCTTGCAAAAGAGTTCATAGAGCTCATGATACAAAATCTTATTGATTCTTTTAGGGTTACTAGTTGGTATTTTAGTTTCTAGTTACTATTGTGTTCCATTTGAAGATAAAGAAAGGGAGTAAATCTATGGTATTGAAAATGTACCAGCCTCCCTTACAACGTTTAATACATTGGTGAGTGAGGGAAAATATTCTTTGAAAAATGAAATGAACAATAGTTCATTTACTAAGTAATAGGCACATATTAATAATATATAAGATATATATGATAAATATAAGGGAGCCATTTGTAACACCCACTCCCGAACCATTTTATGTTATGATTAGTTATTATCCTACCTACTAGAAGATTGATCGCTTGGTAATTTCTTGTTGGTATTACTACCATACATACAAGGTATGTGTATGTTATCTACATATACATAACTCACATGGATATGTTAGTATTCCATGGTTTATTATGCTAAAACATTGATTAATGATTAAGCTTATGGTTAGCATTAATATTGATTAAGCTTGATAAATTTTTTAACTATAACCTTATGAATAATTTAATATTAAATTAATTTTGGCCCTCTCATGACTCTTTTACTTTGATTAAATAACTAAAATCATTTGATTATTTATCATGTATTAATTCTTATTGTTTGGGTTTGTTGATGTTTTGGGGAGAGAGGAGAGGAATAAAGTTGAAAGAGTTTGGATACTAAGGATTCTCTAAGGAGGCTAAGAGAGGTGATAGCTACTTGATGATCTGAGCACATGGTTTGAAAACACTATGGGTGGAAATTAGGGCTTGGGCACAGAGGGTTAGGGAATTTGGGGAGGTTCCCTAGGGCTAGGATGTTGGAAAGGTCGTTCCTAGTTGGTTGGGTCACAAATTTAGTCAGGTGGGGCATGACTCTTTGCCTCAATAGTTGCATGTACCATCGCATCGATTAATATTATGTCGTTGCCCCAGTTTCCTTCAGTATCAAGTGACATCATAATCGATGGATGTAAAGTTCAGCTGTACATCTAACACTGTCAACACTCTAGTTTTGGACCATTCCTCTATTCTCCCAAGCTTGGTTCCAGACCGAGGAACCTTTGAGGTTTCCAGAGAGCCTGATTAGAGACTTCAGGTTGTGAGATGGGGCATATTTTTTCCTTCCAGAGTGCTGCCCAAGAGGTGTTGGGGCTGGTGATCCATCTCCACCAGGTTTTGGCGCCCATAACTTTTCCCAACAAGTCTGGGTCTCTGAGACCAAGCCCCCCATATTTTTTAGGTATGCAGATTTTTCCCTAGGCTACTAGGGCCCATTTTCCCTTATTCTCTTGTCTTTCCATAAGAAGTCTCTTTGAATGGTTTTATTTGGTTTGAAATAGATTTGGGAGCAGCAATGATCGAGTACTGGTATTGAGGAATGGCTTGCAGGACTAAGCGGACCAAGACTAATGTGCCCAGGATATTTAAGGACCTGAAAGTCCAATTGGAAATCATTTTTGTTTTCAATTTGGTGACCAAAGATTCCCGGTTCGCTTTGGCTAGGGGTTTATCGGTCAGGGGAACTCTGAGGTACTTGGAGGGGAAGGTGTTGATCTGAAAGCCGCCACTGCGAGCTATGTTGAGTTGAATGGTCTAGGGTTTATGGGTTAAATGGGTTTAGGGTTTTAGAGGTTTAGGGGGTTGGGGGATTTAGCAATTAAGAATTTTAGGGGTTGGGGGTTAGGGGTTAAGGGGTTACAAGTTTAGGGGGTTATAGGTTTAGGGGTTAAAAGGGTTAGGCGTTTAGAGGTTTAGGGGGTTAGGGGATTTAGCAGTTAAGGATTTTAGGGGTTAGGGTTTTGGGGGTTAAATGGGTTAGGGTTTTAGGGGTTAAATGGGTTAGGGGTCGGGAATTAGGGTTTAAGGGGTTAGGGG
This sequence comes from Pinus albicaulis, assembly GCA_034641835.2. Classification (NCBI taxonomy): domain Eukaryota; kingdom Viridiplantae; phylum Streptophyta; class Pinopsida; order Pinales; family Pinaceae; genus Pinus; species Pinus albicaulis. The sequence goes on from CM076579.1 coordinate 1,384,995,524, forward strand.
TTTAGAGGTTTAGGGTTTAGGGGGTTAAATGGGTTAGGGGTTTAGGGGTTTAGGGGGTTAAATGGGTTAGGGATTATAGTCATTTCTTAGATGAACAGGGCATAATCTAGTTGTAGTAACTATAACTTGGTCAAGTTGTTATAGTCAAGGCAAGACTTAGTTGGGTTCCCAAGTCCCAAAAAAGGTAAGGGTAATTGTGAGGGAATGATAACTAAGGAGTGTCAGTGCATGCCAAGGATTGAAAAGGCATGCTAACACATGATAGAAAGTGTCAATGGATGTTGAGGAGTGTTAGGGAGTGCCAGGACATCGCAAGGGAGAACTAGGTCAAAATGCATGGAAATGAACGAATAAGAGTGTGTGCACTAGGTCAAAATGGATAAATGAATGAATAAGAGTGTGTGACAGGGAGCGTTAGCGAGTTATAGGTGTCTCGAGGAGGGAGTAACATCGTATGAATTAGGGCTTAAGGGGTTAAGGGTTAGACATTTAGGGTTTACAGAGTTAAATGGGTTTAGGGGTTTAGAGGTTTAGGGGGTTAGGGGATTTAGCAGTTAAGGATTTTAGCGGTTAGGGGTTAAAGGGGTTAGGTTTTGGTGGTTAAATGGGTTAGGTTTTTAGGGGTTTAAGGGGTTAAATGGGTTAGGGTCGGGAATTAGGGTTTAAGGAGTTAGGGGTTAAAGGTTTATAGGTTTAGGGTTTATGGGGTTAAATTGGTTAGGGGTTTAGTGTTTAGGGGGGAAAATGGGTTAGGGTTTAGGGTTAAATGGGTTAGGGGTTTAGGGGGGAAAAGTAGTTTCAAACAAAGGGAAACTTTGGGTTGGGCACAACATTGATTTTCCAATGACTTGGTTGGGTTCCCCAGTCGCAAAAAATGTAAGGCTATCTATGACGGCATGAAAGCTAAGGAATACCAAGGTGTGGCATTAACACATGCTAGGGAGTGTGAGGGCCAAGTGTCAGGGAAACACAAGGGAGCACTAGTTTCAAATGCATGGAAATTGAGTATCAGCCAGTTCCAGGTGTGCTAAGAAGGGAGTGACACAGTATTCTACGAAGTGCCAAGGCGTGTTAGAGTGCTAGGGAAGCATGCAAAGATGTTCCAAGTGCCAAGGTGTGCTAATGTGTGCTAAGGAGTGTTAGGGAGTGCCAGGAAAACATAACAGAGCACTAGGTCAAAATGCATAAATGAATGAATAAGAGTGTGTGACAGGGAGCATTAGCGAGTTCTAGGTGTCTCGAGGAGGGAGTAACATGGTATGAATTAGGGCTTAAGGGGTTAAGGGTTATACGTTTAGGGTTTACGGGGTTAAATGGGTTTAGGGGTTTAGAGGTTTAGGGGGTTAGGGGGTTTAGCAGTTAAGGATTTTAGGGGTTAGGGGTTAAGGGGTTAAAGGTTAAGGGGTTAGATGTTAAGGGAGTTAAATGGGTTAGGGGTTTAGAGGTTTAGGGGGTTAGGGGATTTAGCAGTTAAGGATTTTGGCGGTTAGGGGTTAAAGGGGTTAGGTTTTGGGGGTTAAATGGGTTAGGTTTTTAGGGGTTAAATGGGTTAGGGTCGGGAATTAGGGTTTAAGGGGTTAAGGGTTAAAGGTTTAGAGGTTTAAGGTTTAGGGGGTTAAATGGGTTAGGGGTTTAGGGTTTAGGGGGTTAAATGGGTGAGGGGTTATAGCCATTTATTAGGTGAACAACGCATAATATAGTTGTAGTAACCATAACTTGGTCAAGTTGTTATAGTCAAGGCAAGAATTGGTTGGGTTCCCAAGTTCCAAAAAAGTAAGGGTAATTGTGAGGGCATGAGAACTAAGGAGTGTTAGTGTGTGCCAAGGAATGAAAAGGCATGCTAACACATGCTAGAAAGTGTCAATGGATGTTGAGGAGTGTTAGGGAGTGCCAGGACATTGCAAGGGAGAACTAGGTCAAAATGCATGGAAATGAACGAATACGAGTGTGTGCCAAGTAGTGTCAATGAAATCCAAGTGTCTCAAGTATAAAGTGTGTTAGGGGAAGGCTGGAATAAGACTTGTAGGAGGCAAGCTTATGGTTACATAAAGGGTTGCACAAAGTAGTTTCAGACAAAGGGAAACTTTGGGTTGGGCACAACATTTATTTTCCAATGACTTGGTTGGGTTCCCAAATCGCAAAAAAAGTAAGGTTATCTATGACGACATGAAAGCTAAGGAATACCAAGGTGTGTCAGGGAATTCCTATAAGTACTAACACATGTTAGGTAGTTCAAAGGCATGATAAGCATGCCAAGATGTGGTAGGTGCTAGGGTGTGGCATGAATATATGCTAGGGAGTGTGAGGGCCAAGTGTCAAGGAAACACAAGGGAGCACTAGTTTAAAATTCATGGAAATGAAGTATCAACCAGTTCCAGGTGTGCTAAGAAGGGAGTGACACAGTATTCTAGGAACTGCCAAGGCATGTTAGAGTGCTAGGGAAGCATACAAAGATGTTCCAAGTGCCAAGGTGTGCCAATGCATGCTAAGGAGTGTTAGGGAGTGCCAGGAAAACATAACATAGCACTAGGTCAAAATTAATAAATGAATGAATAAGAGTGTGTGGCAGGGAGTGTTAGTGAGTTCTAGGTGTTGGGATTCAACAAGATGATGAGCTTAGTGAAAAGATTCGCCTTCACTAAGTGGGTTCACAGGCTATTTTTGGCGCAAATCTATTTTTAGACTATGTCTATTTTTAGACATGGAGACCATATTTCAGAAGTTGTAGGATTCTATTTGTGGATGGTTGGTCAAGTTGGAAAAATAGATGGATTTCTATTTTTAGACATATTGGACGAAGTCTATTTATAGATCGTTGATCTAAAAATAGAAGTGTCGATTATTATTAGCTCTTAATAATAATTAGACCCTAAATAACAACTTATTCTCTTGGAACACTTAATTTCAGTTAACAAGTGTGGTAGAACAGCTAGTTGAAGGAATTACACAATTCCTAGGGTTCACTGGTGTTCATGCATGGAGGACTCAAGTCAGGACTCAAGTGGCAGAGTTATGATGGAGTTGGTGAAGTAGTTCATGGAGTTTGTTTCAGTTTAACTACATCCTTGGAGTTAAACTCAATTGAACTAATTGTGTCTATTTCTAACAGATTCATACATTAGTGGGAGTGGAGTGAATTAATTAGTTAAATTAATTCACAAATAATAACTCATTAATCAACTGAACAGAGACAACAGTTAACTACTTGCATGGGAGTTCCAATGGAGACTCAGTGGAGAGATCGGTGAAATGGCAGTGTGACTATCAGTTGTGACTATGTTGATGCATCCAATGCATCACACATCCATTGGAGATGCCAATGAGGATTGCATAGTCAAGGCAAGGGTAATTTGAAGTCATTCAGAGCTATTCAAATCAGGGTCAACCCAAATAAATCTTATTTGGGGGTTCCACTGCAACAACATTTTCCCCACAACAAGCACAAGATCAAGCCAACATGTGTGATGTGTGCGTTTAAAGAGATGGATAGGTAGGTTTACCCTTACGATAACATCGCACCTTAAAATATGACCACGATTACTGAGTGCAAGCATTTGCGAAATGGCATTATGAGTGGAGCCTTTTCCAGAAGAGATTATTCATTTACATTACAATATATACAACATGCAGTTAGTGTTCCATCCATGTTAGCACACACACTTGATGGTATCAATCCTTAAACTGGTACAAAAAAAGATTTTATATATTCACATACGGGATAGTCATAAGATGTCAACAAAATCACATACTTACATTTCAAGGGATTTAGGGGTTAAGTGCCTAAGGGTTATGTTATTTAGGTGTCAGAAGGTTAAGGGGTTAGGGGTTAATGAGTTTAAGGGTTAGGGGTTATGGGTTAAGGGTCAAGCTTTAAGAGGATATGGGATTAGGGTTTATGGGGTTCAAGGATTCTAAGTTAGTGGTTAGGGGTTAAGGGGTTAATGGCTTTGGGTTTAAGGGATCAATGGGCTAATTTGTTATGAGTTATGGGTGTAGGGATTAAGGGATTGTGGCTTCGGGGTTAAAGGGATAGGGACTATAGTGGTTATGGGTTAAGTGCGTATGGGTTGTGATAATGTGGCCCCTAATCCCCTTGTCACAACTATTGGGGGTTCCCCTGTCAATTTCTCTCATTACCTTACCTATAGGTTCCCTAGCCCCTATGCCATAAGGCCCTAAGGCTCCTTCTCATTCTCTAATGTTAGGATTTTAGATCTCAGTAAACCATGCTCGAACCTCTCACTTCTACCCATCCATGCTACCCTTATGTCCCCTTGCCCCGCTCAATACACCAAAAGACCCCCCTCCCCCAAAATTCATGAGAATTGAACATTTGGAGGTGATCATTTAACAACAACTTCACAACTAATCCATTTATAATGGTGTCTTGGAGCTATTAGATGTCATTTCATTGAGCTACATTGATAGGTGAGAGCTATGCATAGCTCACTAAAGGTGTATCGAGAGACTATTAGTCTATTGGCTATAGAAATTGACTCTTTTTTGTAACTTAGCAAAATGGAAAAGATGTGGAGACAATCTCCATTCTTCTTCTTTCATCGGGCCATGTAAAATAAATGAAGCAAATAGTCTCAGCCCCTTGGAGAAGGAAAGTTGAGAACAATAATTAGCATGAACAAACAAGGAATCCAATGAGTTAAGCTTAGAGGGGTCTCCCTTTGTAAAAAATCATCCATAAGCTTGTTAGAGTTAGTACGAGTCTTTACTAGAGGTTGAGTAGTCTTCACATCACCAACTACATCCAATAGAAAGGTACCAACCCCTACAATAAAAATGATGTCTCCAAATAAGGTGTAGTTAATACCAACAATATCACCTTATGAATCTATTACAATATGATTTGGAAAGTACGTTTCCATACATGTGTGAAAGAAAAACTCCATTTGGTTAGCAAAAGGAAGTCTTTTTTAAGACCTCCAGAAACCCCCTTGAAGGAGACAAGAAGGGTTTGAAACCATATAATACAAGTCGATCTATGAACCCTATTTCTGATGTTTTCTATGCATGTGTTTGTTCACTCGGTTTGACATGTGATAAACAATATATGAAGCCTTTTTTTCCACATATCATCTTCATTAGATATCATGTTGCTAAGAATGAAGTGTCTGGATTAGAGTTAAAGTTCCTATTTTAGTTTGTTGTCTTTTTTTGTCTTTTAGAGTACAAATCTTTTTGGTATATTGTGCTAAGGTAGTTTGGCTTTCAAATATTCAAGGAATATGTGAGCTAATTATATAAGAAAATATTGTAATATTTGAAATAACATGATGAACTATTTAGCACAATTTATGGTGTTGGATTGATTGAGATGTTTATTTTTGGATGGATGGATGTACATCTCTTTAGCCAATAGACAAAACTCATTAAGCATTGTTACAAGTATATTATTGACATGTTGAAGTGCCATTGAGACTTAGAGGTAGAAGATTTAGACTTGTATGTTTTCACCTACCCGGGTATGATGATACCTTGTGGAGGTAAGCAAAATTTCCATTTTTTTAACTTTTGGATATATTCTATACGCTCTTGAGAGAATTTCAACCTTTTAAATAAAAATACAAACAAATGTACATTCATGAAATAATTACTAATTGATTTGGGGGTGACTCAAAAAATTGTAGCATGTTGGCTTGTTGAATTTGTTAGTAAGTTAATTAGGGCTTGATAAATTTGTAAGCTTCAGTGGGATTTATTGCAGTTGTATGTGTTTTAGAGAAGCGAGTTTGGAGTGGTTGTTGTGCTTTCTTTATTGAATTTGATTTCTTTGGTTCTTCTTCTTGTGCGTGCCCACTGTGGTATATTCTCGTTAGTGGTTAAGGGGTTAGGGATTGGGGGCTTAAGGGTTAGGGGCATAAAGAATTAGTATTTAAGGGATTATGGATTGGGGTTAGGGGAATAATGAGTTAGTGGTTAAGGGGTTATGGATTGGGGGTTTAGGGGGATTTAGGCGCATTTAGGGGTTAGAGGGATAATGAGTTATTGGTTAAGGGATTATGGATTGGGGGCTTAGGTGTTAGGGGATTTAGGCGCAGTCAGGGGTTAGGTGAATAATGAGCTAGTGGTTAAGGGATTAGGGATTAGGGGCTTAGGGCTTAGTGGATTTAGCAGTTAAGGATTTTAGGGGTTAGGTTTGAGGGGTTAATGGGTTAATGGTTAAGCATTAACGGTTTATGGGTTTAGGGGTTTAGGTGTTAGTGGTTTAGGGGTTTAAGGGTTTAGAGGTTTAGGGTTTAGGGGTTAAATGGTTAGGGTTTTAGGGGGTTAAATGGGTTAGGGGTTGGGAATTAGGGCTTAAGGGGTTAAGAGTTAAGGGTTAGATGTTTAGGGTTTATGGGGTTAAATGGGTTTAGGGGTTTAGAGGTTTATGGGGTTAGGGGATTTAGCAGTTAAGGATTTTAGGGGTTAGGGGTTAAGGGGTTAATGGGTTAGAGGTTAAGGGGTTAGAGGTTTAGGGGGTTAAATGGGTTAGGGGTTAAAAGGTTTAGGGGGTTAGGGGATTTAGCAGTTAAGTATTTTAGGGGTTAGGGGTTAGGGTTTGGGGGTTAAATGGGTTAGGGTTTTAGGGGTTTAGGGGGTTTAAATGGGTTAGGGGTCGGGAATTAGGGTTTAAGGGGTTAGGGGTTAAGGGTTTAAGGGGTTAAATGGGTTAGGGGTTTAGCGTTTAGGGGGTTAAATGGGTGAGGGGTTATAGTCATTTCTTAGGTGAACAAGGCACAATCTAGTTGTAGTAATCGTAACTTGGTCAAGTTGTTATATTCAAGGAAAGACTTGGTTGGGTTCCCAAGTTCCAAAAAAGTAAGGGTAATTGTGAGGGCACGATAACTAAGGAGTGTCAATGCGTGCCAAGGAATGAAAAGACATGCTAACACATGCCAGAAAGTGTCAATGGATGTTGAGGACTGTTAGGGAGTGCCAGAACATTGCAAGGGAGAACTAGGTCAAAATGCATGGAAATGAACGAATAAGAGTGTGTGCCAAGTAGTGTCAACGAATTCCAAGTGTCTCAAGGATAAAGTGTGTTAGGAGAAGGTCAAAATAAGACTTGTAGGAGGTAAGCCTATGGTTACATAAACGGTTGGATAAAGTAGTTTTAGACAAAGGGAAACTTTGGGTTGGGCACAACATCGATTTTCCAATGACTTGGTTGGGTTCCCAAGTCACAAAAAAAGCAAGGTTATCTATGACGACATGAAATCTAAGGAATAACAAGGTGTGTCAAGGAATTCCTAGAAGTACTAAGACATGTTAGGCAGTTCCAAGGCATGATAGGCATGCCAAGATGTGGCAGGTGCCAGGGTGTGGCATGAACACATGCTAGGGAGTGTGAGGGCCAAGTGTCAGGGAAACACAAGGGGGCACTAGTTTAAAATGCATGAAAATGAAGTATAAGCCAGTTCCAAGTGTGTTAAGAAGGGAGTGACACTGTATTCTAGGAAGTGACAAGGCATGTTAGAGTGCTAGGGAAGCATACAAAGTTGTTCCAAGTGCCTAGGTGTGCCAATGTGTGCTAATGAGTGTTAGGGAGTGCCAGGAAAACATGACAGAGGCACACTGGGTCAAAATTCATAAATGAATGAATAAGAGTGTGTGACAGGGAGTGTTAGCGAGTTCTAGGTGTCTCGAGGAGGGAGTGACACGATATGATAGGCAATACTAAGTCATGCTATAGTGTCAGGGCGACATGCATCCAAGATTTTATATATTCACATATGAGATAGTCACAAGATGTCAACAAAATCACATACTTATCGAAATCCTCAACCAACAATATGCTACATTGCTTCTTAATGTGCTTGCAACTAGGTAGGCATCAAAGACAATCATTGCAATGGGTTAAGGGGATCTAAGAGAGAATTATGCAAGGAGTTCCTTCTAGCTGGTAAAGGACATTGGTATTACTATTGTTAAAGGTGGTGGCCTACAAGGATACATTGGTAGCTATTGATGCAAGAGCATAATTTCAACAATTTATTTCAAAATTTGTATTTGTCCTCCATAAGGTCTTAGAGATTTATAGAAGAGGAAGTTGGTTTCCTTGTTGCCCTATAATTTTGTAGAATTTCTAACTTCATATTTGGGATAGGAAATTTTAGTAATTTTAGGCATAAGTTAAGATGTTTTTTATTTTTATTTTTAAGGCCTCCTAGTCATTAGGAAAGTTGAGTCTTATGATTAGGATTACTTGTGGCATCCTATGTATTTTTCAAACTCCAATACACCAAGGAAAATATGCGGAGGACATTTGGGGGAAATGTGGCTGTCCATGAAATGTAGATCGGATTTAGGGAACTTGTAGCTCTTTTCCTTGGACCATACTAGTTCTTAGAGGTTGTTATATTTGGAGCGGTTAGCAGGAAAAAACATAATATGCCCAAGAATATTAGTGTTGGAGCAGTTATGGTTAAAACACGAGATTCAAAGTTCAAATCTCCTTGAGTTGCCAACCTAAAAATAATATTTTTTTATCTATTTATTTATTAAATTTTTAGAATGTGGTTTAATGAAAAAAGAAAAATATAATATAAAAGAAATAAATATGACATGATTAAATTTCATGTGGTTTGAATGTTGATTTTCAAAAATAAAAAATATAATTTTATCCACTATCCACTCATGATATTTCAATGCAAACTTCCCAAAGCTAATGATTTTATCTTAATTGCTAACTATCTTAAATGAGTTTCGTCTTAATTGTCATTGTCTTAAGTTCCATTGTCTTAAATATAAAGTTTTGTCTTAAATATTTTTGTCTCAAAGTGCTTTTGTCTTAAATCTAAAATTTTGTCTTAAAATATTTTTGTCTCAAATTGCTTTTGTCTTAAAATATATTTGTCTCAAACTGCTTTTGTCTTAAATATAAAGTTTTGTCTTAAAATATTTTTGTCTCAAATTCGTTTTGTCTTAAATATAAAATTTTGTCTTAAAATACTTTTGTCTTAAATTATTTTTGTCTCACACTATTTTTGTCTTAAATTTTATATTTAAGACAATTCAATTGATATTAAATTTTAATATAAAATAACTAAAATAAAAAGTGACTTTTTAAGACAAAAGATTTCTTTTGTCTTAAACAAATGTCTTAAAATGCCCTTGGTGTAGTAGTGTGTACCCTATATGCATGCATGATAATGGCTGTCTCTAGGGATGCATGCATGTGCATGTGTGGCCTTCGAGATGCCTTTGTGGTTGCATACATGTGCATACATGGTGCTATAAATGCCTTCTTAGATGCATGCATGGGCATGCATGGCTTTGCGACTGAGAGTGAATGTGGGGCATCATTAAATTGAGACCGTGTCAAATCTATGTCAATAGTAGAGGAATCAAAGTCCTCATCTGTGATTTTGAAAGTAGTGTCTTCATCATTGACAGAGGAATATATTTCCTCATGTGCAATGTCTTCGTTATTGGATAAGATAAAATTCTCATCTGCAACAAGTCCATTAACAATAGAAGAAGCAAAATCTTCTTGTTCAACACTGTCTTGAGAATGTTTCTCCACATTTTTGGAGTCTTCACCACTTTCATGACTCCTATAATAAGTCGATCTTTTTGCCTCCAAATCATGTTTTTCTAGATCATTTTCATCACCATATAATCCTTTCAATGTAGTCTAGATTTCATGTGGTGATTCAATATTTATGATCTCATAAAGAATATCACGAGACACAAATAGACACAATTTTTCATAAGCCATCTCAGATCTGTTAAGCCAATCTGACTTCTCATCCTCTAAGATTGGTTGTCTCAATTCCCATGACTATTTGGTACAAACCTTTGCTCCTAAGATGAAGCAAAATCATTGGCTTCCATTCATGGTAATTGTATGGTGTCAGAATCGTTGAAGATGAGAACTCCATTGCGGAAAATTCTTTAATATTTGGATCTGCAAATCAAATCTTCGAACAATTTCCAATTCTATGCTATTCAAATCTGCAAAAAAGTTGTTCATGCAACTTCTCCAAACCCTTGTAGCTCTGATAACATGTAGAGGTTCGCTGTTACACCAAAACTCGCGAGTGTTGGTAAACTTCCAAACCGATAACTAGGATCCTTAGGGTGGAAATTATGGATTCCATAGAGGTGTGGTGATTACTCCAACACCTCCCTTCAAATGTAGCTTTGGGAATCAATAGCCCCCCTCAAAAGCAACTCGAGGGAATCGAACCTGGGTTCAGGCTTTGATACCATGTAAAATTATTAGAGCACAAATATGGATCTAGTTGAAGAATAATTGCACAAACTTGTCAAGTTGAAAAAAAAACAATTATAATTGAGAATGAAATTGATTCTTCAATATTAGTTTTGGAATAAATACATAAAAGCAACCAAGTTAAGCTTAGTGTGCTTTATGTTATATTAAATGTGAAGATGCACCACATGCAAGCAGTAAGTTAATTTAACTAAGCAAGTGCACATCACATGCAAGCAATAAGTTAACTAAAGCTAATTTAGGTGCATGTACACCAACACAGCTAGTCTAGGTACACATACACCAACATATTTTCTGAAAAATTTACTGAGTAACGAAATTCAGTGTTTGCATATTTCGAATCAATTCAATAATGAATATACTCTCCAAGAGATTTTTGTAGGGGAGTAATGAAATTCAATATCTTATGAAGCATCTACTAGGGTAATGAAATTTAGTGTTTGCATGTTTCGCTTCAATTCAATATTGGATATACTTCAGTCAGGGAAGGAATTTTGATCTCTAAATTGTTTTTTCACATGTTTAACAGTATCAATTAGAGATGTGATTTGATTCAAAAATATAAATATTGTGCCTTAAGGGACGTGATATAATGATTTCAGTTGAAGTATATATTTCAAATTGACCGTAGGGACGTAATATAATCTGCTATAGCGGCATTATACCCAAAACAACACTGCATTTTATTAAACATCACGTATCACATATAAATACAAGTATGGGGTCAAAATAGAAATTCTATCTTGAGAAATTAACTAGTTGAGAAATTATCTTAATGAAACTTCAGAGGTCGGAAATTATCTCAATCAAATATCAAAGTAAATCAAAGTAAAAGAGTTGTGTTATTGGACTAATTCTTTCAAATCCAGCTAAATAACAATTACACAACAATTACATTTATGAACAATTACATTTATGATGAAGAATTTCATTCAATGTGCATAACAATTACATCAAATTCAGCTAATTAACAATTACACAACACTTACATTTCAGTTAATTAACAATTACACAACAATTACATTTATGATGATGAATCTCATTCAATGTGCATAAGACAAGTTGGAGTAACCTTACAAGTAAGTCGTAAGTCGACAAGTTAGAGTTATAAACAAGTTGGAGTTATATAATTACATTTGTGATGATGAATCTCATTCAATGTACATAAGACAGATTGAAGTCAAATTTCCAAGTTTCTGACAAATAAAGTAAAGAGTTGAATTTTCAAGTTTCTTCAATAACTGGACTTGTTATTAGTTTACAATTATTGAAGAAATTTGGGGATTAACTCTTAATTGTCTTCTGCACATATTGAATAAGTTTGATTGTAATGGTTGTGTGATTGTTAATTAGTTGAATATGAGAGATTTAATCTAAGTAATATAGCTCTTAGCTCTTAGTTTGATGTTTGGTTGATAATTCTCAACTAGTTGATTGAGAAGATAGAATTTCTATTTTGAACCAATACTTGTTGCGTTTGTCGTTTATACGTGATGTTTAACAAAATGCAGTGTAGTTACTAGCTTTGTATAGTGAGTAGGTTTGACAAACCCACTAGCTCTGATACCTACTGACAAACCCGCTAGCTCTTATACCTGTATAGTGAGTAGGTGTGACAAACCCACTAGCTCTGATACCTACTGACAAACCCGCTAGCTCTTATACCAAAAAGTGGGGAGGAATTTTTTCGCAAATATGTGAGGTGTGACAAAATCGTTGTTTATGGCGTGTTTTACGTGGAGTGATTAAGGCTGCTTGTTTGTAGCCCTCCGCAAGAAAAATATCATAGATCCACTGCTGTAGAAGGAACACGTGACATGAACTTGATTAGTGATCATTCGTGCAAGAGGTTGTGAGCAATTCATCCTCTGCAATTGCAACACAATTTTGATCTTTGCACGTTAACGTCTATCGGTGTCGTAATAATGCCGCAATAGCATCGCATACGAAGAAGAGAATGATAGATCGACAAACCACTATCGAGGACACTTTTCAAATCGCAGGCGTACATGTTATTCCCATCCATGATCTTCAAACCATTGACGAAAATTTGTACCATGCAAGGATTGATCATTGTAATGGTTCACGGGGCTCCCACATGCTCTGGTAACTAATGGATTCGGGGGCTCTTACACGTTCTGTTAAGTCATAACATTGGTGAGGTCAATGCACCAAGAGGTGTAAATACAGACATGTTGATAGAAGTATAGATGAATGTAGAGTGACACATGTATAGTTGCAAGAAACAACATTGATGATGTCAATGCACCAAAAGGTGTAAAGACATGTTAGAAGTATAGATGAATGTAGAGTGACAGTTATAGTTGCAGAAAACAAGGATGTAAACCTGGAAGGCAAGATGTGGACTTGGAAGACACCAGAAATAAAGAAGTAGTAGGGAAATAAAAAAGAATTAGTAAAATAAAAAACTGAAATAATTTGCAATTTTTTTTTTTGTTTTTAACTGTAACGGGTATAATTTATTATTTGAAATATGGTTGGGCCTAAGCCTAATCAACCGTCATTACACAGCTTTTCCTTGCATCTAAATGCTTCTTGTTCAATTTTGCGCTTGAATTAAGGAATACAATATGGGATAGTGCTTTTATCATTGATGTTGAGAGCTCTCGGTGCTAAGAGACATCCTTTGTTTGCCATTTCATCCGCCTCACTATTCAAACTTCTGAGAATATGATATATTTTGAAGGAAGTGAAATCTTGTAGATTGGTCTTTAACCTTTTCAGAGACTTGTTGAGAATGGCGTTGTTGAACTGGTCATCCGAGATGATCTTCTTAATGAGGATTTCGGAATCTCCGAAAGCTTGGCATTCTTTGATGCCTTTGTCACGGACAATTTGGCAGGCTTTTGTGAGACCAAGGAGCTTTGCCTGATTGTTTGTACGAATACCAAGCCCCCAGCAAAAACTAACTTTTCTGGAGTTGTCTGAGAAATAGATGACTCCACCAGCTCCCGCAGCCCCAGGGTTTCCCTTGGAGGCACCATCGAAAAAGATTGAAGATGTGTTTTGGGTCTTCCACCAAGCTTGAAAGGAAGCTTCAGGTTCTCTAATTTTCCAAGATGGATTGGGGAGGGGAAGGGGGAGGGGATGGGCTTTGCTTTTGGGATGAGGGCTATGAAGGTTCAGCCATGCCTTTTCTATGGGGAGGAGGGAGGAGTCTGATTTTTGGGAGTGCAGGAGGACAGTTTCAAGAAGAAGAGCTTTTGCAATAGAGGCAGATTTTGCAGGAGAGCGAGTAGAGTTGTTGAAGATCGAGTCATTCCGGGCAAGCCAGATTTCCCAACATACGAATTTGGGGATGGAGAGCCAAAGGTGAAACCAGAGTGAATTGTTGGGGATATTATGGGGATAACATTGAAACCAATTAGAAAAGAGATCTGCCACGGAACTGTGCTGGGGAGGGGCGGCCTGCAATCTAAGAAGAGTTAATTTCCAAACTTCTTTGGCAAAATCACAAGCAATGAACAGATGAGAGGCTGTTTCTCCAGAGTTTCTGCACATAGCGCATCTATGTGGCCCAACGATATTTCGTTTTAACAGATTGTCCCCTGTGAGCTGTTTATTCTGCATAAGAATCCAAAAAAAGAAGTTAACTTTGGGTAACCCATTTGTGTTCCAAACCTGTTTCCATAATGCTGGAGATCTAAGTCTGTCTTTTTTGGGCTGCAGGGCGATGTAACCCAAAGTTGAAGAATAAGTTCCGGAGTCACCCCACCCCCATCTGTCTGTGCTGTTGCGATGGACCGGCGCTGCATTTGAGAGCAGCGTTTTGAGCAATGCGAGTTGGTCGTGGAGCTGCGCCGGCACGGGAGGGAATTCCCAGTCCACCCAGTTCCCTTTACTGTCCCACGCGGAGATGTCATTCAACTTCCGTAAACCTGCGCTGTGGAGCCATTCTCTTAGCTCGCGGATTTCTTCGTGGGAGTTGAGAGGGGGGCTGTTCATAATGCGGTCTTTCCAGAGTAAGATTTTCTCCCCGTTGCCAGGTATGCGATACAAGTGATTCCTGAAGCTGCTGATACATTTCCTACAGAGATTCCAAGTTTGTGTGCCTGCGGGAGTATTATTCTCTGATAGATGCCTGAGAGAGATCCCCTGCGCATATTTGGAGGTGAGAGTTTCGCTGACTGGATGTGTGGGATCTGAGTAGATTTTCCAAAGGAGCTTGCATCCAAGTGCCAGATTAGATAAAGCAGGGTCTCTAATCTGTAGGCCTCTGTCCAATATTGGCCGCTTGACAAGATCCCAGTTTGCCAAATGCAATTTACTGTGATTGCCTTTGCCTCCTTTCCAGAGAAAGTCTCTCAGGAGACAAGAGATCTGATCCATTATGTGTTTCGGAGCAAGAAGGAAAGAGGCTTGATAAATGGGGAGAGCAGATAAAACAGATTTAAGTAAGATAATTTTTCCTCCCTTGGTGAGCCAGTAACCTCCCCAGGAGGTGATCTTGTCTTTAATTTTGCTGATGATGCCATGCCACAGAGATTTGTTGTTGACTCCAGATGTGAGAGGTAAGCCGAGGTATTTGATGCTGTCCCAATGGGCGAAGCACTCAAAACCAAGACTCTGAGCTATGGTGTTGAGATTGTGTTGACTTACATTCCATCCATAGATCGAACTCTTTCTGTCATTTATCACAGCTCCTGAGGCTCTGCAATAACTTTTTAGAACAGAGTCGAAATTAGCTGCTATCCTAATAGAGGCACCGCCCAGAAGTAGAGAGTTGTCTGCAAAGAGAGCATGATTTATGGGCTTGAGAGCATTTGCGGTTCGAATTCCTGGGAGTCCACCAGTGTTCATTTCTGCAGCCAGCTTCCTGCTGAGAGTGTCTGCCATGAGTATGTACAGAAAAGGCGAGAGCGGACAACCTTGCCTTAGTCCACGATGGGCTAGGAAGAAGGATGTAGGGCGGCCATTGACCATGGGAGCTATCCAAGGGTTTGAGATGCATGCTTTAATGAGATTGATAAACTAAGTAGGGAAGCCGAAGGATCGGAGAACTTGGAGAAGGAAGGAGTGGTTGACTCTATCAAAGGCATTAGCCATGTCAAGCTTGATCAACATCCCCTTCTCTTTCCTCTGTTTGCTAGAGTGGATAGCTTCCTGCACTTGAATGACGTTGTCCAAGATGTGTCTGCCTTTGACGAACCCCCCTTGGGAGCTGGATATTAGTTTGTCAAGCAGGGGTTTGATTCTATTTGCAATGATTTTGGACAAGATTTTGTAGGAGGCGTTACATAAAGAGATGGGCCTAAACCTACCGAAAGTTTCCGGGTTAGCCTCTTTTGGGATTAAAGCAAGAAAGGTGGAGTTGATGCCTCCCCCAACCTTGGCTTTTCCAAAAAAACCTTGTATCATTTTCAGCAGATCTGTTTTGATGATGTCCCAGCAGACTTTGTAGAAATGTATTGTAAATCCGTCTGGCCCAGGAGCCTTATCTGATTCCATTGCCCATATGACCTTGATGATTTCTTCTTCAGATAAGGGTTTCAGTAAAGCCTGATTGTCCTCATGGGTGATGAGGTGGGGGATATAGGAGAGGAGATCTTCAGTGTCTTCTATGCTGCCTTCATTCCCTGGACCATAGAGGTTTTTGAAATGATTTTCAGCTGCTGTTTTAATTTGATCAAATTTGTTGCAGATCTGTCCTTCTTCATTGTTGATCTCGGTGATGTGGTTTCGAGATAGGCGGGTTTATACTGACGATGGAAGAACGAGGTGTTTTGATCTCCTGCCTTGAGCCATAGACTGCGAGATTTGAGCCTCCAGTACTCTTCTTCCCTTCTGAATGCTTGATGGGTATTTCTTTG
Source organism: Pinus albicaulis (assembly GCA_034641835.2). Taxonomy (NCBI): domain Eukaryota; kingdom Viridiplantae; phylum Streptophyta; class Pinopsida; order Pinales; family Pinaceae; genus Pinus; species Pinus albicaulis. The sequence continues at coordinate 1,385,011,589 of CM076579.1, forward strand.
ATAAGCTGCCACTTTTTTTAATATTTCAGGGGTAATGTGGAGACCTTCCATTCCAATTTGCAAAGTTTCCAGCTGCTGGACTTCATCTTTTCTCTGCTGAGAAGAGGGATTGGGGAGTTTCCTTAGCCACTCTTTTAAGGCTTTTTTGGTGGCTTTTAATTTTTGCTCCCACACATAGCTTGGGGATTCGTTGATGGGGATATCCCAAGCCGATTGGATAGTGTCCAGAAATCCTGCCTTTTCAATCCAGAGGGGACTGAACTTAAAGGGAATTGGACCTAGGTCTTCCTCAGGGGCCATAATGAGTTGAATTGGCTTATGGTCCGAGGAAAGTTTGGGGAGAATTTTTGTTGAGATAAGGAGGTTTTCCAGCAGCAGGGAGCTTTGGATTAGAAATCTATCCAACCGGGCAGCAATGTGATCAGGCCCCATTCTGTTATTGGTCCAAGTATATTTGCCTCTCACCGGGGCAAAATCTATCAGGTCCCTCTGCTGCATTAATTCCTCTACCAAGGGCAACAACTAATCTCTGCTATTGTTTCCCCCCCTTTTCTCCTTTGGCTTCATGACTAAGTTGAGATCTCCTCCCAGGATGATGTTGTTTAGGGAGTGGAGATCTAAGAAATCAGAGAGAGTGTTCCAGCATTCTCTTTTTTCAGCATAAATGACAGGAACATAGAGATTGAATAAGGCTATAGTTAACTTACTTTCAAGGTGCTTGAGCTCAATGAAGATCCAGTGTTGGGTCTCGTGGGAGTTCAACAGATGGAACTGGTCTTCAGACCAGAGAGTTGCAACGCCTCCCGAAGTTCCCCTTGAGCTGACTGCTATGCCTTCGTTCTTCTTCCAATTAGACTTACTGATGGCCAGAAGGGCTTGCCCTTCAATTTTGGTCTCTTGGAGCAAGAGGATATCTGAGGGCTCTATTTTCATCAGATCTTTGACAGCTTCGATTTTTGGTTGGGTCCCCAGGCCTCTGCCGTTCCAAGAGACTATACGCATTATTTACCTGGCGAGGCATTTGGGATTCCTCCCTTGGTGGATCTTCCTCTTGTATTTCTACTGATAGTCATCTCTATTGTGGACTGGCTGCCTTGCATTTTTAGGCGTTCTGCCTCCTCCTCCCTGACTACTTTGTGGGTCTTCCTGCCTGCTTTCTTCGAGGGTCTCTCATAGGTCTCATCCTCTGAGGAGTCTGAGGGCTCTGGCACTTTTTTCTTCTTTGTTATATCTGCATACGAAGTCATGGAGGGTTTGCCCTGAGGAGAACCATACGAGGCAGCTCCGCCTCCGTCTTTATTTGCATGTGGATCTTCGACCTGTGCTGGAGTAGTCAGAGCAGTTTCTGGGGGATCTGGTGGAGAGGTTCCTTTGGGGATTGGGATCTCGTCCAGATCCTGAGGGGTTCTATTATCATTGCTGGGTTCTTCTTGGTTATTCCCCTTTGTGGATCCTTTCCCGGCTGCTTTTGCATGGCCAGTTTTCTGGACTGAGGTCCATTGATCTCCCTTGGGAATGTGGCTCTGCTCTTCAGCGTTTTTCTTGTAGTATTTTGCAAAGTGTCCATAGCCATGGCAGTGTCTGCATTTAAAGGGGATCTGCTCGTAATCCAGCTCTTGAATATGGGACCATTCAGCAACTGTGAGTTTTATTGCTTCAGGTAATCCTTCTTCCAGATCTACTTCCACGCATATTCGGGCATAGGAGTACTCATCTTTCCTTACGGCCTGATCAATGTATTTACCAAGGCAATTGCCGATGATTTGGAGAGATTTCTGGCTCCAGCAGTGCAGGGGAAGATGGGGGAGCCGCACCCACACTGGAACCGCAGTAGGAACATCCTGGGTCGGATCAAAATCTGGAGACCATTTATTTAAATATAAACCCTGCGGCCCCATGAAATAGGGCCCGTTCTTGAAGATGAGACTCCGGTCTTCTGCAGATTCAAACATGAATACAAAGAAACCTTTACCTACAAAATATGATTTGATTCCTTCTTTGATCAGAGGGGACCAGTTTCTCTTGATCCAGTCTTCAACTGATTTGGGCAATGGCCAGAGGTCGGTAAACTGCCCAATGAGCCCTCTATCGGCTAGATTCAATGCAGAGTGACAGGTTTCTTCCTCAGGGAGGGCCACCGTGGGAATGCAGTGTTTTTTCTTGATACATTTCTGTTGTTGTGCAGAGGGGGGACGTTTGCTGCATGCATCTACCATTTTTGAAAATCGAGGACTTCTGTAGGGAGAGGGGGGGGGGGGGGGTTCCGAACCCCCATCGCTGGGCATGGCTGCTAGGAGGGCCGCAGCTGCTCTATAGCAGGCGTACGCAGCGCTGGCGCGGCGCAGAAGCTCTGGGGAGCTAGGTCACTTAGCGCAGAGTAAAATAACTTGCAATTATTAAACTACAAAGCTTTAGAATATTTTTCAAAATCCTATTAAAATTCATTGAACATATCAAAAAGGTTAATTCAGATAAAACCGATCTAAAAAATTTTCAATACCATCTTTTCAAATCCCATGTTTTTGAGCGACTTCAAATACATTTCAATCCTCCTTTTTCCCCAAAAATAGAAGAAAGCATTTGACCCTAAAAAGATTTTCAATACCATCTTTTCAAATCCCATTTTTTTGAGCGACTTAAAATATATTTCAATCCTCCTTTTCCCCAAAAATAGAAGAAAGCATTTGACCCTGTTCCTTTTTTTTAATTTATACTTGGAAAGTATTGGTTCAATGTATCTCAGGTTGTAGAAACACAGGGAAGCATTGAGTCCATTGTGAACATATTAGGCATTTTCTTTGTGGAGAGATCCATGGGACATTGATCACAAATCGTGGTTGGTTTGAGTGGAGCCCCATCTCCCTCTCTAAGGGCGCTTATTGTTCACTGATGAAGTAATCAATCATGAGCTAGAGAACGTAAGGGCTTATTGTCTACTCATGAAGTAATCAATCATGAGTTAGAGAACATTGAACAAGTAATATAAGAACTAAATGTCAAAATTCAATACCATTTCATTTTAGAAAAGGTTAAGAAGACAAAAAAGTGTCAAAAACAATAAAAACAATGATGACATGGATACATAAAAATCTATTTTGCCGGACATTATTTCAAGTGTAGTGAGTACAGTAATATAACAAATATTACACTAAGGAGTGTTAAAGTAAATAACCTATTTATTTGTGTTATGTTTGTTGTCCATATTGACAATATATTTAATATCTATCTTCCTTGTCTTGTCTTCTGTGTTTAGGTCATACAGACGTGCACTTGCCTGTAACATTTTTGTACAGTTGTAAATAGGAGGGGTTTTTGTAATTGGTTATGGGATTTTTTTTTTCTCTTTACAAGAATTCCACAAGCTATAGGTAATGAGAGAATGCAGTGGGGATGTTGGATAACTAAGGCACACCATATGGGAATCCCAACTAAGGCACAGCATATGGGAATCCTGGAATAATATGTTAGCATTATGCAAAACTTGTGTAGATGTTTTCCCATGCCTGAGTTTATGTTATGCAGAAAGCGTATGACACTGTAATATTGCGCAAATTGTTGTATTTTTTTATCTGTTAATTAATATATTATATTGCCTGTCTACAATTTTTTTGGTATGCATTACAAAATTGTTTACAAAAATTCCAACACATTGTTTAATCTATATGCCTGGAAGAAATGTTTAGAAAATAGGCACAATATTGTGCAGTTGCATGATCGACTTGCACTGGAAGAAGAGAAAAATTGTATGGCATTTCATTAACACGATAATTAATTTGGTTCAATTTTCCACTCGAACAAATGTGCTATTGCCCCCTACAAACTTAAGGCCAGAAAGTATGAAATTTGATAGGTTTGAGTAGGAAACGTGCTATGAGTACCAACATACTTCCCATCAAGAAAACATTTCCAGGCAATATCAAAACATAATATCATCACTTCCACACTCCCTGAAGACCATTGCTCAAGACCAAGAGTAAAAACCAGTTCCTTGTTCCCTTTTGCATTTCATTTTATGTATTAAATATATGACATTACATATACAGTTCTTGTATTTATCTATTTAAAATTTGCAAAGAAGACGAAAGTCTGGAGAGGGAAATCAAATGCTAATGCAACAAGCCAAAAGGCCATTCCTGCCATAGCTAAAATCCCACGCATAACCAAGGAATTGCACATTGAAACATCTAAAATTATGGGAAAAATTATTAACATCACTTCGAAGCTAATACGAAAGATCTGGTCAAGGAATTTCATTAATACACTACTGAGAATAGTTCCAACACTGTTGAGTATCTGCACTGAGTAGCTGTAGTAACTCTTGTTCTGTCTCGATTGGTAAGGCTGCCAACGTTAAAGCATTCAATTGTCCATTTATTGAACAACTGGAATACCTATTTTGTTAGACCACCCCTCTTGAATACCTATTCTGTTGGTTGCCCTGCTTCTATCAAGTATAAAAGAGTGATTCTCTTGTCTAATCGTTGTGAAACGTTGTGCAACCATCTTTCCTAGTTCGCAAATTTATCCCATCATGTTATCAATTCTAGGATCCAAGGTAAGGAGTAAGATTGTCATGTTTTGTAGATTGATAAGGTGTTCTCTACTGACTAAAAGTATGTTGGCTGGTAGCAGGCATAACAGGTCTACAACTAGTACTGCCATAAAAGGTCCATATTCCATAATAATGGCACAAGTGTTTTTTCATTCTGACAATAAAGGAAGTTTCCAAAGGTGCACAATGTGATTGATCATTGATGGTAAAATCCAATACAAAGTCGAAGCACTTTACCATTTTCAGCGAACAACAGGAATAAATACCTTCACAATTTAGGCAGCTGAGCTCATGCAATGACTAAATCCCTTTAAATTAGCTATTTCTCCTGAATTTGTAATGATCCTTTATATACTCTTTTATGTACAAATTACTAACAACGTTAATTGAATCTCTTTGGGAATTCACTCTGAACCCTTGCCAAACATATTATAACATACTTGGAAACCAGTAAGATACCTTTGCCAAACATATTATAACATACTTGGAAACCAGTAAGATACCTTTCTATGGCTTTCCAGCCCTCCTAAATCTTAATAATGCCCCAACATGCAGTCTCAATGAAATGAGATTTTCCCAATTGTCTGTAAATATCTTATTGCAAGCAGATTACTTTAGCTGAAATATCAAATAGAAATAGATATCACTGGAATCCATAAGAGGCTAGTACTCCCAACTTCCAAGCTCATCCCACCTGAGCAACCTTTTGTAATTCTGAGAAAATATATCTCCTCTACCATGCTAGCAACGTCAATCCAGATTATAGTAGTTGAGGCATGTACCTAGACAAATACTTAGCTAAAAGGTTTTTTGTGACCCCAGGTCAGAGCGGAATCGACTGATTCAATACTAAGAACTGACAAGACTTATTTGATTTTGATGGTCCTGAAAGCCGTTTCAAATTGGGACTTGTATGAGGAAACATGGAGCCTTTAGTGGACTTGTATGGGCCTGAACGGGCGTTTGACAAAGGAAAAGATAACCTTTTCCTTCTATAGGAAACACGCTGTGTTAGGAGTTCCAGCCTTTATTTTGGAGTACTTATTGATCTGAAATTTGCTTTGGCAGAGTTTGTAGATGCCATGTAGTTGAGGATTCTAGGAGAGCTCATACGACTGTCATCATCTCTCATAGAAGATGTACGTTCCAAACCTATGTTTTGGCCTCTGTTTTGGAGTACTCAGTGATCTGACCTTTGTGACCTCTGTTTGACAGACTTTGTAGATTCTATGTAGTTGGGAATTCTAGGTGAGCTCATAAAGCTTTCATAATCTCTCATAGAAGATGTAGCTCCTACACCGTTACAAGAGTTGTATCTTGGTTTGCTTTCATAATCTCTCATTGAAGATGTAGCTCCTACACCGTAACAAGATTTGTATCTTGGTTTTTCTTACTTCGAAACCTTGTCATCGCTCTTTGTTGGGAGTAAATGGTGTGAAAATATTGCAGCAAGTGTAAAATATTCATCTAATCGTTAATTTTAACTTTAACAATTTATTTGTAGTTTCTTACGACAAACACTGAATACATCAGACTATAACCTTCACAAATATAAAATGTTGCGGAAGCAAAGTACAAAGTAGGAAATAAATAAACACACAATTGATGCCATTATTTTTGGACAAATGTCTTCGGAAAAACCCAGTGCGGGAAAATCAATGCAACAAAGAGTTTGTATTATTATGCAGTGGTTTCTAAATACAAATTTTTGGATATACCTTACGGGCTATCTAATACAAAATATATAATTGGCAGAAATGAAGTGAGATTAATCTCACTATCATTGGTGACACGACACTGATCCAACCTCTGAATCGCTAGCCCCAAGCTGCCTTCGCACAGTCACTGCACAACTCGTAGGGACTGCATCACTCCTTTGGTTGATCGATTTGTTGACTAGATGCTTTAGATCTGTTGAAATTACTTTCAGCCGTTCAATGTACAGGAAGCCGCCTTCTACTTCAGCGATCAGTCAAGATCGCAATATAAAAACCGTGCAGATAGCCGCTTGCCATTTTTGATTGAGCAGTGAACTTCAGCGCAGTAATTTTTTTTAAAACAGAGAAATTTAATCAGCAAACACGGACCTGAAATTTCATTGAGGCAGATTGGATGAGATTTCGCATCACACTCAACTGTCCGTATGGCTGCCCAAAATCGGACGCGGAAAAATCATAAGCTAGATTTAATAGAAATTCCGCGTCACACTTTTGATGACGTCAGCAAATTTTTTTGTCACCCGAAATTTTTACGCAAATTGGTTCAATATTCTTCAAGTCCGGCGGATAATTTTTTAAGGGGTTTGTTTGCAAAGCTTAACGGTTTTTTTGGTTGATTGCTGAAACGCTGTATTAAAAGAATTTATATATGGTTCAACATATGATACATTACATATGCGTGGGCCTTTTGAAATGGTGGAGCCCAAAGCATTTTAAAAATAGGATTATGTTTTTGATTAAACATTACACCATATATATTTCATATGGTATAGGCGGATGACTTTTGTTTTTAGTTTTAAAATAAGTTTTATTTTAAAATAGTTTTTTTATATATATTGTAAAAGTGTTGTGGCATATAAATAGGATGAAAAGGCTTGTGTGCACTTAAGCATTGTAAGTTTTATTTTTACACACAACAGAAGTGTAAAACTGAATTTGAATGGCACAACAGTGCATTGATTTTTTTGAGAGACAGAGTATTTTTTTTTCAACACACAGCCATGAGTTGTAAATGCACAAATAGAGTGAAATTTTAGTGTGTGAGTTTTGTGTTGAACTGTGTTTTGAAGCAGTCAAAGTTTCTGAGTATTCCCTCAGTTAGAGGAGATTTTGTAACCAAGTTTTTGAAGTTTAATGAAATAGTTTTTAGAGTGAAAACTCTGTTTCCAGTGAATAAATTTTTAATATTTTCTCTGTGTTGAAGAGGGGAGTTTTATTCTCCATTGTTGTTCTAGAATTTTAAATATTCCAACATGGTATCAGAGCTAGTCCAGGCTCTTTGAGGATCAAAGAAGATGAAGGAAAGGAGTTCTTTGTTGCAGCAGCTTCTCTAGCAGTGTGAAGACTCAGTCAAGAAGAATCCAAAGGTATTTGTCTATACAGATTTTGTGTCACTGTTGCAGAACAGTCAGTTATTTGAATACACAGTTAAGTGTTTTTGAATCATAGTTAAGAGTGCAGAATCGATGGAGCCATCACTGGTATGGGTATGAGAAATATCCATCTCCCAATGTTTAATGGGAAAAATTATGACTACTGGTCAATAACTATGAGAGCTTTATTTGTCTCCCAAGACTTATGGGAATTTGTTGAGGCTGGCTTTGAAGAGCCAGCAGATGAAGAAGAGTTTGTAGATTTAACTCAGGCAGAGAAAGAGTTGCTGAAGAGCAATAAGAAGAAAGACTCCAAGGCTCTCTTCTTATTGTATCAAGCAGTGCATGAGAGTGTGTTTCCAAGGATAGCAGTAGCCAAGAGATCCAAAGAAGCATGGGAAACTCTCAAGACAGCCTATCAAGGCATGGAAAAAGTGAAGACAACAAAACTTCAGTTGCCGAGGAGAGACTTTGAGACTCTCTGTATGAAAGAGTTAGATACTATTAACTCATTCTTCACTCATGTGATTGGAATGGTCACACAAATAAGATCTCATGGAGAGACTCTTGAAGAGAAGAGGATTGTGGAAAAACTCTTGAAGAGTCTACCCTCAAGATTTGATGTGATTGTCACCACCATAGAGGAGACTAAGGATCTCACAAAGTTCACAGTGGATGAGCTACATGCATCACTGATGACTCATAAGCAGAGATTGGGTAGGGGTGAAAACTCATCTCTGGAACATGCCTTTAAGACCCAGATGTCTTTCGGAAGAGGAAGAGGGCAAGGCAGAGGAAACAAAAGAGGAAGAGGCAGAAACCAAAACAGAGGTGGAAGGAACAGTCTAGCAAATGCTCAAGGAAGGGGCATCAATCCAAATCAGCATCAAGGCCAAGGCAACAGCCAACAAAGTGGTCAGCAGAATGCTCAAGGACAGAGGTATGATAAGTCCAATGTCCAATGCCACTATTGTAAAAAATATGGTCATTATGCTAATGAATGTAGAAAGAAGCAGCATGATATGGGAAATAGACCTACTGCAAATTTCACTAGAGAAAATATCAGCCAAGATAATTTGTTTTTGGCTGGATTTATGGTTTCTAGACTCCGGTTGCAGTAACCATATGACATGAAACATAGCAATGTTTTCTATGCTAGATGAGAGTGTGAAGTCACAAGTCACACTAGGGACTGATAGTAAAGTGTTTGTTATGGGAAAAGGAAATGTAAATGTTTTAACAAGAAAATGTGCAAAGAAATCCATAGCAGATGTCTATTATGTTCTAGGAATGAAGTGTAACCTCTTAAGTGTTGGATAGCTTGTTCAAAAGGGGTACAATGTATTTTTTGAGGATCATGTTTGTACCATCATGGACAAACCACCCAACAAACAATGTATTGCTGAAGTGAAGATGACAAGAAATAGGATGTTCCCTCTTAGAATGAGAGCAGATTTGAAGAATGAAGAAAAGATAGCAGCAGTGACACAAGAGGCTATCCAAAGCGAACCAAAAGATGAAAATTGGTTGTGGCACTTGAGATTTGGACATCTCAACTTTGGAGGTCTTAATTTGTTGAACATAAAAGGAATGGTAAGAGGTTTACCATTGATAGAGAAGCCGGACAGCCTTTGTGAAGGTTGTATCTTGGGGAAACAACATAGAGAAAGTTTTCCTTCGGGGAAAAGCATAAGGGCAAAGGCACCCTTAGAGATTGTCCACTCAGATTTGTGTGGACCGATGAAAACTCCATCGCTCGCTAGCAGCCACTACATGTTAACATTCATAGATGATTTTACAAGAAAAACTTGGGTTTACTTTTTGAAAAATAAAAGTGAAGTGTTTGAAAAATTCTGCAATTTCAAAGCACTTGTGGAAAACCAAAGTGGGTTGCACATCAAAGTCCTAAGGACTGACAGAGGAGGTGAGTATATCTCTAAAGATTTTCTACGTTTTTGTAGAGAAAATGGTATTCAAAAGCAGTTTACAACTAGATATACTCCGCAGCAAAATGGAGTAGCCGAAAGGAAGAATAGAACCATAATGGACATGGTGAGGAGTATGTTAAAGGCAAAGCGTTTGCCTAATGATTATTGGGTTGACGCTGTACATTGTGCAGCATACATTTTGAATAGGTGCCCTACAAAAGAAGTGATGAACAAAGTGTCGGAAGAGGCATGGAGTGGCACAAAACAAGGTGTCACACACATGAAGGTTTTTGGATGTGTGGCTTATGCACACATTCCGGATCAGTTAAGGAAGAAGTTGGACAGAAAGGGGGAGAAATGCATTTTCATTGGATACAGTGAGGAGTCCAAGGCCTACAACTTATATAACCCATCCACCAAGAAGTTTATTGTGAGCAGAGATGTTCAGTTCATTGAGGAGGAAGCTTGGGATGGAAGCATAGAGAAAACAGTGAATGTTAAACACTGTTTATCTCATGATGAGAATGATGATGAGTTGGCTGAAATACATCCCCAAACAGCAGCACCAACATAAGAGCAGCAAGAGACACCCTTGAGGAGAAATGAGAGTTCTTCTCCAAGCACACCACAAGGAGGAAATTCAAGTGCTTCTTCAAGCATTTGTACACCTAGTGAAAGAGGTAAGAAGTTCAGAAATTTGAATGACATTTATGCACAAGAGGCAGCAAATGAAGGCATCAATTCTTTGTTTGCTTTATATTGTCATGTTGATGATCCTGTTCATTTCGAAGAAGCTATTAAGGATAAGAAATGGATAGAAGCTATGGATGAGAAGATTAATGCCATAGAAAGAAACAAGACTTGGGATTTGGTTGAACTCCCAAAAGGTAAAGATGTCATTGGAGTTAAATGGGTCTACAAGACCAAGAGTAATGCTAAAGGAAAAATAGAGAGACACAAGGCAAGGCTTGTTGTCAAAGGGTATAAGTAGAAGCATGGGATAGATTATGAGGAAACTTTCGCACCGGTTGCTAGAATGGAAACCGTGAGAGCAGTGCTGTCCATAACAGCACAAAACAAGTGGAAAGTTTACCAAATGGACGTGAAGTCAACATTCCTAAATGGAGTGTTAATGGAAGAGGTTTACATTGAACAACCTCTCGGCTATGAAAAGAAAGGCCAAGAGCACAAAGTGTGCAAGTTGAAGAAAACTCTTTATGGGCTGAAGCAAACACCAAGAGCATGGTACAGTAGGATAGATTCCTATCTACTAGAAAATGGATTTGAAAAGTGTGAGGGAGAAGCCACCCTCTACATCAAAGAAAAATATGGTAAAATGTTGATTGTAGTTTTATATGTTGATGTTATTTTCACAGGTAATGATGATTACCTTATTGAAAATTTTAAAACAGTCATGAAAGAAGAATTTGAAATGAATGACATGGGTTTGTTGAGATACTTCTTAGGAATAGAAGTAGAACAAGATGAAAATGAGATTTTTATCTCACAGACAAAATATGTTAATGAAGTGCTGGAAAGATTTAATATGCAGGAGAGCAAAGCAGCGATCACTCCCACAGTGATGGGATTAAAACTCAGCAGAGAGGACAACAGCAAGGATTTTGATCCTAGCTTGTATAAGAGCATAGTTGGCAGCCTCATGTATTTGACTGCAACTAGGCCCGACATAATGCATGTTGTTAGCTTAATTTCCAGATTCATGGAGAAGCCAAAGGATGCACATTGGCAGGCAGCGAAGAGAATTTTGAGGTATGTTAAAGGTACAAAAAGGTTTGGTATTTTATATAGTGCTTCAGAAAATTCAGATTTAGTTGGATATACTGACAGTGATTGGGCTGGAAGTGTAGATGATCGGAAGAGCACTTCCGGTTATGTTTTTCACATGGGTTCAGGAGCCATTTCATGGGCTTCTAAAAAACAACCCATTGTAGCATTGTCTACAGCAGAGGCAGAATATGTGGCAGCCACAGCAGCAGCTTTTCAAGCAATTTGGATGAGGAGGATGTTAAGAAGTTTGTGCCAAGAGCAGGTAAAAGGAACAATGATTTATTGTGACAATAGCTCAGCTATTGCATTATCCAAGAATTCTGTGTTTCACAAGAGAACGAAACACATTGACACAAAATTTCATTACATCAGAGAATTGGTAAACAATGGTGAAATTGTTTTGGAACACTGCAGAACTCAGGAGCAGTTTGCAGACATTCTGACCAAGCCATTGGGGCAGAAGAGTTTTGAGTTTTTGAGGAGTTATGCAGGTATAGTAGATAACCCGGTACCGAAAGTAAAGTGTTGAAATTACTTTCGACGTTCAATGTCAGAACGCCTTCTCGCCCGAGCGATCGAGTCAGATGTCAACGATGTGGCAAGTACGGATAAACGCTTGCCATTTTTGATTGAGCAGTCAACTTCAGCGCAGTAATTTTTTTTTTAAACGGAGAAATTTAATCAGCAAACACGGACCTGAAATTTCATTGAGGCAGATTGGATGAGATTTCGCATCACACTCAGCCGTCCGTACGGCTGCCCAAAATCGGACGCGAAAAAATCATAAGCCGGATTTAATAGAAATTCCGCGTCACACTTTTGATGACGTCAGCAAATTTTTTTGTCACCCGAAATTTTTATGCAGATTGGTTCAATATTCTTCAAGTCCGGCAGATAATTTTTTAAAGGGTTCGTTTGCAAAGCTTAACGTTTTTTTTGGTTGATTGCTGAAACGCTGTATTAAAAGAATTTATATATGGTTCAACATATGATACATTACATATGCGTGGGCCTTTTGAAATGGTGGAGCCCAAAGCATTTTAAAAATAGGATTATGTTTTTGATTAAACATTACACCATATATATTTCATATGGTATAGGCGGATGACTTTTGTTTTTAGTTTTAAAATAAGTTTTATTTTAAAATAGTTTTTTTTATATATATTGTAAAAGTGCTGTGGCATATAAATAGGATGAAAAGACCTGTGTGCACTTAAGCATTGTAAGTTTTATTTTTACACACAGCAGAAGTGTAAAACAGAATTTGAATGGCACAACAGTGCATTGATTTTTTTGAGAGACAGAGTATTTTTTTTTCAACACACAGCAATGAGTTGTAAATGCACAGATAGAGTGAAATTTTAGTGTGTGAGTTTTGTGTTGAACTGTGTTTTGAAGCAGTCAAAGTTTCTGAGTATTCCCTCAGTCAGAGGAGATTTTGTAACCAAGTTTTTGAAGTTTAATGAAATAGTTTTTAGAATGAAAACTCTGTTTCCAGTGAAGAAATTTTTAATATTTTCTCTGTGTTGAAGAGGGGAGTTTTATTCTCCATTGTTGTTCTGGAATTTTAAATATTCCAACAAGATCTTTGACCCTCCGGTCTCACACCTCGGCTCCCGACACTGGATCTGGATTTCTCCTTAGCAAAACTACGGATCTCTTATTAGGCTCTGTGCTGCCTTTATGGATCTCACTCTGTGTTCTTTGCTTTGTATTCACCGGATCAAAAAAACTTCCACCGACCACTATCCATGCACCCGATTGCAAGAAATCAACTATGAGATCCTAATCAATGGTTTAGATCATCTTGACTTAATCTCCGTTTTTTTCTAGAAGATTCACACATAGTTTAATTAATACCATTTAATTATTTTATTTTTCTAAGTTTAGACTATGCATACATTAAAAATAATTAAAAAAATCAACTATTAGATCCTAATCAATCGATCTCGTTTTTTTTATAAGATTCACACATAATTTAATTAATACCATTTAATTATTTTAATTTTCTAAGTTTAAGCTTAGGCATACATTGAAAATAATTAATCATTTTAATTAGACCTTTTTTTGGGGTGGAATTTCCCAAATGAATTATGGGTCTTAGAGAATGTGTCCTAGCCTCTTCGCAAATTCTTGAGGTTAGAGCACATTCGATGCTACCAAAAATCAACAAATGGATCATATTTTATGGTACCAGTGATGGTCAATTATGCATTACACAATTTTTTTTTCCAATCTCACAAATAATAAATCATTCATTTTTCTGCCATAAATGACGGAGAATATTTCCAAAAAAATTTAAATATTTTTATTGTATGACTATGATAAACATGTCTATAAGCAATGTATTCCTTGAAGAGAAGTTTTATGTGGAATTAGTAAAATACAATTGGAATAATTATGAAGACCTCACAAATAAACTTCCCAATGAACACTTTGTTGACACATTAAATATGTAAAAGCTAGGGTGGTTGCATGGTCTATGGAAAGATATAAATGTGTGTCGCTAGTTGGAAAACATGTTTCCTCGCTGCTGTTGGGTTATGTGCCATGTGCAACTGCTATTGGGTTATGTGCCATGTGTGCCTTCAAAATGTGTACACATTCTATTTTGGAATAAAATGTGCTCTTTTAAATTTGTCCAACTGAGAAAACACAAGAGAGTCACCAAATTCATAAACAACAGAAAAATCGTTTTAAGGAAAGTTCCAGGAACCATTGAAAATGTTGAATAAGCCAACCATAAGGAGCTAAACATCCTATTACATTTACAAGTACAAAATTCCCATTTGACAGTGTATAGCCATCAAAATAAAAAATTTATAGATTAAAATGATTTGTTACAAGAACATCACACTTACATTATACAAATACTTTGCAACTTGCCTCAAAATGAGTTCAAATCCATGACAATGGTCCAAAAAAAACTTCAAATTCTTCCACAAATATTTGTTCTTGCAATTAGTTTTTGCAAAGAGGAAGAGCTATATAAGAATAAGTCTCTTTGAAATATGCTTTCTTTGAGGATGTGAAAATAGAAGCATATACTTACTTCGATGCATGGGCATGGGCATGATCAATTGCTCTGAATTTCTTCAATGCAACTTTGGCCTTGTCTTCACCGTTGCCATCTTCAGTCCTTACTTTCTTCGCCCTTCCGCTTAGCATGGATTCTAGAGACCTTATCTACACACTGCCCCATATCATCGTCCTTCTGCAATTTTGTCAAGAGGAATCCCATTTGCAAGCGCATCCCCATTCTTGGTCTTTTTCTGTTTCTTTTCCTTTACCTTAGCCTTATCTTGCTCCCTTTTCAGCGTCAGGGCTGCAACTCCCTTCTCATTTCCACTGATGGCAATATTCTTGGTCTCAGAAAAGGCAGCATGGTAGACAAGACACGAGAGAGTCATTGAATTTAGAAACATCAGAGAACTCGTTTTAAGGAAAGTTCCAAGAACTATTGGAACTACTGAATAAACCAACCATAAGGAGCCAAACATACCATTACATTTATAAGTGAAAAATTACCATTTAATAGTCTGGCCATCAAATAAAAAATTGAATAGATTAAATTGACCATGTTATAATAACATCAAAATTACATTATACAAATACTTTGCAACTTGCCTCAAAATGAGTTCAAATCCATCAAAATGGTCTAAAACAAACTTCAAATCCTTTTACAAATATTTGTTCTTGTAATCAGTCTCTGCCAATAGGAAGAGATATGCAAGAGTAAGTTTCTTTGAGGATGTGAAAATAGAAACATGTACTTCCTTCGATGCATGGGTAGGATCATGATTTTTTGTTTTGAACTTCTTCATTGCAACTATGGTTTTGTCTTCACTGTTGCCATCTCCAATCCCTATTTTTTTATCCCTTCCGCTTAAGATGGATTCGAGAGACCTTATTTACATAGTTCCCCATCACATCATCCTTCTGCCCAAATTTTCCAGGAGGAATCCCATTTGCAACACATCTCTGTTCTTGGTATTTTTCACTTTCTTTCCTTTACCTTAGCTCTGCTCCATTTTCAACCTCAGGGTTGCAACTTCCTCCTCATTTCCACAGTGACAATATTCTCAAACTAGAAAATGAAACATGGTAGATAAGACAATGTGTGGATTGCAACTCCTTTAGGGCCATTGCACTGAGCACATGCTCACATCACTCGAGCACAAATTTTTTATATTTGCCATTGAATTCAAGGTTGGTGATGGTGCACCGAAATTTGGTTTCAAAACCATCATGGTAAACCCTTACACTTGGAATTGGGTCAATATGAATGGCAATCATGTCCTTCAAGCACCTGATATGGCTAATCTTCCTAGGCAAAGTCTTCTCCAATAAAGCCCTAACCATAGACTCGTTGAAAAGGTTCCCTAAGAGATCAATTGTGCATGGTGTTTTCAGGGCTTCTTGGGGCAGAGAATAGGTGCTCCATTTGAAAATTTCGGTTTCATTGGGATCAACTATAGAAATTATCCAAAGGGATTCAATTTGCTCTTGTTAATGTACTTAAACAAAATACTAAATCCTTTTACAATTTGCAGAAGCCAAATTGGATCGCACAATCACATAACAAGTAAGAGAAAGAATTATCAATCACACAACACAAGATGTATCTAGGGAAAGAAACTTCTCAAAACCCCGCTATATATATTGCATAAATTCAAGATCATGAAACAATACATTGTTATTTCTCTCACTGAGAAACCTCTACACTCTACTGACTGTCTCACTTTGATCTAGGAAAAATCAGTGCAATACTTAAACAATTCTCAAGGGAATTTCCTAATTAATAGGGCCACAATTCTTGGAGGAATTGTGGCCCTATTAATTAGGAAATTCCCAAGAATTTATTGTGCAATTCCTTTAGGGCATCCTGATGACCTCATGCCTGACCGGTGCAATTTTTTAATTATACAATTCATAGTTATCTTCCCTTTAACCCCAATCTCAACTGGGCCTTCCTTAGAACTGACATGCAACACCTATTTATAGCGAATTATCAGTTAACTAATTGACCACTAATTGTGAATTAAATCGTAATTAATTCACTGTATCTATTTCTTGTTCATCTCTCAGTTAGAACTAGTTAAACTGATTTTAACTCAATTAATTGAGTTAACTAATTACAAGTCACAAATAACTGTAATTGGACCCCCTAAAATCGTGGGATAACTCTACATGCCTCCTCTTTGATCGCGAACTCGAATTTACTAAGCTAACTAAGTCTTCGTGACTCAGTTCACTAATACAAGTTGTCATGTGATGGAATTACAATTTCTCTTCCAATTTAATCAAGGGAAAATTAAATCAAGCCTCCTTGGGGTGCGATTTCTTGTTTCCATTTCAACACTCCCTTTCAACAAGAATGAGATTATCTGCTACCCCAATCCTGTCTCCGTGGAACATGAATTTTCTTCTTGCCATTACCTTCGTCAAGATGTCTGCATCCTGCTCCTCTGTGGGAATGCACTCTAATGACATAATTCACCTCTGCACACAATCTTTGAGATAGTGATACCAAATATCAATATGCTTGGACCTGTCAGGAAAAACTGGATTAACCAAGAGTTTGATGCAACTCTGGTTATCACAATATATCACCGTCGGATCCATCTATCGATCAAACAAACCAACAAGTAGCTTCCTCTTCCATATGGCCTCACATGCTCCCCGGCTGGCCGCCATGTACTCTGCCTTTGCTGAACTGAGTGCAAATGATCTTTATTTCCTGTTGTACTAGGAAATTGTTGCTGACCCTATGTTGAAGATGTTGAAGATGCTGTAGTTGTTTTAATTGCTTATGCATAGTGAAATAGAAGAAAACCTCCAAAATTGTGGTCAAGTCTCCCCCCTCTCATCTCTGTCAATAGAGTTTGAAGTAGGGTAGATCCTCTCACAGGCTAAAATTGCTTTCTGTTTGAGTTTTGGGAAGAATTTGTATTACGAAGTCCAAGCCATTCCTTCAATGTTTCACCCCGCATTTCTATTTATTCCCCGTATGAATCTGCGGGTGTGCTTCACTTCTAAGAACTGCTCTCACGCTTCCAATTCCCTCCTTTATTTCTCATCTTAATGTTGTACTTACTTTTCTTTGCATAATGCACTTAGCCCTGCAAAGTTTTATTTATATGTTTTCTTCGTTCACGACTGCCTTATCCTTTCTATGCAAAAAGCGTGAAAAACCATTCAAAACCACCGAAACCCAACCTCCGTCTTTGTTCCTCAAGTCTCCCGCCACCGTACATCGCAGTCGCACTTCGCAGCGCTTACCTTTTGCCTTGAAGACTTACCGCTTTCCTTCGATCTATCAATCACCGTTTTCCAGACTCGTTTTAACACAACGCTTGAAAAACCATTGAAAACCGACCTCCATCTTCCTCGAAATTTCCGCTACCATATGTCGCACTTCGCAAACAACATTTGGCTTTTACCTTCAACACTTACCGCTCGTTCCTTGCGATTGTGATATTGCGAAATCGCAATTCGCACTTCGCACCGGTTATCTTTTATTCTTTAACACTTGTCGCTATTCTAGATGATTACGATAGTGCAATCTCGCCCTGCTATTGTTCCACTGCCACGTCGCCATCACAAATCGCACTTCGCCTCCTTTAGATTTTACCCTCAACGCTTACCGCTCGTTCTTGCGTTTGCGGTATTGTGAAATCGCATCCCGTGGAACTTACCATATCGCACATCGCAACTCACAACTTTTCCCTTTTTCTTCTTCACCACCAGGTCATCCCCATCGCAAATCGCCTCTCGCAACCTTTTTCGCGACGCACATTGCCCGATGCACATTTTAGTTTATTCCCGTTAAATCCTTATTGCTATCCATTTAAACTTGCGAAGTTGCGATTGCGACATCACACATCGTAACTTTTACCTCCAACGCGTCTTTGCCATCGCATTTTTCGATTCTTTCCACTCCAAAGCCATTACTTGAGCTATAATAAGGTTTTAAACCCCCTCTTTCTGCCCCTAAACCTTTTTCAATTCTTTCTGCTCCAAAGTCATTTCTCCCGTTATAATCAAGTTTTCTAAAGGTTTAACCCTCGCTTTCCATTTCTAAGCCCTGTTTCATGCGCTAAGCCCCCAATTCGCTCTTTTAGCCCTTTTTCTTCCTCCAAGCTGAAAATTAACTCTTTTTAGTTAGAATTAAGTCATGGATAGTTTAGTTGCATAGATAAGAGCATGGTAGATAGATCATAGGATAAGTAAAATGCATTTAGCCGTTTGGCCAAGTTAAGTGTGGTTTAGAATTATTTTTCTTTTCGCCATTTATTTTCAACAAGTTATCTTAGTTTCTTTTCAATCATTTCCCTTTCTGCCAATTAAATTAGTTTCATTCTTGTCATTTCTTTTTAGCATTTTAATTTAATTTCCTTTATGTCATTTCCTTCTAGTAATTTACTTTCCAGTTGTTCTCAGGATTTAAGAAATAACACCCTTTCGTATAGCAGAAGAGGATGACATGAACAAAATGCATCTGCTGTGTATATAGTACTGTCACCTCAAAATTTGTACGAACTCCGGGTTGATAAAGTGAAGTAGGTCAGCCCTAGGGAGTTGCAACACTCTTGGTGCAATATTATGGCTCACCAATTTTTGGCGCCATTGTTTAGGAGGTGTCTAGTATATATTTTGATTTGTTTTAGCATTTTTTTTCTGCTTTCCTTTATTTTCTTGTCACTTGAGAAATATTGAAAAAGTACAAAAAAAATCTGGTTTTCATGCCTCGTAAGACTAGGAATACTAAAAGACAAACCTTACCTAAAACCCCCACATCACCTCCTAGCCACCCTTCACTCTTCTTCAGTGGCAGTGATAGACATTAATCAAATCACTTTATTTAGAGGTAGTCTTGTATTGTTTATTCTGAGGTCAAAATTTCAACAATTTTAGTATGTTGTCATTTTAGTCTTGTAGTTTTATTGGTAAATTTCTCCTATTATAAATAAAACTAACTTTTTCACATAATCACTGAATTTATGTCTATCTACTACAAATTCCAAATATATCGAGAAATCTTAGGTTAAGAGAAATCAAACAATTGACCCCTCTCATAATCATTATTAAACATTTGTAAATTTCTCCTCTTATAAATAAAACTAACTTTTTCACATAATTACTGAATTTATGTCTATCTCTTGTACATTTCAAAGATATCTTGAGATCTTAGGTCAAGAGAAATCAAACAATTGCATTATTACACATTCTCAAAATCTTGGATAACATAAATATGCCCAATTACAATCAAATTTACTTAACCACATGCGTCATTAATTCCACATATAAAGTCGTAATAAAAAACGGAGAGAAAAAACAATTCTTTTTCAGAGCCGAAAAAGCACCCATTATATTTATATGTAAAAGGTACATAGCAGTAGTTACATATATCATTCTGATATGGCTGATACATATTTCCAAAACATTTTTCAAAAGGGAGGATCCTCAGATATCATGTTATCAACACCGACAAACATTCAAAAATTTTGCTTGTAGGGCCTCCGAAGAAAGGGTTTGTATTTTAAAACAACATTAAAAAAAACATGTAAATAAACCATTGCCACAGGAAAACAATGTCCAGATGGAAATTTCTCTCCCTCAGTCATGGCACAGGGATAGTGAAATTTTTCATCAGGACAACTCACGTATTGCAGAACGTGAATGGAACCTGGAGGGTAACCAAGACCTTTGATAGCATGTTTTCCCTTGCAATATTCTCACGATAGTCATGAACCAAAGGCGGTCCATCTAGGCACTCTATGAGAATCTTGATTCGCTTGAGCCACACCTCCAGACTAGATGGGAAAAAAGATGCCACACCATTGACCCTGTCAATCACTGACTTCGCATCACTGAATACCTGAATATCCCTAATCTGCAAATTGTATACCAACCACAACACACACCATAGGGCCATCACTTCTGCCTTTGAATTTTTTCCAGGCCCCCCGTTCCAGTGAAATTCATATCGTTATCCCCTGCCGATCTTAATCCAACCTCCCACATCGCACATCCCACCATGTTGAGCCCCATCAAAATAAGTAGCAGGGAGGGCAATGGTATGAGGTCGATTTCGCTTTGAAGAATCCTTGGGAATCTCATTGGGAGGAAGACCCTCCAGAGTCCAGGCACATATGGAACCATGGATAAGCACAAGGTCCATTGGACGATCCTCGAAAATAGCTTTGTTTTTGGCAATCCAGACTTCCCAAATCAGAAAGAAGGGGAGAGATTTAAATGCATTGGGGCAGCCTCCCAATCCTTGAGAGCAGTTAAGAGAGACTCTGGCCGCCACTCTAGCCCCAGAAAATAAGAGGAGAAAAGACGCCACAAACGCTGAATGAGAGGACATGAAATAAAAATGTGTTGGGCGGTTTCCAAAGAAAGTCTGCAAAAAATACACCTCCCCGGGCCCTGGAAGCCCCTCTTAACCAGGCTATCCCAAGTCAAAACCCTGTTTCTTCAAACAAGCCACAAAAAAATCTTAATCTTATATGGGATCTTGTGTTTCCAGAAATGAAAAAAGGGTGAAATCGGCACTCCTGCATTCTTATTTTCCATGATGCCCAGATATGCATCCCCCACTGCAATAGCCTCTCCATTCCAACGTCCACTCCAAAACACCTTGTCTCCCTCTGTCTTATAACATAAACCTGCACCTCTCAGTTTTGTTATCTAATCAGAGCAGTTCAACGCATCTTCCCCTTCCAGCTCCATAGTCGCTGCAGACTTCCAAAGCGGAAATCCCAGATGCCACTGTTCAATAACTTGTGACAAGCCCTCTGATGGAGTTTGTGTCTAAGATGTTCATCCATGACTAGATTTGAGCCTGTCCCCAATATCCTGTCACAACCCAGTAAAATATCATGACCTCTCCCAAATTTCCATTTGAGTCTTTTCGCAAGTGTGTGTATCACTTTCAGGAAACCCATCCAAATGGTCGATCCACCCTTTCGAGGTTGGAAATAGTTTCTAACAATCAGAAACAACGAATTATCAGCCAGGTACTTATATTTGAATAAAAACTGCCACATCCCTTTCCTTGTTAACACCCGCCACAACGATTTCATAAGGAGGGCTTGGGAGAAGGATCTCAATTCTAATAATCCCCATCCCCCAAAAACCTTCAGCCTTGTAATTTCCTCCAGATTAACTAAATGAAATTTTCTGGATTTAGAAGCCCTTGACCATATGAAGTGTGCCACCAGCCTCCGAATATGATTGAGGGTGCTGGATGGTAAATAAAATGGATGGGCCCAATAGACCACCAGTTGTTTTAAGACAACTTGAACTAGTATAAATCTCCCACCCAGAGACAACCATCTATGAGTCCAAACCTGTATTTTCTTTTCGAATTTCTCCACGAGCCACTGCCAATCTACCCCTCTGTATCCACAAGGCTTCAGCGAATAACCCAGATACTTCATCCCCTCCTTAATACTTTTCAAGGAGGCCCCGAACAAATCTGCTATAAAATCAATATCCCCCATGTTCCCATAAGCATATAATAAAAAGGACTTTCCAGCATTACTCTTCAGTCTCGTTGCGGCCCTGAACCGACGAAATATATAATGGAAGTAAATCCACTGAAACCTGCATAGTCTTCCAAATACCAGAAGGTTGTCTATGAACAAGGAATGTGTAATGGAAACAGAAACATAAAATGCAATACCATCAAAAAACCCCGATCCATTAGTTTTTTCCAGAATGCGACTAAGGCTATCCATTACCAGAATAAATATTTAGAGGGAATAGGGTGCATCCCTGGCGCAATGCCCGCCCAGCTTCGAAAAACTCCGTTAGCTTCCCGTTTATGATCATTGCATATTTCACAGAGGTTATGCACCCCATGATCCACCGAATACTTAGAAGCGACATACCAATCCTCAGAAGAATAAGTCTAATGAAAGACCAATCCACTGAGTCGTATGCCTTGTATATGTCCACCTTCATAGGAAA
This sequence comes from Pinus albicaulis, assembly GCA_034641835.2. Lineage (NCBI taxonomy): Eukaryota > Viridiplantae > Streptophyta > Pinopsida > Pinales > Pinaceae > Pinus > Pinus albicaulis. The sequence goes on from CM076579.1 coordinate 1,385,033,928, forward strand.
AGCCTCCATCTTTCTAGAGTGAACTGAATGTAGAACCTCCTGCGCCAGGGCAATTGCATCATGTGTAGAGCGTCCTTGCAGAAATCCATATTGTTGGCTGAGATATACTTGGATTAGACCCCCTTTAAACGTTGCGCGATAATCTTCAACAAAATCTTATATGGCACATTGCATAATGATATAGGCCGAAATTCACTGAAATATTTTAGGGAAGTCGACTTTGGAATCAGCGCCAAGAAGGTGGAATTTACATCCCCAGGGATGAAACCCATATGTCTTAAATGTTCAACTACATTTAATAAATCCTCACCCACCAGCTCAAAGAAATGCAGGAAGAAATCCGCAGGCCACCCATCCGGCCTCAGACTCTATAGAAAAAACAGTTATATAGATAGGAAAGAAAGAGCAGTTTTATATATAATAAGTGACATCAATTCTCATAAAATTATTATATTTACTTTTACGTCCCACCTAAGTTTTATGTAAATGTTTACATTGAAACAAAATTTCACATAAATGTGGGCCAGTAATTCGAAAAGCAAACTATTTCTTCAAAGGATCTCTCTTACACGTAGTTCGATTAGTGTTAGAGTGGGTCAGGTTGATTTTATTTAAAATGAGTTGGGTTAGTGTTAGAGTGGGTGAGGTTGATTTTATTTAAAATGAGTTGGGTTAGTGTTAGAATGGGTAAGGTTGATTTTCTTTAAAATGATTTGGGTTAGTGTTAGAGATGATCAGGTTGATTTTCTTTAAAATGAAATAAAATCAGACAATGTTGAATTTTGAATTTAAATCAGAGAGTGAGTGGAAAATAAAAAAAATTGATAAATGTTTTTTTATTAAATTATATTTTTAATTATAAAAATGAATTCAATTAAATTGAAATATTAAATAATAATAAAAATATATTTAAAATTTAAATATTAGTTTTATATGTATAATTATTATTATTATTATTAATTAAATTTATTTTAGATAATGATAAAATATCCATATTTTATATATTAAATTTATTTTTTTGCAAACAATATATTAAAATTTTTATATGTGTTTTATTAAAATTAAATTTATATAATAATCTATATCATTAAAATTAAATTAATTAAATTCCAGTTTATTAAATATTTTAGTAAAATATAAAAATAAAATAAAAAATATAAATATCTCTTTGTTAAAAAAATGTATATCATTTTTTTAATTAGATGTACTTTATCCTCATATAAAAAAAAGAAGGGGAAATGAGGAGCACTAAGTTTTGTTTGTTAAGCAATGCAAACTATGTCATGGCGGCCAATGGCTTAGGGAATGCATGCTTAATCTGAGGTTTTGCTCTGGACGTGGTCGGTTTTGGCTTCCTTTAGAGGTATCTTCCCAGAAGAATATTTGCTCGTGTGCTTTATTTGACCCTATAGCGATTGGTGGCCTTGGCTCTGAGGATGTTTCCTCTGCCATGGCCCATTCCCTACATAAATTTTATATGTAAATGGTGGACAAATGTTCAATCCTTTTAGACAAAGACGCCTTCTCTCAGCTATTGGGGTCGTGGAGGGCACAATTGGCAGGTTCTTTGACTGTTTTCCTGTCTCCTATTTTTCTTTTTTTTGTATGTATGCTCTATCAATTATGTTGAGCAGGTCATTATGGTGAGGGTCTTGATGCTTAGAGATGTCGCCTCCACACATTTTCCAAGCTTTGTCTCTGTTGTTGTTTAGACAAATACAAAAGACAACCCCATTCAAATATTCATGAAAAACCTCAATGGAAAGTCTACACTCCTCTGGATTAAAGAAATATACATGATGCAAAATTTAAAACATAGTATTCAAAACAATTTATGCATTCGCTCATCTTCTCAATGTCTGAATTTTTAGGGTTCAATGCTACAAAACCCATTATATATGAACGACTATGGTATCTTGAGGAATGCTACTATCATATTGAATATAAAACTAAGAGGTGGAGCTTTGGGTTCCATCCATCCTAGAGTACTAGCCTCTTTTAAAGATGCAGTGAAGGGGAAGGCCTTCAACGCTCCTGAACATATCCAAAACATTCCAGGTCTCTATATCGTGGAGCAAATGGAATAGATTCCATTCATGCAAGTAAACATCCTCGAGGTAAAATCACTACTCACTGCTCTCCAATCAAATGCCCATATTTGTGTAGAAATTTGAATAACTGTTAAATTATTCACCGAGATTATCCTGATCACACACTATTTGAGCTTCATGCATAATACATAACCTCTTCTACTATTTATCATTAATTGCGGAAATATAAACAATCGCATGCGCACATCAAAACCATAAACAATCACACATATAAACACAGTATTTATGGGAAAGCTTAAAGTTGAAAACCCCCAACTATCTGTATATTATAATGATAGAGATCATGTAACAACCATTGTACAAAATCCTCACAAGCTCTCAATACAATCTCCAATTGTTACCTTCATACAGCTTCTATCTTAATAAATACAAGTGTTCTAATCTGCCTTACCTGAAAACTAGGCTGTATCCTCCATCACAATCCCAATGAGTGAATAATGGCCTAGAATTGAAAGTCTAATCCACCTATGTACCTGCAATCCTCATTGGCATCTCCATCAATGTGTGTGCAAATCTCATGCACCAGTATAGTCACAACTGATAGTCACACTGCTCTTTCACCTACCTCTTCACTGGTCTCCACTGAAACTGTCCATGCACTGAAGTTAACTGATGTATTCTTTAGTTGATTTATGAGTTAATAATTACTGAATTAATTAATAATTAATTCACACCACTCTCACTAGTGTATCAACCGCTAGACCAGACAAGCAATCAGGCTCAACTATAAGTCAGAACTGAAGGAACTAAATACAACTCACTAATTCCTAATCAACTCATCAAACTCTGCCACATGAGTTACAACTGATTTCCATGAAGTAGCTCCACTTGACCCCGGTGAACATGACTCTTCCACACGCATGTGCCACTTCTCTCATGGCACCTAACTTAAGTGCTCCAAGAAGATAAGATAATGTTTAGAGTCCAAATATTATTAAGAGCTAATAATTTTTGACATTTCTATTTTTAGACTGGCAATCTAAAAATAGATTCCGCCCAGTATGTCTAAAAATAGAAGTCCATCTATTTTTCCGACTTGACCAACCATTCACAAATAACATCCTGCAACTCATAGAACATGATCCATATGTCTAAAAATAGACATAGTCTAAAAATAGACTTTGCACCAAAAATAGCCTGCGGGCCCACTTAGTGAAGGCGACTCTTTTCACTAAGCTCATCATCTTGTTGCAATCTCAACAATTTGCAGGTTTAATGGCTTTTGGCCAAAATCTAATGCATTGCATCAATGGAATTTTTCCACTTCGACATCAAACTATGACCTCTATTTGTGGATAAAAGGGTTTTTCATTGCTCAATTAGATACTAAAAAAGGCCTGGAGTTTGTCATGGTTTTGGGGTAGAGGAGGGTTTTTAATCACTTCATGGTTGTCAAAATTTGATGCTACAAATATGGCGTTTACAACAATGTAATTTTGGGTGAGACTCCCAAACCTCCCTCTACTTTTTTGGCATCAAAGAGTGCCTTAACAACCCACCCAATCACCGTCTATCCAAGGCCCTATAGACTAATTATATATCTAAAGAATTATGTTTCTACTTATTACCTTGCATGTTATAACTTGGATATAATATGTACAAGCATCAGCACAAGTGTGACTATTTCAAGCATGAACACATTTCCTCCCCTCCATCCTCCACCCTTTAGGTTGTTATCCTTCCTTTGCTACAATATTTTTGCAGTAACATCATAGGCATGTTCTATTGATTTGGTGTATCCTTGCACCTTTAGGGGCAATTGATAGTAAATATTATCTACTACATAGACATGATAAGGCTCTTCAATCCTTTTTTGGGAATATATTTTTTCTCCGAAAGTTTGTATCCAACCTTATTTAACTCACTAAATAGATCATGGCAATACTAAAGAAAAATAGTGAGATAAAATGGAATAACAGAGTGAAATGCCAATTAAATCACTAAATAGATAATGGCAATACTAAAGAAAAATAGTGAGATAAAATGGAATAACATAATGAAATGCCCTTTTCCTCTAAGAACACTATCATTACAATCTTGCTATAAAAGAATGGCGATGGGCGTAAGCAACCTATTTTATTTTTTAGTACACAATGCCCTTAAAGATGCAAAGTTGAAGTACAACATTACATAAAAGCACAAAGATGCAAATTTGAAGTACAACGTTATGGAAAAGCACGCATATGCTCCAGTAAAATCCATAAAATAATAAATGACAATCCAATAAATTGCCTTAATTCCTCAAACCACGTTGTTTTGCCACCAAAAGTACATCTCAACAAGGAGGAATAAATGACTAAAATCCAAGAATATGAAATGGTCATGAAACCCACCACATTGATTAAGGGTCAAGGGTTGGAAAAGCTTATGGCTATTACAAAACTATAAGAAATGGGGATAAATGCAATCGATGTTAAGGAGACAAAAGGCTATGAAATAGGTGTATATATATGATAATGCTTGCTATCACTAATCCCCATGTACCAAGTTTTTGGACCATTTATTGGAAGTTGGCTTTCGCATGAAATAAGAATCTCTAAATGAAGGTCATTGAAAATTGAGCTATTAAATAATATATTGCAAGTGTTGAACTACATTGGAGAAATCCATATGGGATATTGTTTAAAAGTACAAGGGAAGAGAAGAAAAGTGGCATGCATCAAGAGATCTATGAAGGTCATTTTGCAACCAAGGCCATAACTCACATGATTCCAAGGTTTGGATATTTTTGTCTCACCCCATTATATAGTATATATTAATGGCAATTTTGTGCTAAGGGGAAAAAATCAATGCTCTACCCCTAATGCATCTCAAATAAAATCCCCTTTCCAAAAATGGGAATATTAATTTTATAGGAAAATTACACCCTCTATCCAATACCAAATGTAAATGGAACTATCCAACTATTGGTTACATTACCAAATAGAATGAAGTCATCACCATAACACAAACTACTACTCCATCATCATCCAATACTTTAAAACATTCATTTTGTTTCAGTTCAACTATCCCTAAAAAATAATGCTAACACTTTTATATCATTAAAATAACAACCTTGTAAATGGGACTTTACAACTATTGGTTACCTTACCAAATGGAATGAAGCCATCACCTTAACACAAACCACTAATCCATCATCATCAAATACTTTAAAAGATTCATTTTGTTTCAGTTCAACTATCCCTAAAAAATAATGCTAACACTTTAACATCATTAAAATAACAACCTTGTAAATGGAACTTTACAACTATTTGTTACCTTACTAAATGGAATGAAACATTTACCATAACACAAACCACTAACCCATTATTGTTAAATTCCTTAAAACTCAAAACATTTTGTTTAAATTCAACTATCCCTAAAAAATAATGCTAAGACTTCTATGTCATTAGAATGATGACCTTTTGTTAAAAATACTTCACTAGATCATTAACCTCATTATAATCCTCGTGAAAACACAAATTATTATAAATACCATTAGAATAACGACTTTTGTTACTTACTAGATCATTAACCTCATTATAATCATCATAAAGACACTTACAAATTATTAAAAATACCATTATAACCATCATGAAGACACTTACAAATTATTAAAAATACTTTTTGTGAATCATTGAACTCATTATAATCATCATAAAGACAGCTACAAATTATAAAATCAAACACTTCCAAATTATAAAATCCCATGGGTCTCCCAACTCAATTATGCTGCCCTATGGCAGATAAAGTCGGCACCAAGAAAATAACTTATCCCAACTAGTTTAGGCATAAGAGTAGCCGTACCTACTAAATTATAGCTATCTATAAAATCAAGGGAGAAAATGAACTAATCCAATGGAATTAAAGCGCAAATTACCCAAGTTTAACAGAATTTTGTGATAAGCTGAAATGTTAATTTTATTATAAAATGTCATAAACAAATAGCAATAAAGGTTTGACTAACCCTTTGACTACTTCAATGTAAGCATAACCCTTTGACTACCTCAATGTAAGCATGACAAGGAATCAATGTAAGCATAACAAGGAATCAATGGTGTCATGAATGAAACAAGTATTAACCCCAAATCAATTAGTGACTTCTCAAATTATTTATAAAGACAAGAAATTAGTGACTTCTCAAATTATTTATAAAGACAATAAAATAGTTGTTTATAAAGCCAAGATACTAGTTAATGATTTTTAGGGTGACTTCTCAAATTATTTATGAAGCCAAGAAGCTACTCAATGATTTTTAGGAATTGCAAGACAAGGAATCAATGGAGCCATGAATGAAACAAGTATTAACCCCAAATCAATTAGTGATTTCTCAAATTATTAAAAATTTGGGATTTATGTTACTTCGAGATTGTAAGTTAGGATTGATGTTACTTTACTTCAACATTGTAATTGAGGAGGATTTTATAGTTTGAGTTTGAGGAGATGTACAATTCGTCCCATGTTAAGGAATGTATAGAAATGTACAATTAATGTATAATTCCTTTCATGTGCAAATCTCAAAGGAACAATATTCTCTAAATTTAAAAAACACAAAAACACAACTATGTATATATTATAAGTAATTATGTATATATCATATAATACATATTATAAGTAATTATGTATATATCATATAAGCCAGGGCAGCTACGATAATTCAGGAAACTCATAAACATACCTATGTATATATCATATAAGCCAGGACAACTACAATAATCCAGGAAACTCATAGAAGGACCATTTCCACACATATTGCATAAACACACCTATGTATATATTATAAGTAATTATGTATATATCATATAAGCCAGGGCAGCTACGATAATTCAGGAAACTCATAGGACCATTTCCACACATATTGCAGCGTCTAATCAGTAAGAATTTAGCATCAGTTTGGATTAAAATGAATCAGGTATATTTTTCCATTAACGCAAAAATTTTAAAGCCTCAAATGGTCTCCCATAAAGATAAACGAAGTTCAGATTCATATATAACCTGTATATGACGGAAAGAATGCACATGAAGATTATTACCTTTTATTGACTAAAGAAGGCTAGATATGACAGATATGAACTTTAATCTACTAAATGGAGTTGAAAATGTCAGAACATTCAATCTATTAAAACTGAATGCAACTAAGATCATTATCACCATCCATGAATGGGATAATCACAGGTTCCTCAAACAAACAACAAAATGGGTCAAACAAGCTTAAAGAATATCTTGCATCGAGATCAAACTAACAAGATTGCAATTTCGTTTGACAACTATGCAATTAAAATAAGCAAATCTAATTCAATTTTTAATTAACTAAAGATCAATTCAAATATAAAGTCGGTTGGGACATTCATTTGACAGAAGTCCTACAACAAATCATGTTCCCAATGAAATAACATAACAACTGGAGATAGCAGAAGGAAGAAAAAAAAAAAAAAAAACTCACAAATTTGAAATCCATCCTTCCTTGCCTTGAAGATCACAATTTAAAAAATAACTTATATATAGTAGAGTATAGAAACAAAATTTCCTGAAATTCACAAACTTGATAAAATACTGGCATTGTTAACATTGAAAAGATAAAGGAGACAAACACATAAGAGCTCAACCAGAATCTCAGGTTTGAACAAAAGTCTTTTGCAGTTGTCTATTAATCAAGTAGAAAAAAAAAATTACAATAGTAGCTTTGGTCATTACATCCATCCACCCTCTCTAACTCTAAAACTCCTCTATTTATAAAGTGAAATCCCTTTTACATAGGTTTGCTACCTGGGCTACACTCTCGAAACTAATCTAGATATCTAATCCAAAAAGGAATTCATTACATTGAGAAAAAATAGAGATAATTACGTTGGAAAGAGTTTGTAATCTAAAAGGACTCTATCACTATTAACTGAATCACAAAAACTTTAAATAACCCATGCTAATGACATCTATCGAACCAAACAAATTTGTTTAGGTGGCAACAACCATAATCATGTGGTAAACTGTCATGCTAAATTCCAGGTCCTGATATTCCGAATTTGAAGATGAGTTGTGTATTAGTGAGTCGACAAAAATGGTGTGCTGACAACCATGTCATCCTTTTGTTGAGTGGTCTTCATCAACAGGTGTCCCAATGATATTTCTCAATCTCTTTTGATGACTCATCTTCTCCCTGAGATACATTAAATGCTTCTAAAATATCAAAACTTTAGCTCATTGGAAAAACAGAGTATTTAGGCAAGTTCGTAGTGTAGTTTTTGTAGCATTTTCATTTCACCACCTTTTGTAATTTTTCTGACTTTTCTGCCTGTTGGAGGGTCTTCATTAGGTAAAATAAGGTAAACATATGCTTTCATTCACCCCCGACATGATATTTTTTGGAAGTTTTACCTCAAAAAATTCTACAACGTGGTCGTAGCGAAAACTCGGCTTCAAGCTTGGAGCTCGCTACGAACTTGCATAACTTCACCAAAATTTGCAATTTTTTCTCCTTAACTCCAAAAACATGCTTGTAGCTCTGTAAATGACTTGATATGGTATTCTAAGGCAAAAAGTCGCCAAAAAAGGTGTGCCTTATCATCTTTCAAGGGGCAGCGGGGTCATCAATTACAATCATATTTAAACCCTTTTTCTTCAATTCTGCTTGCACCATCTCCATTTGTATTCCTAATTCTTTGACTTGGCCTTGTAGCTTCCTTATTTGACTGCACCACTTGTTCCTCCTGAAGATATGTTTCATCATTCTATGCAGAGGTGATGTTCTTTTCAACATCTTCCTTGTCCTCTCTGCAACCTCATCATAAAAATCAATATGTTTGCTCACTTCTTTTTTGAAGTTTGTGAGCTCATGTCTCTCTTGTTTAAAGTCTTCTAACTCCATATTAGCTTCTAAATTTTCTTCTCTAGCTTCCTGAAGTTGTTCTCAGAAGTTCCAATTCATACTTTTCTTGAACTTTTTCTTTGCCTTGTCTTGTCGTGATCACCTATGCCTCTGTTGGAGATAACTCTATGATTTCTTCCCTTGCTGGTTGTTTCTTCTTTTTTGGTTCCTTATGCAGCTTCTCAAATTTTTCTCCCTTTGATATTTGTGACCTATTGAGTGGATTCCTAGGTTTAAAAACAAATCCTGAATCTTCATTGGAAAAATCTAGCTTCTTAGCTTTAAGACCCTTTTTCTTGGTTTTTTCTCCTTTAACCTCTACAGGCTTCACAACAGGAGTTTCCTCAATATCAATTGCCTGCAAGATATATTAAAGCTTGCATTTCCCCTCTATCTAACTTCTAGTGATCCTTCTATGAGTTCTTATATCAATTTTGACTTTACTGCTAGTAGGGGTTTGTTGAGGCACTATTGTCTCTTGCAATTGATCAACTTCTACCACCATTGGCTCCACCATGGGTTGCACCTCTGTCTACACCTCCACCTCATGTTCAACCTCTATTTCAGCCCTTGATTCTTTGTCCTTCCTAGGAGTATTTGTCTTTGACCTAAGTGTCTTTCTAGGAGTGAGGACATCCACCTCATATCCACTTAAGAACATAAAAGTGGACCAATCCCTATACAACTTCTTCAACTCCTCCATAACTAACAATTTAATTAAACCATGATGAAAAATACAAGTATCACTACTTTTAGGTTTAGCTTGCACCTTGTCAGCCATTTTTCCTAAACTCTTGAACAGAAAAAATGGTAGATCCAAAGGTTGTTTACCTGTGAAATGAAGCAACTGTCTGAAGTGGTATTGGTAGATCATGTGAAATTTACCTTCACAAGTAAAATATTTCTGAATCACCATCAACATTTTTGAATAATTTTCTTTGACACAATTCCTGGAGATTCCTGAGCTCATGTCAATGCTTATGTGATCCTCCTTTAGAAATTAATCACAGTTTTGAAGCTTAAATTTTTTTACCTTGAACCACTCCTCTCCAAATCTTGGAATCTTGGTTTCCTTTGCAATGGTCTCAGGAGAAACAGTGAAATTCAGGATGCCCACCTTCGAACCTGTACCAATGAAGTTTAGAGAAAAATATTTGGACACTTGTGCATGATATCCTTGCAATTTCTGGAAAAAATTGATACAACCTTCATTTTTAAAGGCTTTTGAGAAGTTGGAGTCTTCTGCAATCAACCTCATATCCATGGGTTCATATCTGACCACAGTGCCACCCTTGTTTGGATTCTTATGTGAACCCATAACTTCAAACACAACGTTGATATGCTTCCTTTTTGACACCTGCAAAATTGTTTGAGACAACAAACACCTTCCTTGACACAGGTAACCCTTAGCCTAAGACAGTTACTGGACAAAAAAAAAATACTCAAGACTGCTGGCAAAAGGTTCAAACAACTTACAAGGATGAAAGGCAAGGTGTTTTTTGAGGCTACTTTTTGTCTATTCTTCCTCACCTTCTTTGCCTCTTTTTGCCCAATTTTGACACATAGATACTTCCTTTTTCCTCTCTTTATTCCTAATATGGCCAAACTTCCATCAATCCTTGTTCAAGGTAAAGGTAGTACAAGTATAATTGTTTCTACTATTCTATAGCTAGTTTAGGCATTTTTAGTAACATGCTTATTGTTAACTTACTATTATGGATAGAATGATGGATTTCTTGCAGGACCTGTTTGATTAGCTCTTTGACTTAGAGGGAAACTATGTTCCTTCAACCATCTTCAGTTGATATGCCAGCATGCCTCAAAATAGAAGCTCCAGCTCGGCAAATTCGATGCTCCTTCCAGCACTTCGACAAGTTCAAAAATTGGTGAAGGACCAACTAGCCACTCTACGTATAGTGGAGTATAGTTAACGAAATTTAGGAACCTTTTTCTTATAGCAGCATGCAGTTTTTAATAAGGAATTGATATTGTAATTTAGGACAGATTAATGCTGATTTTGTGGATTACCATATCCACGGTTTTCAACGTCCTACTCTGTAATAGAACTGCTACTAATTCTGTAACTAAGAATGCCTATAAAGGCAAAGACATATGATTTGATTAAAAAGTTAATGTATTTTTGTTTCAACTATCAATACAAACTGTGATTTCATGTTCTAAAGGTGAAAGCCGAATTCTAATGTTGATGCATTCTTGATTAACTATGAATTGTTGTGGATTTGATGGACCTTTGAGATAAGTTGCTGTAGGTGTAGTTAGTACTCTAATCAACGCTTTAACGGGTGTGGAAAGGGCTCACCACAACTGGTTCAACCCCGTAGACATAGCAAGAGGTAATTCATAAATACAGTTTGATTCAGTTCTTGATTGCAGAGTTATTTGTTTTTAAAAATCGATTTTGTGTCTTGGCTTTGATTCATGTTGCTGTAGTTCATAAGTATCTTTGATTAAATTCTCGATTGCATAGTTATTTGTTTTTGCAAACTGATTTAAGCATTCAATGTATGTTGCCATAGCAGAGTAATTTTATATCTCCAGGATCAGGTTGGGAATGTCATATTAAAACCCTGTGATTATCGCTGTAAATGTGTCTTATTCCTTCCATAAGAATTGCGTTCCATCCTTCACCTCATACGCATCGTTCTGAATTGAGCTCTGCTCAGAAACAAAGTTGAGCAAATACTCCGTCATCCCTCTAGATAAACGAATTGCTGAATGCATTTCTGCATGAATGAATAGAGCCTGGTTGTATACATTTAATTCAATCTTTTTGATGAGTAGATAGGGCTGAAATACGTATTTCTAGATCGATTTCAGTAGAAGAGCATAGCTCAGATTGAAAATAGATTTAATGGTTAACTGCTTCTGTACGTTGAATGGTCCTGTGCATTAAGTAATCCGCATCTCATTTATGTGTGCATAGCTTAGATCGATGACCATAGTTCAATTGCTATAACAGATGGATGTCATTGTTGAGTGAATGATTTTGTTTGAATTCTTTGCACTTGGTTTGAAGAAGCAGAGTTTTGTTTACATTAGAGTTTTGGCTTATCATTGCTTAAGAAAAAATAGGAGTGTGAAGTTAGATTCATTGGAGAGTGACAGATAGAGGTTCATTTGCGGTCTTAGCCAGCAAGTCACTAGGAGACCCGTGTGTTGATTAGGTAGAAGAAAATAGAGGATTCATAGAGTAGTTCTGAGAAAAGTTTTCTTCATTTCTTTGGCACGATTAATTAGATGTTTTCAGTCTTGTTTCGTCTTGCATAAGGTTATGGTTTGGAGTGGGAGGTCAAAGATTGATTGTAGCATTTGGGTCAAGTTGAATTAGCAAGATTGCTTGGAGTGAGTGCATATTCCCTTAAGGACAGAATCTTAACCAACATTACTTTCTAGATTAATGCTTGAAATTATGTGTTAAATGCAAGCTTCACAATCCCATGTCCATAAGAATAGCAGTGACGAAGTGATTTAACCCTTGCAACTTGGTTCAGAAGAAATTATTCATTAAAGATTGAAACATTTTATTGCAAGTTTCAGAGGATGATTAGATGACTGCCAGTGGTAATTTATGTGAACTTGTCAACTCTTAGTTTCGAGATTGAATTCATTTATATTTCTGTGTCTTAATGCAACGTGTGTTGATTGAATTGATAACATTATCTTATTGCAGAAACCAGAGTGTTGATTGATGTAGAAGTTTGAGTGACTTTGTTAGAGTATAGGTGGAAGTTTTGATGAAAGACAACTATAATTGAAAGCTGATCTCCATAGTACAGTTGTGTATTTGATAGCTTGAGTCTATTTCAGTTTGGATTGAAAATTAGAAGTTGGGATTAACACCGTCATAAGTAAGTAATACATATATAGATGGGTCGACTAGGTATGAAAGATCAATGGCTATCATAACTGAAGTCTGTGTGTGTAAGATTGGTATTTAAACCAGTATGATAGTGCACCTTTTCGCTTGACACCAATATAGTGAAATTGGCATGATGTGTTGTCATTAGATTTATCTAGGGATACCATTAGTAATTGAAAGTTCACTGTGTGAGTGTGGAATCAAATTATAGGGTACTCAGATTAGGTAATTCCTTTTTATTGTGACCTCCAAAGATTAGAACTAGGGTTTTTGAGATTTTCTGCAAGCTGTGAGTTATTGAATCAAGGTTGTTGTTGATTTGGTAATGGTTTTTGATTTCAGATTTAATGTTGAGATAAATTGAATAAAGGTTTCCAGTGTTCAAACCAGAATTTGTTGATTGTTCCTATTTTCATGAATTGATTTATTTTAGATAGTGTGTGTTTATAGATGCTTGTGTGTGCCTCAATTCTTAAACCAAATATCATAAGGAATCATACAAACTTCAAATTTAAAAGCTGAATCTTGAGAGCGTAGTACAACTCGTGTTTTACGAGCCCGGATTGATATACAAATATTGGTGAATTAATTCGACAGTTATTTCACTCAACATTTTGGCGTCGTTGCCGGGGAAGCTGTAATTTCAAGATTCAGGTAATCATTATTGTTTGAAGTTCAGAGATCTTGTAGGGCTGTCAGAGGGTGGAGAGAGTACGGTAAGACGTGAGTGAAGAGCCACACATCCACTTTTGTGGGGTTGCTCCAAAGTCTGACCGATTACTGCTTGTTCTCAACTTTCTTCTTATTTCCTTATGCGTAGAAGTAGACCCAGGGATAATAAAGGTAGATTTATTTCAAGTTCTCAATTTCCTGAAAATTTTGGTTCTGTAAAAACTCAATTAACTAACCCTGCTGATCGTTACACAGGTACTAAAAATGAAAAAGGGAGTACTAGTGGAAAGGAAATTTTGGAAGCAGAACTTGCAAACCAAGAAGAAGTAAGGTTGTCCATTGGCTCTTTCTCCACCAACATCAGCACCAACATGGCAGACAATGAAGGTGAGAACAAAAACAAAGAGGGGAATCATGAAGAAGAGGAAGGACCAACTTTCTTTGGAGGAAACAGGAATGGAAAAAGGGGAGAAAACATTGAGGGGCCAAGGAGAGAAAACACTGATGGACCACGAGGGGGACTAGACGACGATGACGAAGAAACTACCTTCGGGTTTCCTATCCTAGACATCACTAGGAACATCACAATGAAGAGCATTCCAATGACCTCCCTGTCGCTCTTTTATGGTAAGTCCTTCGAAGATCATGATGCTTTCCTTTTCGAATTTGATATTCTGTGTAGAAGCTATAATTACTACGATGATACACAAAAACTGAAACTGTTCCTAGCCACCCTGAAGGATGCCGCACTTAGATGGTTTATGAGCTTAGGGGTGTTGTGGAGGTAAATCCCCTCTACGGACAGAGGCGATCCCTACTAGCCCAGATCGGGTCTAGCAACAATCGTTCACACTATAGTGCAGGTTCCTAATTGCAAATAAACCGACTAGAGATGAAGGCTTACCTGGAATCCAACGCTGTCGCTTTTAGAGAAAGTAGTGCTCCCATTCCTTAGCTCTGGCAGATCACAATCCTCATGATCTCCGTGGTCGGACATCTGCGCATGCAAGAAACAAAACAAACGCAAACGTAAAATCCAATATATGCAACTATATGTCAGTCAGAGAAGACATAACTCATTATCATAATCATCAACAAGAGTGGAACCATAACCAATAGTCGCTTATCATTAATCAATCAAAGGAGGATACAACCTGGCTCTGTCGCCGAATTCTCCTTTGGAGGGTCGCCAGCGGAACACGTCTCGAAAAATCCTGTCGGCGATGGGACAAACCTCTCTCTTTGGATGTCTCAACAATAATCTCCTTGCTTGGATTTGGCCTTAAGGGAATGAATCAAGGCTCTTGCAGCATAAGGCTCTAATGGCTCTTGGGACTTGGAGACTAGCTATTCAGCCATTCAGCCCCTTCATCAATGGATGAAGAGTATATTTATAGAGGAGAGGAGGAGGTTGGGATCCCTACAATAGTGGAAGGAAGGCCTTATCCCTTGGGAGGTTCCCCATAAGGTGGAAACAAGAGGCCAAAGGAGGAAGGCCGTGGTTATTCAGTCGAAACCACTCTTGATGACTCATCCACGAAGTTGTTGTAATCGAAACTTTGCCTCTTTTTTAAAAAACTTTCCAAAAAAATATTGGCGCGGGTGCTTAACTGGGACAGAGTGCCAATTGGCGCGGGCTCAGTGTTAATTTTCCTCATTGGCGCGAGTACATAACGGGCTACCAGCGCCAAGGCAAAAACAGGTGTTTTTAGGGGTCTGCTCAGGAAATGATCAATAGAAGAAATGTTGTCCTCATGGAAAGGGATGCAATGATGGTATTTGAAAGGCATGACACTGCTTATTGGTCACAGAAACGACCCTCCAATAGGCGAGATGGGGATTGCAGGGACGGTGAAAAATTATTGTGTAACAAATGCCCCCTAAAGCATGAGGCTCGAAAGAGAGAGAGGGGTGAAATGCTTTACGAGAACGTGTCTAACTGAAAACACTGCCATCGGAAAACCTGTGTGGAGAAATACAACTGATATCTTAGTTACATGATATATATGTGGTATGGGCGCAGCCATCCATAACAGAGTATACAATAATCTAGATCCAAGGCATGGATGCAGCCATCCAGTAAGGATCAATAAATAGACTCAAGTATGGTCGCAGCCATCCAATTAGTGAGTCATGTAACTAATCATAAGAATCCACAAAATCGCAGCTTGGATTATAACAGACAGGAATCCAGGGTCTTGCGCTCCATCTTGACCCAAACAAAGTACAAGTTCAAGCATACGAATATGTGAGCTGAAGTCGAACATGCAAGAACATCGCCTGATTACCAGCCAATGATGAAAGCTGTTAACAGACGCGAGAGGTACCACCAATAATGACAATGGTCCTCAAGGTACTATAGGTACAATCCATGGTGTGTGAATCAATGAGCTGGCGTTGAACACCCGTAGAATCACTCGATCGGAGGCCAATGATGAAAACCTCACGTCGAATGCGAAGAACCTGCCATTGAGGCATGAAGGTTCCAAGGTACCAGAAGGGAGTCTCTAGATCAACTTCCCGGATAATGAGCTGAAGTCGACAGGAAGTGACTTTGATCGAAGGTGGGCCATAGTGCTTCCCACATCATTGACATGAGACAGAAGAACATAATGTCTTTTTGAATCAAGATCAAATGAGAATCAAAGGAAGGTTGAAATTTTGTAGAGGTCAACTTCTCTTGAACATATCGACGGCACGACAGTGGATTTGGCAGTATTTGACATCAAAAGATCAAGGGTCATGATGACAAGGCAAAGAGCAGATGAGAGGTCAAAAGGGATCACCCAAACCCATGGAGGCAAGTGGAAAACGAGATGAGATATCCCCAACCCGACACAAATGCAGACAAGTGCCATGTTCAAGAGCGACATACTGCCAACACGACAATGATTTTGGTTCCATTTTTCCCCCAACATTTCTGGCGAGTACCTCTTTATTTTTACACAAGCTTGAAGAGGATACCATATGCTTGCCGTATAAGCCCATCCTAGTACATTTAACGAGCCCTAGGAAGGAGGAACTTGGATACCGTCATTACGACTGAATCCAATGTCATCAGGGTTTAACAAGTTTGACAAAGGAAGAACTCGACATATTTTTATGTTTAGAGAGTTTGAAAAGACAGCGGAAAAGTAAACTCCAACGGTCCCTTTTCGTAAATAGTTTCTCAGATCCGAAAAGGTAGAAAACTATGTCTGAGAAAAAATCCTAGTTGCGATAGGCTAGGGTATTTCTTTTTCGTAAATAATCTATCCCAGCCCAAAAAATGGGTAAACATATACTGGGTAGATGTCGTTTCGTGGCCACTTTCACGAGATCGAAACGACAAGGGCCTCGACAATCTTTTCATGTTTAGAGAGTCAGAAAAGAGCTAAAAGATGACTCCTCCTGGAGGAACGAGTGGTATAAAGGTTAGCAACTGGTTCCGGTAATGATGGAACTACTCAAAACAAGATAAAGGTCAAGAGGCTGGCTAACAAGACCACTCATCGCAGCGGTTCCTCAGGAACGGGTAAAACAACCAAGTGAAGGCATATGATCGGCCAAGTAGATAGTGACGATGGAATGAGAAAACCAAGGCTAATCTAGAAAAAACAGGCTGATAAAATGACAATCACAAGAGGTAAAATGGGAAAGGTTTCATTTTTACACAAGCTTGAAATCAGAAAACTCTGCTTGAAGTTGGTTTCATTTTTACACAAGCTTGAAACAAAGATAAACTATGCTTGAAACTGGTTTCATTTTTACACAAGCTTGAAACGGAAACAAACTATGCTTGAAAAGGTAAGCATGCCCCCAACATGGTGACTCAATTTGAGGTACATGCCCTCCAAGCTTCAATCTATATGAAAGGCAGATGGAGTGAAGGTTCAAATTACGAGATCAAGAGAAAGACTCGACTGGGATTTTACGAGAACTTATCAAAGACTCGAATTGAATAGGAAAGTGTTTCATTGTTTTAACGAGGTTGACACATTAAAAGAACTATCCTCAGGACACCTTGTTTCATGTTTTAAGGAGCTTGACGCAAGACAAGGAACTCTACTCCGACAACCTTGTTTCATTTTTTAAGGAGCTTGAAACAAGACAAGGAAATTTGCTCCGACAACCTTGTTTCATTTTTAAGGAGCTTGACACAAGACAAGGAACTGTACTCCGACAACCTTGTTTCATTTTTTAAGGAGCTTGACACAAGAAAACAAACTTTGCTCCGACAGACTTCATCATAATGAACAAGAAGTCATCGCTTCCAAGAGTTGCCCATCCGATGGAAGGAAAACATCCTGGGAGTCAGGACCCAATGCCCCCAACACCTGATGCACAATGGCACTATCACTGGGTACAGGCACAGGGTAGGTAGCCACATAGTTTACCTGCGGTGGGGCAGATACAACGGGTGGATAAAAACTAGGAAGGGATGATGGTAGGCTAGTTGCCACATCAGGACCAAAGAACGAAAGCTGATCAATGGTCACGATCCGTCCTTCATGTGGAAAACATACCATACAAAAAATGGAGGAGACGAGCACTCCCATGGCATAGGTGTAATCGTGCCCCAAGAGCAGATTGAAATCCAAGGGGCCTGGAAAAACCATCATGTCCATATGGACGGTTTTACCTCCCAAAGTAACAGGTAACCTTGGAAGGATCCCTAACGGTTGACTAGTTCTTCTGTTAAATGCCAACAGATTCTGTGTAACAGGTGCAAGCGGCAGTGAACCGAAAGCATGCCAAGTAGTTGAGGATAAAATACTAACAGATGCGCCTTCGTCTATAATGGTGCTGGGTACGACCAGACCAAAAGCCTGTACTATGATCTTGAAAGGCACATAAGATGGAAGGCGATATCCTGCAAATCGACTCCAGTCAAAGGAAGCGACCAAACTACTCGGAGGGGTTACCATTGAATCGAGATGGTCTTCCCCTGGTGTTACGACCGAAGAAGGAGCATCCTCCACGACCTCCATCTTGAAGGCGGGAGGGGTATCCTCCGGGACCTCCATCACGGGAGGCGGAGGAGCAACTTCTTGAGATATAGGGATAGGAGAATCTTTATCCAAGTCTGAAGAATCTGAAGAAACAAGAAGAACCTAAGGGATGTGAGGTCCACTCTCAATGGAAAAGACCCGGTGCACCACAGACGGGGCCAGCTCAACCGATCCCACGACCAATGGTTGGTCGGGAACAGATTCATGAATTTGAATTTCTGGGGGAGCGGGATCGACCAAGGATGACCCTTGACCAATCGTAGGATCAGCTGGTGGAGGACTCAAAGGAATTTGTTTGTAACCAGCTGGAAGGCATGGCGCAGAAATAGCCGAGTTGTCCAAAACTTTCTTGGCTTCATCCATATACGGAAAAAGGTGAATGGCATGGTGCCCTTCACACAACTTACAGGGATTGGTAATCTTACCCTGCTTCTTAGGAGCCTTACCAACACTAGTTGAAGACATACCCCCAACCTGACTCCCGGAAGCCAAAGGCAATGACGGGCGACCGTTGGACCATACTTCGAGTACCTTGGGAATGCCAGGGCAGTCTCGAAGAAGATGGTCTCCCATGCACAACATGCAAGGGAACTTGACTTTCCGTGGAGGGTTGGAAGGTTTATTAAGAGGAGAATTCTTAGGCGCAATAGCCGTAGAGCTAGCCTCTCCTTTATCTGACTTCTTCTTCTTTGTCTTCTTCTTCTTCTTCTTAGCCACCTAGTTACTCAAATCCAGACTTTCACCAGGCGAAGTAGAAGATGAGGACGCAGAAACAGGTGAAGAAGGGGAGAGGTCCACCTTGGAATCAACATGATGTTGTTCAGGTGGAGGAATTGATTGAACAGTAGCCGAGACATTCGGGACCACAGAGGTTGATAACAACCAAATAGGCAACCCAACAGTTAACCCAGGAAGGGACAACGTTGCCATATAAGGAGCACCAACATTCCCAAAAGGAGGAAAATGACCAGGATTCCAATCGGAGGGGATTCCTTGGTTGATGAACTCCAGAAAAGTTTCCATTATAAATAACCCAACACAACACCCTAAGGAACCTAACTTTAACCAGGAATATTTCGTGGGCAGTTAATTTTTAAAACATCGAAACAAAACTCTACCGTTTCATATTTTAAGAGTCAAGAAACATGAAAAAGGTGACTATATCACTTTCAGATTGGAAACAAGCGTGAAAGGACAAGCGTTTGATGATATTTTAAAATTTAAAGAGTCAGATAAGATCAAAATGACTGCTCAGGAATACTAGGAAAAGGGTGTACCAAATAACCGTGAACTGCAATATACACCTTGGTTTCAAAATGAAAGAGAAATCAACCAAGGACTTAACGTACATGCAGACAATCTCCCCGAATGCTGTGTCCGGTGTATCACGGGTATAGGGCGGCAGACTCAGCTTCCTATGGATAAAGGATAGAAACCTAATGGGGTCTCCCTTTATATACGCGACGGTACGGGGAGCACAAGTCCGTACTAGTGCTGTCTAAAGCCGAGAGGCGAACGACAACTACTAGGTTTAAAGATGCCGGAACACGTCTCTAGCCTAGACCTCTAAATATTTCGTTAATGTTTTAATGCTTCCTTAGGTTGATTGAGTAAATTTAAATTTTTATCTTCAATTATGTTTCAGTTTCAAGGCCCTACCGTATGTCATATGAAAATCTCCTATATGCAGCTATATGAGAGAAGAAAAAATTTCAATTCGATAAATGCTATCTAGTTAAGGGAAGAGCTTCAAACAATGATGCGACATAAAACAACACTGCAAACGAAATCTTTTCCAAACTAGATGACTTTCACCATCCAAAAGTAATTTCAAACACTCAACGATGCGAATAATGCAATGTAATCTATGCAAAATCCTCTTTTTCGAAAACTATGCAATTGTAATCTATGCACAATTTCCTTTTCTTTTCAAATGATAAGAATGCATTCAATGCGTTTTTTGATGAAATGAGAATCTACTTAATGCATGCTTTCAATGAAAGAGAATGCACTCAAAGTGACTTTTAGTTTTCAATCATTAAACAATGTGATCTAAGTTCAATGATAAATCTCAAAAATACTTTTCAATGCAATGTGATCTAATGCATTTAAACGAAAAGAAAACTTTGAGACGAAAACTAAATGAACGCAAATCTTCTTAATGAAGGATGAATGCAAAAGAGATGTAAACAAACACTAAGAATGTAATAATTGTTTCAAACACTTTGTCACGAAATCCCCAAAAGGTGAGAAAACACATAGAGGACTTCCAAAGCATGAGATCAAAACAAGGCATTCATTACCTTTTACATCAAGCAATCATGGAGAGAAGACATTTCAAACAATGAGCAATGTAATCTATGCTCATATAGAGAAAATACCGGAAGGGAAAGACACACTAGTGAAGGATTCAGGGAAAAAGTCTCAATTTTCACACACCCTGAAATTGGCCTGAATTTGTCATTGCCAACTAGCGCCAACTGGCGCGACTTGCTCACTGACAACTAGCGCCAATGCCCAATTGGCGCAGGTTGCTAACTGACAACAAGCGCCAACGCCTGAAAATGAAAAAACAAAGAATTTCTCCCAACCAAGACCATAATCACCACTTCAAGCAGGATCTAAAGCAAACCCAGAAGCAAAGTATTGACCAAAAGAAACTTCCGAACAAGGGTAAACCCTAGCACCTATAGAAGATGGCGCGACTGTCTGGCTGTAATCCGCGCCAGATAGGGGATGGCGCGAGTGATGAACTGGCAACCTGCACCAATTGGTGCGACTGTCAGGATGGAAACCGCGCCAATAAAGCCAACCATGAAAAGATGAAAATTCGGAAAAAGAGAGGTCAGATCTGATCCTCTGGGTGCTGAACAGAGGTTTTAAACTCAGAAAAGAGCCAGCCAAAAGAGCTGATCAAGCAAGAAAAGTCAAGAATCGACCGAAAGACAAGACAATACTCCAAGTGTTTAGTTCATAAACTAGACCGGAGATTGACTGAAGCAGCATTGATCTACTTTCGCTAATGCAGAGCAAGAGAGTTTCGAAGGCTATCTGGCTAACTTCAGGCTCCATCTGTAGTTTATAAAACAAACAACAAACTAATTCCCCAGTATGGTCGCCAATTTGTTGTGGAGGTAAATCCCCTTTGCGGACAGAGGCGATCCCTACTAGCCCAGATCGGGTCTAGCAACAATTGTTCACGCTATAGTGCAGGTTCCTAATTGCAAATAAACCGACTAGAGATGAAGGCTTACTTGGAATCCAACGCTGTCACTTGTAGAGAAAGTAGTGCTCCCGTTCCTTAGCTCTGGCAGGTCACAATCCTCACGATCTCCGTGGTCGGACATCTGCACACGCAAGAAACAAAACAAATGCAAGCGTAAAATCTAGTATATGCAACTATATGTCAGTCAAAGAAGACATAACTCATTATCATAATCATCAACAAGAGTGGAACCATAACCAATAGTCGCTTATCATTAATCAAGCAAAGGAGGATACAGCCTGGCTCTGACACTGAATTCTCCTTCGGAGGGTCGCCAGCGGAACATGTCTCGAAAAAGCCTATCGGGGATGGGAAAAACCTCTCTCTTCGGATGTCTCAACAATAATCTCCTTGCTTGGATTTGGCCTTAAGGGAATGAATCAAGGCTCTTGCAGCATAAGGCTCTAATGGCTCTTCGGAACTTGGAGACTAGCTATTCAGCCATTCAGCCCCTTCATCAATTGATGAAGGCTATATTTATAGAGGAGAGGAGGAGGTTGGGATCCCTACAATAGTGGAAGGGAGGCCTTATCCCTTGGGAGGTTCCCCATAAGGTGGAAACAAGAGGCCAAAGGAGGAAGGCCGTGGTTATTCAGGCGAAACCACTCCTGATGACTCATCCACGAAGTTGTTGTAATCGAAACTTCGCCTCTTTTTTTTTTTAACTTTCCAAAAAGCAATTTGTCAGCGCGGGTGTAAGCCAGGACGAGAACGTGTGGCACGGGCTCAGTGTTAATTTTCCTCATTGGCGCGAGTACATAACGGGCTACCAGTGCCAAGGCAAAAACAATTGTTTTTAGGGGTCTGCTCAGGAAATGATCAACAGAAGAAATGTTGTCCTCATGGAAAAGGATGCAATGATGGTATTTGCAAGGCATAACACTGCTTATTGGTCACAGAAACGACCCTCCAATAGGCGAGATGGGGATTGCAGGGACGGTGACAAATTACTGTGTAACAGGGGAAAACACCATATACACTTGGGATGACATAAAATCTATATTCCTTAAGAAATACCAGGATTTATGCAAAACTAGGGACCTCAATGATATTCTGAGAATGCAACAACTAGATGACGAGAGCCTAGAAAAATATCTTGAGCGCTTCCTGTATCATTTTCACAAATCCCGAGGAGCCCATATAGAGGAAAAAACGGTCAAAACAGTCTTTCTAAAAGGATTAAGAGATGAATGCCTCGAGACTCTAAACCTTTTAAGTGGTGGGGACATTTACAAAAAGTATTTTTCTGAAATAGCCAAACTTTTTCGAACCTATTCTAGAAGCCAGGCTTAAGTAGGTAGGAAGCTGCATGATAGTCTCTGAGACACTGCACCTAGAGACTAAAAACCTGCTTCTACTACTGTCACTAGGGTCAAACTAGGGAACCCACTGGAAGACTTCAAAACTGACATCTTAAACACCATTGGCAACCAGATCGACACAATGAAACATAAGAAGAAACAAGAAGACGAAAGGGATGCTATGGCAATATTTTGTCCCAGATGTAGGCAAAAACATATGGAAAGAGAGTGTCCCATCAAAGTTCTTGAGGTTTGTGGAATTTTCGCCTTAGAACATGCTACTGGTAAATGCCCATCTCTTCCCGCCCTGCAGGCCATCTATAAAGGGAATGCTGAAATAAATGATCCATCGCAAGCAAGTAAAAAGTGTTTTTGGAGAGGCCCCAATCAGGAAAATATTCCCAAAACCTAGTCCCCAAGGATATAGTCAAACTCAACCCTGGAATTTCCAGCCAGCTTATCCTCCTTGGGCTGCTCCTAAAACTCAAAACACTCCATGGAACCAGAACTGGAGGGAAAAACCTTATACCAACCCTTATTAGCCACAGAGCCAGTTCTATGCACCCTACCCAAATATGCTAAGCACCTCAACATATCAGCAAGGGTATAACCCTCACACCTATCAAGGGTACAACCCAACCATGCAATCCTATCAGCAAGGGTATAACCCTCACACATATCAACAACCATTGATGCCATCCCCTCCCTTGCATCAACTTTTACCTGCGCCATCTGACCCATCAACATCTTCGCAGGCACCTCAAAACCCACCTCGCCCTACATTATTGCCTGCACAACCTGTACCTAACCCAAATCATAATAGACCACCTCAACCTGCATAGAACATAAACATCCAGCCTTTCCCTACCTACATGATCACTACCATCCCTATGAATGAAATTCAGTTGCGATCAGGGAAGACAGTTAATAAAGGGAAATCAGCCATTGTCATAGAGGAAGAGGTCCCATCCACATCATTCGAAAATCATATGCAAAATGAAAAACAAAAACAAATAAAAGAAGAAGAATCAAATGAACCACCCTACCCAGAAAGACTCCTTGTAAAGAAAGAAGAGACTCCTCTGGAATACAACCTGGAAGATGAATTAAGGAATTTCTGCATTAAAATTCCACTCTTGCAAGCTATTAGAGACATCCCTATTTACACCAAAATTTTCAAGGATCTATGCATCAAGAAGTCAGGTAGGAAAGGGCATAAGAACCAAAGCATAAAAATCATGAGCCAAATGTCCACCATGATTTTTGACTTGCCTGTGAAGTACCATGACCCTGGGAATCCCATTGTCACCATTGAGATAAACAGAGTACTTATGCCAAACACACTTGTAGACTTAGGGGCGGCAATAAATTCCATGACATACAAGACTATGACATCTTTGCTGTTACCAGGGCTTAAACCCACCCCCATCATTCTAGAAATGGCAGACAAATCCGTCGTCAAACCTATGGGAACCTTAGAAGACGTAGTGGTCACTATAGCCTCCTCGCAATATCCTATAGACTTTATCATCATTTCCCCAAAAGCCTCGAGACCTGGACATCCTGTAGTTCTGGGACACCCTTGGTTGGAAACTGCTGATGCCATCATAGGGTGTAGAAACGGAGAAATGACCATTTCCAATGGTCCCCATAAACCAACCTTTTCTATCTTTCCCCCTGCTCAGATAGCTTCTGAAGTTACCATTATGGCTTGAGAGCCCCTACGGAGATGAAGACTATATGTTTCCTTTGTTGACATTAGAACAGTCTAGAGGTCTCCAGGAACAGTCCGATGAACATATCTTGCACCTGTTTTTATCTCACAGTTCTTGTATTGATTATCCTATCTCTTTTAATGGTTACCATCATGTTTTCAGTGATGAGTTCCAGGAAGCCTGCCATCCATTCGTGTTCGCATCTTTTGCAGCAATAGAGGGAAGCCATGAACTCGCCACTGAGCCAGTAGAAATCATTGAAGGAAGGACCTTACACATCGGTGCAGAATTGACCATGGAACAAAAGAAGCAACTGATGGGTATGATTCGTGAGCAATCTGGAGAATTTTTTTGGGATTACCTTGACATGCGGGGCATCCATCCAGACACCTGCATCCACCACATGTACACTAATGAAGAAATGAGACCCATCTGACAGCCACAAAGACGAATGAACCCAACATTAAAGGACATTGTCAAAGAAGAGCTTCAGAAACTCCTGGCTGCAGAATTTATCTATCCCATTTCGGACAGTAGATGGGTGTCACCTCTGGTGGTGGTGCCAAAAAAGAACAGAAAGTGGCATATCTGCGTTGACTATAGAGAACTAAATAAGGCCACATTGCGTGACTAATTTCCTCTGCCCTTCATTGATCAGGTACTCGACACGCTCTCAGGAAAAAAATACTTCTCTTTTTTAGATGGGTACAGTGGATATAATCAAATCCAGATAGCTGAAGAAGATCAAGAGAAGACTACATTTACATGCCCTTGGGGCACCTATGCATATAGAGTCCTCCCTTTTGGTCTTTGTAATGCCCCAGCTACATTTCAGAGAGCTGTACTCGCCATTTTCCCCGATTTGGCCCATGACTATGTAGAAATATATATGGATGACTTCACAGTCTATGGAGATGATTTTGGTCAAGCTCTGGCCAATTTAAAAAAAGTGTTGATTCTTTGTCAAGAAGCAAACCTGGCCCTTAGTAGTGACAAATGCAGAATGATGCAAACTAAGGGAATCGTTCTGGGTCATCATGTATCATTAGAAGGAATTAAAGTAGATCCGACAAAGATTGAGGTAATCTCACATATTCCTATTCTCGGTTCGCAAAAAGAGGTAAGAATTTTCTTGGGACATGCAGGTTACTATCATCCTTTTATCGAAAATTTTACTAAGATTGCAGCACCATTATTTAAGTTATTGACTAAAGATGTTGACTTTGTATGGAATGTCAACTATCAACAAGCCTTTCAAGTACTCAAGGACAAATTTTCTACCACTCCAGTGTTGAGAGGACCAAACTGGTCCCTACCATTTCACATATGTACCGATGCTTCAGACACTGCACTAGGAGAAGTTTTGGGACAAAGGGAAGATCGTTATCCTTATGCTATCTATTTTATTAGCAAAAATATTTCCCCTGCTGAATTAAATTATACAGTTACCGAGAAAGAATTGTTAGTAACTGTGCATGCTATCAGGAAATTTAGACATTACATTACCGCTTATGAGACTTTTTTCCATACCGATCATTCTGCCATTGGGTTTTTAATGAATAAACCAATTACTAATGGTAGAATAACTAGATGGTTGTTGCTTTTACAAGAATTTAATATTACTGTAATCGATAGGACTGGAAGTGATAATCTAGTAGTTGAATTTTTCTCTTGTTTGAATATTGGACAGGGAAGCATGGCAACTCCAATACCTGATGAATTCCCGGATGAAGCACTATTCGCCATTTCCACCATCACTCCTCGGTTCATCGATGTTGCAAATTATTTGGTGTCAGGGAAATTACCTCAGAGCATGTTTGCCCGGGAAAAACATAACATTGTGCAGCGCAATGCAAATTACTCCTGGATCGAGGGAGACTTGTTTTACACAGGACCAGACTTGATCATGAGGTGGTGTGTGCGGGAAGATAAAAGGTACGATGTTTTGAGAGATTCCCACAACGAGCCTTGTGGGGGGAATTTTTCTGACAAACGGACCGCTTACAAGGTTCTTCGTACCGAGTATTATTGGCCCTCGCTCTTAAAAGATGCCAAGAAGTTCGTCCCCAGTTGTGATGCCTGCCAGCGGATGGGGAGACCAGTTTCCTCCGACAAGATGCCTCTTGAGCCTCAGATAGCCATTGAACCATTTGAGAAGTGGGCATTGGATTTTGTAGGGCCCATCTCCCCAATGTTGAAAAGGAAGAAGTACATTTTGGTATGCACTGATTACATCACTAAGTGGGTGGAGGTGAAGGCATTATTTGCTGCCACGGAAAAGACAGTAGTAGAGTTTATGTTCGAAGACATCTTCATGAGATTCAGTGTGCCACGCGAGATTGTCACAGACCAAGGTACGTAATTCACATCAAAATTGGTCAAAGCACTCACTGAGCAGTATCAGATCAAACACCGTAAATATACCCCTTACCACCCTCAAGCTAACGGACAAGTGGAATCCAAAAACAAGGTCTTGGAGTCTATCCTCACAAAAACTGTTCAACTGAACCATAAGGACTGGGCGGACAAGTTATTGGAAGCATTATGAGCTTATAGGATTACCTAGAGAAACGTGATGGGACACACCCCGTATGAGCTAGTCTATGGGAAACAAGTACTTTTTCCCATCGAGTTCCAAGTGAAGACATTTTTGACGGCTGCCCAATTGGGAATGAATCTGACTAAAGCCCAAGAGCAGAGGTTGATGCAGCTAAATGAGCTCGATGAGATCCGACATGATGCATATCACATAAATTCACTGGTGCAAGATCAAAGAGCTCGATGGAACGATAAGTTCATCAAAAAGAAAGTTTTCCATGTAAGTGAATGGGCCCTGTTGTATGACAGTAAGTTCAAACATTTCAAAGGTAAGTTCTCTACTCGTTGGTTGGGACCCTATGAGGTAGTTGAAGTTTTTGACAATGGTCCAGTTCGTAGTAGAACCATTGATAATGAGTAGAATTCCTTCGTGGTAAATGGCCATTGGCTAAAAGTTTACAATAAACCACTCTCACATGATTTGTTTTTGTGGGACATTTAGAAGGATCTAGGACTAGAGCTGGTTCATGGAAATGACCAGCCTCTTGCTGGATCGGTTGATTAATTTTTCTTATCTATTTTTTTACATACATATATATATATATATATATATATATATATATATATATATATATATATATATATATATATATATTAACTTCGATGTTGTATTTTATATATACAGGTGGTTCTCCCCACAGTCCATGTAGAATAATGGAGGAATTTGGCAGTAGTGGGTTTATTCCTTTATCCAGGCCTGCCAGATTACTTATGGAAAAGGAACAATTGGAGTCTTCTATGGGCAACTCAGACTCTCTAAAAATGAATGCCCCGAGCAGGAACTACCTTAGGCTCGATAAAACAATAAGGTGGTGGTAACCTAGGGATCCAATGGGCATTAAATTATTCTTTTCCGGGCCCACTGGAATAATTACGGAAAAGAAACCCCCCTGGAGCCTTCTTTCAAGACTTTTCAAGCTCCCTAAACAGAAATGCCCCAAGCAGTTATCATCTCAGGCCTGGTTAAAATCCATGAGATGGTGGACAGGTTCCAGAGCCACCAGAGAAATTGGAGATTCTATGTTCGGTTCTTCACAAAAATCAGCTCCATGCTTGAGTTACTTTGAATTTTTCATCTTTGTACCTGGACATTCGAATACTGGACCAAAATATTCTTTTGGAAATCTGCTGTATAGAATTTATAACATGGTGATGAACAATCTGTGGTACCAATAAACTGTGCAAAGATCTATTTTTAACAGTAGTACAATCTTGAAATTGTAGCCTAGGCCTAAAATTCTGATTGATCTGGATATCACTATTGGTTGAAAATTTTACTGTTGACCATGATCGTCATTGCAGCAGAAGCTACATCTCGAAGAGCAGACTTGTTCCTGTAAAGATATGATGTTATTTTCATTCCCAATATTATTTAAGTGACGAAGGTATGTGTTTAATCTGCTTAATTTAGTTATAGGTATTTTTAATTATTATTACAAGTACATGCTGTTTTACCATGTTCCTTATGCCTCCACTTTCATTTGCTTGCCTTCCAAACCAATTATAATCCTACATCCCAAAATCACCCATTCCCTTCAGAATCCCATCCAACCATGTCGAAAACTTCATATGATTACAGGTGGTGATCAGGGCTGTTGATGAGGATGCATGAATGAAAGAGAAGCACATGATGATGAGGGACAACACCCTCCACACGGAAAAATGATTTCGGGCATAATGACCCGACAGGGATTAAACCTTTCACGCAG
This sequence comes from Pinus albicaulis, assembly GCA_034641835.2. Taxonomy (NCBI): domain Eukaryota; kingdom Viridiplantae; phylum Streptophyta; class Pinopsida; order Pinales; family Pinaceae; genus Pinus; species Pinus albicaulis. The sequence continues at coordinate 1,385,063,011 of CM076579.1, forward strand.
ATCGAGCTTCCATCATAAGCATATGTGCCATTTTTGGTTAAGCTCAGAATCGTCCTCATAATCTGATTACTAGGTAATGTCTCCACTGTAATTCATGATTGCATTTTTATCTATCTCCACGATAAGCAATGCAGCGTCTCTGTGTAGACTAAGGTGAATTTCGATAAAGATAGGGGACGCTGGAGTATGGGTTGTTTTCATAAGGGGTGGGCACCTGCTGACGTTCTTCTTATGAGCCATAGCGAATGCCAGTCACCGATTCTCCAGAACCAAGGAATAAACATTGTTGCGCTGCGGTTATTTCCGAATTAACTTCCTAGCTGTTTCACCGTGGGTCATGACAAGTGTGATTGCATGCCACGGGTTAAGTGCAGAGATGTTTGAATCTGCTTGGATCATGGGAACTGATAGATAGAAGCCCACATTCACCCAATTTTCTCAAACCACAGATTATCAGTTATGCAAGGAAGCCATCAAATGAAAGTCGTGGGGGGTTTTTCTTCAAAAATTTCAAGGATACAATGACACTGTGGCATTGGAATTTGCCGAGACGTTCGATGGGAAGAGAACAAGGATATGGAACCTTTTCTTCGAAGTCACAGAAAAATCAGCGAGCAGAGCAGTAGGATTACCCACTGGAGGTGAGAAATTCTTCAAAGGGGGAAAATTAAGCATAACCAATTGTGCGAAATTCCTAAAACCAGCATATCAGTCACTGAGTTGGAAAAATGGAATGCTACGAAGCTGCATTCAAGATCAATGGCAGTCACTGCTAACCATGATCCAACGCTTTCTAACTTGTGAAGGTAGGTATGCAATCATCTTTATATATCAGATCAAATTGCTAAAGAATCTAATCGAGGATTGCTCTGTAGATATTCCCCATTTCTTGAAATTAAGTTTGCATAAGATGGCCAGAGGAGTTCAATCTGAGAGTCAGAAGCTAGGGACTGCATTGTATCATCATAGCTTGATCAAGATCCTAGTTGTGTTTGAACTGAGCAAAAGGAAAAAGTCATGGGAGGATTTCCTCATAGAGAATTTTCCAGGTGAAATGGAGACAAAGGTCTGTAAGTCAATTTGTAAAATAAAAAATAAACACCCCTGCTGAACCCACTTCACCCACCCAATCTTCTGCACTTCCAACCAGAAATGCCACAAGGCCCAATCCTTCCTTTAGTCATGAAGCTAGACCTTCAAAAATGCAGTTAGGAAAATGAAGAAGGAAAGCCTTGTCCCCTCCTGAAGAATTGATTGAAAATACCCCAATGCAACAAGGTCGCAAGCCCAGTTTGAGGAAAAACTCAACTCATGCTAGTAAATCTCCAGTTCCCACTTCCGAGACTGTCATACTAGAGAAGAGAAGAACCAGAAGCATGGGTAGGTCCCCTTGCAACACTATTTATTCCCAGCACATTTTTTGGCCCTCATCCCCATATTCTTCTACTCCCTCTCCCTCATCTTCTCCCCAATTTCCTTCATCACCCTCATCTTCCCATCAGTTTCATATTCTAGATAATATTGCCCAAGATGTACATGCTTTTACCCCTGCTCCTGCTTCCATAAGCCCAAAACAACAGGGTCCTTTTCCAAAGCAGGGTATGGGCCACATGCTAGATGAAGGTCATCCCCAACAGTCAACAGTTCTAGCAAAGATATCAGTCCCTGATGAAGAAGAAAATTTCAAAATTAGAGCAGTAAGACTTCAGAATAAAATTTCTAAGTTGAGGAACAAGGCTCACAGGTTTAAAACGTTGTTCCAATATGTAAGTAAGGTAAATGATCAGTTAAGAGAAGAGAACCTCTAGTTATATGTACAGAATGTTGAGCTTCGAAGGAAGGATCAAAGGCTGAAATCATGGAAGACATCTAAATTTCAGTTTACAAAGAAGACAAGTGATAGAGGATTGGATAAACAGTTCACAAAATGCTCGGCCTCATTTAGGATAAGTTTGGAAAAATTGGCCCAAGAAACTGATTTTTCACTGATAGTGATGACTTGGAGGCATAAGGACATGCCTCAGATCAAGTGTGGGGTAGATGTTGAGGCTGATTTTTGTCTATTCTTCCTCACCTTCTTTGCCTCTTTTTTCCCAATTTTGACACATATATACTTCCTTTTTCCTCTCTTTATTCTAAATATGGCCAAACTTCCATCAATCCTTGTTCAAGGTAAAAGTCAGTACAAGTATAATTGTTTCTATTATTCTATAGCTAGTTTAGGCATTTTTAGTAACATGCTTATTGTTAACTTACTATTATGGGTAGAATGATGGATTTATTGTAGGACCTGTTTGAATAGCTCTTTGAATTGGAGGAAAACTATGTTCCTTCAACCATATTCAGTTGATATGCCAGCATGCCTCAAAATAGAAGCTCCAACTCAAAAAATTCGATGCTCCTTCCAGCACTTCGACAAGTTCAAAGATTGGTGAAGGACCAGCTGGCCACTCTACGTATAGTGGAGTTCAGTTAACGAAATTTAGGAAAATTTTTATAGCAGCATGCTATTTTTAATGAGGAACTGATAGTGTAATTTAGGACATATTAATGTTGATTTTGTGGATTACCATATCCACGGTTTTCAACGTCCTGCTCTGTAATAGAATTGCTACTAATTCTGTAACTAAGAATGCCTATAAAGGCAAAGGCATATGATTTTATTAAAAAGTTAATGTATTTTCATTTCAGCTATCAATACAAACTGCGATTTCATGTTCTAAAGGTGAAAGCCGAATTCTAATGTTGATGCGTTCTTGATTAACTGTGAATTGCTGTGGATTTGATGGACCTTTGAGATAAGTTGCTGTAGGTGTAGTTAGTACTGTAATCAACACTTTCCCGGGTGTGGCAAGGGCCCACCACAACCATCTCAGCCCCGTAGACATAGCTAGAGGTAATTCATAAATATAGTTTGATTCAGTTCTTGATTGCAAAGTTATTTGTTTTTAAAAATCGATTTTGTTTCTTGGCTTTGATTCATGTTGCTGTAGTTCATAAGTATTGTTGATTAAATTCTTGATTGCATAGTTATTTGTTTTTGGAAATCGATTTTAGCATTCGATGTATGTTTCCATAGTAGAGTAATTTTATATCTCTAGGATCAGGTTGGGAATGTCATATTAAAACCCTGTGATTGTAGCTGTAAACGTGTCTTATTCCTTCCATAAGGATTGCGTTCCATCCTTCACCTCATACACATCATTCTAAATTGAGCTTTGCTCAGAAACAGAGTTGAGCAAATGCTCTGTCATCCCTCTAGATAAACGAATTGTTGAATGCATTTCTATGTGAATGAATAGAGCCTGGTTGTATACATTTAATTCGATCTTTTTGATGAGTAGATAGGGCTGAAATATGTATTGCTAGATCGATTTAAGTAGAAGAGCATAGCTTGGATTGAAAATAGATTTAATGGTTAACTACTTCCGTGTGTTGAATGGTCCTGTGCATTAAGTAATCCGCATCTCATTTATGTGTGCATAGCTTAGATCGATGACCATAGTTCAGTTTCTATAACAGATGGATGTCATTGTTGAATGAATGATTTTGTTTGAATTCTTTGCACTTGGTTTGAAGAAGCAGAGTTTTGTTTACATTGGAGTTTTGGCTTATCATTGCCTAAGACAAAATAGGAGTGTGAAGTTAGATTCATTGGAGAGTGACAGATAGAGGTTCTTTTGGGATCTTAGCCGGCAAGTCACTAGGAGACCCATGTGTTGATTAGGTAGAAGAAAGTAGAGGATTCATAGAGTAGTTATGAGAAAATTTTTCTTCATTTCTTTGGCACGATTAATTAGATGTTTGCAATCTTGTTTCGTCTTGCATAAGGCTAGGGTTTGGAGTGGGAGGTCAAAGACTGATTGTAGCATTTGGGTCAAGTTGAATTAGCAAGATTTCTTGGAGTGAGTGCATATTACCTTAAGGACAGAATCTTAACCAGCATTCCTTTCTGGATTAATGCTTGAAATTGCGTGTTAAGTGCAAGCTTCACAATCCCATGTCCATAAGAATATCATTGACGAAGTGATTTAACCCCCGCAACTTGGTTTCTTAAGAAATTATTCATTAAATATTGAAACATTTTATTGCAAGTTTCAGAGGATGATTAGATGACTGCCAGTGGTAATTTATGTGAACTTGACAACTCTTAGTTTCGAGATTGAATTCATTTATATTTCTGTGTCTTAATGCAACGTGTTTTGATTGAATTGATAACATTATCTTATTGCAGAAATCAGAGTGTTGATTTCTGTAGAAGTTTGAGTGACTTTGTCAAAGTATAGGTGGAAGTTTTGATGAAAGACAATTGTAATTGAAAGCTAATCTCCATAGTACAATTGTGTATTTGATAGCTTGAGTCCATTTTAGTTTGGATTGAAAAGTAGAAGTTGGGATTAACACCGTCAGAAGTAAGTAATACATATATAGATGGGTCGACTAGGTATGAAAGATCAATGACTATCATAATTGAAGTCTGTGTGTGTAAAATTGGTGTTTAAACCAGTATGATAGTGCATCTTTTCGCTTGACACCAGTATAGTGAAATTGGCATGAAGTGTTGTCATCAGAGTTAGCTAGGGATACCATTAGTAATTGCAACTTCACTGTGTGAGTGTGGAATCAACTTATAGGGTACTCAGATTAGGTAATTCCTTTCTAGTGTGACCTCCAAAGATTAGAACTAGGGTTTTGAGATTTTTTGCAAGTTGTGAGTTATTGAATCAAGGTTGTTGTTTATTTGGTAATGGTTTTTGATTTCAAATTTAATGTTGAGATAAATTGAATAAGGGTTTCTAGTGTTCAAACCGGAATTTGCTGATTGTTCCTATTTTCACGAATTGATTTATTTCCGACAGTGTGTGTTTATAGATGCTTGTGTTTGCCTCAATTCTTAAACCAAATATCATAATGAATCATACAAACTTCGACTTTAAAAGCTGAATATTGAGAGTGCAGTGCAACTCGTTTTTTACGAGCCCAGATTGATATACAAATATTGGTGAATTAATTCGACAGTTATTTCTCTCAACAATGTTTCTTTTCGAAATATGGATCGGGCTAAATTAGGAAAGATGAATGAGTGGGAAAAATGAAATGATGGAAGGCATAATGGCTACCATGCATGCACATGGCACATGATGACACATAAATGAAAAATACTATGATGACCAAGTGCATTATGACCATTGGAATTATGACAAGATACCGCTTATCCCACCGTTAGCAGAAAAGACACAATCCATAGCGTTTTCAGTAATTGGGAGGGAAAATTCGCTATGGGACTGTCAGGCACTTCCGTAGCGAAAACATAATGTTTTACACTGAATATGTTGTGGACTCCCAAAATTTTTTCCAAATGTCACAAAATTACCTTTTTACCCCATGCAATCATATTTTTTTGAAATTTACTTTGATAAGACCTTTATTGCATGACCAATGACCATTTAGACCCCTTAAACTATGTACAATATTTGAATTTTAATGACTTTCATGACCTTATTTCATCCTAATGACCTAACCTAACTTAACTAAGAAAAACTTAAACAAACCTATTTGTTATTAAGGATAACAGTCCCAAAGGTCGTCTGCTCAGTTGTTATCGCCCTACTCGTCACACGAAGGCTCAGCACTAGGTGCATGTACTGAAGGCCAATTCCCTAGGAGCCAAGATCATCATGTAATAAAACTCTCACAAAACCGAAACCATGGAAGAGATCTTCAACCTACAGTAGAGACGAGCCACAAGGATTACAGTGGAATATGGGTTCGTGACAGACAGATATGGACTCCACAAAGCCAGCGTTGTGGGGGGAATATATCACTTACGATGAGGGAATGTCGCAAGGGTTGCAGAAGAACTCAGAGTCGTAGCTACTAGGCCAAGAGCATGCAGACAAAATGTAGTATGCCATCTTAATGTGAAGGAAATGTATGATGGTTAACATGTGTGATTGCATGGGGAGAGATAACCACGCCATCCCCCCTATTAAATTCAATGGTGGGCATCACGGTCCGCCCCCTCCCCCCCCTCTGTTGGCACAACTTTTGACGCCCCAATTGGGGAAAAAATAATATGTTTATATTTATTTATATTATTAGTATTTTTTTTTAAGGTGTAAGTGTAAGTTGTTAAGTGTCACACTTAAGGTTATATTCCTTACTAGTTAAGTTGCATTGTGATGTTTTTAGAGGATTGTATTAACAACATAGATCCATCTTAACTCCAAATCTATCATGATTCAAGAGCAATCAAGTCTCTCAAAATGAAAATTTGAGAAAATTCTTACACCTCGAGATATTTGATTCCTCTCCGCGCTTAGTAGATCTAGAGGTAAGATTGATCTACGCTAATTTTTTGTAATATTATTTTTATTTGTAACCCTTCTTTCGAGGATAAAATCTAATCATCATATTGAATCTGCAATAAATATTCTTCCCTCCCCGAAGAATAAAATTTCTCGCCAGTGTTTTGGCGACTTTCACTTTCCACCCTTTTCACCGCCTACGTGCCCTTTATGCCCAGTCATTCCAAATAACACTTGCCCCCCCCCCCCGGTATTACCGCGGCTGCTGTCAGAAGCCCGTTTGAATAATTCAATATCGATGAATTTGAAAGAAATTTTTGAAAATTGGACCAGAGATATGACAAGATTTCTTGGAAGTCTTTGGGGGTTATTCATCAGCATAATTTAAAGTCTTTCTATATAGAAATATTCTTATCTTTAATTTTATTAAAACTGAGAATATATAGTTACATATATGTGTATGCGACATTTCTCTTTGATCGAAGATCCTGAGGGATTCACCAAACTGTTAACTCTTCATCCTGTCTTTTCTTTTGCGCTGAGATGGTGTCTTCACCTCCTTTTCCGGGCCGATTTTCTTTGATCTGTTTATCCTTGTTTGCATTCGGTTCTCGTTCAGAGGGACAGCAGTTATCTCGACTTTGTCCTTTCCTTTGGAACGACAATTCTTCGTTTTCTCCTTTTCCTGTACAGAAAATAACCATTATCAGTGGCTAAGTCTTGCATATCAATTCTCACATGTTTTGGTAGTTCATGACTGGCTGCAGTTTTCTCACTTCAGTACCAGAGTTCTGATGCAATAAAAACGTGAAATGGTCATCACTTTCTGTACAGTACTCTTTACCACCTTTCTTGTTCCATGTCCTCATGAAAACATTGTAGTTGACATGCAAGCGGTGAGAGAATATGTTTGGAGAAGGAGTCTCATGCGAGGGCCTACAACCATGATGGTGAATGGATCACTGATGCCACATGTTGTCCCTCGAGCATCTCGCCTCTTTGGAGAGCACAAATATCACGAAATCTGAAGTGTGGAATAATTAAGATGCGCCGAAATCTGTATGGCCGGGATGACCTGGCTGCAATGCTTTCGCCATAGAGGACAAACGGTTGGCCAGTGACTCAAAAGTTCTCATACTTCGTGGTTCCCTGGCGTGGATGTTTGGATGGGAGATTCGGTGCCATTGCTGGTACCGCATTAATGGCCAAGTCTTGGATGGAAAGAAAATAATCTAACCCTTCCCGAATAAGTGCCTCATGCATGGGTCCTAATGTTTCATAGACACCCGGAGTCTTTATGAGGTTTCTATGAGCTTTCCACAACTGTACTGGGTTCCTAGGCTCAGCCCTAACCCGTAAATCTAGGGCATTTTCACGACTGCGGAAAGGATCATAGGCTTTAAGCCACTTAATCTGATTAACCCCGAATGAAATGAATGCTTGAAATTGGATGTCTCCAACGAAAGGGCCAGGGTTCAACTCAGTCTCCTTATCTAGCACAAGGTCATGCAAATAAAGTTCACACAGCAATCTCTGGACCTTCACTCCATAATGTTTACAGCAGTCTATAAAGTCATTGACAGTGTTGATTTGTATAGGGGCACCTACTTTAACAGCTTTTATTTTTAATTGTAAATACCGTTCTAATAAAAACAGAGCATAGTCTTTAGCAGGAGCCCTACATGCTAAGACGTCATTGTATAAAGAACACAAGGTATTCATCTGCTTGATAACAGTATCTAGTCTATAGGTTACCTGTGCAACTTCCTCTTGTTCCTTTCGCCACCCTTAAAAAGCCTGGCTTTTGGATTGATTGACGTCCCTTAGTTGCTGCTGTAACTCTTCATATTTTTCTCGGGGAACTGTTTGCTCTCTAAGTTGTTCGGCTTCTTGCTGGGCTTGCTTCACCATCTTATGCAAGGTTTTTGTCTTCGGATATTTTTTCCATAGGTCAGTAGAGGCCGGGAGTTTTACCTGAACTTTCTTATTATGCTGTTTGGAGTTCAGAACCCTGATTACCCCTGAGGGTGGTGCCTCCGTTTGAATTTTCTTGTCACTGGTCCTTGTATCATCCTTTTCTTTTTTAACGCGAATATCCGTCTGTTCCTGTTCCTCAACATCATTTGGAACGTCAGCTGGATTCTCAATAGGGTTTTGAGTAGCAGGCCGATTGTTGGCCCTCTTTTTCTTCCTTCCAGTCTTTCTTACCTTCTGGTTCTTTTCGAATCTGGATTTGTTGTCACGAGCTGGGTTATCGTATCTGTCAATTTACGCCGGTCCCTCACTGTCTTCTTAATTTCCGGCGTTTCATTAGAAGGGATTTATTGTCTGCTACACGGTCTCTTATCCATGATAGTTCAGGCTCTTCCCTTGGGTCCTCTTCCTCCGCTCTGCTCTGGCTGTGCAGGGGTAGGAACCTCGACCGGATTACTTGTCTCTTCACGAGCAAGCTCGCATTTGTGCTCCTACTCCTCTGCGTTTTCTCTTGTGACACCGAGAACAGTTGTTCCCGTTCGATGTCCTACCTCCTCTTCATCGGCTCATCATGGTATGCATGTTTTCTTCTTGGGGTTTGTCGTGGAGGTCTTCTGAATTAGAAGGTTGGCCATACTTACCCATATTGGCCAGGACTGCGGCCAATTCATCTTCTCCCATTGGGTCTTGTAATGGGCTATTTCCCTGCTGTCCCATTTCCTCCTCCTGCTCAGTTTCTACTTCTATTTCTGTTTCCCAATGCTCGGCTGCTTCTTCTTCGTATTGCTCGTCCTCAATTACCACTGGTTGGCTGGTGCTTTCCTGGAGCTTTTCCAGCCTTCCTCGCATCCGAGCTAACCGGGCTGATTTTCTGGGCTTCTCTATCCTTCCTCGCATCCTAGGTAACTGGACTGATTTTCTGGGCTTTTCTAGCCTTCCTCTCATCCGAGCTAACCGGGCTGATTTTCTGGGTTCCTCTAGCTGCTCGGGTGGATTGATGGCATGCTTGTGTTTTGCCGATTCTTGGTGTATCTCTGGTCGTTCTGATGCACTAGCGACATGTTCTCTGCGTTTTGCCGGACGTTCTGGTGTGCTTGTAGAATGTTTACGTTTTGGGGATGGCGCTGTCAATCCCCCCAATGCAATGACTCTTCCCGGGCACTCTGTTCTTTGGGGTGAGACTATGGCTAACAACTAGTCGTATTAACCCATGGTGACTAACAACTGACTCTACATGCTGTGCCGTTTTCATGCTTTGTGCAACATCATGCAGTAATGAGTTCAGGAGTGCAGGTAAATTTACAGAGCATCTCTGCTTTAAAACAGCTAAAAGTTTAAGATGTCGTGGTCTTACCACGTCCTTCCTTCCTTCGCAGGTGATGTAGCCCTGCACTATGTTTGCTAACTCTATCCAGGGTTCTCCTAGGGTTGCTGGCCGAACTCCCCTTCCTTTAATTGTCAAACTCTGTCCTTCGTCCTGGAAAATTTCCATGACCTTCTGTAATCGTTCCTTTTTCGATGTCCATACTGGTCCGGTGGCTGGTAGTCCTGAGACTTCTGCAATTATGTTATCAGTGACTGCTATCCGCTTCCCCCTTATTGTGGAATAATCATCCTGTAGGTTCTGCAGAAACTCCATTGCTACTGTTTCATTAGACTCTTGTAGACGATTGAAATAATTCAACCACCCTGCTCTTTCCAGGATCTCCCGGGCAGCAGCAGAGATCGTCAACTGCTGAGGCTCAGTTCGAATTGCCCTTCCTCCCATGGTTTCACTGTGGATTCTAAATGGAACGACAACTACGTTTTCTGTTTGAAACACAGAGAGGCTGATAATCGCAAAGTTTCAAAAAAACACAGAGTATGCAACAGTGCAACAGAAAGCAATTTTTGTGTAAAAATAGAAATGCCATGCCGTTAAACCATGCAAAACCGTCGTACACTATTTTTCTGAATGGTGAGTTGACACGTAATACAGGGAATGATGAGGTTAACCTCCCCCCCCGCAATGTGATAGGCTGTCCCAGCCGGCAAATAAAGGGGCGGCACCCGATCTGCAACCAAGTCAGAAAGGAACAACATGTGGAATTATGCTATGTTAAAAAGGACAACGAATTACCGAAATCAAGGCGGAGAATTGATCGCGTATTATATAAGAGGCTGCTGTGTTATGATATGAGGCTAGTGGATAAGACATGTATCGTACTTGCCAAATCTCAAGTGGTCATGGTCACTTCCGTTGCCATGATTGGTAATGATAAATGTTCATGCGATGTATAAATCGGGAAATATCATATGATTAGTTCCTAGGATATAAGAAACAAAAGAGTATTAGTATCTTACCCATTGGTGTAACCAAGGTGACTTCAATACCATTAACAATACTCTGCTGCCGATAGGTGTCCATAACCTTGGCAGAGTTGTTTTTTTCACCCTCGGAACCATGATCCTTTGTGTATACTTAGGAATGTTGTTATGTCAAAATGTAGACCATTATGCTGGCTTGGTGACCAGTTAACCATAATGCCATTCACGAGGAAGGAGCGAAACGTGGGCAGGCCGACTCGTAATGAGACCTCCTGTTCCAAGGTTTGTTTATTTGATATACCTTTTGGACCATATCCCTGGTGTGGTGGCCATAATGGGAATGCCACTTCACTTCCATCCTCATGATCATGGTAGGCTGGCTCTCGATGAGACCCCCTATCCTGCATTTGACACTTCACATATCATGTTCACATATTTTTTCTTTTTTATAGAATACTTTTCCTTATTTATACACAAAGGGTGGTTCAACACTCCTTAAGAGTAGGAATGGTGGAAGAAGTCTTATTATTTCAATAGGAAGATATAAGCTCTTTGCTCTTATTCCCAAGTACAAATCAAAAAAGTTTAAGGGAATCAGCATGATAAAGATAACCAAATCAGGGCAAAATTAGTAAAACCATGTCAACAAAAGGTAAGAAATAAGTATGTCCTTCCATTTGTCCTCTTACTAATGCAGAGCCTTATAGATATAGCGATTTATGGTTTGCAGATTTCGGTATGTTGTGATTTTATATTTCATTGCACAAATACATAGCTGTATCTTAAAGACTAGAAAGAAGACAGGCAAGAAGCATCCTCAATTTAGATCAGCAAAAAGGAATAAGTTGTTTCACAAGGAGAGCAAAAGTATGCGAGTGGTGTTCCTTTGGAAAAGAAACAACGACGGATGATAGAAAAAAGGACAGTAAAAATGCAAATGCCGTTCCTTTGGGAAAAAGGAACAGCAAAAATAAAAATACTATAAAAACACTCTAAGGAACAACAGTAAGAAAAGAACGCTGTTTCTTTGAAGAAGAAGGAACAGTGGTAACCAAAAGGAACATCGGAAGATGTAACAATGCCGTTCCTTTGAAAAAGGAACAGCAGAGATCCCGAATGCTGTTCCTTTAGAAAAGGAACAGCAAAACAAACAAAACAAGTAAAGCCAACAGCATAAAAAAACACGCAGATGCTATTTTCAGAATGGCAAAAATCGAACTTTGTAAAAGAAAAGGAACAGCAAAAAAATGATAAGAAAATATTTAATTCAAACTTATGTACAAGAACCACTCAAAAAAACAAGAATTTATGTACAAATTGCAAAAAGAAATGAACCCTTAATGAATTACAGGTGAGGAAGATTTCTCTTCCTCTCCTAAGATCCTGGCACGCATCCCCAAAGCACTCGTCACATTTGTCTCGTCCGAAGAAAAATCAACGTTACCATTTAGGTGCATATAAAGGAGCAGCAATGTGCTATCAATGCTCTATAAATCGTCTATAGTAACCGTAAAATCCAAGAAAGTCACAAACACTCTGCTTGAGTAGTAGAGGAATTGAGCAAAAGAGCTGATTTAGCTGTCACTCGAATGCTTTCATTACAAAACATAGTGTCCTAGGACAAGTCCTTCATCATCAAGAAACATTTTTCAGTGGCTACAAAGCTCGGTAACAATGCAACACAGTAGGACTCAGGTGTCTAGAAATGATCAAAATCATCTCCATATGGTGTAAAGTCATCCATGTAAACTTCCAAGTCCATCATTTATTAACCGTAAAAAAATGCTAAGGATAGCCCTCTCGAAAATGGCAAAGAGCATTACATAGCCAAAAGGTAGAACTCGATAGGCAAATGTTCTGTGACAAGTGCAAAAGTAGTTTTTATCCCCCGGCCTTCAGGGAAATCGAATCCGATTGTATCCATCAAGCCATCCAGAAAGAAAAGAAATTCTTCCCCTCGCTAAAGCATCTAATACTTGGTCTATGAATGGAGAGGGAAAGTGATCTTTCTTGTTGCTCATTTAGTTCCTCATAATCCACACAAATTCTCCATTTTCCGTTCTTTTTGGGTACCACCATTAAGCTTTATATCCATTTATTTATTCTAAATAGTAGACAGTTGACATTCAAAAGTTTCTTGTTCACTTTACCACATCCTCTGATGAGGTGGTTAAGTCCCTGTGGCCGTATCAATGTCTCGCGTCTTTTTCCATATAAATGTGGTGTGTACATAATCGGGGATCAATTTTCTATGTCGTGGTAATCCTCTACAAATGCCTCTTGATATTTGCCAATAATTGAGTGAGTTTATTTTCCGTCTGTGTGAGATTAGCATTGATGCTGCTAAGTTTTCCTATGTAAATTTCCAACGTTTTACCATTCGCAATGTGCTAACAGTATCGTTTGGTCATGCGTATTTTCGTAGGATCTTTCCCAAGTCATTATCAAATGTCGTTTATCATGTGACACTGTGAAAGTAGGTTCAGCTTTGAGTAATGAAACTATTAATGGCATCGTTTTCTCCTTGGTCTTTGAAATCAAGTGCTCTTCTTGTATAGTTAATGGAGATCTCGATGTTATCGCAAGGTATGATACAGTGTGTTTATTAGTTTTGATTTATTGTGACACTTGGTCGTTGTCGTGAGTGATATAGAACTAAATTTTGCCATTCCGGTCCCTAGTTATGGTTTATTTCTCGCGGCAGCCTAATGTAGGCATAGGCAAAGTGCTTGGCTCACTTAAAATTAATGGATGTCCATCAAGTCGGGTTTTTGGATTAATTATCAGAAATCGGTTGGATACTCCTGTGATTCTACAGAGACCATGACATCATGTAGAGTAATTCTCCGGTCTAACCATGATCGGTCACCAATTCTAACAGAGAGGTGGGTTCACGATGTAATGCCGAGCTGGCAAGTTTCGTGGTTGTTAAATATTAATCATAAATTTCCTAGATCAACTAAAGCATTAGACAGAGTCCGACCATAAATTTGAACAAATATAATTGGATTCCTGGTTCTATATTTAAGCGTGGGGTGTTTTCTTCCGTACAATAGATCGATAAAGTACCGACTACTTGGACTCTTGGATTATTTGTTATATCTCCTCCTTGGTTTCCTTATGTTTTAATTCTTTGATAGTTTTTTAAGTGTGGATATGGGAATGTCTTGAATGGCTTGGAGGAATGGAATTTTTATACGTACTTTGTAATTCTCCCAGAATGTCAAAGTCAGGATATTGTATGGGTTTATATGGCTAATCGTTCGGGAATGGGAGGAGAGGATGTGGTTGTCACTATGGGCTCGTTGCTTATTTACATCCTCTCGTTTGGTAAATCGATGTTCTCTCGGTAACTGATCTTCAATATGAACTGCTTTATCTCCCCTCGGTTTCAATTATACGTCCAGCATCTAATCAAGGTCATTGCACTCCCCGTGCCCGTGCTACTTCGTGATTCAGTGATTTGAATAGATTGACCTCGTCTCATGCTTGGATTGGGACTTCCAGTTACCGGGAGTTGCGTTTCTGTGTTAGACTGGGATTTTGCTGTAAGTAACAAAAGAGAGGTTGAGAGCGGAATAGTTCCAAATGGGTGTGGTACATCTGCCTGCCGCTTGAACCGGTTGCAACTCTTTTTGTGAAGTAGAGGGAGTCCATTGTGAAGGATATGGGCCATTTTGCCAATATGGTGGAGTGTATAAATTCAAGAATCCGATTGGCTTGTTTGATTCACCATGGATTTGAAGAAGAAACTATCAGTGACCAGTTTGTAAATGGGGGAAGAGATTGATTTTTTGCCACATACCATATTGTTGAGCACACATCGTGGCTTAAAAGAAAGAGGTTGAGTCCTAAACATACCAGGTTGTCTCTGCTTCACATCGCGCCGGTTGATCGAATTTACCGATTCCCGGTTCTTTCTTCCGTTTCTTTATACCGCTTTCAATCGTGAAGTGAGGGGCAAATTTCTCCGAGCAGATCTTTTGGCGATGGCGTATGTTTGGACTTATCCGTTGGACACTCTCAGGGTTATGCTTCTGCGTGATTCTAATAAGATTGCTAATCTCCGTTCTCCGCTCCACCGTCGTTAGCCCGTACACATCAAGTTGTAGTTGTGTCCTGATAATATCGCTTTAAAATTTTCAATAAATTTCAATTTCTACGTTACTCTTCCGCTGGAGCATTTCTTTGTTATCTCTTTTTGCAAACCGATCGTATTCTCGCTTCTGGGCTGATTGACGCCTCGAACCTCCGATACACAAATCAATAATGTCGCAAAACTCTCTTGATAAATATCCCTTTTCCATAATGTTTAATGCTCAATCCATTGTTCCTTCATACCTCATTAATCGCTTTTTGAATACAATATCGTAAAGGTAGTGATGCATAAGGAGATCTTGTAGATTACCGAAACATTCCACATAATTTCCTAATGTTTCATTCCGTCTATCGTCATTTGAAATATTTCGTCTTTTATTCTCTAGACCTAAGGTTAACTCTTGGAGCATTTTTTTTAAGAAATATCTTTTCTATTTGATCCCAATTGTTGATAACTTCAGCGACCTAGCCCTGTCACAAACCATCTTAAATGTTTCCTTTAATGTAGAGGAAACAATTTCAATTTCTGTGATCGACAGCACCGTACTACATAACACATCGAATTCGAATAAGAATGCATCCGGATCTTCCGATGTGAGTCCGTGAAATGTAGGATGTCAAGAGGGATAATATGGCATTTGTCGCAGAATCCACTATAGGATATTGTAATGTAGAGGTTTGGAGTATTTGGTCGGTTTTTACATTTGGTTGGTTTTGGAGCCATGGACTCCAATATATGCCAACAACTTCTGATATCTAGGAGGGCATTCCTAGGTTGAGTGGGGACCGTTGGACAGGATCTTTTTAATAGCGTTTCCTTTATCTCGGAATAATGAGAATACCCGAAGATTGGGTTCCTTCGACAATGATTTTCGCAAACACTCCCCTTATCCGCTTATTCAATGGCTGATTTGCTCAATAGGACGTGGGTTCTGCTCTCTCGTTTCTCCTTCTTCAAAAAGTTATTGAATTCTCCTCTAGCTTAGCGTTCGGAGTAGAATTTCCCACTCCTTTAAAGTCCCGCTCCCGCCTGACTATGACTCCCACTGCTGTGCCACGTATGGTGATCCCGTGGTCTAAGGGAACCAGTGGAAAGGAGAAATGCTTTCTGAGGCCTCACTGACATTTCTAGATTCTCGTTTTCTTATAGATTTCATTTATGAAGGTTGTTCCGGCCAAGGGTCACCGCCCCTAGCTTTTTCTGTGCTTGATGCTTGATATTCTTTTCCGGTCTTTTCTCGCGTAGTCATGCACTCAAAATGAACTACCAACTTTTATTCAAACAAAGCAAAAAACAAACGACTCTCAGGGGAAAGCTGACAAGGAGCAGTGTTTCTACATGCCCGCACGTAGGTTCTTACCTTCCGTTTTTAGAATCCAACCCTCCCCAGTTGTGCTCAGGACATCATCTTCGAAAAAGACAAATGGCTACACTTTATTTCAGAACTGCGCCAAAATGTGGAGCTATAAAAAGGGTCTCTTTCATCTCTAATACACCATTCTGCACATTAATATGTCAATCCGGGGAGCGTTTGTTGGTTACAAAATATACTAAATCCGAGGCTATCATTTGTCGAGTAATGCTAGTAGTACAAAGGCTTAAGAAATACAAGAGTAAATCTGACAAGTTAAGCCAGAACTAAATTACCTCAAAGAATAAATCACACACTAGAAACCTCCAATACCATCTACCAAGGGGTTCAAGAGTGATAAACTCATCCTCTGGAACCTGGGGATGGAAAGGAAATTAGAGCATAGACCATAAGCCTGGAGCAGACAAAGGATCGCCAGCTGCTCACACAACTTTAGATCATCTTCTCACACAAAACAACAAATGCAAGTAAATGGAACAACAATCAATAACTAAACCCATGGCAACCAAATCCAATTATTAACCCAAATGCACTCTTTGCAATCAAATAACATTCTTTCACCCTAAAGGCAATTCATACAAATCACACTAATGGAACAACAATAACTATTAATGAATTATGGAACAAAAGACTGATAAATCGTAAACGCGTACAACACGAACGCTAGCATAAATGTACCTCTCCGTAACATAACATTAAGAACATGCAATTAACTCTTAAAAAGGATTAACAACTTGATGTGAGTCAACACACCATTCTATCCGTAAAAACCTCAATGATTCAATCTTTAATGTGAGCATGTAATATGAACTTATAAAGCATATCAAATTACCAAATAACAACGATAAACAAACCGCTACGTAAGTCAAGTCGTAATGGTACAGAAGCAAGTGTCCTTCTGGGCCGGCCCTTAGCCTCCAAGGATACATCGCTTAAGTTAATCCAGATTTAAAAAGATGAAATAATCAACAAGCTTGTATTAATGCATCTGGCCAAAAATACATTGGAACCAGCTTCTCAACGAGACTCTAATAATCAAAGCCGATAAGCTTAAGGTAAAATTACATAAAAGCGTATCTCTATCTCTCTGTTTACCGCTATTGCCCCTTTTATATAAAGCACAAGTGAGATGTCCAAGTAACAAGATAGAATAGCAAATATCCTCAGGATCGAAAGATCCCGAGATCTTTGCAAACCGTTAACTCTTCATCCCGTATTTTCTTTTGCGCCCAGATGGTGTTCTACCTCCTTTTCCAAATGATTTGCTTGATCTTATCCTCGTTTGCATTCCTGCTTCTCGTTCGTAGGACAGCAGCTATTCACTCTTTGTCCTTTCCTTTTGAACCAATTCTTCGTTTTTCTCCCTTTCCTCCTCTGCAGCTGCAGTCAACCATTATCAGCACATAAGTCTTGCACATCAATTTCATGTTTTGTTATAGTTCCTTATTACTTTCCAACCATGACTGCAAAAAGGTTCACAATTCTATTAGTGTCACCAAATAGTCATCAAAAGCATACCTTTTTAGTACTCCACAGAGGGGAGGCTCTACCGACCATCGCGGGTATTTATCATATGCAGGGTGAGGTGATGATAAAAGTGGTCGGGTATGAGGACCCCGTGGTATTTACGATGGATAAATGATGTCGGATATGCAAAGTTTTCTATGACTTACCATGCCGAGGTAGAATGATACCGTTTCCTAACTTTCGTGTAACAAATGGTCTGAAAAATCTTTCCACAAAAAAACTACTCTCATGAAATCATCTTCTTTTCATTCAATATTATTGAAAAACATGAATCTGAAAGGAAGATGGGAGGTATACTTGCTTGCTTGAAAAAATGCTTTGGAAAGCGACCTAGGTATCGCTGCTCATTGGTGCATAATTATTTATGGTGCAACTTACATTGTAGAATGGACCTTCTGACTTCCGTTATGGACCTCCGAAGTTAAAAGGGTTTATAAATATGATTATGGTCTAATCCTATTCATTTGTACTTGCTAAGTTTTGGGAGATCAAAGGTGATAGCAGAGCTTTTCGCTCGTTGCGGTCGCCCGTGTATGCCGAGGTAACTCTCATGACATCTTATTTAATTTTTCCACGGTGATATCCGGGTCGTACAAATAGGGGTTTGTACAGCTCAAAGGGTATTTTCTTTCCTAGATTGCAGCCGTGCGATCTAGGAAAAATAGGCGCCTCCCTCGCGCCCACTTCTCAAGGCAGAGACGCCGCGAGGGCGCGCTTGTTAGGTCCCTATATTACTAGTATAGTCCCTTATTGTTGTTAGTGTAACCCCCTTTATCATATTATTGTACCCTGTAACCCCCATTTTGTTATTATTGTGCCCCTTTAAATTTATTATTGTTAGGCTCGCTAGGATTACATTAGCTCACCAGGATTGAGCATTATGGCCCCATGGACTCCTATATATAGAAAGGAGGTTTTGTAATTGTATCATCGAAGAATTGTGCATTTATGTAATGTATTAGAGGCTTCCATGGCTCATTTCTAAGGTGTGCTGATATCTCTTTTCTTCTATTTCTTGAAGCCGGTTACACAACATTTGGTATCTAGCCTGGGATTCTAGGGTTTCGCCTCGTCCGGCAAATAAAATAACGTGGCATTTTCGCTATAACTTTTTTTCTACGAAGTTTCAGAAGCTGAAATTTTTAGGTCCGAAGCTGAATCCTGAGGAATATTGTCTAAACATTTCAGAGCTTGGTTCGCAATATTTTTTCGGAGATATCATCTGTAAGTTAGGTATTTTTTCAAGCTCCTAAACAGTCATCGGTGGAAATTTTCTGATAATTTTTTTTCTACGAAGGTTCAGAATCGAAATGTGTATGGTGAAGTTGAAAATCCTGATAAATTCACAAAAAATTTCGTAGCTTGGTTCGCAATATTTTTGGAGATATACTCAGTGGAAGGTAAAGGCTTTTTCGTGCCCCCGAATTTCATCTCAAAGAAGTGATCATGGGAAAAGTTCAATAAATATCTCTCTGGGAAGTGGATTTGAGCGAAAAGTGGTCGTAATTACACGGACTGTAGTTTCTTTTGGGCTATCAATTTCGCAGACAAAGGACGAAACAGTTGACACGTGGCAAGTCCTACAAGTTTGCTCTACCCAAATCCGCCTGCACTAGGGTCATTGTGGGGAGATTGACACAACTTTGTCTTGGGAATCCAAATTAGATCATAATTGTGAATTTGAAAGAAGTTTTAGAGGGCTACTAAGGTGGCTGAATTTCAGATATTGAATATTTTCAATTACGTGAGATAATTCAATTTTCAACATCGAGCTCCTCAAAAGAAAGTAAAAGAATAGGTATCAATATTGATTCTCAAAATGGCACCTAAAAAGAATTCAACACCCATTAAGCCTTCCAAGGCTCTACCATGAATCATGAAGATGAAGAATTGCAACATGATCTATCAAAATTACAAGAGCAAGTGCAACAAATTTCACTGGGCAGAGCAAACAAAAAAATGAATGGAAGTTTTGAAGAAAGGCGTGGAAGTGAAGATGGATTGCCGGAAGAAAGGCATGGAAGCTAAGATGGATGGCATGTGGAAGTGAAGAGGGACGGTTTGAAGAAAGGCGGAAGCTAAGATGGATGGCATGGAGGCTGGCATGGAATCTAAGATGGATGACATGGAAGCTAAGATCGATGAGAAAATGGAAAATATGAAGAATTTAAAAGACATGCAAGGTCTACAAAGCTGACACAAGAAAGGTTTCTTAATGGTGAAAAAGATAGTAGAAGAACCTCATGATGAGAAACAAAATAAATGTTAATTATGATTTGTTAAAACCCATTGTTGAAGTGAAAGAACCAACACATTCCAAAGATGGATATGAGGAAGTTTGATGGAAAGGATCCTGGGAAGTCATGGATACACAGATGGAGCAATATTTTGATCTCCATAACGTGCAAAACACACAAAGGTACGTATCGTAACTTTACATTTAACAAAATACATTTGTATGGTATCGATATTTTTCTCTCAGAAAAAAAATTGTCACTTGGTCAATTTTTACTAGTGGAAATGATAGTGAAATATGAGGATACAAAGAGCAACACCTTCTTTAGCTAATTGATAAATCTCAAAACAAAGGGCTTTAGTGGGGCAACACATTGAGGACTTCAAAAATTGAAGATAAGGGTAACTGAGATTTTAGAGGAACACAAAGATTGATCTCTTCCATGGTGTACTTAAAGACAACATCCAACATGAAGTTCATGTTTTAGAACCCCATTCATTGGAGAAGGCATTCAAAGTTAAAAGAAAAGTTGAATGTAAAATTATGGCGATAAGGAAGCCTACCACTCAATTCTATAAAGAAGGAAGTGTTGCTACGCCTGCAGATTTCACAACCTACAAGTGCTGATAACACAACAATTGGAAGAAAAAAGATAAAAGCATTTTACACAACAGATAGCAACATATCAAAGTTCATAAGTGTGCCTGAAAGAAATTATTTTATGATTGCAAAGAAGGAAGAATGAAAATGAAAAAGAAGAGGATATACACCAAGAACCACCATAGAAGAGGAAGAAATGAATCCATCATGAACAGCAATGCACTGGCAGAATTACCACCTCAAACTTCTACATAGTGAAAAGATGTACTCAAGAAGAAAAAGGGTAATAGTGTTGATTGATTCAGAAAGCACTCATAATTTTATTCATTGTAAGGCAGGCATAATTCAATTGTTTCCTATACCCAAAAGACTGTGAATGTTTAAGTGATGGTTGCAAATGGAGTGAACTATAAATTGCTCGAAAATGCCATAATATCAAGCTAACCATATGGGGAATATGTGTTGACTAGTCCAATGCTTTCCATTCTATGGATAAATATGTTGTACTAGGAGTACAATGGTTACAATCTTTGGGGGACTGGGTGAGGGCTTTTAATTTTCAAGAACTTTTCTTGGAAATCAAGGAAAGGAAGTCGAATCACGGGTATCAAGGAAGATGGGAAGGATAATACGCTCTAATGTCATGACAAATCTTCTAAAGAAAGCAAACAACGAGGCGTAATTGCACAATTATGCTCACTAGACGTTCCGACATCAAAATCATCTATTTCAGACTTCCAACAAGTCTTCGACAATCATTCATGTGTTTGAACTCAAAGGACTCATCATTCAAGCATCATGATCATGCTATTCATTTGATCTCCATGAAGTGTTCCTCTAACATCAGCCCTTATAGACATCCTTACTCTGCAAAAAGCGAAATTGAACGTATGATTGCGTAAATGTTAGAGAAGTGGTAATTCAACCTAGTCAAAGTTCTTTCTTCGTCTCGTAGTATTTGCACACAAGAAGAATGGACTGTGGCGAATGTGTCCTGATTATAGAGCCCAATAAGCTACCCATTAAAGACAAATTTCCCATTCAGGATTGATGAATTATTGGATGAATTATATGGAGCAATTTATTTTACCAAGCTGGATCTCTGCTCAGTGATATCATCAAATTAGAACAAGATTGGAAGATATTCCAAAAACAAAATTTCTCAACTCATGAGGGTCATTATGAATTTTTGGTCATGCCTTTTGGCCTTACCAATGCACCTTCTACATTTCAAGGGTCAAGGAATTCCATTTTTCAAACCCTTCCTTAGAAAAATGGCAGTGCTATTATTTTTTTGATGATATACTAATCTACAATGAGTCTTAGGAGTGATCAAGCCAAGATGTTTGATGGTGCTCTAACTATTTGAGAGAAACAATTACATGCAAAAATATCCGGGTCGTTTTTGGAGTACAAGAGGTGGAATATCCGGTCATATTATATCTCATGAGGGTGTTAAAGTAGACCCTAACAAAATTAAAGCCATTAAGGAATGGAAAGTCCCAAGACGATAAAGCAGCTTAAGTAGGATTTCTCAAGTTATCAGTTATTACTAAGTTTGTTAAGAATTATGAGAATAGCAAAGACTTCAATAACATTATTGAAGAAAGATACTATGACTCTCAAGCAAATTAAGGCTTTTGAACATCTTAAAGAGGCAATGCTGCCTAGCACCTGGTCTTAGCTATCTGCAGAGCTTCCAGCAATCTTTATTGTAATGTGGATGTTCTCAGAAATGAATTATGCGCTTTTAATGCAGAAGGAAGACCCATTGCTTTTGAAAGTTTATCCAATCAAAGGAAAGACATAAAACCTATTTATGAGAAGGAAATGTTAGCAATATCAAAGATGCACTAAAGAAATGACTTAACTTACCTAATGTGGGAAGACATCAACAGTAAAACTGATCATGATAGTCTTAAACACTTTTTGGAACAAAGACTATCTTCGTAAGAGCAAAGAAAAATGGGTCACAAAGATGTTGGGTTATGACTTTGAAATAATCTACAAAAAAAAGGAAAGTCAATGTTGTTGCAGATGCACTCCTAAGAGCAAGAATGAAGAGGTGAAGCATTGCTTGTGCCATTTCTCATTATCCAATGATAAATCAAGCAAGAGATGAATGGAAGAAGGACAAAGATGTATGGCTAATTATTCCCAAAAATCATGAGCAAGATCCTAGCACATCCATACATTTAGTTGAAAAATTATTCTTTATGGCACAGGATCGTTTATTCTTGTAAGAATTCCCACTAAACAAAAGATTCTTCCTTGAATTGTACTACTTTTTAGAGGACACTCAGATTTTTAAAAACTTACCAATGTGGTGAAGAAAGATTTTTTCAGATGTATTCTTTTAAATCGATGTTCAAAAGTTTGTGGCTAATGGGTTTGCCACAGGTCAAAGTGGAGACAATTGTATTCCCAGACTTCTAAGTAACCTTTATCCATTCCAAGTCAATCATGGAGGAGATTTCAATGGATTTTATCATAGACATCAAGTCCGAAGGCACAATGTCATCATGGTAGTTGACAGATTTACCAAGCATGCACACTTTTTGTGCATTATCTCATCCATTTAAAGAAAGACAATTATACTACATTTGTATTTAATTCAAAAAGCTACATGGAAGCCCAAGGGTTATTAAAGGTAGCTACGAGATCCCATTTTTACGGGGAAATTTTGGACGGAGTTATTTTCTTGTTTGGGTAATTATCAGGGTCACAGCTCATCTTGGCTCATCCTCAATCCATGGTCAAACAGAGGATAGTAATAATGTTTGGAAGGATATTTTCGTTTTTGTATCCCATAATGCCAAAACACAATGGGCCGAAGTGGCTACCTCTCGCCGAATGGTGGTATAACACTCTTCCATGCATCGCAACAAAATGGACCTATTTATAGACCACTCTTATGGATATCATCCACCATCTATCATCATCTTTAAGTGGAAAAATTCAAGGTTCAAGCAAAGGAAGATAACATCGACATCACAAGTGAAGTTCTCCAACTCTTAAAGGATAATCCAATTACACAAAAACGAATGAAACAACAGCAAGATCAACACGTAAATGAGAGTAAAGTTTGATGTAGGAGATTGGGTATTTTTACTGCTTTACAACCATATAAACAAATGTCCCTCAAGCAAGCTATGCATATAGATAATTAAATTATCGCCAAAGTACTATGGTCTCATGTTGCAAAAGATTTGTACTATGGGGTATACAAATTGGAGCTTCTCGCTTCTTCGCGAGTACATCTAGTTTTCCTCATGTTTCATGCTTTTAAAGAAGGTTATAGGTGAAAATCTTTCCGCTCAAAAACAATATTGGGCGTAACTCAAGGAGGAAGGAAAAATCACATTGAACCGGAAGGTCACGGAAAACAAGAACTTAATAAACTACCAGCCCCATCAATTTCAAGAGTATCTCATCAAGTGGAATAACTTAATGATCAAGATTCTACATGGGAGGATGAGAATTTTATACAAAAGCACCCAGAGCTACCTGCCATTGAGGACAACACTTTTTTTGAAGGAGAGGCATGTTGTGTCCCTATATTGGTGTAGTCCTCATTACACAGGTTAGCGGTAACTCTTTATTACATATTCTACCCTTGTAACCCCCATTTTGTTATTGGTTGTGCCTTCATATTATTATTGTTAGGTCGTCTAGGATTATATCTGTCTACCAGGGATTACATTATGGCCTGTTGACCCTACATACAGAAAAGAGGTTTTGTAACTGTACTCATCGAAGAATTGTGCATTTATGTAATGTATTGGAGGTTGCCCTCTCAAGTGGCTCATTTCTGTTAAAGTTGATATCTCTTTTCTTCTATTTTTGGTCGTTACACAACAACGCTCTTTCCTACCTCTCATAGAGCAAGAAGGGCATGCCCGTCGAGAGACAGTACTCATGGCAAATGCTTTTAGAAAAACTCTGGTTTCTTTTTCCTGTCTCCACATTTTTGATCCTTTACCGATGGGTGCTCATTTCTTCGCGGGTGCTGGGTGGGAGGAACAGCTTGGGCCCATGATCCTGACCTGCCTAGCTGAGTACAAAGTGCCACATGGCGATGGGGTCTCCTTCAAGTGTTTGACAAAATGAGTTCCTTTTCTGGCCATGGAACGTTTGTTACGTTATATCATACGACATTGAAAGAGGCACAATATGTTTTGTTTTGAGGGGACACCGATTATCCGTCCGGAGACTGAGACACTGTATCAGATTATCGCTCAGGAGAGGCACCGAGGTATCCACTTCGCCTGACGAGGAACATGATGTTACTGAGGATGCAATGTGGTGGTGCAACTCTTACCGAGGGTGCATCAATATCAGTGATGATGTGGCTGATTTGCAGGCTTTGGGCCATTATCAGGCGGGACGGCGGGGCTGTTTAGCTCTTACTCCGGCATCAGCCTAGTTGGCGTGTTTACGCCATTTGAGGAACGCATTTATTTGATTTTTTCCATTTCTCATTTACGGTGGTTGGGGTCATAAATGAACCCGGTCTAGCGTGGATCCAAATAATTTACGTATGGAAGCATTTTGTGCAGAATTATGTACGAGAAGGTTAGCCGAGACCCGTGGTACAGGCCACGGGACTACCGAGGGAGCCACGCATGAGGAGGTAGGCTCCCATGATGCCATCATTGCGACGATGGTGGAAAGGTGGGTCGTTATTGGAACGGCTACGATGGAGGCTTTGCCCTAGGCCAATCCATAGATGTTCTTTCTCTGACACTCCTTAGTACACGGATGACTTTCATGGTGATCCAGAGATTGCCCCTTTGGTTATGCTTGGGGTCCCGCATGTTATATTTCGCATTTACTTGAGTTTTTTTGTGTGCTTGAGTGCTTTTTATTGACACCGCATTATTTTGCTACTGCGGTGCATGTTGACAAGGTGGGATGCCCAAAGGCCCGATCGGTGGGTCACAATTCTCACCACGACCGCCCGTGGCCTGTGGTGGCCGCAGAACCAGTGCAGGGTGTCGAGATAGATCCGCGGGAGTAGCTGTCCTTCCAGGAGGGTAGCAAAGACGGTGGGTAGCCGAGGTAGGCTGGCCGAGAGAGCTCGTGCAGAGGCGCTGAGGTGGCACATCGCGCAAAGACTTACAACTCCGGTAGAGGCTCTAGAGGACTCCCGGGGTCGAGTGACCGACGGGACTCACTAGGGATGCCCTGCCGAGGTATTATGGATGAATTCGAGGAGGTGACATGGAGCGTGATGGCCCGTGAGAGGGACTACCGCCTACTTATGACGAGTAGCTATCACAGATAACAACTCCGTGGTAGCACCGGGGGAGCAAGGTGGGCCTGTGTGCTCCTCTCGAGGTGGGGCACCTCAGGGTAATTTGTACACAGTGGAAAGCACCTACTATGAGGATACATCTTTATTTTGACGTCCTTTGTGGCTTTGGGGCCGCCAATGGGCCAGCTGATACTATTTTTACTCGATACACATATTTTTGATATATATATATGAGAGATATTTTTTGGTGGCTCTGCGCGGTGTGATGTATATCGGCTTATGCATTTTATACGATGGATATACATGTTTTTTGATTTTATGCATGGTGCTTTGTCGGCGATGTATCTCACTTCAGGATATTGTTAGCTAAGTTAGAGACGTTTGTTTGGTTTTTATTCTCGATACATGTGAGAATGCAATATAATCAAATTATCTCCGCTTAATCTTCGGCATTTAAATATTTTCTAAAAGGCTTTGCATCTCTAGTTTCAATGTTTGGTTTGAATCGCGAGACTACTAATTGGGAATCTAGGTAGACATGTGCTATGGCGCATGCTCTGGTGGAGGGCCTCCGTACATAAGTATGATAACGACATCATATTCTGGCTGATTGTTGCCAACCAATGCACACGCCGTTTGGAATATAGTGGCGACTTGTCAGGTAGTGAGATGACCCAGGCAACCTGCAGCTTAAGTTTTTCTGAGACCTACCGTGATGCTCCACTGTAAAGAACCAACATTAAGGTTCAAGTTGTAACCATGGTGATATTTTGAGCGCTTGTGCTGTGTTTGGGTCAAAAATATTTGGCATTGGGATTTTTGTGTACTCTATTTCAGTGGGATATGCAGTTAAGGTGAGTCTCTTATGGGTGAGAATTTCTTGAGGTGTGTTCATGATGTGGTTAGTGATGTCTGGTCCTAGTCCGGTTCCGTAAAGATGTATGCCCTTTAAGCGAGGCAACTGCTCGATGATATAGGCCTTCCACAAGGTTTCAAACTTTCCTACTTCTAAGGCTTTTCGTGACATCATAGCTGTTGAACAGCTCTCCTTCAAAGAAACTAGCCAGGGATGATGTGGCTGGCTTAATGATGCTTTTTACCTTTTCTTATGGGCTCCTCATTATGTTGGGCAAACATTGATCGCCTTATTTTCATCAACTAGCTCTAGTTGCAATGTGTTGTTTCTGTATATCGGGTGTCATCAAGGAGTTCGATGGATGATGCAAATTTGGGATCTCGTAACCGGCGGCAAGGTGCCTCTTCTCGTTTTTTGTGACAGAATGTCCGAATTCCCGTGATTTTGGGGTTAAGAAGTCCCGTTTGGCATGACACAAGCGATGTGATGAGCTGTGTCGCCATGCTGGTGGGCTGATCTTAATGGAGTCCTTTCGAGGATCCGATAGTTGGCCTCCCCGCCAGGATAGAAAATCTCAGAAATGGAAGTTGATTTACCGCAGAGGATGTCCGAACGCGTATAGCAATGGACATCCTCTGGTCTCGACAGACTGTGCAATGAAAAGGTGTATCACAAAGTGGTTGACAGAGCAGAGTAGGAGAACTCACACTACTCTATGTTCCGTATGTGGATGCTTGGAAAGGGTCTATCATGTCAAGTTGTCTTTTGTTTCCATTTTTGTGTCGTGGGTTGAAACTTGCCTCCCTTTTTGGTGGGTGGCTTGTTAGCCCCCTATAAATTTTTCGACAAGCAAACAGGGGGCTAAATGGTTTGTTTAGCCTTCAAGGAATGCATCTCCCCTGAAAACACATCATCCTTGAAGCCTCCCTGTGCCTTGGTCCTTTGAAAAATCCTCACTGCTGTTCCTAGTTTAAAAGCCTATCTGTCATAAAGAAGAATGCCCAAAAGGCTTTTCCCCTCTTATTTCATTCCCACTTAACCTCTGTTTCTTCACCTTTTTTCCCCTCTTTGATCCGTCATTAAGCCTCATAATCATCTTAAATCCCATTTTAAACCCTTCAAATACCCTTTGTCTGGTTTAAGAGTCACGTTCTCCCTTTACCGAATCCCTTTCCAACCTTAAAAACCCTCCGTTTTGGCTAAAAAACCCCACTTTCTACTTTATAACAGGCTAATCCCCTTCGGCCAATCCCTTAGAAACTTCCCCTCCATGGATTCGGGTGCTGAGATCGAGCGCTAAAACTGTAAGAGAGCTTATCGCAATCGGAAGTCGGAGCGGAGCGCTTATTTTCTTTATAAAAAAAAGTTCCGATGCGATGGTGTAATTGCTTTGTCAACCTTTGGAGTTTTTCCCGACCGTTGATATGAAAGATCTAACGGTCCGTGCCCATTCCATCATGCCCCAATCACTTCTCTTTGTAACCCTCCGATCATTTTCTGCACCATGAATTCACCTTTAAATCCAACGGTCATCGCACCATCGCCCGATCGCCAAATCACAAACTTTAAAGTGTGTCACCCCCTGTCCCTTCCGACTGCGATCCACCGATGCAATCCTGGCCGTTGAATCCACAAGAACCAACGGTCAATATTGAATCACAACCCTCCCATTCACCCTCTGTCATTTCCCTCCGATAAAATCTGAGTCATTGATCTTTCGCCGATCCAACGACCCACAAATCATTCGCCCCGGTGGTCCTCGCTGTCAATTACTGTGCAAAACCGGCAGTTTTCATCGCACCGCTTTTGGGAGGAGGGCTGTTTTTCCCCATTTGGCAGTGATCAATGCTACCGGCTGACACGTGGCCTCAAGCTGTTTTGAAAACCCGCTCTCATCGCGCGTTAAAGATCGACTGCGGGCCCAGCGCGATATTTACGTGCGCTGTCCGATTTGAGGTGGGCCATCCGACAGTGATCGCGCCCAAAATATGCTTAGGGGATAACCAAGGTAAACAAGACCCCTGGCCCACAAACGATCACCCTCTGACACGATCACGGCCGTCGATCTCCTCCTGAGATCTGACAGTCCTCATTCAATTGCCCTCCACCCGTGACCGGGTCCAACCATTCAAGCTCATTTCGTAATGTTTTTCATTGCATTTTCATACATTTCCCATGTATTGAAATCGAAGGTCCAAACCTTATGTTTTACATTGGAAATCCATATCATCCTGCCAAGCATTAAGATTCTAATGTCTACATTAAAGTTTTCCATTTCACCTGGCTTCCACGTGCATTTCCCGTTGTCTCACTACATTCTTCCACAGTATGCTTTGCATCCACCGTGCTCATCCATGCTATGCTGCCATTCTCTCAGCCCTCCATAGCCACCCTTCCAATGCAAGGATTTCTTAAAAAATTTGTGTGTTTTGCAGGGTACGGGTGGTGGATGACCTCCATGGTTCACAGTCACTGTTACAGTGGCACAGAACGCAGGGAAGACCATTTTCAGGGACTG
The DNA here is from genome assembly GCA_034641835.2 of Pinus albicaulis. NCBI lineage: Eukaryota > Viridiplantae > Streptophyta > Pinopsida > Pinales > Pinaceae > Pinus > Pinus albicaulis. Next base: position 1,385,092,065 of record CM076579.1, read on the forward strand.
GAATTATGGAGAAGAGCCTGGGAAGGTTTTATGACATGATTTTCATTAAAATAATGGAGTTAAACTCTGTAAAACCTTTCCAGAGCCATTAAAGCTCATATTTCACTGACAGAGACAGTCATGAAGTGGCAAAGAGTATCAGTACAGAGTTAAGGAGTTCTAATGCACATTATTGAAGATGTTAAGCCTTAATTCAATGTTTTAAAGGTGAAATACTAGACTGAAGACCTCATGAATCACACAGAAGGCCTAGCGCACATAAAACAATATATCAGTGTCACCATCAGCATAATTTTCTTTCCATGAAAGGACGAAGTGCCCATACTGCTTTCATTCTATACCGTGTTCCTGAGAAGATCTCCGCCCTGACAACAGTCCTAATGCTACCAGAGCATTTGTTACATAGTATGGCATACCTCATAGTTTGTATATGCCTTTTTTTTATTCACCAGAGTACTGCAGAGTACTACAGCCGAGAGTACATCACGAACATACCTGGAGTAAATTTCAGCCTGTCGAAGACCACTCTTTCACCCAAAGAGTATTGAAGATTAATGCATAGAAATTAAAATAGAATGGGCCTCGAGCCCCCCTTCCTACTCTGTTTTAATGTTTCATTTAGTGTTTCATCTACCTCCTCTGCCTCTATAAAAACTCATGAATAAACTCATTGTAAAGGTTGTTGATCGGATATTTATGAATTGTAAGCTGTTTCTCTTGAGAGATAGTTCTCTGTGTAAAGTTGTAGGGTAGGCCGAGGAAGGAGTTTTTAGACTGAACATCAAGCTGTTGACAATGTTGTACATGACTGGTGTTGCTCTTTAATATGACAAGCACATTTCTTTGGATCCTGATTTAAAGCAGCGGTGATGTTTTTCTATCTTTGTCCTTGTTTTCCTATGTAGTTCATCACTTTTCATTTCTTTTGGCACGCATTAGAAATTTCGCATAGGATTTACCCTTGCTTGGTGCCCTATTTTTTTGCTCTCCCTGCCTTCAATATTTTATGCTGTATGTGTTATCTGAGGATTGATTCAAGCTAATTTAACCAGTGTAGTAGCTAATGTTCACTTCTAGTTGATGTATGAATTAATGAATCTGTTATTAGATGTTCTTGTTAGATTTTAATTGAATGAATTGGGATACTGGGAGTTTATAACTCTGTCTCTGTCTCATTAGGGTCCTTTTCAATTAATTGAACCTTCCTAAGTTCCCTTAAGCTGGATTCCAAAGCATTGAGAGTTCAAAGTCTCTCTCTGATCTCAGGTTTTCACCTTCGTGTTTAAACCTTTAATGATTCCTTGTCTGAAGAGTTAACCTTTCAGGTTTGGATCATAGGTTGTCCAATGGCATGTCCTATCCCTAGATCTGATTCCTGAAAGGTCACCTTGGAGGTTTCCTTGCTTTCACCTTCTCCCTTTCCATTTCATGCCACACTATCATCTTTAAGGTCCAATGTTTTAGATGACTAGCCCAATAGAAACCCTGCATATTGAATAGAAAGTAAACCCTTTCCTGACTCCATTGCTCAATGGTCTCAAATGTTCTCTGAGTTATCTCTCCTTTGCCTAAAATCCTCTTTGCTAATTCTTGTCTTATATTGAACCCTTCTATCCGGATTCGCAACAACCAAACAAAATCAAGCAAACAAACCCTGCGCCCACAACTAGCCTAATATCTTAACTTTTGAGCTTCAAAGACATAAAACCTTTGCCTATATAGAGAGATCCCTCTTTGGACCCAGGAGGGCTAGATCTTGAGGTCTGAAAGTGGTTCTGATGTTGCCTCATATTTTGGTATTGCCAAACGTGCCAAAACATGGGAACCCCAACATAATGGCGACTCCACTAGGGAGAATCTGAGAGTCTATAACTGCTAACATTGGTCTGTCTCCCATTGTCGTCACCAAAATAATGGCGACTCCACTGGGGAATTTGAGTAAAACAAATCTTTAAACTCTTAACATACTCGAAGAAGACCATAGTAGCCTTGGTTTGGCAGTAAATCACTGCGATGGACAGTAAATCTTAAATCCTCCCCCTGGCGACTCCACAACACCTTAATGATTAAAAGACTCCACTGGTGATCAATAGGCCTGCTGATTATCTTGGTTCACATAAGACTCCACTGGGAGACCAGATTCCACAACAACATCAGCCATAACAGAAGTAACAAGTAGGGTTAAGCTGCTTTATTGGAAAACAACATTCTGGCTTCAAGAGCTATTCATACAAGAGCTTATCCCAACCCAAACCCACCTGAAATAGTTGAAAACCCCGAGAGAATTATCAGGAAATCATTTACACCTAAAATACCAACTATTTCCAGTCATATCCATAGAGCTAACTGTGCACCGGAAGACTTTACAGCTCTATCAGACCCACTTTTTGACCTAGAATCTCTAAACAATTTACCTAGAACTAGGTCATTCAGTGCTCTAAACTAGCCAGACCTTGAGCTTCCTGGTTCAACACATCAAAGTGGTAAAAAAATTAGGGATAGATAGACCCCTCTAGATACACCTCCCGATATTCACTTCATTCAAAACTTGGGACTCTGCCATCCTAAATTAGCTCAACAGTCTGTTGCTGGACCTAGTATCCCTGTCATCCACATACCAGCTACTCAAGCCAACCCTTTACCTCCTCAGAACATCATTATGGCAGCCTGGTATGCACCTTTGGTGTTACCTCAGCCCCTAGTGCCCTTACCCAATGATTATTAATCAAATATCCCACACTTCACTGCAAAAGAGTCAACCACAGCTCAGCACCATGTAGACAGGATGGAAGATTATTTTGACTACATGGAGATAGATGATGATGCAGTCAAAATGAGAATATTTTCCCAGAGCTTAGGAGGTGATGTGAAGAAATGGTTTAAGGGCCTACCTCCTAATAGTATCCAAGACCTTCCTACTTTATACCAGACCTTCATAAATAAATGGGAAGTTAAGGCCAACCCTCTCCAAATCTTAGCAGAGTACAAGAACCTGAAAAGAAATGTAGGAGAGAGTGTCCATGACTACTCTACAAGGTTTAACAGCGTTTATAATGCCCTTCCTCCACATATGAAACCTCCCCAAGGTATGAATTTAGTGAAATACCCTGAAGGCTTTGATGCTGACATGGCCTACCAGCTTAGGGAGAGAGATTACAACACATTGGAAGACATGCAAAAAGGAGCAGTGAGTGTTGAGGCTAACCTGATTGAGAAGAAAGCCAGAATGAGGGCGGAGAAAAGGGTGACATATAGAGATGACACCATAGCTTCCACATTTGACCCCAATTATGATCGTCTATCTAAAAATGTGGAAAAGATACAGCAAATGATGGAAAAAATGGTTGTCACAGTTAGTAATCAGAACATAAACCAAAATCATAACCAGAACCAGAACTTTAGAAGGAACAATACCACTCCCAACAGACAAAGAGAATCAGATCAACAAGTTATACCCCCATTTCAAGAGAACTTCATTAATGAAGATGAGGGGATAATAGAAGAGTCTGAGGAGAACATAATACATATGTTTGAAACAGATAACTCAATCCAAAACTGTTCCATGGAAGAAGATCAATCCTCACCCTCATATTGGGATGAGGGAAGATTAGAATCTGAGGATTACAGACTTGGATTTGAAAATGCCATCATGCAGGTCAGAGAACAGTATGAACATAGAAGCAAAAAGAGCCTAGACACTCCCAAACCAAAGGCTTCTGAAGTTACCATCAAGAAAAGGCCTGAGAAGAATTCTAAAGTAACTACTGAAAGTAACAAATCAGCAGCTGAGAGCTCTGGGAAGAACAAAGAAAAAGACAACCAAAACACTGATAAACAAAGTCAACCAAATAGCAGCACTAGCACTGCAGTTAGTGCTCCTGATAAAACAGTCCCCGATCCCGTACATAGTGAGAATCAGCCCGCTGATTTAGCCACTAAGATAGTGGCTAACAAAACAGAGTCGAGTATTACAAAGAGTCAATCCATTTTTAGTTTGGAGAATGAAATTGCAAAAATTAAAATCTCCGTCCCACTCTCTGAGTTGGCCACTCAGGATGTATATAAAGGCCAAATTTTGAAAGCTTTAAATCTAGGGGAAAATAGTGACACTGTCAATCTAAATGATGATCAAACAAAACTTCTGTTTGGTCCGAAGATAGAGGGGAAGTTTCAAGAAGGGGTTGTACCTCCTTTTCATATTAGTCTCAATATCCATGATAAGATCCTTCACAACGCAATGCATGACTCTGGGCCGTCACAAAACTTAATGCCTAAGGTAGTTATGGAGAGTTTAGGCCTAGAGATAACCCACCTTTATAAAGATTTATATTCATTTGACTCTAGTAGAGTAAAATGCCTTGGCCTAATCAAAGACCTGTGTGTGAACTTAACCCAGATTCCAGCCAAATGCATGGTCATGGATGTTGTAGTGGCAGGTGTGCCACCTAAGTATGGTATGCTGTTGTCGAGGTCATGGGGAGCCAAGCTGTAGGGTACAATGCAGATGGACGGGGCATATGCCACAATCCCTATCTTTAGCCAGCTTAGGAGACTGTATAGAGAGGCGCAAATGAAGTTCCTGGTCAGTAGCCCTGAGAAGCCTGAAAATTCACCTCTGTACTCTGTACACACAGATCTGGACTTTTTTATCCTTTGCAATGATGAATCCTTAGAAGAGCCAGAACCAGAAAATAGAGGTACGAACAATGAGACGGTGCCCATAGATTTCGACACAATGGCCACTTTAGACTCAGAAGAAAATGAGGTTGAGACCTGTGGACAGTGCACCAAAAATGAAACTCCGAGCAAATAAGAAACAAGATGTAAACAACTGCCTAGTCACCCCTCACAAACTCATACTCCACACGAAGAACGAAACCATCCACAGTCCAATGCAGATCCTGCAACACAACATACCAGTGAGACCCGCATTGGGGAGGGAAATGATGATAAGCCCGAGAATGAACCCTTATGGGAAATGAATTTCGATGGGTCGTGCACCAGGAGAACTGCAGGAGCAGGAGTATGGGTACCTAACAAAAAGAGTGACTATGCAGAGAGTCACGCCTTCAACTTGAATTTCAAATGTACTAACAATATCGCAGAGTATGAGGCTCTCATCCTAGGCTTGAATATGTTAAAAAAACTAGGAGCCCGTAGGATAGATGTACATGGGGACTCTTAGTTGATCATAAAACAAGTGAATGGTGAATACATAGAAAAACACATATGGTGTCCTATGACATCACATATGGCACAGGCTGATGACTCCCGCTGCATGGTGGGGGTCACCACTTTCTTTCCTTTCTTAGTGATTTTATTTATCGTGGTTACCGGTTTCGCAGTGGGGATTTCCCTTGTAGGGGCGGTTTCGGCTGCTACTTGGGTAGGTTGGGGCTTCTCGGGACCGAGGGGATTTAAGCCAAACGCAGTGACATTGGTAGCTGGCGTTCATGGAGGGGGAACGAGATACTACACTAGGAATGCCAATGATATGTTGGGTAGTACTAGTGTTTCCAAGACTTTCTGGGAGGTGAACCCAGGAGGTGGGTATAGGAAAGGAGTTTGGGAGGCGGCATAGACTATGGAGGCTGCAGTAGCTGATGCCTCGGTGTCGTTGCATCTTGAGTCCGTGTCCTGACTAACCTCAGTGCTTGATGTGGAAATCATGCACACCGGGGCCCTTGTGGCATCAGGCGATACCTCAGGGATAATAGGAGGATCTCCTAGGAATGAGCCTAGGATGGACGACGGTTTGAATTGGATAGGGCCATATTCTTGATACTATAAAAGACCATTAGTGGCTGTGTCTACATAGGGTAGAACCATATCTGTGTTGGTCAAAGGACACTTTTCACTGTGCGTCAGCAGGTCTACTGTAATGATTCGATCCTTGTCGGGAAACATCATGATGCGGAAAACAGAGGATGCTATGGTAGACATGGTGTACATGTAACTCCGCCCAAGGAGTATATTGTAATCCAAGTGAGCGTCCAAGACTTCGATGTCTATGTGGACCGTTTTCCCAGTGTTAGTATGAATCCTTTGTTGATGTGTACGAAAAAATACCACTTTAGCTACGCATAACTAATAGCCCTAACATCAAAAGTGGCTGCCAATATCTTCAGATCTGCAGTTAGTTGATCAAGACAAGAGCTGGAAAAAACCAGATCTATGCATAGAAAGACATTAAGCAGTAAAAAGAAGGGTTTGCTCCATATATCCAATAGACAAGACAAGAACAATTTTTGAAAGAATTTTTGTATTAAGGGCACCTGGGAGGAAAACAAGAAGATGTTTCAAATTCTCCTCAATGGGATGGGTTCTTGGAAGTCCTCAGCACTTCAGATCTAGCATTTCTCTCTCCTGTTGGTGTAGAAAACCCAGACAAAGATAGAACTCAAAGGGAGCTCACACATCAAATGATGGAAAATATGACAATGATAATGGCTCAAAGTCAGACCAAGAGTCTAGATCCAGAGTGATCTAATAGGCAACAAAAGGTGAAGAATGGTAGGAAAAACCCTCCTATTTATAACAAAATATTGGGTCATTCTATATCTTGGTGCATGATTAAAATAATGTTAACCAAATCTAGATCCACCTTTTATGGAATATTTTATTATATTTGTTGGAGGGAAAAAGTAATTGACTTGGGTCAAATCCCTTTATTTGTAAATAATAAATAAATAAATGATTTATTTATCATTTTAAGGAAGTGGTTGAAAGATAATCAAATAAATAATGATTTATTTAATTATTTATGGGTGATTTAGTTATATTTAACAAGGAATATTATTTAAATAAGATTTAAATAGTTATTCCTAGAAAATAATAAGATAAATAAGGATTTAACTAATTAATTTCTTTGTTTTGGGTTAAACATGACCAGGAATAATAATTAAATTATTGTTTAATTAATTATTCCATGAGGAAAATCAAACAAATATAGGTTTGTTTAATATTTCCCTTTGGGGTTTCCTGTTTAGACCATAAACAACCTAATAAATGTGGTTTATTAAGTTATTTTACATAGTGAAAGCAATTTTACTTAGGGTAAAATTGGTCTTACATGGTGTACTTGGGTCCATCTAATGATAATAGGTTGGATGACCAAAAAATGGTGTAACACCCGGCTAAGCAGATCGGTACATTTTGGAAGAGACCGACGGGGGTCGAGGGCTGACCGTCATATGCTTTGAGTGTGATGAAGAAAGGTTTGAGTTCGGGGGCTCCTAACTTCTACCATACATTCTTTGACATGATGCATGTGGATGCACCCTCGTCAATGACACATCAGTGAATAGTGATATTCTGTATCGATACTGGTATCTGGAAGGTGACCATGGAGGGAAGCCTAAGGGTGGCTTTGTCTAAATCAAAAGCCAACATGTGCGTGTCGGCAGGGTCGACAGTGCCTAAGGCAGAAAGTAGGGGTTTCTGCTGCTTTGGGCACAACTGCAGTACCTCCAAAGCGGACATAGCAGCAAGTGATTGGGCTTAATCATCTACGATGCTGTAATTGTGGGTTGCTTTAGAGTAGTTACCTGCTCACCTATTAGGCCCTTTAACCATTTTTGGCAATGGTTCCAAAGGAATCTTTGGAATGGTCAAAGGTGCAGTTGGCGCGCTTGTCTAGCCCCTGACGTATCGGTGTCTGGTGGGGTGTCGTAGCTGCGATTCCAGGTTTGGAAAAAAATTTCTTCACTGGCCATGTAAATTTCATGGTTGTTTTTCTCGGAATTGTTGGGGTTTTTTTGTTGAGTGCTGACCGTTCCTTGATGGGGGAAGGGTTCTTGCATAACTGCAGTTGTCTGGGAAGATCCTCCTTGTCCTCGGTTACTCTAAAGCTTTTTAAGCTCAGGTAGTTCGGGATAGTGGTGAGTATAGTGCCCGTACTCACCACATATTGAACAAGAATGATTTGTTCGTAGAGGTGGCTACTTGCCTTGCTTTTGGGCATTGCTCGGCTCCTGGTTTTGGTTCCGGTTGGAGTTATCCCCAGCCCGGGGCCACTGTGGGCGCTGTTGGTTGCTGCCCCCTGTCCAGGGTTCCCTTTGAGTTTTTTTTTTACCTTTCTTTTGACCATGTTAGGAGGGTAATTCTCCTGATAAGACTGGTGTGGTTGATTTTGGGACAGATGCACAAAGTTCACCTATGCATTGTTTTGCGTTGGTGGGTTGTGTGCTTAGGACTGAGCATACTGCTATCTCATGTTTGCACCTGGCCATTATGGGGGAGTTTTTCTTTCAGTTTTTCTTCCTGCGTACTAGGTCCCCCCAGCCGGAGGGTAAGGTCATCCTTGGTGATACGCTGGTGCCTTATTAGTCAAATTTTGCTGCTGCATATGATGAATTTGGAATCCGGGTTGAGACATGTTCTGGGTAGACCCATGCGTATAACCAGGAGTCTGACTGCCACTGCCTAGGTACCCTTGGATCATTGACCCAATAAGTCCGTCTGTAGAGTTCGACGCGCCTGGAAATTCTTGATAAGATTGTAGGCATGGGGCGTTAGGCAGGATATTGTATATGTATCCTGATTACGTATAGATCAGTTCAAGCTGTTGGGATTGACTGATTGCGTCCTCTTCGGATGTGGGGTTATGTTCCGCCACATCTTTTGAAATCTCCACCGTCAGAGTTTTCAAGAATAAATCTAAAAGGACTCGGTCGTCAAGTTGTGCTTTGCATAAGCTGCAACGCCGTCTCCACTCATGGAGATGTTCATAAATGTGGGTAGAGGGGGATTGTCTGGAATGAGTCAGTAACTCCATTCCTGAATCGTGGTGAATGGGTAACTGAAAGTATGTGAGGAAAGTAGTAGCGAGGGTGTTAAGGGTTCTATGTGAAGTAGGGGGTTTCTCGATGTACCATTTCGCGGCCACTACTGTGAGAGTGCATTGAAATAGCCTCAATTGAATAATATCGTCAATGATGCTATTCGATGAGCACCACAGGTGAAAGGTCATTACATGATTTCCTGGGTCTTCCACTTGCTTTCCCTCAAACTTTGGTATGTCTGAAGGGAGCTTCGTGGGCATGGGAGGCCAATTGAGGTCGTGTGTGATGGGGTCATTGGTGAGCCTAGTTAAATCCAGTAGATTTAACGCCGCTAAGAAGGGTTACTGAGAGGTTGACGCCATGGCAACGTGTGAAGACACGAATTTTTGGTTGGAAAAAGGGCTAGTCTGTGACGTACCCGGTTCTGAATTCAACTGGCTTCCCGTATGGGATGCACTCTTCTACCCCCTAGGGGACGAGGGGGGAGTGTTGTGTGGTATGGTGTTGGGAGACCAACTAGGGTTCCCAACTAGGGTTCCCAACTAAGGCCACTCAAAGAAAGGAGGAACCAACCACTATGCCAACGTTCCGTCTTTAACACCTAAATGACGAAAGACCTTGAACCCCTCCTGATAATGGGGGGAGGTCCAAATTACGCCTGGACCGACGAGGTTCCATTGGAACCGCTTGAGGGTCATCCAGGTTGGGTTTTGGAATTTTTTTTTGAGGGGATTGAGTCTATGATCACGACAATTTTATGGCCACATACATAAGACAAAGCGAAAATGAAATAAATTTTCCTTTAACTTAATCTATGTGAGCAATCAAGCAAAAAAATGGTTTTGTTTGTTTGCTCGTGATACTCAAAAAATCCTAGAACACCTAATAAAATCCTCACACACTCAAAAGTAACTAGGCCTTGAGAGGATTTATTGTGAGTGCTAGCACAACATCTCGAAAGAACTGGCGATGCCCCGAGCCAGCCGAAGAGAATCAACCAAGGTAAGGGTAGAGGGTCTGGCGCTTGCCTGCACCATCACCTATAGGGTAAAGGATGCCCTAGTTTTGGCCATGTTGACGGGAAAATCTGTCCGGCCAACAACAAGGGATCTCCCTGGTAAAAATTCCCAACTAGACTCTAAACCATTTGGAGTAGGGATCCCATCTGGGGAGTGGGTCCGGCTACCGCTTAAGTCTCCTTTCCTTGGGTCTCAATAGAACTCAATGAACCTACGAACACACGCTTATTCGGACGATACAAGATACATGATTGATGAGTTAAACGATTATATAACACTATGCATATCAAGATGAATAATAAAACATGAAGCCAAAAGAAATACTGTCAACAAAATATCATTAGGGTCATGCTTGCATCGCTGTTCTAACCACATAAGAAACAATTCTTTATGGTAGAACACCCCTCAATTCCTTAAATGTTTATGATGAAAATATAAATGTCAGTAAAAAAAGTTATTAAAATTCATTGAGGAAGTGTAAATAAACTTAACATCATTAACACAAGTACAAAGAACTATAATTCATAAATGATGCCATCAGGAACACAGTTTCATTAATCAAAAGATGTTGGAAACTGAAGAAGAAATACTCATAGTGTTCGCACAACAAAACACATCAGATCGAAAAGGATTTTAACAAGTATTTGTATTCATATTCAAAAGAGTGTCATCCTTCTATACAATGCTCTCTAACTCTTTGAGTCCCAAAAAAAAAGATCCTTTACAATCTTCCCGAAGGAAGTTTTATAGACCAAAACTTGCCCTTTGGGCTTCTTGACTTTTCGCCTTCCCAATTGTTGAGCTGCCCTGCGACCTGAGCGAAGGCTGCGACCTGCGATCCAGTTTCAAAGTGCGACCTGCGACCTATTGCCAAGTGTGACCTGTGACCTACTACCACCCAATCATGAGAATGTGCGTGTGATCGTGAGGTCAGGGGCATCAACTTGTTGCTCTTTGAGAAGGTTCTGCTACGCATGATAATCTGCCGCTATTGGAGAAATCAAGGGAACTTCTTCCCTTAACTGATGCAGACATTCCAAGGCATTTGGAATTAAAGTATATCTTTTCTGCATGACTTGGTTGGCTAAAGAGGCCAGTTTGGTGTAGATCCAAACTGGTGTGACAATAAATTTACCCAATTTCTCCTGCGATGTTGCAAGATCGGAAGTGGCAGCGGCTTCTAATAGGTTGCAAAAACGTCTTAATCTCCTGATCCACCTGTCCCCATGTCTTTTCCTCGTTCAATGCACCCAACGGTAGAATGTGGTGTAGAGCGTGCATTGAGTCAATGCCGCTGATCAAATGCTCGTATGTGGCCATTACCTTGTCTAGGTCCTTGGATAGCTTATCTTTGGACTGCATTTTAATTCGGATCTAGACCTTGGCATCTTGGGTGTGGATCAAGTCTTTCTTGGGCAAGTTTTCTGGAGCCTGGGGATACCAACCCGTCCATTCTATCATTCTGTCCAAAGTGGCTGAGGCCTTCTTCAGTTGCTCGCTCCTCTGCTTAGTCTCTACTTGGGCTCTTAGCAAGGGAGAAAGTGTTTGTTTTATAGTGAAAATTTCCCCATAGACCTGCCTCATGGTGATCTCCAATACATCCAGCTCTCTTCAGACGATGAGCGATACTTCGTTAACATGAGTGGTTTTGTCTTGGAGTTGTTGAATCTCCTCCTTTAACGCTGCCTTTTCCTGCTCTGCCCTTGCCTCCCTTTGCTCTGCTTCTTGCAACTTGTTTTGTAGAGAGAGGATCTCTCTACTCATCGATTTACATTTTCCTCCGTGGCTGCGGCGAAAGAAGTGCCGGCCGATGCTATCATTACCGGGTTAGTCCTAGTGTCCAAGACTATATCTTTCTCCACTGCGGCTGTGGATGGGGCGGAAGGGTTTCATGCTAGGCATCTCCTTTTCTCCTGTTGGATCTTGAAGGAGAACTGATCATATGTGAGCCTGGTGAGGTTAAATACCTCTTCTTCTTGCCCTTCGTACGAGCTAGCATCGGAGAGTGCATAACATGTATTGACTACAGGCACTTCGATGGGCTGTAGCTCAATTAGTGATTTAGTGAATGGAGGAGATGTCTCGATGTTCTTTAATATTCGATCCTCCTCCTCTTTTCTTTTCCTTTCTTTCTCCTCTTTCTGCAGCCGCTCTGCTTTTTCCTTTTCATGTTCCACTTTCCGCTTGCATTTTTCTTCTGTTGCTGCTTCCTGTTTTTCTTTCTTCTTGCGTTCAGCTTCAACCGCTGCTTCCTGTTTTGATTTCCTCTTGCGTTCGGCCTCCACCTGATCTAATTCTCTTTTGAGCTGCCATTCTGCCTCAGCCTCAGCCTCCTGCTCTTCCTTTCTTTTTTTGGCCTCTTCTACCTGCTTCTTCTTTTGCTCTGACCTTAGGCTCTTTTTATGCTTCTCTTCATCCTCTTTTGTCTTCTTTTCAGTTTCGTGCTGAGCTTTGGCCTCCTGCTCTTTCTGCTGGGTAGTGGTGTTGTGGCCTGTACTGGTTCGAGGCTTCTTGGCCTGAGAAGAAGAAGCGCCTCCTAATTCACAGATTCTTTCTTCCAATGTGTGATCATTTGGATCTTCCTGATCGAACCACGCCCCCGGGGCAAGTTGTCTATCTGTGTTATACCAGTTTCTTTTTTCATCCTCGTATGGGCACTCAGTGTGCTGGTAGCTCCATTTGAACTTAGCTTGCTTACAGTGATCAGGGACTATCCTCTCTGGGTCATACGTCCGATGGTCCAACGGCCCTAGGTGATAACTTCTCATTTCTTCTGCTTCTGCCTCTACCTCCCTGAAATATTTGACCGTGTAGGTACCGATAGTGAGAGGTAGTGTAGGCCACAACTTCTTCTTGCCTTTAGTCAAGACCTTAGAGAAATCGGAAGTCATTTAGAAACAGACCTCCTGAATGAGCATTTTATCTGTAACATATTAGGGCATAGCATGGGGAGTCTTGTATGAACCAAAGACTGAAATGAACGTGTATTCGGCAAGTGGGAACCAATGTGCCACCTTGCCTAATGTCTCCATGGATCGCCAAGACATGCAAGGAGTGTCTTGGCCGAACAATTTTCTGTAGAGGGCCGGGATGAAGAATTGAGAGATCGGATCTATGTCCTGCTTATACCTGGAGTCCCAAAATACCTTCGTCTCTAAGTGGACTGGGCGTGCCTGCTTTGGATCCTAGTTGTGAGCCCATCCCTCAAAGTGGCACCAAGAACAAACAACATCCAACAAGTAGGAAGCCATGTAGAATTCAGAGGGATATCCATCATCTGGTGCCAGTGCCGAGGATATGTTTGTCTGAAGAGAGGCCATCAACATGCTGGTCCAGTTGAACCGAGTGCCATGCACAGTCACATAATCCATCAGGGTTACCCACGTACCGCTGAAAGTGGTGGCATCGGGACGACCGTATATCCTGCAAAGCATAGCGGCCACCAGTTTATACACCTTCCTAAGACCTACCACTGGATATTCTTGATCTTTCTTGGCTTTGAATTTTTCGGGCTCCTCCCACCACCCTTTTAGGGTATCTATTATGGCAACTGTGTGGGTGGTGGTCCATTATTTTGTAAAGACCTCCTCTCATTCAGGAAATGTGTAGTGTTGATCATAATTCCTTTCCTATAAAATTTCACAGGCAATCTGGCTCAGAGCTTTCAGATTCCCCCTTTCAGCCTTGGAAAATCATTCTCATGCCCATTGTTACCATTTCCCGCCTCCAAAACACATTATCAAAGGCCAGAGATTCATATTTGAAAATATTCGAGGCATAGCTCCTTCGGCCCTAGCCCCTCTGTTCTTTTTCCCCATGTAACCTGGACGCTAGACCAAGCGCTAGTCTGACGGACGCTTATCCAATACATATCGGGCCCATCCTGAGTCATCGATCTGTGCAGATCGAACGAAATTTGCTCATCTCTGCCGTGCCCATAGCCTACCTATTCACCGTTCGACCAAATCATAAAATCTACGGTTCGCAGCCCGCCGGTCCTGGTGGTCCCCGCGCCCAAAACACTGTTCAAAACCGGGTGGTATGTATCGCACCGCCTTTCGGCGATAGGCGGTAATTCTCCTTGGGCCAGCGATTCCATACAACGCTCACCACGTGTCCTCGCGTATGGCCCGAATACCACCCTCCATCGTGCATTATTGTTCAGACAAAGACACACAACGATATTCATCACAGCCGTCTGATCTGAGAGCCTTCATTCGACGGTCATCGCGCTCCGAAGCTGCACGGGATTTAATGCAGGAAAATCACACCCCGGGCCCACTTTTCATCATCCCCGATGCTCTTTCAACCGTCAATCTCCTCCTGAGATCGGACGGCCAAGATTTCATCACCCCCACTGTTGACCCGGTCTTCCTCCACGTCATCATCCCATGTGTTTATCGAATCTTTCCCCTCCGTGATTTATACATTACATTCATATGTTTATTTTATTGTTCCACATTAAAAACTCTGGCCAGCCCTTCCGCCATTATTTACACTGCACTTTCTTCGTCATCACCTTGCATGTTTCCGCCACTTCATCACGTCACTCTGTTACACAGTCGCTTCCATTGCATTGCCATCCTCCATGCATTTGTTTTCTTCACAACTTTGTGTGTTTTGCAGGTTGACAACGACAGAGAATTATCATAATTTGCCGCATCCATTACAAGAGCTGAGCACACGTCAAAGGACTATTTTCCAGAGCAGAATTATGAAGAAAGGCCTCGGAAGCCAAATCGACAAGACTCCAATTTAAGAAGCAGGGTTCAAATTTGTCAAACCCTGCAGGGACATTCAAGGCGCCGATTTCACATATGGAGATATCAATGGGGCAGATAAAGAATATCAGTGATCAATAGAGAATTAAAGGTAGGTAGCTAAAGATTTTGGGGGCCTTGTCCTGGCCTTTTGAAGCAGAGTACCAAATTGAAGATCCTGCACATCATTCGGAAGATCTATACATAGAAAACAATGTCCTCAAGGCTTTATTTCAACAGAGTTTTCTTTCCAGGCATGGACGGATATTTTTGAAATTTCACTTCTTTGCCATGTCCCTGGAGAGATTTTTACCCAGTGCATTTATTTCAGTTAGCAGGTCACAGAGTACGAACATCACAACATAGTCATTCAGCAGCATGGGCGCAAGTGTTTCCGCCATTTTGTTTTAATTATGCAAATTTAATGTTCATTACCTACCTCTTTTACTAGGTTTTGGTTTCTCCTATAAAAACCATGAAGAAACGCATTGTAAGGGTTCCAGATTTTTATCAGAAAATTATGCAGTGAAAGGCATTTAGTATACATTCTGTAGAACTTTTGTATGAAGGCTCAGAGCCCATAGGGTCTTACTGAGGAGGAGTTCCATCTGTTAAAGAGGATTCTAGTCTTTGGTATTTCACAGTCTGTAACTTTCTCTTATGTGTTATTTTAATATATCATTTCATTTCATCCATGTTTCTTGTATCATGTTTTGGAATGCGAGTGGCTCACTTATTTTTAGTATGGATTCATCCTAGTTGATGCCCATGCTTGGATTAGTCAAGCGCTTTAAATATGGCTCATGCATGATATTATGTTCCATTATTCATCTTAACCGTATTTCTGCTATATTAGTTGCTTTGGGAGGGTGCTTTTAAAATGCTATTATCATGTATGGATTCTTAGATTGGTAAGCCCATGCATGGTGGTATTGTATATCTGGGTATCAGCTCAATGTTAACTAGTATCTTCTTAATACTTCTTTCACTACATACACCTTCTGATAATCTATGTCTGTGAAGTATTTCTGAATCGGCCCGCTTTGCAGTGAACTGTCTCTGAATTTTCTGTTGCTTTTGTATTAGAGTTCTGCATCTTGCCTTTGCAGTATCTATTTTGCTGTGTCGGTTTCTGAGAGTTTGGTCCCATTCTATTTGATTTTCCTGTTTACAGGAGATAGCATGAGAGCTGAAGCTGACAACTTCCTACATTATATTATATGCTCCTTGCTATGCTAAGATTTCCTAGGAACTAATCTATCACAACTATATACTGTCTCTAGGAGCGAAAAAATCTTTCTGGCGCCGTTTCCGGGGTCGAATTTAAGAAAATCAGAATCCCTGGGCCTCGACAAAATTTTATTCACTCTTCAGGTAGGTGAGCATGGAGAGTTGAGAGTTGTAGATCCCTCACCTTGGTGACTCCACATTTGTTATTTGATATATCCATTTGCAGTCCTGGCTCCTCATAAGCCACACCTGAGGTCAGATACGTCTAAGCCAAAGACACCTTCAGTATCTGACCCTGAACAAATTATACATAGAAGAAATTGGCAGGAAAGGAAATCAACCCATTCCGAAATTCCTGAAGTATCTATAGAAGATTTTCCTTCCTCCTCCTCTCAATATTCTCAATTGCAAATTCCCAACCCCACTGTGGGAGATACTGATTATTATTACTCAGATAGTCCACCCCGAGAGGGTATCAAAAATAAAAACAGTCTTCATCCTACTCCTGAGGTTGAAGAGGTCAAGGAAGTAAGCGAAGTATCTGCTGTTAATAGACCTCCATTCCCCTCAACCCCTCAAGCTGTAGTTGAGTATATTCCTATTATTATTCATACTCCACTTCCACCTCCTCCTCCTCCCCTTACTCACCAAACTATTGTACTACCTCCACCTCCTCCAATGGCTAATGTTTCAGCCTTCCTGATGAATAAATATGCTCCTTTGGCATTGCCCCAAGTGTTGAATGATATGCCCCAGGATTACTTGAAGATCTTGCCCAGATTCAATGGGGAAAACGAGATTGATGCTCAAAAACATCTTAAGACTTTATGCTCCTTTGCAGAGAACTTTAATGTTGAACATTTGGATGTGGTCTTAAGACTGTTTGTGCAATCTTTAGATGGTGAAGCTCGAAAATGGTTTAAAACATTGGCTGGCCATTCTATTACCACGTGGGATAACATGGAAGATACTTTTCTCAGGAAGTGGGGAGAGAAAAAAGATCATAGAAATTGTCTCATTGAATTCAATACACTAAAGAAAAGACACAATGAAGGAGTGTCAGAATTTATCAAGAGATTTAATAAATTATATCTGAGTCTCCCTGTTGATATGAAACCCCATCAAACTGCTACTAAAGTTGTTTTTGTAGCAACCTTTGATTCTGAATTTGGTTTCTCTCTCAAAGAAAGAAAGCCTGCTACTCTGGATGATGCTCAGGAAGATGCACTAGAGTTGGAAGCAAACTTTTCCTCCACTGGAAATCAAAAGGAAGGCCCGAACAAGATAGCAGAAGAAGGGGCAAAGAGGAGGCATCCACTTCTAGTCAGGACAAAGACTCAGAAAAAATGGAAGAAATGAGAAAATTAGTTAAGAAAATGGTCAAGCTTGAACTGGAAGCCAAGAATTCAGCTTTCAGGAATTTCCAGAATGCTCCAAACAGAGGTTACAATCCTCAGTATAGGAAACCACTCCTACAAATATTTCCAAGGGAATCAAAAGAACAACAAGATCAAGTACCACACCCATTGTACTTGGAAGGTCCAGTAGATGACTCCATTGAAGATGCTACCCATGGATTGGAGGATGCAAATCTTGCCTTTTCAAATAGTGATGGAGAAGAATGCCCTTGGAAAGGAAATGATGAAGCTGGGTGCTCATTGCAAGAAGAAGAAAAGACCAGAGACACAGATGAAGCAGAATTTGATCATTATTGTAAGCAATTTGATGATTTTATGCAAGCATATTTCAATAGAAGATATGATCTTAGATCTTCTAGGAAGAGGACTCGTACCCAAGAGCAAGAAGAAGAGCTACCCCATAAGGAAGCACCTACTCAGAAGGATACTACTATGCAGAAAGCCACAGACAAAGGTAAGGGACCTCTGAACAAACCTTTTCAATCTAATGATCAAATTCCTTCTTCTTCAAAAGTAGTCATTCCTCCTAATACTGAGTCCATGTCAAAAGAAGTCAAGCCCCCAGCTGAAAATAAAGAATCAAAAGAGGTTGTGATAGAAAAGTCCCCTCCTTCTTTCAGTTTGCAAAAGGAACTTGAAAAGGTCAAAATCCCAGTCCCCTTGACTGAACTATTGAAACAACTAGCATATCAATCTCAAGTCACCTCTTTCATGCTCCCTCCAGAAGCACCAACCATCCTAGATAGTCTCAACCTTCAAGAAGAAAGACCCATGGTAGTTTTTGGCCCTCATGTTGAGGAGATAGATCCTTCTACTCATCCCTTTTATGTGTCTCTAGTGATCCATGACTTGCTATTACATAACTGTATGCTAGATTCTGGGGCTTCCCATAATCTTATGCCTCTGTCAGTCATGGAACAACTAGGTTTACAAATCACACGTCCATATAAAGACCTCTATTCATTTGACTCCAAAAGAGTTAAATGCTTGGGGATGATCAAAGATTTGGTGGTCAATTTGGCCCAAATCCCAGCAAAAAGTGTGGTTATGGACATAGTGGTTGCTGACATTCTAGCTTGTTTTGGTATGTTGCTGTCAAGGTCTTGGGGAACAAAAATCGGTGGATCACTCAAGTTAGATTTAACATATGCCACCATCCCAGTTTTTGGTGGCCAGGAGAGGAGATTGTACAGGGAGACTAGATTTGTCAAGATGGTGACTAAGGCTGACAATTCTGTAAATTCACTAGTCTACAGTAAGGAAGGAGATTTTTCATGCTTGATGCTGGAAGAAGATCAATATTATGCTCTTGAACCATCCTTCTTCCATATCAAGAGTGAGCAGCCCTCAGAGAACATGGAAGCAGGAATATGGACACTACATTTTGATGAAGCAAACTCAAAAGAAGGAAATGGAGCTGGAGTGCTGTTGATTTCTCCTGCGGGCAAATGGATCCCATTGTCTTTCAAATTAAAATATGAAGCCACCAATAATGTGGATGAATATGAAGTACTTCTGTTGGGATTGCAGACAACTAGGAGCATGGGTATACAAAGTTTAAAGGTTCTGGGAGACTCCGAACTAGTAGTCAGACAAGTAAGGAATCAATGTCAAACCAAACATCCTCGGTTGAGGGTTTACAGGAATGAAGTTTGGGACATGGTGGATAAATTTTTCTTAGCATTTAATATCCAGTTCACGCCCCGAGAACAGAATAGGATGGTTGATTCCCTTGCTGTGGCTGCTAGTACATTTCGACCACCTCAGAACCGTCTTTTAAGATATGAAGTTGAGGTGCGTTATCGGCCTTCAATCCCAGACAACATAAAACACTGGAAGGTATTTGAGGATGAATAACAGATGAAGAGATTCCTGGAAATAGTGGGAGAATTCTCCAATATGGAGATTGATGCTGATGAAGAAGAGGTAGAGTCTGAAGACACTTCAGAAAGAATTTGGGAGGAGAAAGTGGCAGGTAATAAAGTGTTGCAGTTGAAGGGAAACATTATACCTAGAGGGATGGTGCCTCTAGAGAGATTATTTGACAAGAATGATGTCTCATTGCAGCCAAGCAAAGTGGTAGAGGAAAACCAGGTAGAAGACCTGAATCTTGGTATTGAAATTGACCCCAAAATTGTCAAACTATCCAAGAAGATCCCTGGAGAATATAAAAAGCTATATCAGAAATTGTTTCAGTCCTACAAATATGTGTTTGCATGGTCCTATCAGGACTTGAAAACTTTTGATATCAGCATTATGCAGCACAAAATTCCACTGAAGGCAGATGTAAAGCCCCATAAGCAGAAGCTCAGACAAATCAATCCCCTGCTGTTGCCTTCTATTGAGAAAGAAATTAAGAAGCTGTTGAAAGCCAAAATAATTGTACCATTGAGGTACTCTGAATGGGTGGCAAACCTTGTCCCTGTACGAAAGAAGAATGGAGAAATAAGGCTGTGTGTGGATTTTAGAAATCTAAACAGAGCTTCCTTAAAGGATAATTATCCATTACCTAAGATGGATCGCATCCTGCAGAAAGTGGTTGGATCTTCTAGGATGTCAATGATGGATGGATTATTTGGTTATAACCAGGTGGCTGTACTTCCAGAGGATCAAAATAAGACTGCTTTCACCACACCATGGGGTACATTTATGTATGCCAGGATGCCTTTTGGATTGATTAATGCAGGGGCCACTTTTCAAAGGGCGATGGATATTGCTTTTGTTGGGGAGCAAGATAAATTATTGGTGGTCTACCTCGATGATATCACTGTATTTTCCAAGAATGATGCTGAGCACATTGAACATCTGCGGAGAACTTTTGAGAAATGCAGAAGGTATGGTCTTTCTCTGAATCCTCAAAAGTATTTATTTGCATTAGAAGAGGGAAAGCTTTTGGGCCATATCGTGACTAAGGAGGGGGTGAAAATAGACCCTAAGAGGGTAGAGGGTATAAATGGTATTGCTTTCCCTAGAAATAAGAGAGAGGTACAAGTATTCCTAGGGCGTATTAATTTCTTAAGAAGGTTTATCCCTAACTATGCTGAGATAGTTAGGCATATAACAGATATGCTAAAGAAGGATAAGGAGGTAAATTGGTCACAAGAATCACGAGAGGCATTTACCAGGATAAAGAATGGTTTTGCAGAAGCCCTTGTGCTGGCTGGACCAGATTATGATAAACCTTTCATGATTTTTTCTTTTGCATCACCTCATACAATAGCAGGAGTTTTATTGTAGAAAAATGAGGAAGGGTATGAGCAACCTATTGCCTTTTTCAGTCAGGTTCTCCATGATGCAGAATTAAAATACAACATATTGGAAAAGCAAGCATACGCCCTAGTGAAATCCCTCAAAGCATTCCGTGTATATATCTCACAGTCCCACATCACTGCATTTGTACCTGCAGCCGCTGTAAAAGATATCCTTATTCAGGGGGATAGCGAAGGAAAAAGGGGTAAGTGGATTTCCAAAATCAGGAATATGACTTAGACATCCGCCCTACTAAGCTGATCAAAGGACAGGGGCTTGCCAAAATGTTATCTGAATCAAACTACCAAGCTCTAGGCATAAATTTGTCCATTATAGCAGGTAAGGAATCTGAGGAGAAAGAAGAACGACATGGAACTGGGGTAGCTACTCTAGAAACACATATAAAGTACCTCGCCAGTCAGTGGTACAAAGAGATAGTAGAATATCTCCTCACACTCAGTTTCCCTCCAAGCTGCGATAAAGCTAAATACAGAGAATTATGATTGAAATCACATAAGTATATAGTCACCAATGGCCGGCTATACTGGCGAGATCCCTCAGGAATATTACTCCTGTGTCTCACAGAGAATGAAGTTGAGAGTATTATAGCAGAGTTTCATGAAGGGATCTGTGGAGGTCATTACAGCTGGAAGGCCACATGTCATAAAATTCTGAAGGCTGGTTTCTATTGGCCAAAGATTTTTGGAGATGTTTTTTCCAGAGTAAGAGCATGTGATAAATGTCAGAAATTTGCTGAGAGACAGAAATTGGCACCATTTCCCCTGATTCCAGTGCATGTTGATGAACCATTTCGTCAATGGGGCATTGATTTTATAGGTGAAATACATCCTCCATCGAGTGGACAACATAAATGGATCTTAACTGCCACCAATTATTTCACAAAGTGGGTGGAAGCCATACCTGCAAGGAATGCTACAGATACTGTGATCATAAAGTTCATGGAGGAGAATATCATATCCAGGTTTGGCTGTCCTGCTAGGATAGTGACTGATAATGCACAGGCCTTCAAGTCTGAATTTTTTTTGAATTTCTGCCAGCAATACAATATCACACTGAGTCACTCTACAACTTACTATCCACAAGGAAATGGCTTGGCAGAGTCTTCAAATAAAACTCTCGTGAGGGCCTTGAAGAAGACTATCAATGAAAATCAAAAGAATTGGGATTCCCAATTGAAATTTTCTCTATGGGCCAATAGAATTACCAACAAGAGGGAAACTGGGAAATCTCCCTATGAATTGGTATATGGATGAGCAACAGTTTTTCCTGTACAGCTAGCTTTACCAGTGGCACACTTCATGCAAGAAAGCCATGAGGAACCTGATGATATGATTAGGAGAATCAATCAATTGGTGGAATTAGAAGAAACATGGGGCCAGGTGAATCAGAGATTAACAGAATATCAAGAGAAAATGAAACACATTTTTGATCAGCATGCAAAAGACAGGAAGCTACATATTGGTGATTTTGTGCTCAGATGGGATATCTGGAGAGCCGAGAAGGGAAAACATGGTAAATTCGACCCCCTCTCGTTTGGTCCTTTCAAAATTGTGAAACAGGGGGGCAATAACACCTTCAGATTGGAGAATTTACAGGGCGACTTGTTGGATGCTCCTGTAAAAGGTCAATTTATTAAACCCTATTTCCAGTTCTAATCCAGGCAGAGACAACCTGATGTATTATATTGTATGATAGTTTCCTTCTTGTTTTCGTTTGAATAATGTGGGTGTCATTATGAATTATAAAGTAAAAAATGGAGGTGCTGGAGAAGCTGAGTCTGTATACAGGATGATCAGAGGGTCTGCGAGTTCTCGGCACGTCCAGAGATGAACGTGCCGTCCCCAGGTGGAGCCGATGTTGATCATAATTCGTTTCCTATAAAATTTCACAGGCAATCTGGCTCAGAGCTTTCAGATTCCCCCTTTCAGCCTTGGAAAATCATTCTCACGCCCATTGTTACCATTTCCTGCCTCCAAAACACATTATCAAAGGCTAGAGATTCATATTTGAAAATATTCAAGGCATAGCTCCTTCGGCCCTAGCCCCTCTGTTCTTTTTCCCCATGTAACCTGGACACTAGACCAGGCGCTAGTCCGACGGACGCTTATCTAATACATATCGGGCTCATCCTAAGCCGTCGATCTATGCAGGTCGAATGACATTTGCTCATCTCTGCCGCGCTTGTAGCCTACCTATTCACCATTCGATCAAATCATAAAATATACAGTTTGCAGCCCGCCGGTCCTGGTGGTCCCCGCGCCCAAAACACTGTTCAAAACCGGGCGGTATGTATCACTCCGCCTTTCGGCGGTAGGTAGTAATTCTCCTT
Source organism: Pinus albicaulis (assembly GCA_034641835.2). NCBI lineage: Eukaryota > Viridiplantae > Streptophyta > Pinopsida > Pinales > Pinaceae > Pinus > Pinus albicaulis. Next base: position 1,385,114,874 of record CM076579.1, read on the forward strand.
GGACCAACGATTCCATACAGTGCTCACCACATGTCCTTGCGTACGGCCCAAATACCGCCCTCCATCACGCATTATTGTTCAGACAAAGACACACAGCGATATTCATCACAGCGAGTTGATATGAGAGCCTTCATCCGACGGTCATCGCGCTCCGAAGCTGCACGGGATTTAATGCAGACAAATCACACCCCGGGCCCACTGTCCATTGTCCCCGACGCTCTTTCAACCGTCGATCTCCTCCTGAGATCGGACAGCCAAGATTTCATCACCCTCACTGTTGACCCGGTCTTCCTCCACGTCATCATCCCACGTGTTTATCGAATCTTTCCCCTCCGCCATTTATACATTACATTCATATGTTTATTTTATTGTTCCGCATTACAAACTTTGGCCAGCCCTTCCGCCATTATTTCCACTGCACTTTCTTCATCACCACCCTGCATGTTTCCGCCACTTCATCATGTCACTCTGTTACACAGTCGCTTCCATTGCATTTCCATCCCCCATGCATTTGTTTTCTTCACAGCTTTGTGTGTTTTGCAGGTTGACAGCGACGGAGAATTATCATAATTTTCCGCATCCATTACAAGAGCCGAGCACACGTCAAAGGACTATTTTCTAGAGCAAAATTATGAAGAAAGTGTAGAAATTTGAATAATTTGCTGAATTATTCATTGAGATTATCCTGATTACACACTATTTAAGCTTCATGCATAATACATAACCTCTTCTACAATTGAACATCAATATGCGGAAATAGAAAGCAGTCGCATGTGCTCATTAAAACATAATCAAGCACACATATCAACACAGGATGTAATGGGAAAAGAAATAGCTGAAAAACCTCAAATATCTGTATATTATAATGATAGAGAACATGTAACAATACATAGCACAAAGCTCTCACAGCTCTCAACACTATCTCAATGCTACACACAAAACTAGCTCAGATCTGAACAAGTCACAGGTTCAAATCTCCTCCACTGTTTGCCTGCCTCTACTGCGCAATCCAAGATGAGAATGAATTAGATCCAAGTTCGAATCCCCTTATCTTGTACTGTGCAATCCTCATTGGCAACCTCAATCAATGTGTGTGCAAATCTCATGCACAAGTATAGTCACAACTGATAGCCACACTCACCCTTTCACCCACCTCTAACACTGGTCTCCACTGAACTGTCCATGCATTGCAGTTAACTGATGTATTCTTTGGTTGATTTATGAGTTAATAATTAGTGAATTAATTAATAATTAATTCACACCACTCATCACTAGTGTATTTGTCATTTAGACTAAATACAACTAGTTCAACTAAGTTAAACCGAACACAACTCCACCAACTGTCTCATCAACTCCACCAAACTCTGCCACATGAGTTCTAAGTGAAGTCAACCATGCAAAATCTCAACTAAACCCTTAAGAATAACATGATTTCATCTGTCAGCTGCTGTGCCACATCTGTGCACTAAACTGAAGTGCTCCAAGAGAATAAGTTTTTGTTTAAAGTCTGATTATTATTAAGAGCTAATAATATCCGACATATCTATTTTTAGACTGACAATCTAAAAATAGATTCTGCCCAATATGTCTAAAAATAGAATTTCATCTATTTTTCACATTTGACCAACTATCTACAAATAGCATCCCACAACTTATAGAATATGCTCACCATGTCTAAAAATAGACATACACCTAAAAATAGCATATGTGGGCCCCACCTAGTTTAGGTGATTATTTTCCAACTAGGATCAAGGATGATGTTTTAGGATGCCTCCTTCACTGTTTCTTGTTGCAATCTTCAACAATCCCTCTCAACAAGAAAGGACTATCTTTGCATGCGACATGCAACTCCATGCATTCGCCCTGCAACCTTTGCAAGTGCCCTACAACTCCATGCATTTGCTTTGTAACTCTTCCGAAACTGAATAGGCTCCAAACAACTCAATCAATATGATGCATCTATCATCAAATTCTTCGACTTCTGCTTAGCTACTGCACATGTCTTTAGGAACCACTGCGCTGTTGAACTCTGCACCCATGCACTTTGCACTTGCTGTCAACTCTGATCCACGCTCCAGTATCCGACACTGTCACTTTGATCTGCTTGCATCAATCCAACTGATCATGCTACTGTTGCTCTGTGGGCACCTCGTAGCTAGGTTCATTCATGAGATCCACACCATATCAATGAATCCTGCCCAGAAATCTCCTCTTGGGATTACTCATGCATGTCGCCCCACCTCTCACCTGGTGGTATAGCTGCATGCACTCCCTCTGCCCATCTGGCACGAAATTTCTCTGCATGAGTGGTTCCTCCCACTCCATGATCCTCATCTTGTGGCTGCTCCACATCCCGAGGTTCACTCTTACCTGCATGAAAAACTTTCTCCCTCTCAAGCATCAATTGCATGTCTTTCTTGCACTTCCCAATAGTAGGAAGCTCCGTAGACATCCCATCTACTTCAAGTCTGTAGAGATTCTTTGCCCGAATCCCAACCTTCTTGACTTGTCCCGTTGCCTTGTGCCGAAGGAAAACTTTCCCTTCTCTAAAGACAACTTCATACCCTTTATCCTCTAACATTGCGACTGAGATCAAATTCTTTGTTAAACCTAGTACATGCAATACATCTTGTAAAAGAATGAGTTTACCTGACTCCCTCTGAAAGGTTATGGTACCAATTCTAGTCGCATTGTATCGTCTATTGTCGCCCAACTCAACATGCATCTGGAGATTTTTCTCCACCAAGTCACTGAAAAGATTCAAATCTACCATCATGTGAAAGGAAGCGCCACTATCAAAATACCACCCCGATCCCAATGCACTAGACACCATGCATGTGATCAATGAGAAGTCCAGCTCAAATTGCGAGGCAAGAGCCTCACCAGCTGCAGCTCCAGCAGCCTGCTTGTTCTTCTTCTTTTGTGGACAATTCGTGGTGTAATGTCCATGATCGTGACAGTGAAAAAACTTCACTTTGGGCATGTCACGCTTTTTACCATCCGCACCGGATTGAGAAGCCTTCTCCTTGCCCTTCCCCTTCCTTGCTTTGGCAGCCAAAGAGAAGTCTTCTTCATCAGATATCTTTGATGAAGATCCATCTCTGGTACTCTGCCGGATCTCCTCTTGCACAAGATCAGACCACAGTCTTTCCCATCCTGGAAAATTTTCCCGACCATTGACACTGTCCTGATATGCATGCCAACTTTTCAGAAGCCCGAGGAGAGCCAAGCTCACCAGCTCCTCATCATCCACACTAACTCCTACACTCCCAAGCTCATCCCTACAGTGGACAAACTTTGTCAAGTATATCGGAATAGTGTCATTTTTCTCCATCTTTATTTTCCTGAGTTTATCCTTGAGCGCCAACTTCCTCCAGTCGCTCTTGCTCTGGAATAGATCTGTCAACGCTTTCCACATGAAATATGGAGAAGCTTTTCCATGCAGGCTGGATACAATGTGATCCTTCACGCCCTCCAACAGAATCCTTCGACATTTCGCCATCTTCTTTTGCCAAGCTTAAACTTGAGCAACATCAGTAGGCTTTGGGATCTCAGAATCTATGAACTCCTTCAGCCCGTTATCATCTAATACCGCCTCCATTCTATCCTTCCATGAAACATAATTCAAACTGCCCTCAAGGGCATATTCCAGTCGCAATCCGTTGAAAGACATTTCAACTCTAGCACCAAGAAAACAAACTGCTGCAAAATTCGAATTCCAAGCTCAAAACTCAACTGCTTCTGGATCTGTGAGAACAAATTATTTCTAGCACAGAGATCGACTGTAAGGGCATTTACTGGATATATCACCTTTCAGAGAAAGGATGGATCCAGAGGCTACGGCAGATTCTGAGCTAAATGCTGCAAGTAATTGTAATCGCGTAAATAGATCCCGATGATCAATTCTCTGCTCCGATACCATGTAGAAATTTGAATAATTTGATGAATTATTCACCGAGATGATCCTGATTACACACTATTTAAGCTTCATGCATAATACATAACCTCTTCTACAATTGATCATCAATATGCGGAAATAGAAAGCAGTCACATGCGCTCATTAAAACATAATCAAGCAAACATATCAACACAGGATCTAATGGGGAAAGAAATAGATGAAAACCCCCAACTATCTGTATATGATAATGATAGATAAAATGTAACAATACATAGCACAAAGCTCTCATAGCTCTCAACACTATCTCAATGCTACACACAAAACTAGCTCAGATCTGAACAAGTCACAGGTTCAAATCTCCTCCACTGTTTGCCTGCCTCTACTGCGCAATCCAAGATGAGAATGATTTAGATCCAAGTTTGAATCCCTTTAGCTTGTACTGCGCAATCCTCATTGGCAACCTCAATCAATGTGTGTGCAAATCTCATGCACAAGTATAGTCACAACTGATAGCCACACTCACCCTTTCACCCACCTCTAACACTGGTCTCCACTAAACTGTCCATGCATTGCAGTTAACTGATGTGTTCTTTAGTTGAATTATGAGTTAATAATTAGTGAATTAATTAATAATTAATTCACATCACTCATCACTAGTGTATTTTTCAGTTAGACTAAATACAACTAGTTCAACTAAGTTAAATCGAACACAACTCCACCAACTGTCTCATCAACTCCACCAAACTCTGCCACATGAGTTCTAACTGAAGTCAACCATGCAAAAGCTCGACTAAACCCTTAAGAATAGTGTAATTCCTTCTGTTAGCTGCTGTGCCACATCTGTGCACTGAACTAAAGTGCTCCAAGAGAATAAGTTTTTTTTTAAAGTCTGCTTATTTTTAAGAGCTAATAATATCCGACATATCTATTTTTAGAATGACAATCTAAAAATAGATTCTGCCCAATATGTCTAAAAATAGAATTTCATCTATTTTTCACATTTGACCAACCATATACAAATAGCATCCCAGAACTCATAGAATATGCTCACCATGTCTAAAAATAGACATACACCTAAAAATAGCCTATGTGGGCCCCACCTAGTTTAGGTGATTATTTTCTAACTAGGATCAAGGATGATGTTTCAGGATGCCTCCTTCACTGTTTCTTGTTGCAATCTTCAACAAAAAGTCCTCGAAAGCCAAATCGACAAGACTCCAATTTAAGAAGCAGGGTTCAAATTTGTCAAACCCTGCAGGGACATTCAAGGCACCGATTTCACAGATGGAGATATCAATGGGGCAGATAAAGAATATCAGTGATCAACAGAGAATTAAAGGCATGTAGTTGAAGATTTTGGGGGCCTTTTCCCGGCCTTTTGAAGTAGAGTACCAAATTGAAGATCCTGCACATCATTCGGAAGATCTATACACAGAAAACAATGTCCTCAAGGCTTTATTTCAACAGAGTTTTATTTCTAGGCAGGGACAGATATTTGTGAAATTTTGGTTTTACCCAGTGCATTTATTTTAGTTAGCAGGTCACAGAGTATGAACAACACATCATAGTCATTCAACAGCATGGGCGCAAGTGTTTCTACCATTTTGTTTTAATTATGCAAATTTAATGTTCATCACCTACCTCTTTTACTAGGTTTTGGTTTCTCTTATAGAAACCATGAAGAAACGCATTGTAAGGGTTCCAGATTTTTATCAGAAAATTATGTAGTGAAAGGAATTTAGTATACATTCTATAGAAATTTTGTATGAAGGCTCAGAGCCCATAGGGTTTCAGTGAGGAGGAGTTCCATCTGTTAAAGAGGATTCTAGTCTTTGGTATTTCACAGTCTGTAACTTTCTCTTATGTGTTATTTTAATATATCATTTCATTTCATCCGTGTTTCTTGTATCATGTTTTGGAATGGGAGTGGCACACTGATTTTTAGTATGGATTCATCCTAGTTGATGCCCATGCTCGGATCAATCAATCGCTTTAAATATGGCTCATGCATGATATTCTGTTCCATTATTCATCTTAACCGTATTTCTGCTATATTAGTTGCTTTGGGAGGGTGCTTTTAAAATACTATTATCATGTATGGATTCTTAGATTGGTAAGCCCATGCATGGTGGTATTGTATATCTGGGTATCAGCTCAATGTTAACTCGTATCTTCTTAATACTTCTTTCACTACATACACCTTCTGATAATCTATGTCTGTGAAGTATTTCTGAATCGGCCCGATTTGCAGTGAACTGTCTCTGAATTGTCTGTTGCTTTTGTATTAGAGTTCTGCATCTTGCCTCTGTAGTATCTCTTTTCCTGTGTCAGTTTCTGAGAGTTTGGTCCCATTCTATTTCATTTCCCTATTTACAGGAGATAGCATGAGAGCTGACGCTGACAACTTCCTACATTATATGCTCCTTGCTATGCTAAGATGTCCTAGGCACTGGACTATCACAACTCTAGACTGTCTCTAGGAGCGACAACACGTAGTAAACTTGAGCATCCGAGCCCTTGAGAGTCGCAAATGCTTTGCCTTCATAGTCCCTGATTACCCACTTTTTGGGGTCGGTGTTTTGTATAATCCACTCAATGACCTCCGCGCATGGGAATATGGCAGGGTGGGCACCTGCATGATGGAGCCTTGAAATTTTAACTTGTATGTATGCTTGTCTGTCAGGGAGGTCCTCTGGGAATTCCGATCGAGAAAATTCCTAGTACACTTGATACCAACACATGCTGTCCCCTTTGGAAAATGTACTCAAGGTGTCCCTATAGATCCGGGGCGGGGACACTGGTATATCCATCTCTATGTATTCTGCTTCCGGGCTCTTGTTATTTTTGCAGGCCACTGGAGGTCCCATGTAGCTTGAATCTGAAGAGACAGAGACACACTCTAAGTCCGCTTTGAATTCACCTGTCATGTTCATGAAAGAGTCCCAGGATAAGAAAGATGCCATAATAATAAAATCCTAGGCACAGTTATTAGTTTTTTCCAACTGAAGACACAGGAAGGGCTGAGTTAGTGACCTACGACTGGGTCGCAGGGTCGCAAAGGTCGCGATGTTAAAAATCTTAGGGAGAAGCGAATTTGCGACCTTGCGACCAGGTCGCGAGGTCGTTGGGTCACAAATTCTTGGAAGACCGAAGGAAGTGCGAATCTGCGACCTACGACCAGGTCGCAGGGTCGCTAGGTCGCTAGGTCACGAGCAATCAAAATGGAGGCGGATGCGACTTGGCGACTCAGCGAATGGGGTCGCAGGGTCGCAAGGGTCGCGAGTTGCTCTAGGGCTAGCCGGGGGTTTTAACGCACACCGTTTTAAATAGATTTCCCTCTAACTTCAAAATGCAAGGCTAAGTGGGCCAAAACAGAGGAAGGGGGCAGTTTCAGGGGAAGAATACACATCATAGGAGGCTGGATGGGAAGTAGTGGCAATATTATGCAAGGAGGGGAAGTGTTAGGAAAAATGGGGCACCTCAAGTCTTAAATGATCAATAGGAGCAAAGAAGATGGATAATTTAAAGGTTAAGATGGGTGTACAAGGCAAGAAAGCAAAGAAAAAGGAAAAAACAGGAGGAAATGGCAACATACCCGAGAAAAACATGCTCCACTTGGCCTGTTAGAGGCGTTTTTTTCTCTCTGTTGCATGAACAGAATGCGACCTAGCGACCCTTCTATTTATAAAAGGGTCACACGTGCGAGCCATTAATGAGGTCGCTGGGTCGCACTATTCGGCGGTTTGAGAGAGGTGCGACCTCGCGACCTCGGGGGTCGCGTGGTCGCAAGGTCGCGATTTTTTGAAATCCAAGAAATCTGTGACTTAGCGACTTAGCAAATCAAGGGGTCGCGGGGTCGCTATGTCGCAGATCTGGGAAAAAGAACCATTTTGTGACTTAGCGACTCTTAGCCTTTCCAGATTTTAACTTAGCTTTTCTATGCTCAAGGGTCTCCAAAAATATTAAAGGGAGGATTTTTTGGAGGGTGTTGTAGAAGCTACAAAAAATGGCGATTCACTGGTCGGACTCAGAATCTCTACTGATGGTTTGCCTTGGTGGGGGGAGGGAGGGGCCCTCGCCAGTTGTTCCTTTCACCTTAAGGTCCCCACTACCTTGCCTTTGGCACCTTGTGAGGTTGCTTTATCTGCTTTCCTATTTAGGTGCTGGTTAACCAAGTTTCATTGCTTCTGGTTTCTGGAACGAAAGGGTTGGATAACTTCAGGGATCTACAGGATCTGGTATGATTATTTTGTCCTCATTGTGTTGCTCTGCTGCCTGCAAACCTCGCGGTTCTGGTGGAGTCACTGCCTAGGAGTCATAAACATTGCTCCGCTGCTAGCGAGCCTGGTCAGTATCCTGGCGGAGTCGTCACATCGCTTCGCTGTGCAGGAAGCCTTTCTCAATCCTTTACCTTTTATTGGTGTGCTATTGCACTTATTTTGAATGTGCCTAAGGCACTTATTTAGGTGTGCTCATGGCACTTATTTGAGAAAGGAAATTTTTCCTGGGCGGATGAGGGATCCCGACTTATTTTAGTTGCAAGAGAGGTTGCTCCTGGTCTATATGAGAACTTTGGGTTTTCCCAGATATCCTGATGTCACCCGAAGTTAACTCTGTTCCCTTTCGGTCTAGTTGCTGCTTTATCCAACTTTCTTTTCACAAACACATTTTCAAGCTTGCTAGGTGAGCTACCCGCGCCTGGTAGCTTGGGCTAGGTCATGTACTACCTTTGGGTGTCAATTACAGGCAAGCTCTCACCACCTTTGTGTTTTTTGGGAGAGGCTTCTCATCAACATAGATCCTGGTGCAGTATGCCAATTGTGTGACTCCTACAATGCCTTCACCTTATTGAGTTTTTTTTTTTTTTTTTTAAAGGACGCCTACAAAAAGAAAACAAAACAGACAATAATAAAATATGGTACAGGGGTGGGACAGCCCTCTGAGAGCTGCTAAGTGAAGTAATGCTTGCGGTCATGCCCATTCACCGGGAGGACCTCGATTCTTCCCTCTAGAGTTTGCAGTCTAAACGTGTGGGAACCTAATTTCTCCTTAATATGGAATGGACCTGTCCAAAGGGCTTGGAATTTGGAATGTTTTCCATTTTCTTCGTGAGCTTTATCCCATTTAAGGACAAGGTCTCCTACTTCAAAATTTTTACTCAATGCGGAATTTTTATCAAACCATCTCTTAATCCGACTTTGGTGGATGGCGAATTTTTCTCGGGTTTTTTGCCTCTCCTCCTCCAGTCTCAGTAATGTGTCAATCTGGGTCTGCAAGGTGGGGCATGGGGTGCCATGGCTTTCTTGGGACAACTGAAGGGCAGGGAGAGATAAGTGGGGAGGAAGGACAACTTCTTTTCCATACACAAGAAAATATGGGAAGGTGCCGAGCGAGGATTTGGGTGTGACCCAGTCAGCCCAAAGAGCATTATGGAGGGCGTTATGCTAGTTTCGCTGGTGGGGCAACAAAGTCTTTTTGATGATGCGGATAAGGTTTTTATTAGTTGACTCGGCTAACCCATTTCCTTGGGGGTAATAATTTGTAGAATGTTTAAGTACAATACCATTTTCCAAACCGAAATCATACAACTTAAAAGATGAAAATAAGTTGCATTGTCAAAAACTAAGGAAGTTGGAACGCCGAACCTGGTTATGATAAAATGAGTGACAAATTATATTACCTCTTGATCGTTGATTTGGCGTAATGGTATTGCTTCGACCCACTTGGTGAAATAATCGGTAGCAGTGAGAATATACTGGTGTTGCTTGGAGGAGTGCGGTAGGATTTCACCAATCACATCCAAACCCCATCGTTGAAAAGGTTCCTCTACTGCCACTGACTATAGGGGAGCGGCTGGCTGCGCTTCCCGGTTGGTGAACTTCTGAAATTGGGTGCACTTCCGGACATACGCATGAGAATCTTTGAAAAGGGTTGGCCAATAGTACCCTGCGCGCTTTATTTTGTGGGCGGTGGTATCGCTTGCAAAATGCCCTCCGGCTGGTCCGTCGTGTAGTTCAGACAAGATGCTCTGTGCCTCATCGTGTTCCAGGCAGCGTAGCAGAACTCCATCGTGATGTTTCTTGAAAATCTTACCTTGGATTAACTGGTAGGATGCAGCCTTAAGACTTATTGCGCATTTTTTTCGGGTAGTCAAAACAGGGTCCAAGACGCCATGGGCCAAATATCCCAAAATGTCAGAGTACCAAGAAGGGTTTCTCTGCTGAGGTGCGTGGTCACTTTGATACATGTCGATTTCTTATTCCCAACACTCTTCTTCAACCTCGTGTGAGATTGCAGCCTCCGCAGCCATTTTGTAGAGTCCTTGTCCTTTGACAGTGTGTGCTGGTTTGAACTGCAGGTCATACTCTTGAAGACATGCCATCCAGTTCCCTCATCTCTCACCCAGCTCTTGCTGCACGAAAAGTGAGCGGACAGCTGGGTGGGGGACGAAAAATGTGACATGGTTTTTTAAGATGTATGGCCTGAAATGCTTGACTGCTTTGTATACTGCATAAGCCTACTTGTCAATCTCAGGGTAATTCAGTTCAGCTCCCTGCAACCCAGTACTCATGAAGGATATAGGCCGTTCATCATTTTTGGCTTCTTTCTGTGTGAGGACAACTGCAAGTGATGAATCCAAGGCGAAGGTTTACAAGATGAAGCTTTTGATAAAATATAGAATTTGGAGAGCTGGTGCCTCTGCTATGGCCTGCTTGATTTTATTGAAAGCCTCCTTCTCAGGTGGACTCCATTTGAAAATCACATTCTTCTTGATCATCCCCTACAAAGGCCTGACTATTTGGGCAAAATCTGATATGAATTTTTGTACAAAATTGATTTTCCCAAGGAAAGATTGCATGGCCTTTTTGATACTAGGAGGTGGAATCTGGGCAATGGCCTTTTCCCGCTCGGGATCTACAACAATGCCCTACTTGGTTATGATGTGGCCCAGCAAATTTCCCTCTGACACGATGAAAACACTTTTCTTCGGGTTGAGTGAGATCCCGTACTTCCTGCATCTTTCGAAAATTTTCTTGAGGTGGCGTAAGTGATCACCTCGGTGTTTCTAAAACACGGTGACATCCTCCAAATATACTACCATGCTCTGTCCTAGTAGACCATGGAAAGCTATATCTATGGCCCGTTGGAAATTGCCCCAGCGTTTATTAATCCGAAGGGCATGCGCCTGAAAGCGAAAGTTCCCCATTTGGTCCGGAAAGTAGTTTTCAATCTATTGGGCTCAGTTACCAACACTTGGTTATAACTGGAGAACCCATCCAATAAGGAGAAAATTTCAGATCTGGATACGGCTTGCAATATTTGTTCCATAGCGGGCACCGGGTAATTATCTTTGTCTGAGGCCCTATTTAGATTTCGAAAGTCCACGCACAAACGAATCTCGCCAGATTTTTTCCGTACCGGGACCAGATTTGATACCCAAGTGGAGTGCCGAAATTTGAAGATGATACACGCATCCAAAAGCTTCTTAATTTCTTTTTGAATCATCGGTTCCAGTGTAGGATGCAATTTTCTTAGCTTTTTCTGGAAAGGCTTCACTCCTTCCTTCATAGGTATCACGTGCTGAATAATTCGAGTATCATACGTACGAAGATCATCATATGTCCAAGCGAAGATGTCTCGGTACTTCCGGAATAGTTGGGTGAAAGCTTGCCTCTCCTGGTCGGAACAATATTTCCCAAGGTTGATGAACTTCGAAACCTCATCTGATCCTAAGGTCACCTGCCGATGTGCCAAGGTGGAACTTTGTATTTTGGTATTTGGGGGCCCGCGGAAACGGCTCTGCAGGTCGAATAGTTTTTCAAGTGACACTATCCCTTTGGGCATGGGGTTTTCTTTGCGTTTATCATGTTCTTTCTGCAAAGCTTGATCATGGTCCTCTTCTTCTATCGCCGCGTCCTTGAACACCTCGGTGCTGAGTATGAATTCTAGTATCTGTTGGTCATCATCAAAGACACGTAAATTAGTAATATTATCTGGCATAGAGGGTTTATACATTATTTCAATAGAAAATCCATCCCTTAGAGGGATGAACCTAGCAGCAGCATTAGCCAGAGTATCAGCTACTTCATTATGCATTCTAAGCACATATTCTATACCAAATGCATCAAAAGCAAAAATTAGATGCCATACCTCTTGTTGATAAGCTTTTAAGTGCAGAGACAAGCAATGGATGGTATTGTGTACCTGACGAGTGATGATATCAGAGTCTCAGATAACCTTTAAGCATCCTACCTTTAAGTCTGGCACCTTCTTAAGTCTAAGGACTAAGGCTTCATATTCGGTAGTATTGTTGGTGCATTGGAACTCTAGTTGACATGAAATCAAGAAATTGTTCTTCTGGGGGTCCAGCAGGATGCAGCCCACGCCAGCTCTGTCATGTGTCTTGGAACCGTCATAATACAAGGTCCACACATCATTTTCTGGTTCCTCCGGAGTTGTGGGTTGGGGAGGGTTTTCAGCTTGGTGTATGACGGGCACAGCTTGGTCTTCCATGACGAGTGTTAGTTCTGACTGGACCTTTGGGCTCACTGGAGACTGAGGGGGATGGTAACATCCGAAGATGGCCTCCAAGAAACACATGCCGAGCTCCTCCTGGGAAAAGTTGACAGGTTCATTAGTAGCATCCAAATCAGTCACAATATGCTTCATATAAGGTTCACTTTCAACCCTGATTTGGTTGTTCTGGCCCTTGTAGGGAAGCCACAGGTGGGACCAGTCAGTAGCAAAGTACCCTTGTAGCTTGCTGGACTAGTCCCTGCTAAGCAATAGGCCGTAGGATTCCAGGATGTATACGACTAAAATTTCTATACACTGGTGGACCCTAGAGTCGGAAGATAAGCAGATGATGACATTATTTAGTTCTCCTACAGCGAGCACTTGCGATCTGTCAAGTTGAATGATCTTAGCATCAGTTTTCTCCAGGCGAATGTTCATCTTCTTACAAACAGACAGGGGCATGACATTTGTGGATGCGCCGGAGTCAACCAGGTAGTTATGGACATTGAAGTTGAAAATTTCAAATGACAAGAGGAAGGGAGGAGTGGATCCCCTGGAATTTTCATTTACGACGTTTACAATAGACTGGAAACTCGGACTAGCTTGCGCAGATGTATTTCTCACAGGTTTAGTAATCGAGGCGTTGGCGAAGGCTTTGAGAATAAGTTCTCATTGGTTGGTGATGTGGGCAAGCTCATAAAGGGAGATGTTGGCTCTAGTTTTCTTCATGTCCTCAATAATGTTGTAACTGGAATCAGAATGAGGACTAGGCTCGGTAGTGGATTTGGGCGACCCTACCAGTAGCTTGCTCTTTTGGTTTACTTGGGTGTTGTTGGGAGTGGACTTCTTAGGAATAATGGCTTGTTTTTCATTCCCTGGGGGTAAGATTTTCCTTAAGAAGGCCCTCTTCTTCTCTTTGAAGGACTGTTCTGGAACTGGTCCTTTGCTTTTAAGGCCATAATTTCGTATGGGCTTGACCTTAGGATCGTCGGCCATGTTGATATCAGTGATGGTTTGAGTGCTTTCCTCACAGATTACATCAACACAAGGACGGAGGATCCTGGTTCTTCATCAGGGGGCAGATCTTCTTCATTGTCAGAGACATCATCCTCTCCCGTGTCCCCTGGGGTTTGATAGTCTAGAATTTGATTTACTACTACAGTCATGCTGCCAATCCATTGGGGGCACGTCTTTTCAGAGTGGGCGGCCTAGTGCAAAGAACAAAAGTTATATTTTCCGATTTCCTCCATGTTGAGAACAATGTTTGGGTTAGATGGAGGTCGGCTGGTGGTGGGGTTATTCTTCCTGAAAAGGGATTTTGCGTCTTAGTTCCAGTACTAGATTCTATACCCTTTCTCTTTAGGTCAGAGATTTCATTGGTCAATAGCTTAAGGGTCTTCACTATACTCTCGAAGTCAAAAGTATCCTTGTCCTTATCCGTGATCTTGGGTGTGGAGGACTGATTCTTCTTCGAGGTGGGTTTGTGGTCATCTCTCCCTTCATGATCGATGACCTCTATAGAAAGCATGTCCTTTTCTATGACAAGGGTTGCTGTGTAATTTTATACAAGGGTAGCCCTAGCTTCACGTTTTATGAAGATGGAAATATCCCTGGGGAGAGCCTTTGTATAGTAGTCTATGGTAATGGAGTCATCCAACGCCAAGTTGGGGGAAAAATTTTGCAATATGGTAGCAAAGCGTTGATTAAAATCCCTGACCTTCTCTTTCTTTTGGCATTTAATGGTTCTTAACTCCGTGAGTAGCATGGAAGGGGTTTTTTCCTTTGAAAACTTCTGTAAGAAAATGTGACGGAATTGGTCCCATGACGTTATGGAGGCACTCAGGAGAGAGCAGTACCAGGTGGTTGCTTTGTTCTCAAGAGTGTGTGGAAAAAGGCGACAAGCAACGTCATCTTTTTGAACTCTCATAATTTGGAGTGAAATATAGAAGTTTCTTATGTGATCCTCAACCAACGTGCCTTTATCAGGGTAAAACTTGGGGAGATGCTTTTCAGGGTGCCTAGGCATGTCATGGAGGGGACCCAAAAGATCTAACAGGGATTGGGCCATCCAAGCAAGCAGTTGCACCTGCCTGGCATGCTTGTGGTGCCTGATCTCAGATTCAGATTCACTCCCCGTGCTTGATGCAAATGCTTCTCCTTCATGGCAAGAGTGCTCATCTTGATGTCCCTCGCGGTTGGCCATATTTTTGAGATATCCCCAATTGTAGATAGGGGGCCTATTTTGGTTTTTACGGCGGTGGGCGGCATGGTGTCCTTGGCCACGACCTCTATCTCCCCTACCTCTATTCCCCTGACCTCTATTTCCCTCACCTTCATTTCCTCGGCCTCTGTTTCCCTCACCTCCTCCTGGTGGGCGGCGGACTTGATTGCTGTTATTTTTGGTTTGGTTAGGCTGAGGGTCAGGATGGGGTTCATTCACATCAGATTCCTCTTCTTCGGCCCCTTGGAGCTCTGGAATCGGTTCTTTATTCTGAACAGTGGTGGCGAACTCTTCAACCATCAAATTTATCAACTGAGGTAGGGAATTTAGAAGGGCACCATTGTGAGTGATGTTAGCAGCAGGGGTCCTAGTGTGGGTCAAGAAACTCATGACTGGAGTGAATTGCAAATCCCTGATGAGATTGTGAGCAACCAGGTGCAGGGTTCTTAACTGCTCCCTGGTGACCTCGTAATAAGGAGCTTCCTCCCCTTTAATATCTTCCAAAGGGGGAGGAATAGTGTCATCGTTTATGACCTCCCCTTGGGGAGTTTGTAATGGAATATTGCTTGTGTGCTGGGAGGCTGCCATCGGCCCTCCTTCTAGCGCCAATTCTGTTGACGGGAAAATCTATCCGGCCAACAGTAAGGGATATCCCCGGTAAAAATTCCCAACTAGACTCTAAACCGTTTGGAGTAGGGATCCCGTCCGGGGTGTGGGTCCAGTTACCGCTTAAGTCTCCTTTCCTTGGGTCTCAATAGAACTCAATGAACCTGTGGACACACGCTTATTCGAACGATACAAGATACATGATTGATGAGTTAAACGAATATATAACACTATGCGTATCAAGATGAATAATAAAACATGAAACCAAAAGAAATACTGTCAACAACATATCATTAGGGTCATGCTTGCAGCGTTATTCTAACCACAGAAGAAACAATTCTTTATGGAAGAACACCCCTCACTTCCTTAAATGTTTATGATGAAAATATAAATGTCAGTAAACAAAGTTATTAACATTCATTGAGGAAGCGTAAATAAACTTAACATCAGTAACACAAGTACAGAGAAATATAATGCATAAATGATGCCATCAAAAACACAGTTTCATTAATCAAAAGATGTTGGAAACTGAAGAAGAAATACTCATAGTGTTCGCACAGAAAAACACATCAGATCCAAAAGGAGTTTAACAAGTATCTGTATTCATATTCAAAATATTTTCGTCCTTCTATACAATGCTCTCTAACTCTTTGAGTCCGAAAAAAAAAGATCCTTTACAATCTTCCCAAAGGAAGTTTTATAGACCAAAACTTGCCCTTTGGGCTTCCTGACTTTTCGCCTCCCCAACTATTGAGCTGCCCTGCAACCTGAGTGAAGGCTGTGACCTGCGACCGAGTTTCAAAGTGCGACCTGCGACCTATTGCCAAGTGCGACCTGTGACCTACTGCCACCCGATCATGAGAATGTGCGTGCGATTGTGAGGTCAGGGGCATCAACTTGTTGCTCTCTGAGAAAGTTCTGCCATGCACGATAATCTTCCGCTATTGGGGAAATCAAGGGAACTTCTTCCCTTAACTGATGCAGAAATTCCAAGGCATTTGGAATTAAAGTCTCTCTTTTCTGCGTGACTTGGTTGGCTAAAGAGGCTAGTTTGGTGTAGATCCAAACTGGTGTGACAATGAATTTACCCAAGTTCTCTTGCGATGCTGCAAGATCGGAAGTGGTAGCGGCTTGTCTAATAGGTTGCAAAAATGTCTAAATCTCCTGATCCACCTGTCCCCATGTCTTTTACTCGTTCAATGCACCTAGCGATGGAATGTGGTGTAGAGCGTGCATTGAGTCGATGCCGCTGATCAAATGCTCGTATGCGGCCATTACCTTGTCTAGGTCCTTCGATAACTGATCTTTGGACTGCATTTTAATCCGGATCTGGACGTTGGCATCTTGGGTGTGGATCCAGTCTTTCTTGGGCAAGTTTTCTGGAGCCTGGGGATACCGACCCGTCCATTCTATCATTCTGTCCAAAGCGGCTGAGGCCTCCTTTAGTTGCTTGCTCCTCTGCTTAATCTCTGCTTGGGATCTTAGCAAGGGAGAAACTGTTTGTTTTATAGTGAACATTTCTCCATAGACCTGCCTCATGGTGACCTCCAATACAACTAGCTCTCTTAGGATGGTGAGTGGTACTTCGTTAACAGGAGCGGTTTTGTCTTGGAGCTGCCGAATCTCCTCCTTTAAAGTTGCCTTTTCCTGCTCTGCCCTTGCCTCCCTTTGCTCTACTTCTTGCGACTTATTTTGTAGAGAGAGGATCTCTCTACTCATTCGATTTACATTTTACTCCGTGGCTGCGGTGAAAGCAGTGCTGGCCGATGCTATCATTACCGGGTTAGTCCTAGTGTCCAGGACTATATCTTTCTCCACCGCGGCTATGGATGGGGTGGAAGGGTTTCGTGCCAGGCATCTCCTTTTCTCCTGTCGGATCTTGAAGGAGAACTAATCATATGTGAGCCTAGTGAGGTTAAATACCTCTTCTTCTTGCCCTTCATACGAGCTCGCAACGGAGAGTGCAGAACGTGTATTGACTACAGGCACTTCGATGAGCTGTAGCTCAGTTAGTGATTCAGTGTGTTACACCATTTTTTGGTCAACTAACCCACTATCATTAGATGGACCCAAGTACACCATGTAAGACCAATTTTACCCTAAGTAAAATTGTTCTCACTATGTAAAATAACTTAATAAACCACATTTATTAGGTTGTTTATGGTCTAAACATGAAACCCCAAAAGGAAATATTAAACAAACCTATATTTGTTTGATTTTCCTCATGGAATAATTAATTAAACCATAATTTAATTATTATTCCTAGTCTTGTTTAACCCAAAACAAAGAAATTAATTAGATAAACCTTTATTTATCTTATTATTTTCTAGGAATAATTATTTAAATCTTATGTAGATATTATTCCTTGTTAAATATGACCAAATCATCCACAAATAATTAAATAAATCATTATTTATTTGATTATCCTTCAACCACTTCCTTAAAAATATAAATAAATCATTTATTTATTTATTATTGACAAATAAAGGGATTTGACCCAAGTCAAATACTTTTTCCCTCCAACAAATATAATAAAATATTCCATAAAAGGTGGATCTAGATTTGGTTAACATTATTTTAATCGTGCACCAAGATCTAGAATGAACCAATATTTTGTTATAAATAGGAGGGTTTTTCCTACCATTCTTCACCTTTTGTTGCCTATTAGATCACTCTGGATCTAAACTCTTGGTCTGACTTTGAGCCATTATCATTTTCATATTTTCCATTATTTGCTGTGTGAGCTCCCTTTTAGTTCTATTTGATGTGTCAGCTCCCTTTCAGTTCTATCTTTGTCTGGGTTTTCTACACCAACAGGAGAGAGAAATGATAGACCTGAAGTGTTGAGGACTTCCAAGAACCCATTCCATTGAGGAGAATTGGAAACATCTTCTTGTTTTCCTCCCAAGTGCCCTTAATACAAAAAATTCTTTCAAAAATTGTTCTTGTCTTGTCTATTGGATATATGGAGCAAAACCTTCTTTTTACTGCTTAATGTCTTTCTATGCATAGATCTGGTTTTTTGCAGCTCTTGTCTTGATCAAATAACTGCAGATCTGAAGATATTGGTAGCCATATTTGATGTTAGGGCTATTAGTTATGCGTAGCTAAAGTGGTATTTTTTCGTACACTTCGACAAAGGATTCATACTAACAATTGGCGACTCCACACGGGTTTTCAATTACGACCGCTGTCGTTTTTCATATTCCTGCATATCCAGCTACTTCAGACCCTAGGGTTTTTTTTCATCTTTTTTTTTTCCTATTTTCATGTTGTTTTTCACCTATAAAACCCTAAAACATTAAAATTTCTAACTTCCGCATGTTTCTGGCCCTATTGCGCAGGTGACAGACATCAGCCGCAACTGAGACGACAACTTTTCCGCAAATCTGCTGCCGAGACAACCAGAGTTGGAGGTTGTACTTTTCAGCCCAAAAAATGTGACCTGGACTCCAGGTCGCACGTTTCAGCCCTTTTTCTGCGACCTGAACAGGAAAACAGGTCAGAACCTGCGACGCGTGCTTTTTTCTGCTGTTTTTCTGCAATTTTTCTGGGTTTTGCTGAAGCTTCTGTTAGGGTTTCTAGCCTCTGTCTCAGCCCGTTTCGACCTGGTTCTGATCTGTTTTGCTCATCTAAGTGGGAACATAGCCCCCTAGGGCTTCAGTACCCTCCAATTTTTGTGGAAGAGTTTTTATCTGTTTCGGGTCTGTTTTCAGAGTTTCAGCCCCCCTTTTTCCAGATCTGATACCTCCTTTTCAGACCTCTTTTAATCAGCTCTTCTCCCTTTCAAATCACCTCCCGAAGATTTGTTTGGATCTACTTTTAGGGCCTCCTCCTTGCCCCTTCTACTTTTTGCTGATTTCCTCCTTTTTTCCAGCCACCTTGCCTCTGCCTTTTGGCTGTGATCTGCACCTCTTTTCAGCAGCTTTTCCCTTCAGATCCCTGTCCCTTTCGACCCTAGATCTATTGGCCTCTTTTTAGTGTGTTTTGACTAGATTTTTTCCCTCTTTTAGATTAGTTTTGAGAGACCCGCCTGGTTGGGTTGATCGATGCAATAGTAGCTGTTAATTTTCTATTATTTCAGCATTATATACTGTTTTTGCAGCATTATTTTTAGTTACGCAGCACACTTTTTCTCTTGCTCTCAAAACGAAAAGGGTTTAAAAATTAAAATTAACGCACGCCACACACTCACCCTAAGTGAAGAAGAGCCTGGTTTACACCGCCAGGCAAAGACTTTAAAATCAATTGACACTGCACCTTTTTGCCCTTGTTTCGACATTGTAATCACTTGATTCTACACCGCCCTACCTTTGTCGGTCGTTGTTCTTCCCCTCGTGCCGTGTTTGTGTTGTCACCATTGTGCCCCCAAGGCGCGCCTCCCGGAGACTTCTTGGCCTTCACCCTTAGTTTCTGGTCGATCAACCTGCTCCGTCTCGCCGTCATCGAGCCAGTCCTCCTCTGAGTCCGCACTCCGACTCCTCCTCTAATTCATTGGGTTCTCCTTTTACTTCTGGTTCTCCCCCTGTCACCTTCACTATGTCTGGTCCAGGGCCTAACGCTAGCGGTAATCCCGGCCCTAATGCCGGAACTACTACTAGCGGAACCGCCACAGGAACTACCTCGGCTGCACCCTTGCTACCGTACATCGCAGGCCTCAGCCTCCCCGATTTCAATCAGTTGATCAATGACCCTATCCACCACGATGTTGGTTGGCCTGCTATGCCAACCAAGCTCCCCTCCGACATCCCTAAGTTCGAAGGCCTTGCTGGAGAAGATCCAACCAACCATGTCCGATCTTTCCACATGTGGTGTTCCTCCAATTCCATTACCGATGATTCCATCCGTCTTCGGTTGTTCCAATGCATGCTTACCGGTGAAGCTTCTAAACGGTATGTTGACCAAGCCACCTCTTCCCATACCACCTTTGTGACCATTGCCCAAGCCTTTTTATCTTATTTCCAGCTCCCTCTCTGATACGATACTGGTACGGAGCTCTTGACTTCCTTCAAGCAAACCTCTTCGACCCACCTTTCTACCCATGTCCAGGAATGGAGAAGAAGACGGAGCTTATGTTGAGCCCCCCCTTCGAAGATCGGGTTTATATGGACTGGTTCCTTTGCACTCTCTTAGCTCCCATTGGCAAAGATGTCGCCTCCCATTTCCCTCAAACCGAAGAAGCCGCCCTCCAAATAGCCTTGAAATATGACCTTATCTACGCTCAGTCTGGTTATGTTTATACCGTCCTTCCTGACCTCCCCAGGCCCAGAGGCGCTAACGCCCCGGGGGCATCTCATTCCGCCAATGGTATCGTTGGAGCCCTTTCTCATCTGTATGCTCAACCTCCTATGGGCTATGGTCTCCCTCAGGGAGGGGCAGCACCTCTAACACTTTTCCCCCTCCAGGTAGAATGTATCCAGGATACGGCATGCCTCATCCTTTCGCCCAACCTTCTGCTTACCTCAATGTTGCCCAACCTAACCATTACCCTTATCCACAGCCTGGTGCACCAGCTCCTTCAGCATATGCGCTTCCTTCTCCCTTGCCTCCTCCAACCTCACAACAGCACCTACAGCCCCCTCCAGGGAAAGTATTTGCACAGCAGGGCGCGACTAATCCAACTTCTTCTCAAAGAAGGTGGAGAGGCAATCCAAACCAATCTTCCCCTGGTACTCATGGACTCAATCCTCAAGGTGTTGACCCTAACACTGCTAACCAGCAACAGGGCACTCAGCCTAAGCTAGACATGCCTCTTCGCACAAATAAGCCTTGTTTGTGTTGTGGTGTTTATGGTCATTACACCCACGATTGTCCCCTCTTACCACAGATGTGGCAGATGTGGGAGTCTCAAGCCACATTGCGAGGACAACATGCCTCCCCTCATGCTCCCCCTAATGTGGCCACTACTCAACCAGCTGTGTTTACTGATCCTTTCCCTCAGCAAGGATTCGTGGCCACTCAACCTTCCCCTTCTGGTTCCTCCGATTACCAGATCCTCATGATGAACTCTGATCCATCCCCAACTGTTGACCTCCACCTTCAAACTCGGTCTTGCCATTACCCCAAGCCTCCCGCTCAGTCTGCCCCCGAGTCCCCTTCTTTAGGTTCTACAGAGCCTCTTTCGACATCCAATGGCCCCTTACATATCCCTCCACCCAAAGTTGAGGTTCATACCAAAATTCCTAAGGGACCATTACGTCGAAATGCTGCTTCTGGTCGAGCTGCTCATTCGTATAGCATAGTAGATGATTTGGCGCATTCTCCTGCTGCCATTTCCACATTAGAACTCCTCCAGTCGTGCCCTTCCCAAAAGAAGGCTCTGCTATCTGCCGTGGGCGCTGTAGATCTGGCTGATGACCAAATGATTGTTTTCAACGCCCATCAATCAGAACATCCTCCTCTTCCTGCTTCCGTCGCCTTCCAAATCCCAGTCAAAATCTAGAATGCCAACATTTCTCGGTGTATAATTGATGAGGGGGCATCCACCTGTGTGATGTCCGCTTCGGTTTGGAAGCAACTCGGATCTCCAGAGTTGGCCCCTTCCACGATCACCCTTTGAGCGTGGGGCGGCCACGCCTCCCAGGCCATCGACCTTTTTCGTAATTGTCCTATCACCCTTGCCGGTAAGACCGTTTGCGTTGACGTCGAAGTCATTGACGCACCTTTAGACTACACCATTCTATTGGGGCGAAGCTACACCTATGCCATGTCTGCTGTCCCATCCACGGTTTTTTGCAAGATGTCTTTTCCTCACAATGAAAATATAGTCACCATTGACCGGTTGACTTACCATGAGCCACCGTCTCAGACCTCCCCGGAGATGACCATATCTTCTGTAGCCAATAAGCAAACCGTCGATTCTTTGACCAGTGTCTCCCCCGGCGTCTACAAATATTCCTCCCTGCTTGGAACTTTTCCTGGTCTCCCCCCTCCTCATATCTCTGATCCCAGCTTGTCGAATGTTTACATGATGCAATCGTCTCGGGTTGCCCTTAAGCGACCCACTTCGGCTAGTAAGCAACCTCAGACTCAACCTCGCCCACCGCAACCCACTCCTAGCCCTTCATCTTCGCCAGCCGGACCTCCTCCTTCTGGACCTTCTCCTACAGCTGGTATCCCTGAACCCCTTTATCCCCCTGGATCGGTTCCCCCAGGCCTTAACCATCTCGGAGCCGTCCCTCCTGGTCATTATCCCGCTGGTCAGATACCGTTCCTGGCTCCCCCTCTCGGAGTCTATTCGGTCCCCGTCATGGCCACCCTCTCTCTCCCTAACCTGACCCTGGGTATACCCGTCTGGTACCTTGACCCTCCAGCCGCTACCCCTCCTGGTCACCCCAAACCCTATCTTGCTTTGACACCAGTTCAACCGGTCCCCCTCGCTTCCTCTGTTGCTACCATGCCCCCTGCACCTCCCCAGGACCCTACCCTTGTGGTGACAGCTCCAGGAAAGAAAGGCAAAGCTCGCAAGGGGGCATCCAAAGACAAGGCCACTCCGACTGACCCTGCTCCTCCTCTGCCCACAAAGCCTTGTGCCTTGTGTGATGTCATCGGTCACGCCACCCATACTTGTCCTGAGTTGCCCCGCATTCAACCCATGGTTAAAGTTGCGTTCCCTGAGTCTACGGTCTCCGACCCTTATCTTCCGTCCTCGACCGTAACCAAGAACCCAAAAACTATTCGCACTAGCAAACCCTGTGCTTTGTGCGGTGTCCATGGCCATTACTCCCACCATTTTCCTCACCTGACGCATTACCATGCCTCTTTAGAAGTAGTTTGAGAGTATGAGGTTGAACAAAATCAATCCGCCTCTCCCATACTTGCGCAGTATGCTTCGGGCCAGCTTGAGGATCCCCCTGCTCCCACCGACATTCCCCCCCCTGATGTTCAGATGATGGAGTCTACTACAACCATTCTTTACCTATCATCCTCTGTGAGACCCTTGGAGCACAGTCCCCTTGAATCCTCCCCTTTTGTTTCGCTTGACCCCCCTTCAGCGACCACCCTGGGCTCCCCATCTTTTAACCCTTTGTTTCCCTGTTCTTCCGTCATTCCCCGTGATGATCCGTATGTGAGCGTTTCTTTCCCCACGGATGATTTAGGTAACTTTGTCGCATCATGTGACATCCCTTCCACCCTTGACCCCCTCTTTTCTGCCCATACACGAGATAAATCCACCCGTATCTCTGTTGACCTCCGCAGCCCGAGTCCCCGCCATACCTCCTACAACCCTCATATACCACCCTCTAGTTTGTATATGAGTTATAGCCATCCTGCTCATCGCACTCCCTCCCGTAGTTGCTGCTCGATGTCTTCTGTACACTCACGCTGCCGTCATTGTCCCTTCTCCCCCCATTTGTTGTCTTGTAACACTATTCCGCAGGACCTCCCGTCCCCACCCTATATCGGTTACGCCGATGGTGCAAGTCGTTACTCCCGGAATCTAGCCTCGGCAGGTTGGGCCATTTTCACCCCCTTGCATGCCATTGTGCTCTCAAATGGGGTCTGCATTGGTACTGCCACCAACAATCAGGCCTAATATGGTGCAGTGCGTGGTCTCTTAGTCGATGCCCTCTTTCATCGCATCCTCCATCTGCATGTTCGTTTAGATTCCCTACTTCTTGTCATGCAACTAAATAGTGTCTATCGTGTGCATAATCCTGTGCTGTTTAGACGATATTTACGAGTGAAACTCTTGATACGTGAATTTGAAACCATAACGTTCAACCATGTACCTCGAGACCAGACTCACTATGTGGATAGTATTGCAAATCATGTTCTAGATTGGCATTTATCACACGCATTTCATACAAGACAATAACATTCATAATCATTAAAAAATATGCATATCCATAATATGTGTCGTAAAACATGTGTTTAGAGTCCATCTACTCTGATACATATGACATGCCCATATCATGTTACAAAAAACTCAAAAACTGGGGGCACCACCTGCCTCTACATACACACTAGGGGGCACCACATGCCCCACACCTAATCACTATCTGGCGGATCCCGAGCCAATGGCTTTGCTCCTGCAGCCTATAGATCACGTATCCCCTGATCGGCCATCTCCATGCGCCGCATGACACCTCACCATTCCGAGGGTAGACCAATGCATGGCTCTATGTACTGGTCATCTAAGTATTGCCACCCGCACTCTGACACTCCGGTCAGCAACCTCTCGCATCTATGGCGGATGTCCTCCAGAAGGGCGGCCGCGCCCTCATTACGCGTTGCTCTCGACCCACTCGGACCTGCAACTCCAGATGCTGCCGGTCGTCCCATATATCCGACCGGTTTTACCGAAGCTATATCTGCATACCAAACGTACAGGAATCAATACCCTATCTACTATTCTCTAGCTATAACATGCCCAAAAAATAATAGTTACTTATCACTTACCATCAGGTCCCCATACTCGACCAGGCGGAAGTGGTAGGTCCAGATCCCCACAATAGCTCATCCCACTATAGGGATAGTCGTCTATGTATAACGGCATCTGATCCCAATGGGCAAAAAACTCAGGTCGAAACACTCGTCCGACCGCCCCTCCTCCTCCTCTACATAGTAGCCGCCCCCACCGGTGCATCCTGGGCTCTCTCAGGCCCCCATCTAGGAGCTGTATACAAGGTCGTAAGGTCGGGATCTTCTCAAAAAAGAAGGAACAAAATAAAGTCCCATACGAGCAATCGTGGTTCACTTACCGCTTGCACAACGACAGCTGTCGTTTTAACGACACCAACATCATTTGGGCCCACCCATAGTAGTTCCCACTCAATATGCTCTCTACGATCATCATCTGCCCCCCAGTGATGTGATGGAACACCTGGCTGCCCAGGATCCGCAGCACCACTGCGAACACTGCCCGGGTCTCCAGTCTCTCTAGGTCCCCGATCGGTATCCGCATCCCTTTGACTCGGAGACCCGGTCGACAATGCCGCTCCACAAACTCCATGATGTTCCGCCCCCGCGGTAACACTGGCTGCGTATTTCCCACCATCCCAAGTGGCGGGAGACCTGTCAGGAAATACACATCCTGGACTGTCAGTTCGATCCTGTGCCCCTGCACTACAAAGACCTCATGCTCTGGATCCAAATAACTGATAATCCGGGCCAATAAGGGCTCTCCAGCTCTCATCAAAGGGTTCTCCAAAAACTTCAGAACCCCAAACCTGGCCAACACACGACGGACACCCTGATCTGCCTGGATCTCTGCCCGTAATGTACCCAGGTCTCTCTCTCTCTAGTTCACCTGTATATCTGCCATATCTGCACAAAAGCATAATCTTTGTCAGCCTACAGATAGGGAATACTGTAACCAAACACAAAAAACCCAACTCTCAGCCATCAAATAGCACTAAAACCCCCTCATCTTCCAGGTCGCACTTTTTTGCCCAATCCTGGGACAGGTCGCACCTTTTGGCTCAAAACCTGTGTCCCAGGTCACAGATTTTGGCCCAAAAAGTGTGACCCGGCCGAAAAGATGCAAAGGGGGCTGTTCCTAAGATTCTGGGCCCTAATCTGAACTTTCAATCCGTTAAAATGAAAGAGTAAGGTTAGGCCTCTTACCTGCAACTGACGGATATCGATTCCAATGGTCGGTTTGTCCGCTACTCTCGCCACAAGATTTAGGGCCTTCTCTCCTCTCTACATTCACCACAGCAACACTAGCAAATGAGTGGATTTGGAGGGAAAACTGCCTTATTAAAAGAGAACCCTTGTTTCTTCTTTCGCTTGCTGTGACCATACCGTAGCTCCGTTTGACAAACCGTCTGCACCGTTGGAAAGCTCTCACCGAGCCCCCAAATGGGTATCTGTTAGTTTTTTGTGATTTGATACTTCACCAGGACACATTTTGTCCAAGATGGGTCACTTCACCTCTCCTTAAAATCACATTTCTTCACTTACAACACTTGTACTTGGGGCACCACTTTGCCTCCTTACTTGTCTTTGTTCGTGTTGATTTTCGTCGTGAGTTACCATCTTGTACTCATGTTTTCATGGTCCCCCATGGGACCTTTACTGTGTGGCAGCACCATCGAGTCGCCCTTGTTTAGAGCATCCAAATGGAGTCATCATCGCATTCATGGAGTCTATCCCGAGTCCCTTTGTACCCCGCTATAGTCCTCCACCCCTCATTGCTTGGTTTCTCTCTTGTGTCGCACATTATGGCCTTCAGTCCCACTGTCCCTTATCCCTGATGATATTGTGTCAGTCGCTGCCATGTCATTCATGCCCTTTATGCTCTAAGCAAGGGAAGTCGTCCATTCGCTACTCAGTCCCCTCCATTCCACCATCATCATTGGTATTAGTCTGTCCGTCGCTCTACTATTTTCTCTCGTGCCTTAGTTGAGAACCTCTCATTGCCTCACCTATGGCAAATCTCCTTTTGTCGGCATCAACTTCTTCATTCCAGAAGACAGTTCTAGAGGGCGATGTACCTTGGTTCCAGCTTCCGCTCTTGTTCGGTGCCTCGGATCAGGCAAAGGGATCTCTCATTTCCCTTTGACTTGATTGTTTCTCCACTCCAGCTCCTTTCAGCATGATCAAGATCCGTATACTTGATGGTTCAGTGATGCAGCAGCAGCTCTTGGTGATTCCCAGGTGTGTGTGTGAGATGTGTCAGCCCTCATGAGGGGGTGGCCCTGCAGGTAGCCCCCCACATGCCCGGATGACCTCTTCATTGCAGCCCTCAATGCAGCTCCATATATTTGATGATGTCGGCCTTAGCCGCTTGCAGCGCCTCTTTGATTTGCATGTATCAGCCAGTTTTTGTGAGCCCTTCCCCGCTTATAGGAGGCATTTGGGTTGTATTTGTGTCTCATGTACTCAGATATTATTGTATAAGTCCTGGCTGTTATCCCAGGCACAACATGTATGTGGGATCCCTCATTGTATTTTTATCTGGCTCATGTTTATGCCGGCTATAATTTATGGTGCGGTCCCTTGTTTACTAGACACACTATTCTTTTGTACTTTGTCTCGGCGGGCATAGGTATGCCTCCCTCGCCGCCTGTAGCACAGGTACCCTCTCATAAAAAGAGACTTGTTGCACCTGCAAGTCTCATCTCCTCAGGGTCTAGTTCTTCAGCACATTAGTCTACCTTACATTTATCTCTCTGAATTCCCTTTCGATGTCTATGTACTACGGTCATACGATTTGCTGCTAATACTCGCACGCTGGGGGGCAATCTGTTACACCATTTTTTGGTAATCTAACTCACTATCATTAGATAGACCCAAGTACACCATGTAAGACCAATTTTACCCTAAGTAAAATTGCTCTTGCTATGTAAAATAACTTAATAAACCACATTTATTAGGTTGTTTATGGTCTAAATAGGAAACCCCAAAAGGAAATATTAAACAAACCTATATTTGTTTGATTTTCCTTATGGAATAATTAATTAAACCATAATTTAATTATTATTCCTAGTCTTGTTTAACCCAAAACAAAGAAATTAATTAGATAAACCTTTATTTATCTTATTATTTTCTAGGAATAATTATTTAAATCTTATTTAGATATTATTCCATGTTAAATATGACCAAATCATCCACAAATAATTAAATAAATCATTATTTATTTGATTATCCTTCAACCACTTCCTTAAAAAGATAAATAAATAATTTATTTATTTATTATTGACAAATAAAGGGATTTGACCCAAGTCAAATACTTTTTCCCTCCAACAAATATAATAAAATATTCCATAAAAGGTGGATCTAGATTTGGTTAATGCTATTTTAATCATGCACCAAGATCTAGAATGACCCAATATTTTGTTATAAATAGGAGGGTTTTTTCTACCATTCTTCACCTTTTGTTGCCTATTAGATCACTCTGGATCTAAACTCTTGGTCTGACTTTGAGCCATTATCATTGTCACATTTTCCATTATTTGCTGTGTGAGCTCCCTTTGAGTTCTATCTTTGTCTGGGTTTTCTACACCAACGGGAGAGAGAAATGCTAGATCTGAAGTGTTGAGGACTTCCAAGAACCCATCCCATTGAGGAGAATTGGAAACATCTTCTTGTTTTCCTCCCAGGTGCCCTTAATACAAAAAATTCTTTCAAAAATTGTTCTTGTCTTGTCTATTGGATATATGGAGCAAAACCTTGTTTTTACTGTTTAATGTCTTTCTATGCATAGATCTGGTTTTTGCAGCTCTTGTCTTGATCAACTAACTGCAGATCTGAAGATATTGGCAGCCATATTTGATGTTAGGGCTATTAGTTATGCGTAGCTAAAGTGGTCTTTTTTCATACACTTCGACAAAGGATTCATACTAACACAGTGATTGGAGGAGATGTCTTGATGTTCTTTAATATTCGATCCTCCTCCTCTTTTCTTTTCCTTTCTTCCTCCTCTTTCTGCAGCCGCTCTGTTTCTGCCTTTTCCTGTTCCGCTTTCTGCTTCTGCCACTGCTTCCTGTTCTGCTTTCTTCTTGCGTTCGACTTCAGCCACTGCTTTCTGTTCTGCTTTCCTCTTGCGTTCGGCCTCCACCTGATCTAATTCTCTTTTGAGCTGCCGTTCCACCTCAGCCTCTGCCTCCTGCTCTTCCTTTATTTTTCTGGCCTCTTCTGCCTGCTTCTTCTTTTGCTCTGACCTCAGGCTATTTTTACGCTTCGCTTTGTCCTCTTTTGTCTTCTTTTCAGTTTCGTGCTGAGCTTTGACCTCCTGTTCTTTCTGCTGGGTAGTGGTGTTGTGGCCTGTACTGGTTCGAGGCTTCCTGGCCTGAGAAGAAGAAGCGCCTCCTAATTCACGGATTCTTTCTTCCAATGTGTGATCATCTAGATCTTCCTAATTGGACCACGCCCCTGGGGAAAGTTGTCTATCCGCGTTATACCAGTTTCTTTTTTCATCCTCGTACAGGCACTCAGTGTGCTGGTAGCTCCATTTGAACTTAGCCTGCTTACAGTGATCAGGGACTATCCTCTTTGGGTCATACATCCGGTGGTCCTATGGCCCTAGGCGATAACCTCTCATTTCTTTTGCTTCTGCCTCTACCTCCCTGAAATCTTTGACCGTGTAGGTACCGATAGTGAGAGGTAGTGTAGGCCACGACTTCTTCTTTCCTTTTGTCAGGACCTTAGAGAAACCGAAATTCATCTGGAAACAGACCTCTTGAATGAGCATTTTATCTGTAACATATCAGGGCATAGCATGGGGAGTCTTGTATGAACCAAAGACTCGAATGAACGTGTATTCGACAAGTGGGAACTAATGCGCCACCTTGCCTAACGTTTCCATGGCTCGCCAAGACATGCAAGGAGTGTCTTGGCCGAACAATTTTCTGTAGAGGGCTGGGATGAAGACTTGAGAGATCGGCTCTATGTCATGCTTATACCTGGAGTCCCAAAATACCTTAGTCTCTAAGTGGAATGGGCATGCCTACTTTGGATCCTAGTTGTGAGCCCATCCCTCAAAGTGGCACCTTGAACAAACAACATCCAACAAGTAGGAAGCCATGTAGAATTCAGAGGGATATCCATCATCTGGTGCCAGTGTCGAGGATATGTTTGTCTGAAGAGAGGCCATCAGCATGTTGGCCCAGTTGAGACGAGTGTCGTGCACAGTGACATAATCCATCAGGGATAACCACGTACCGCTGAAAGTGGTGGCATCAGGATGACCGTATATCCTGCAAAGCATAGAGGCTACCAGTTTATACACCTTCCTAAGACCTGCCACTGGATATTCTTGATCTTTCTTGGCTTTGAATTTTTCGGGCTCCTCCCACCAACCTTTCAGGGTATCTATTATGGCGACTGCATGGGTGGTGGCCCATTCTTCTGTAAAGACCTCCTCTCATTCAGGAAATGCATAGTAAACTTGAGCATCCGAGCCCTTGAGAGTCGCAAATGCTTTGCCTTCATAGTCCCTGATTACCCACTTTTTGGGGTCAGTGTTTTGTATAATCCACTCAATGACCTTCGTGCATGGGAATATAGTAGGGTGGGCACCTGCATGATGGAGCCTTGACCTTTTAACTTCTATGTATGCTTGTCAGTCAGGGAGGTCCTTTGGGAATTCCGGCCAAGAAAATTCATGGTACACTTGATACCAAGGCATGCTCTCCCTTTTGGCAAATGTACACAAGGTGTCCCTGTAGATCGAGGGTGGGGACATTGGTATATCCATATCTATGTCTTCTACTTTCAGGATCTTGTTCTTTTTGCGGGCCACTAGAAGTCCCATGTCGCTTGAATCTGAAGAGATGGGGACACACTCTAAGTCTGCTTCGAATTCACCTGTCATGTTCATGAAAGAGTCCTAGGATAAGAAAGATGCCATAATAATAAAAGCCTAGGCACAGTTATTAGTTTTTTCCAACTGAAGACACAAGAATGGCTGAGTTAGTGACCTGCGACTGGGTCGCAGGGTCGCAAAGGTCGCGATGCTAAAACTCTCAGGGAGAAGCGACTTTACGACCTTGCGACCTTGCGACCGAAGGAAGTGTGACTCTGCGACCTGGGACCGGGTCGCAGGGTTGCTAGGTCGCTAGGTCGCGAGCAATCAGAATGGAGGCTGATGCGACCTGGCGACTTAGCGATCGGGGTCGCAGGGGTTGTGATTCGCACTAGGGCTAGCCGGGGGTTTAAGCGCATGCTATGTTAAATAGATTTCCCTCTAACTTCAAAATTCAAGGCTAAGTGGGCCAAAACAGAGGAAGGGGGCAGTTTCAGGGGAAGAATACACATCATAGGAGGCTGGATGGGAAGTAGTGGCAAGATTATGCAAGGAGGGGAAGTGTTAGGGAAAATGGGGCACCTAAAGTCTTAAATGATCAATAGGAGAAAATAAGATGGATAATTTAAAGGTTAAGATGGGTGTACAGGGCAAGAAAGCAAAGAAAAAGGAAAAAACAGGAGGAAACGACAACTTACTTGAGAAAAACGTGCTCCACTCGACCTGTCAAAGGCGTTTTTTTCTCTCTGTTGCATGAACAGAATGCGACCTAGCGACCCTTCTATTTATAAAAGGGTCACGCGTGCGAGCCATTAATGAGGTCGCTAGGTCGCACTATTCGACAGTTTGAGGGAGGTGCGACCTCACGACCTCGGGGGTCACGGGGTCGCAAGGTCGCGGGGTCACGATTTTTCGAAATCCAAGAAATCTGCGACTTAGCAACTTAGTGACTCGAGGGGTCACTAGGTCGCAGATCTGGGCAAAAGAACCATTTTGCGACTCAGTGACTCTTAGCCTCTCCAGATTTTAACTTAGATTTTCTATGCTCAAGGGGCTCCACAAATTTTAAAGGGTGAATTTTTTGGAGGGTGTTGCAGAGGCTACAACAGGCCACTAAGAACCACCATCTCATGTCAGAGTTCGAGTCTTGGGCTTCTTGGTAGTCAGCTAAAAGTACCGAGTATTAGCCAGGTCAGGTAGCCCCAACTGATACCGCATGCACTGCACCTAAGCCTAACCCCCTCTGAATTAGGTCTTTGCCGCGCTCGAGTTTTCTTTTCCATGGGCTGATAGGTGGATTTTAAAGCTCCCTAAAAACAAAACTTCTATGTTTCAAATGTGAAGCGTGATCAAGGTGGCTTATTGGATGCCTACCCCCTTGATCCTAACTTAAACTATAACTTGTCTTGTGGCCCCTGTGGGGAGAGTTTAGTGAGTTGGTTTAAGTTATTTTTAGGTGGATTTATTTTCTTAGTGGGTGAATGTGTGTGAGCGTATGGTAAATAATCTCGTAATTTTAACATATGGATATCAGTGATCCTTTACAAAAGTCCCCTAGTTAAACTATGTGATGTTGTTCCTTGCTTAAATAAAAAGCATTTGCGGATAATGGGCCGCTTCCAAAACCTCCTAATTAGTCTATGTGAGTGAATAAAGGGAGATGGTGAATCCCAAATATAGAGTGTTCATATGCTTGTCTAGGGTCACCCAATGGCACAAAGACAACATAGATTACTTGCTCTAACTTGCGATTCAATCATAGTCCCACAATTTCCTAAATGCAAAAATTGAAATTTAAACTAAACAATTTCTACAATAGCTTATGCATGTGTGGTCATGAGCCACATACTTGGACTAGTTAAACTAAGTGTGCATACCGGAATTTGCGAAAAAACATAAATTTTTCAGAAATAAATGGTTAATTCACCCCCTACTTAAACTATGTGAACACTTTTTGCAAAAACCCAACTTAAATGGAAACTAACTAAATGCCTAAAAAAGCAGCAAAAATTAGTTCTCAGAAGCTGTGGGGTATCAACACAGGTGTTGGCAGATACATTAGGGGCTGCCCAACACTCTTACAAGCAGAAAAAATGCAGAATATAGGGAGAAAAACTCTCCTTGCAAATTGCACGCAAAAACCTCTGACAGGTGTGCAGGTGCCCCCTCAAGAGGAGCACCTGGGCCCATCACTGCTCCTGGTGCCACCACTGGAGCTACTGTTTCCACTGCAATAGATACTCGTCGTAGAGTAGGCCAGTAGTCCCTCTCACGGGCCATCGATGTCTCTAGCCATACCTCCTCGAAGTCATCCATAAGACCTCGAGTAGGCATCCTGTGGGTCAATCGATCCACTCGACCTCGGAAGTCCTCTAGAGCTTCTACCTGAGTTGTAAGTGCTGACATGCACACTCAGCCGCATCTACATGAGCTCTCTTAGCCGCTACCTCAGCTGCACCCGTGCTTCTACCCTCACAGGAAGGACTAGCACCATCCCCGCCAGGTCTACCGGTACCCTCGCCCGGTTCACCTACGACACCACCCCCCC
Organism: Pinus albicaulis; assembly: GCA_034641835.2. Taxonomy (NCBI): domain Eukaryota; kingdom Viridiplantae; phylum Streptophyta; class Pinopsida; order Pinales; family Pinaceae; genus Pinus; species Pinus albicaulis. The sequence goes on from CM076579.1 coordinate 1,385,147,857, forward strand.
GACCACCAGGTGGTCGTGGTAGAGGATTGTGACCCACCAGTCAGGCCACTGGGTGTCCCACCTTGCCAACATCTGCAAGAGTAACCAAAAGAATATCAGTGTCAATAAAAAACACTCAAGCACACAAAAAACTCGAGTAAATGCAGAAATATAACACATACCTGTGGGACCCTAAACATAACCAAAAGGGAGACCAATATCTGGATCACCTTGAAAGTCCATCCCTACGTAAGGGTATGGCAAGAACATCTGCAGATTGGCCTAGAACTAGGCCTCTGTTGTGTCATTCCAATAACGACCCACCCTGACACCACCGCCGCGTGGCATCACCGGAGCCCACCTCCTCATACGTGGCTTCCTTGGCCCCCCAATAGGCACAACCACCATAGGCCTGAGCAACACAACCCTTTCGTACATAATGCTGCACAAAATGCTGGCATATGTAAATGATAAGGATCCACACTGGACCTGGTTCAGTTGTGACACCATACCATCAAAGTAGAAATAGGAAAAATCAAAGAAATGCCCGTTCCTCAAATGGCGTAAAATCGCCACCTGTGGGCCCGATGCCCGATGAGGCATAAATGACCCCGCCAGTCGCACAATAATGGCCAGAGCACACTGCTCGGCCACATCTGTCACTGAGGTGATATTGATGCACCCCTCAATAATAGGTGCACCACTGCAATTCCTCCTCCGGAACCTGTTTATGTTCACTCGTCCAGCAGGAAGTGGATACCTCAGCACCTCTCCCTGAGGCAGTAATCTGGTCACAAAGTAAATATCCGTCTCCAGACGGATAATTAGGTTCGTCCCCCTCAGGACAAACATGTTGCGCCTCCTGTGCCAATTCTGTATGATATAATGTAAAAAATGGTCCTATGACCGAAGGAACTCGTTTTCAACAAACTTCAGGAGGCCCCATGCGGCCAAATGATGACGAGCCCTAGCACCAGCAGCCAGAGCAATCTGGATCTCGGGCCAATCTCGTTCTCTCCACACCAACCTGCCAAGAAACAGGCACCCATCAGTACAAAAGAGAAAAATCATAAAGGACAGCAAAAGAAACCCAGGTTTTTTAAAAAACACTGCCCTTACGCACCTGTTTCATTCATAGGCGGCCCTTGCGCAAAGAGGTAAAAAAAGCGCACCCTCACGCGGCTGTACCTGAGAAATGAGTGTAAGGGGGGCACCTATTTTCCTAGATCACCCGCGCAATCTAGGGAAAAAATCCCCTTTAAGGCCGTACAAACCTAATTTGTACGACCCCCGACGTCACCAAACTGGAAAAATTAAAATGCAGGACGTCATGAGAGTTACCTCGGCATAATATCGCTAATCCCTGGTACATAGGTTGATCACAACGGCAAGAAAGACTCTGCTATCACCTCTGATATCCCAAAACTCAGCAAGTACAAATGAATAGGATTAGGGCCATAATCCCTTATTTATCACCCTTTTCTAGAACTTCGGAGGTCCATAACAGGAGATCAGAAGGTCCATTCTGCAAACCGTAAGTTGCACCATAATCTATATACCATGACGAACGAAAGCGATGCCCTACATTTTCTTTCCAAAGAAATATTTTTTCAAGCGCCGACAGGTATGCACCCTACCATCTTCCTTTCCAAGATTCATGTTTTTCAATAATATTGAATGAAAAGAATATGCTTTCACTTGAGGTAGTTTTTTTTTGCAGGAAGAACCCACAAACCATTCACAACACCCACCACCGAAATTTCCAGAGCAGGTATCATTCTAACCTCAGCATGATAGAGTCCCAGAAAACTTTGCATATCCTGACATCATTTCTCCACTAGAAATAAACCATAGGGTCCTCATACCTGACCACATTTATCATCACCTCACCTTGCATATGATAAACGCCCGCGATGGTCGGTAGTGCCTGCCCTCCATGGTGATCGTCATCCCAAGTAGACCATACATCACCCCACAAGTGATGCCATGAACATACCATTTTTTAGTCCTGGAAGCACCTCATGCCCATTCATATACCATGCATAAGGTCAAGTTCACCATCTAAACCAACTCCCTTCCCGGACGATCGGGTTGTACAAGCAGAATGAATGCGCACCTCCGCACACTGCATTTGGCCCACCATACCTCCATCAACATTAAACCATCTACGACATCTTCCGCTTCATCAACCCCACACATGAGACCAACCAATGGGACCCCTACCCCCAGCAAAACACTGTCCTCACACCATCAAGTGAGAAACCCTCTGTCATGTTTTGGGGTACCCGTCTCTATGTTTTTTACGAACCAAACCCCGTTATTTTATTCTTTTGGTAAGTGTACAATGATCACAAACAATGCCCCTCGCCTCTTCACCCTCATATTGCACTCTTCCTCCCATGGAAGCAGTCCCCCATCTCCCTTGGTCAAATTATTCCATACCCCATATGCACGCACCATTATGACAATCATAGCCGGTTCATACCTGCCCTGGAAATCCTACCGAATCCAAGGAATTTTCCCTTTAGAAATACCTATGACTGCTGCCAAACTGCTCAAATATACTTCGACGTCAGGCCACTGAATCCCCATCATCCATTTTCAGCTACCGCTCACCAACATGCCTATGTTAAACCCATTATGGTTCGGTTAAGGCTTCCTTTTTGTCAACATCAACACCTATTTTCCAAAAAGGAAGCGGTACCTTGGATTATCCCTCCCCATGCAAAGGGGTATCCTCGGGTGGCACTATGGGAGACATCATTTTCCATGGATGTCATCGATCCTCCTGACATTCGACTACAGCAAAAGATTTCATCTCACGATGGCATCGTACCTTACAACCATTGCACTTTGATCAAGATCCGTCGAAGACCCGTGCCTTTATAAGCATCTATGACAACAATGTTTAAACGAGAAGGTCCCAGCCAATACATATGCGTACATTGCACAGTGATATGCCACACCAAGATTACGCATATCGGTACCACATTCCACCTATCGTAAAAAAAAAACGCCCCTGAGGGCATCAACAATCATCGTCAGCAACCACCAATATCACTACCATAGTAGTGGCACAGACATCACATGTTTCTGTCAATTTTGTTTAACTAGCCATAGCATCACGAGCATGGGACATGCCTGCCTCGTTGAAATTTTGCAAATATGTTGTATATTTTGTCTGCTTGCAGGGGGTCCCTTAGGCCATGGTTATCTCGGAACTGGTGTAAGGTGTTGTCTATTCTACACACTGGCCTCGCTCTCTCTCTCTCTCTCTCTCTCTCTCTCTCTCTCTCTGCATACGATACAAAAAAGAAACTATAATTTATTTTGGCTATACAGTTATTCCTAGACCTCACACAATAGGGGGCATCTGTTAACACTGGAAAAACGTACAACAGAAAACGACATCAATTGATGTCAAGCCTAAGGATTTACAGGACAGGGATACATTATGGAACCAAGAAGTATTTAAAATCTCTAAGGTTTTGAGAAAATCAAATTTGAACTAGTCATAAATGCTCAAATGTGTGTTTTTTCCTTCGAAAAGAGCACCTTCTACGCACACTGGAGCCCGATAAGCGCGCATTCCTGGAAGTAGAAAAAAGTCTCTTTCTAGGACCACAAGAAAGCAAAGGACAATTTCTCCTTATGTGAAAGCTGCCTAAGGACAACACTAGTGCCTCCTTAGGCATTGTGTGAGCACGTAAAATCATATTTCAGCACACAATTGAATCATGCCCCTCCCTTGGGTCACCATCCATCATGTACCAAGGGAGGGAAGGAGGTTTGAAAGATCACCTATATAAACCCACTAAGAGATGAACAATGTGTGATCACAAGGTTATGCTGGCCAAAGTTGCCCAAGCAACTCTAGTAGTTTGTGTGACCCAAGGAGTTGAAGCAGGAGAGGACTCGATTGTTGGCCACCCAACAATATTAGTCCATTGCAGTAGAGAGAGAGAGTTGGACTGCGTCAGAAGGCAGAACTTGAAGGACAAACATCCTTGCATCGGGACCTAGAGCCAATGCCTAGGGGCCCTTTGGCAAGTGGGTAAGATTTGTTTTTATTCCAAGCATTCAATAAGAAGAGGCCATCGAGCCGTTTTTTACCTTGTTACTATTTGGAACTCTCTATGTAGCTTCTTTTGTGTTTTTAGTTTTAGTTTTTTAACAGAGCATACTTTAGTGTATTACTTCATTTAAGTTTTATACTTCTGATCTACCCCTAGATACTGCCTATTACCTATAGTTTAGAGAGTAGACCACACTCTCTAAACTCGTGCGATATCGTACACCCGTGTGTCGAATCCACCACAACAACGTTTTTATTGAGAGAACTTTATTTATATAGAAATAAAAATAGAGTCAGACATGTGGTCGCTCTTTTCTAAACAATGTAATGTAACCCTCCCATGACTAACAGTGCGGCCCGACCAAATTGAATTCATCATCCTTGTTCAGGTAGGAACAAATCCTTAAGGGCAAGGAGACAAAAATTGGAAGCAAAATACACCAATAGTAAGTGTAACAACCCTAGTCAAAGTCCATGTAATAAAATTAATAGAGGAAAAATAATAACCATGGTCACGGGACACGTATTCCAAGTTGAATGTTGGGCAAAACATCCTAGTGTGGGTGTTCATATGGTTTATTATGGCTATGGAAATTGGAAAAGGCTTTAAAAAGGCAAAGTGGCATTTATTGCCATTTTATTTATGAAAATAATGGAAAATAGGAGAAAAGTAAGATCAAAGGTCACATGTTGCATGTGAGGAGGAAAATGAAGGAAATAATGGAAATTGAAGAAAATAGAGGCCTCATTAATGAAAAGGATTCTAAGGATCAGTTCACAGACTTTTGATCAGTTCACTTTTGGAGCTCTCATTTTCTCTCTCTCTTTCTCATACTCTTGGAAACAGAGTTTAGTTGGAGCACTCTTGGAGGAGTGTGGCATACTTGGGATTTTGAGCAAGGAGGCGAAGGAAAAGCAGGAAATCGCAAGAGGACATCAGGATCAACAACTAAAACGGGTTTTTCTTGCAGGTAACGAGTTGCATGCATGATTTCCTTGCTAGTTTTGGCATGCATGGCACATGCATGTGGTTTACTGGTTAGGATATTTCATTGGCATGGAGGATTTCCTGGATTGACGATGGATTTTACTAGCTTTGAGATTTTCTGGATAGCCATGGTGTTGTGGGTTTTATTTTGGTTTTATGGTTGTTGCTCATGTTCCTTTAGCTATGGGTTGATTTATTAGTTCCTGGATCCTTGGTTGGACAAATGCTCTGGAAGCCTTGTAACAACTTGGGTTTAGTTACTAGTCCTGGAAGCCTTGGTTGGAAAAACTTTCTGGAAGAACTTGGTGGGTTGAGCTACTAGTCATGGAAGCCCTGGTTAGACAAACACTCTAGAATCCTGGCAGCAAAAGTGGATTGAGTTACTAGTCCTTGAAAAATTGGTTGGAACAAACACTCTAGAGCCCTAAATAGTTAAGGTAGAGACCAATCTAGTAATGGTTAGTGATGTCTAACCGTGAGGTGGAATCACCATTTGAGGGTTGAGGTGGGTTTGCCTCTGGAAACCCTAGTTTGGATTTGGATGGTTCATTTCATGAGATCCCACATTCATAATTGGAATATGGCACGAGGGTGATTGGCTAAAGAGAGTTTTTGCTCAACCCAATCTATGGTCATGTGGTACGTGGAAGTCCCAGGCTTGGTTGGTAATTCTAATTGTTAATAAGAGTTATGTTACTTGTTGTATTGATTATTTGTTGGTTATATTTTGGTTATGCGAGGTACCCTAACTATGGCTCTTACTCCTGATTTGAAAAGTAAAATGGTTGAGGAATGTATGGGCTAACAAATCATTTTTGCAGCTAACTAGTGAGGGTTTGGAACCTTCTTGGTGACCCTCAAATAAAAAGTGTCAGTTTATGATCAGATAAAACTAATAAATCATGATGGTGCGACCAAAGGATATTTTGTTCTAGATTGCAGGTTGCAAGGTTTCAATTTAGATAGGTCATAAAATTGCAATTTAGATTAAGTCACAAAATTTTATATTAGCTTGCAAAATTTTAGATTAGTTCACAAGGTTGTGAGGTCGCAAGGTCACGAGGCTGCGAGGTTGCAATGTCGTGAGCTTATGAGGTTATGAGGTCGCAAATTCACACACTTGGAGTGTTTAGATAATTTATACCTGCAACCTTCTCAGAAGCTCAAGTTTGGAACTTGTCCAGTGAAAGAGTAGCATAAACAGAGCAAGTTAGACTCCATTTCCCTAAGGTCATTTAAGAGGTTGATTCATATCATAATAATTCTTTATCACGTGTTTACCTCGGTGGGCCGGTTACTGGTAGTTTTTGTAGCATCGGATGTGTTCTAGCCACGAAATTTTGTGGAGAGTCTAGAATACATGAGATCTCCAAAACCCAGAAATCATTTATGGAAATCTTGCCTAGTAATGACTTAATTAAATTATTAGTCAATTTTTAAATATTTCCTAAGTCTAAACTTAGGGAATATGAATAATTAATCAGAATTAATTAAGTAAAGGTGTTAATTTTATAGAAACTCACACGGATCGAATTCAAGTTAACCCTAGCCATAGATTAAGATCTAATCTTGGCCGCTGAAGTCTTAATAGAGGATTATAAGAAGAAGTCGACAGGGCTTGGAGAAAACACTTGAACAGTTCAATTTCATAGGCAGATCAATTTCTAGAGTCGTAGTAGTTAGTTTCCGGAGAGAGAGTCAGTGAGATCAAAGCAGTGTGAGGGGCAAGGATAGTTATATGGAGGAAAGTGTTTCCAAATCCGGAGAGGCAACAGTAAGAGGGTCAAGTTATCCCAGAGAGGTAGCGTTGAGGGAAAACGTAGTTGCTTCAGCTAAGAAGTTCAATTTGGAGGAAGGAAAAAATAATTCTCAGTTCCAGAGGCCGGGAAGAAGTCCCAGAGGGCCGGAGAGACGAATTTATTAGCATCCAAAGGCAGAACGAATTCATCTTATCTCTGTCTGAGGCAAGTCGTCCAACCAGCTAGGTAGATCATTTCAGAGGTTGAAGTAGAGCTCCAAGAGGCCGAGTTCTGGTAGACAAGGTCATGCCATAAATTTCTTGAGGGAGAAGGGTAATTTACCTTCAGTATTTTGCCTATATTTTCTTACTATTTGGATTTCTAGTTGGGAATCCATAGATGTACTCAGATTTCAGTGCTACATAATAAAATAAACCCTCATGTGTTTCACCGGGTTTCCCAAGTTTTGTTTTTCTAAGGACATTGGTCCAAAAATAAATGTTTTATTTTATGTATGTCTAATAACATTTCTTCCAACATTTTTCCTTCTGCAGTTTTTATTTGTGAAGGTGTCAATGTATTTATTTCAATATTTGTCATAGAAAACAATAGATAAAGTGTTAAATTATATTAACAATTAAGATATATAATATCAGTTGCTGTAATAGGATTCTAGGTCACTGAATTTTCACATGGTATAAATGCGCAGATGATCAGTCAGAGAGCTCAGTAGTGAATAAAGAATGATTTTCATTGTTTAGTGTGGGAAATATATTGAAACCCCATAAGGTAGCGCAGTCATATTGGCCAAGAGGTTGTATTTCTTGAGGAGAATCAATTTTTCTGAGATAGGGACAAAAAATTTCGATCTCTCCAGATCGAGGGATTCCTGAGGCAGAGGGAGCCACCAATATTTTTCGTAGAGAAAATCTCTAGTTGGACACAGTAGTTTTGCAGCAATTTGCTAGAGAATAACTGACGTCTGGTGGAAGAAGAGCACACACTGAGGGAAATTTTTCCTCAAGGAACCTTAGTTTCAAGAAGTTTGATTTCCCTTGCAGATCAAATGTTGTTGTGAGCAGAGTTTCTCACTCCAGAAGGTAGTACGAATAGCTGAGTAAAAGGGAAGAGGAGATTTTCGACATTGTTTGAGATGACCACTGCTGGAACTCAAGATCAGGACAGGTTGGATGGTGTTTGCAACTATGTCATCTGGAAGGCAAGGATGTTCTTCCTTTTATATGAATATGGCCTAAACCCATTCATAGATGTAGTGGTAGCTATCCTCGCGGATTCAAATCGGTGTAAGGAGTACATAAAGGAGATGGCGCATGCGAAGAGGTTGATCCTTGACATTGTTCGAGATCACATTGTATCACACATAAAAACCAAGGGAACGACCAAAGAGATGTGGGATACACTTTCCATGCTATACTAGGGCACTTCCGAGCAACGAAAGATGTACTTGGTGGAGAAGCTGAGTTGCATAAGGATGCAGAAAGGGGAATGCATAGACCCCTTCCTCACCAGGATTCAAGAGATATGAGACCAGCTTGCAGCTGTTGGGGCAACATCTCAACCCATAGAGCTAGTGTGATTGGCACTCAATAGTATCTTGGAGGAGTGGCAGGTATTTGTACAAACTATCTTAGGCAAAGACACCTTTCCAAGGTGGGACAAGGTTTGGGCCGATTTGCAGTAGGATGTGTTGAGACAAGACTTGGTAGAAAGCTCCATTAGTGGCAACAACAGCAGATCAAAGCAGGTGAAGGAGGAGGAGAATGTTTCCCTCACATCGAAGGGTCCCAATCAGGGATGGGTGGAGCAGTGAAAGAAGAAGAAGGACATGTAAAAGGTCAAGTGCTTCAGGTGTGGCGAGTTTGGCCACTACAGTACCCAATGTCCTCTCAGGAAGAAGGACAAAGAGGAGAAGCAGGACCATGCAGAAACTCGTTTCGAGATTGACAGGTTGTCCTCCAATCTAGAGGAGTAATTTTCCATGTTTGAAGACATATCCACAGGAGTGAAATTGCGTGACTTGGTGTTGTATCCCTAGGGTGTTACAGATGAGAAATATTCTTGAGGACCTTACTGCTAAACCCTCAACTTGTGATTCATTAGACCTCCTTGGTTAGGAATAATACCAATGAATTCTCTTTCAATGAATATATAGATAAGTTTTTGTACACACTTTCCTGTTTACTTAATAGTGATGTTATTCCTAGAATTTCTCTTGAAATTAAAAGGATTCTTCATCTTATTGAGAAAAAAAAGACAAGAGACTCGTATTTGTATCAAATTTATACAAAAATTAGAGTGTATGGATGTGATATTCCTCCATACAAGTTGCCTAAGTTTATGCGTATTAGAATTTTTGCATATGAATATATTAGGCAAATGATACACATGGATGAGCTGCACTTTGTGTCAGCTAAGAGGAAATCTCAGTTCAAGGTTAAGACTTAAATTGGACCTTTCATTTGTAATGCCAGAACAAAATCAAAGGAGGCAGATCTTCTCCTTAAGGAAATGAATTTTAAATAAAATTTTACCTGGTCATATGATCCCTTGGGGCTTATTTCAAAATTGAGGGTAGAACAAAAAACTACCCCTTATGCTCATACCCCCAGACCAAAGATTGAACAATATATGAATCATGAGGAGTGATAAGAAAATACATTGCAGGAGGCAAAAGAACAAGTTTTTACTTCGACAACATCACATATTCCAGTTCCTCAGGAAAAATGTGCAAAGAGAGTAAGGGAAATTATTTCCCCTTCAGTTACAAAAATTCAGCAGACAGAGTTTGTAATGTACCAAAAGAAGAAAAATAATCCTCTTGAGGAGTCATTTCCAGAAGAGACCTCACAAACGACATTATTTTTTACAGGGCCTTGTGCTACAACCTTTCCAACAGTTGAAGAGATTTTATCAGGTTCTCCTGCATCCTCAATCTCTCAAGGTCCACTAGAAACAAATCAGATAGGAGAACCAACAAATAGTCAAGCTGAGCCAAACATTTTTTCCAGATACAGGGAAATAAAAAAGAAAAATCAAGCACTAAAGGCTCCCACTTATTCTGAATTTTGGGAGCAGAATTCAACATCTCAGCATAGACTACTTTATGCCTTTGATACTGAAAAGGAACTGATGCAAATGGCTTTCATAGAGCCCAAAATTCCATTTCCAAAGACATCAGATGATTATGAGAAGTCAATTTTTCCTTTTGATACCAAGGAAGTTCAGGCTATAGATCAGATTGACTTACACAAGCAAGCTGAAGAGATGATTTATTCCACCTTTACTAGTTCAACCATCGAAAAATCTAAGATACAGGTTTCATTGAATAATATTCAGTCCCAACTAAAGTTAGAAAATATATCTTCTCTGGCAAAGGATACTAAGATAAATTATATGGAGGAATTATGTTGGGGAAAAATACTAAGAGGGGGGGGGGGGGGGTGAATCAGTATTTTCAAGAATAAAAATTTTTTAATTTTCTTTTACTGATTTCTATATGCGGCTTTGATTAGCCCAACTAGCATATGTATGCAACTATCCTAATAGAAACTTGCGTATACCCAAATAACTTTACTGTTCAGATAAATATTCAAAAGCATTCTTTAGCCCAGATCATCAGTTATGCATCAGAGAGTTAAGAAGTAAACAAGTGTGGTAATAACATAATAAATCATAACACAAGAGAATTACACATGAACACCAAGATTTAAGGTGGAAACCCAAGTCAGGAGAAAACCACCGCTGCTGTCGTCTCTGTCTTCAATTGCTATTATATAGAAAATTGCTTACAATTTTGTCCTGATGCAGACTCGTATTGGTACGCAAACATCTACTTGTAGAAGGTTGCAACCTTCTCTCATTCTCTAGTTGCTACTGAAAGGGAGCTCCAACTCCCTGGTCTCGTTAACCAGCCACTACTGGAAGGGAGCTACAACCTCCTGATCAGAACACCAACTTCTACTAGCAAAAAGCTTCTACTTCCACACTAAAGGCTTCAACCCTCAGACCCACTGCAGACCATGTTTCATAAATTTTCATATTGGATGCAACAGCTTCAAAACATCTCAATATATAGATCAACCACAATAGCCATAACCTAAACTTTAAACAGAATAGTAAGATCACTGTAACCAGAACACAGTAATAAAGCCAGACTTTTGACTGAACATGCAGAATCAATTTCAACCTTTATCATTCATCACACTTAAATGCATACGCTACTTCTCTTTATTGTTACCTCCGTGTATACACACTTTCCTGCACACCAACCTGCGTATAGATCTGTGTATACTGAATTTTTCCAGGATTTGATTAGACTCAAAAACAGATCTGAGGCTTTCAGTCATACGCCTTTGAGAGTTGCAGAACCCTTATTCAGTCAGCATCATCAATCATATTTAATTACTCAGTTATTGATCATATTGGTACATAATCAACTAGCAACATATACAGTATTCAAACAACCCATATCTACATGAAGACTTCATTGAAAGACAACAGAAATATAGAAACAATAATCATACAACCTCTTCAGTAAGCTTTAGAAAACCCTAACTTCCATACATGCTTTTGCTGTAATGAACCCGTGTGTATACGCACTTTTATCTTGACGAAATAGCGTATATATATGAAAACATTTCAATACCGTGTAACTCTTCAGAACAAATAATCAGCTCAGATCTTACCCTTTACTTCAGCAAACATGCGCCAGATCACAGATCTAAATATATCACAAACAGATCAAGAAAATACATAGTCATTTCAGGTCTAGAGATCCTAATCATCATTGTATCCATAGGTGCATCATTATTTCAGATCTATCCATAAAGTGTAACCCATTCCATGCAAATATACTTTAGATTGAAGTATTCAATCAAAACCCATCCACATTCACACTTTGCACTATGATCTTCTTCTCCTTATATATTTTGAGTCTTTCCCAATACCATGAGCCAAAACCACACCAGTGCTAATGGTATTTTTGGACGAAATCAAATAGACGACACAAAGCTCAATACTGTGGGATAAAACCATGGTAATGACCCCTTTTATAATAATTTTAGAGCACAAAAGGCATACACTACTTGGCTTGTTCTTTTCCGTGTGTATACATGACTTTGCCTTCATGAACTAGCGTATAGATCCTTTAATATGAACATTAACCATCTTCTACTAGACCTTCTGCTAAACCACAATGCTTCTCTAGAAGCCATATACTTCAACTTTTGCAGGTGAGTAGCCATCAAGGAAAACATATGCAATCATAAGAATCATATTGCTAACAATCTCCCCCTTTGGGCTTGATGGCAACTGTTAACACTGGAAAATCGTACAAGCGAAGACGACATTATTTAATGTCAGGCAGAAGGATTTACAGGGCTGAGAGACATTAGAGAACCTGGAAAGTATTTAAAAATCTCTAAGGTCTGAGGAAAAATATAATTTGAGCAAGTCACAAATGATTTTGCACGAAAAATCCTTCGATAAGAGCGCCTTTGCGCGCCTTTTGACCCGAAAAGCGAGCAATCCTGGGAGTGGCGGAAGTCACTTTCTGGGACCACAAAAAGCACACTCTAGGACAATGATTTCACTCTTGAAGCCGCCTAAGGGCAGCCACCAAAGCCTCCTTAGGACATCAAGGGAGCACACAATGGAATCATCCCCCTCTCTTGGGTCACCATCCACAATGTACCAAGAGAGAGAAGGAGGATTTGAATTCTCCTATAAAATGCCACCAAGAGATGAACAACTTGAGAGCACATTGTTATGATGGCCAGAATTTCCCCAAGAAATACTAGCAGTGTGTGATCCAGAGTAGAGATAGAGGGGACTCAATTGTTGGCCATCCAAAAAGTTAATTACACCATAGTAGAGAGAGGGAGACTTTGCTCCGAGGCAAGCTTGGAAGTAAAGACATCCTTGCATCGGGACTTAGAACCCCAAGTTATAAGGGCCCCTTGGAAAGTGCGTAAAAGTTTCATCTTCATTTCCTACCAACACTCAATAAGAGAGGACGTAAGCGCCACCGTTTGGATTATTGCAGTTGATTGAAACTATTTAGAGCTTTGTCTTATTTGTTTTAGCTTTAATTTAATTTTTATGTTTGAATATGCATGCTATTTCTCTATCTAGTATGTTTATGTTCTAGCATGTTCCATTAACTTTCTTGAATCCATATCTTTCTTCCTGTGACCAATAACTTAAGAGGGCAAACCACACCTCTTAAGTTGGTGTGATTTCATACATGCGTGCACCAAACACACTAACACAGGATTGGTGACTCCACTAATGTTTATTTCCAAGTTTATGTGGTTGTGCCTTTTTGCAGAGACCTCCGTCTGTGCTGTGGAGTTGGGTTGAAATTGCCCCCTTTTTCTCCTTCAGTCCCTAGTTCATCCCAAGTGATAGAATGAAGCAGAACAACTCCAGAAAATTACTCTTGCAGGAATTTGCGCGTTTTTCCCTCAGACAGGCGTGCCCAGGGCACGCATTCAGAGCTGACTTGCACATAGACATCATGCCTGTTGCAGCCTTTCGCACACAAAAGACAGAATGAGAAATTTCTCCCATATTTATATCTTTTCCTGCTTGTAAAGTACCTGGAAGCCCATAATACATCTGCGAGCACTGGTTGAGGTGCCCCATAGCTTGCTAAAGATCACTCTTATCTGCTTTTGGTAGGCTTGGTGTTAGTTTTATTTCAAGTTGATTTTTGCAAAGTTCACACATAGTTTAAGTAGGGGGGAAAATTTACTTGCATTTCGAAAAAAATTATGTTTTGCAAATTTAGGTACCAACACCCCTAGATAATTAGCCAAAGTAAGTGGCCTAAGACCACACATGCTTAGCTAGTTCCTTTTTCTAGTGTAAAAGTCATTATTTTAGTTCAATTTTTTGCACTAGGATTTTGGGACCATGATCAAATTGTCGATAGAAGAGAAAGTAATCTCTACGGCCTTTGCACCCTTCGGTGATCCTAGGCAAGCATATGAACACTCTCTATTCACAAATCACCATCTCCCTTTAGTTGATCACACAGATTAACTAGGAAAAATAGAAAGCAGCCCATATCCGCACATGTTTTTCTTTTGAGCAAGGAACAATATAACATAGTTTAATAAGGGATTTTGAAAAGGATCATCGCATATCCACATGTTCAAACTATGTGCTTGTTTAATTTTTTGCACACACACATCCACACACTAAGCAAAGAAAATACACCTAAAAATAACTTAAAAAAACTCACTAAATTCTCCCCACATGGGCCACAAAAAAATTTATAGTCTAAGTTAGGATCAAGGGGGTAGGAATCCAATAAGCCGCCTTGATCATTCTTCATCTTGAAACATAGAAGTTGACTGTTTAGGGAGCTTTTAAATCCACCTATCAGCCCACGAAAAATAAAACCTGAGCACGGCAGAGACCCGATTCAGAGGGGGTTAGGCTTAGGCACAGTGTGTACGATATCAGTTGGGGTTACCTGACCGGGATGATACTCGGTGCTATTAGCTCACTTACCAAGAAGCCCAAGACTCGAACGCTCATGTGGGACGATGGTACTTAGTGGCCAAAATTAGGGCATCCTTTCCCTATAGGTTGTTAGTCATCAATAATTTTTCCATTTTGTAGATGACTAAGTATTTATCCCATATTTCTAAAAACTACATTCATGAACATTGTGAGTTCTAGAAATCTCACTGCCTTCATTATCCTTAAGATAAATTTTTCACTATTTCACTACTCTGCCACTCTCTAGTTAGCCTACCACCCCCAAAAGACCCCTCATGGGCTCATGCCACTCATCTTTGTCCTATTTTCACACCCATAACCTCAGTACTCTATTTTTCCTATGCATAACCCCTCCACTTACCATCTAGGATTGCCAAACAACTCACCCTTTCCCATGTTCACCAGGTCCCTCAAGCATTGATGGTCTCAAAAATATATCTGTAGGCTCTTTATATAAATCAAGTACATTGGATTTTGGATCTTCAATACTTCAATTCGTTAAAAACTTTGTTTTTAACACCTGAAGATCCCAAGCCAAAATTTGTAGTCAAAGACCAAGTCAAAAGAACCTCCTACTAGGTCATTAGGGTTTCTTAGATTGTAGGGTTATCCTTGATGTTTTGAGCTTTGTTTTCTTGTACAAGAAGATGAGTTAAATGTGGAGGAAGGTAAGAACATGTTTTTCCAAGATAGATCAGAAAAGTCTCCAAGGAAGATCTCCTTATCAAGTTCAAGTTCTGCAAAAGTAAATTGTTCATTTTGACATTTCTGCAGGAGTGTCCAAGTGATTATCATCAGAAATTTGGTAAGGTGATAGGTCTACTCCTCATCATAGATATACACAACAAAGAAAGAGGAAGCATCCTATGTTCAAGAAAAATCAGAGTTCCTAAGACTGATTGGGCCAGCAGTGTGCCAACTAAGAAGCCAAGGTAGCAAAACACATGGAATAGGCACACCAGTACAACCAAGCATGAATTGAAGATTTTTAGAAGTCATATATGAAAGGGGAAAAAGGTGAGGTGAACTAGACAAAAATGAATGAACTTGAAAGGGCTATAGAGAACTTATAAGACAACACTAATAAATCTTCTTAGACAGCCCAGAAACCTAGGATTTTGGTAAGATGATCAAAGAAGGTAAAATGAAGTTGTTGAGCCTCCACCATGACAAAAGAAGAAGGTTTGAAGAGGTTGTTGTTGGTGACCTCTAGGGTTTGCCAAGGTAAAGTATATCACTGCCTCAGAGGAAAGAATGCAAAGAGTATTAGTGTAAGGAAGGTCAAGCTCCCATTTTCAGTCATTTGCACTCAAATGATCAAAGGAATAAAGCATAGGGTTGAGTTTCAAGATGGAGAGCCAAGTTAATCATGAGGTTGCTGTTGTGTAACTAAATGTGTCAAACACCAAGAAACATCAGAAATCTCAAATCAGTATGACATGGCACCTGCAAATCAGAAGTGGCCAAAAGGAGATAGCATACATGATTATGAAGAATACAATGCTTGTTAGAGATAGGTTTGTTATGCCTCAAGAAAATCACTGAGAAGGAGAAACCATTTTTTCAGGTCACCCACACTCAGAAATGTCCAGAGGGGTAAAAAACATGATTTCAACCTCAGAATGCAAGCAAAAGGGGTTTTGACAGTGCTAAGCAAGCTGCCACCAAGAGAAAGGAACCACTCAAAAGTTTTCAAGTCTCCTGCACAACAAAAGGTTAAAAGATTATCAGTCAGATGGAAAAGCTCAAGAAACATTAGCAAAGTGGCTTCTTTTTATTTAAATTTATTTTCTTAAATATATAAAAGACCATTTTTCTCTCCTCCCATCTCATTTTTCATTTGAAAAGAGCAAAAAAACTTAAAGGTGAAAATTTCTGAGTTTCAATGAGAATCTGGGCAAGGTTACCCGGCGCTACGTTTTTGAGCACGCATTGCGCTTAGATCACCTGGCGTTGCGCTTAGGGGAGATTTTTCAATGTAAAAATACACTGCGTTGCACCTACAAGGGAGCGTGTTGCGCGTATATGTGGGCGTTACCTATTCGCCTAGAATTTCCCGACACACAGGGTATCGTGTAGTGTTGCACTCAGGAGGAGACCCGACAGGCGCAGATAACTACCCAGCGCTGCGCTCAGAGAGTCCCGACAGGCCCAAAAACCGTTCAGCGCTGCGCGTAGGAGCCCAGCAGGCCTGTACACGGGCAGGCACTCTGCCCAGGAGGCCCGACACTCGACAACTCATGCAAGCGCCATGCCTAGGACAAAAACCCTCTTCTGCCTACAAGGTTCCAAAAATTGATGAAAGGACACCTCCAAGTTGCATCCAAGGACCTGCAAAGAAGTTTAAATGTGGTAGGTGGCTACTTTTCCTTATCCTCCAAGTGGTTTTGTTGATTTAATGATTAAATGGAATTGACTAAACCCTAGTGGCTAGAGACCCTAAGTCCTCATGGAAAACACTTTGTTTTGACCTCCAAGCAAAACATTATCAGTCAAAGAGGGTGTGAATTAGGATAATGACAATCAGTTCAAGATAAACCTTCATCAAAGCTCAAGGGAAATCAATCATAAACCCACACCTCCATCTCACTCATTTACAAGAACTGCCCTCACCATATTTTCATTTCACTCCTCCTACCAAGTTTTACAAGCAGGCCTAGGGTGGTTTAAAGGCAACACTAATCACCATGTCAGTAGAAGAAGGGAGTGTCAGCAGTGAAAGAATGCAAGAGCCTATGAGGCAAAAGCACAAGGGTGGGAAGGTTAATAGATTTGAACACCAAGACACTGTGGAGATTACTACCTGTCCCATGGTTCTCACATGCTTTCAGAATGTAGGGTGTTTTCAGTTTTGTGAAAAGGTCCAACAAGTACAAAATCACCCAGGGCTCACAAGGTTATTAATTCTTAACCTACATAATAAACAATCAATCTTGGCAAGGGTGACCTTTGAACTCTCATCAGATGCCATTTCTAGTGCTACAGGTATACTTGATTTTGGTGAGAAATGGTTCAAAAGGGAAAATTTGGACATGAGCTGCTATGAGCCATTCCTCAAGCCTAGGTACAAAGAAGGTTGCAAGACTATTTTTCCTTTCCCACACTTACTGGAGAGGTATGCATCCTTAATGAAGGTCATCATGAAATATTTCACCTGTGAGGGAAGGTACTCTAGGCTCTACTCCTACCATATCAGATTACTCATGCATTTTATTAGGGTTAAAATGCTTCATTTGCCTTGCTACTTGTATAGGAGTACCGACAAGATGTATTTTGTTGTCCAAAGGAGGAGTTATTCCCAGAAAATGCAGAGTTTTTTCCACCACTCCTTGATCAAGATGGTGGTACTACATTAGTTAGAGAAAAAAGGAAAACCTTGGGAGGTGTTCATAGCTTATGAATTATTCACAAGCCCTCAACCCCATCATCAACCAAATTTACCCTCATCATCTCATCCTCCTCCCTCCACTCCTCCATCACCTCCTACTGACCATGACTCATCATCTACCCAAGTATCCTCTCCTCAAGAAAACCTCCCTTCCTCATCTTCTCCTGATGCATCAGGTCAAGAAGGAAGTGGCAGTGAACAAGCAAGTGACAATGAGTGTGAGGGTGACAATGAATAAAAAAGAAGTGAAGATGATGGTGATGATGAGTTGAGCCAAAAAGAGGCAGAAAACATGGAAACAACAAAGGGGGATGGTGATAGTGAAGAAAATGAAAAAGTTGACAGTAGAAATGAATTGAGTAGTGATGAAGAAGAGATCAGCAATAAAGCAGAGAACATGGAGGTGGATAATGATGAAGATGAGGCAAGTGACAGAGAAAAAAAGGATGATCCCAGTGAAAATAGTGAGTCTCATAGTCATGACAGAGATAAGGGAAAAGATGAAGAGGGAAGCCAAAATGAAGATGATGACAGTGCAGAAAATAAAGGGGCTGAAGACATTAGTGACACCAATGAAGCAAGCATTAGTGAGGAACAAGACATCAAGGAAAATGACAGTCATGAAATTCATTAAAACAACTAAGAAAGTGAAGAGGGTGATAGTGAAAATTAAGATCATAGCAATAAAGAGGTAAGCAGCAGTCAGGGTAATGAAGGGGAAGACATGGAAACAAATGAAGGCAGCCATGATCAAGACACTGAAATGACCACAATCAAACCTCTTCCATTGAAATATCAAAGAGGACAAAGGCTTGTGTTTTTTGCCTCTAGAAGGCAAGGGACCATGCCATCCACCTCAGCTCAGAAACTTGACAAAGGAAAACAAAAGGTGAAGAAAGCTAAGAAAGGTAAGCATGATCTTGACATCATGGACCTTGACAGTGAAACTGAAGATAAGGAGAGGGCCACTAGCATACTACTCTAAAGCAAATATGCAGAGATCATATATCTATAAAGATGCCTTGGCATGGCAAAGTATGAAAAATGCAAAGAGAGATTTTTATCTCCAAAGGAATATGACCAAGTATTATGCTCGGAGAAACCAAGTTGCAAGGGCTAAACTCAAAAAGGTCCATGCCAAAATACAAGCACTCAAAGGGGAAAAAGACCAAGAAAAACTTGGAATCTTAGCTCAAGCTTCTATGCAGGTATCTCAAACCCCATAAGGGAGACATCCACCAAATTTGGGAAAATTTTGATAAATTTTGGTTTTTTGCAAAATTTGAGGCCTCCAAGCGTAGCACCCTTGGAAATACGCTTTCATCTCAAGCATACTCTGAAAGAAAAATTGACATTTTTGGAATCCTCAGCTCAAGTATAGTATGCTCACCAATTTTCAAAGCATTTGGAGGATTTTTGACCCCTCAAAAGGCCAAAAAATACCTCATTTTTCACCTTTCTGCCTCATTTTCAGGCTTGACATTGCGCCTAGAGCAGTTTTGGGAAATTTTCCTTTTGGAAAGGTTAATGGATATCAATCAGAAAACCAAGGGTATATTTGGAAATTAGACTCAGCAATATTTCCAACGAGCCATCACGGAGTCAATTCCGACATCAGGAAGGTCATCAAAACATGGCTGCAAGTGGACCCAATTTTGCCCATGTAGGTGCTACGTGTTCAGACCTCATTGTGCATTTTTGGCCAAAAAGTCAACAAAAGACACTCATTAATGGAAAAATGACATTTTAGTGTTTTTTGAGGCAAATCACTCCAAATTTAGGTGCTAGAAGTTATTTTTGCATTTATTTCATGAGATATTTTGTGCCTTGGGCCTTGCATGGTATCTTAGGCATAAATGACATTTATGGTGTATTTATGGTTTCTAGAAGCCTCTTAGGGTTTCCACCTCCTCATTTTCTAGATAAATAGAGAAAGGAAGTCCTATGTATATGGTTGGCATTTGATGACTTTTGAGAGCAATATATGGTTTTTTTAAAGATTGAAGAAGAAATTGGTGTTGTGGAGTTTGTGAATGGCTTGTTTTGACTGATGATGGAGAAGGTTGCTTGCAGGATCCTTGAGCTTGGTTAATGGTGATGTGTTTATATTCTGTCCATGTTTTCTTATGTATCATTTTGTTTCATCCTTCTATATTTCAGTAGGACAAAGGTTTTAGACTAAGAAATGTTTTTCAAAGGCACCTTAGCTCTATTTGTTCTTCACTGCCTCTATGTTTTCCTATGCTAGGTCAGTTTAGAGAGTTCTTAGTTGCTCTCTAGACCCACCCAAGCTTTTTTATCTCATGAATGGTTCAATATAGTAGGTATCAAAGATGTTTTATGGTTATCCCTACTTGTTTTATATCACTAAAACATTGTTCTTGAGATCTTTCTCTAAAGTACCACTAATTTGGTTTGCCAAAGAGGCTATGTTTCGATCATACCCTTTGTCCATGCTTGAATATTTGTTTTGGAGATCTTTATGGCTATGATCAATGACGTTTAGGAGTTCTCTTTTCTTTGATTAAAGCTATATGCTTATCTTAAATGTTTTCTAACCTTGAAGGTGAAATCACTAGAAGTTAAATGAGTTTCTCGCCTTCTATATTTCATTGGATTGTTTGTCTGAAATTCTTATTTGCCTGAGTTGAATCAAAGAGTTATTGGTGTGCCCTGTCTATTGATTACTTATTTATGCTAAATAGTGTTGAAGTCCCTTCTTGTTTTAAGTATTTGACAAAGGATTCTTAATTTCCCTTTGCCCTACTTTGTTCACAAACTTGATGTTAATTTCATTTCACACAAACCTTGAAAATCCATTTGACCATGCTAGATTTGCCTTGTGATGTACCCTGATTCATTGTTGAAATTCCCATGACTTTTATTGACTCCATAGCCCAATGACTTGAATATTTACTCACTCCACCTATTCTACTTGATAATCTTACCCAACCAAAACAAACAAACAAACCCTACACTTAACAACTAGCCTAAAATCAAACCCTAAAAGAAAAAAAGTTCACATCCTTTGCACAAAATAGAGAGAGCCCTCTCTGAGTCCAGGAAAGCTAGGTCCTAGGACTCCAAAGACTGGTTTGATGTTACCCTATGCATTTGGTCTTGCCAATCTACCAAATCACGGGACACCAACATAATGACAATCACGGTGGGACCTTCTGAGTAAGTAACAAGATTATACATCCTTAGAGAATTCAGAGGCCCTTATTACACAATATCTATTGATTTATCATCAACTCACAACCTAACATAAATGGAAATAAAGGTGAGAGATTTCTGAGTTAGTGACAATCTAAGTACTCCTTAGAACTTCAGAAACCCTTATCAAATCATAGAGAACTCAAACTGTTAGCCAAAGAGTAGAATCTGACTGTTTCACCATCCTAGAAAAATGATGACTCAACTGGAGGACCCTCATAGAAACCTTAGGGCTACATAAAGGAACTCAGAAAACCCCAAAACATCCCTATATTGGTTTTTTGTCAGTTATTAGTGGTGGACCATAAACATATATCCTTAAAACAACAAAAAACATCTACCTGGTGACTCCACTAGCCTCCAGTAGGCCTTCTAACTTTACTAGTGTTCATAGAATTTTTTAGGATTGTGTCAAATCAGCCCTGAGAAGTTTAGAGGCCTAGTCACCCATTGTGTGAGTTTAGCAAACACTAAGAGAGTTCAGTCTTCTGAAAACAGTCATAAACTTTCAGCCTCTCTATACTTTGAGTTCGAAATATGGCTTCACAAAGGATCAGTACCAGATCTCATCCAGACCCAAATTCCCCTACCATAGTTGATGACCCAGAAAATATTTTGTGGAAAAATTCTAAGACTGAAAACTCAACTACTGCTAGGACCATTCATAGAGAAATTTCTATCCCTGAACTTCTCACAACCTTGCAAGACCCCCAGTTTGACTTGCTCCATACAAGAAACCTTTTCAGAACCAAGTCACAAAGTGGGATTGACCAGACTGATCTTGAGCCCATAGATTTGCAGCAGAGTTCTAGTAGAGAAGCCTCTCCTTCCACTCCTCCTGAATTTCAGCTTCTCCATCACTTTGGCTCTTTTTATCCCAATTCTGCTCAAAATCAGTTTGCTGGTCCAAGTAACTCTACCACCCCCATCCACACATCCACTGTGCAAACCACTCCACTTCATCCTCCATCTCCTTTCACAAACCCTCCCCTTGTAAATCATCCTTGGATCCCATTTCCTCCCATCATGGAAGCATGGTATGCCCCTTGGCACTGCCACAACCTTTGTTACCTTTTCCAAATGATTACCAATCCAAAATCCCTCAATTTACTGAAGCTGAATCCACCACTGCCCAACAACATGTAGATAGGATAAATGATGCCTTTGAGTACATAGAATTAGAAGAGGAAACCATTAAAATGAGGATTTTTGCACAAAGCTTAGGAGGAGAAGCCAAGAAATGGTTCAAAGGCTTGACTCCTAATAGCATACATGATCCCCCTTCCTTTTACCAGACTTTATAAACAAGTGGGAAATCAAGAAAAATCCTCTCCAAATCCTCTCAGAATATAATAACCTTAAGAGAAATGTTGGGGAAAGTGTCCAAGACTATTGCACTAGGTTCAATAGTGTTTACAATGCCCTCCCACCAAACATGAAACCCCCACAAGGTTTAGCTTTAGCAAAATTTCTGGAAGATTTTTATTCTAACATGGCCTATCAATTAAGAGAGAGAGATCCCCTAACTCTAGAAGATATGCAAAGGGGAGTTGTGAGTGTAGAAGCCAACTTGATTGAAAAAAGGGCTAGGATGAGATCAGAAAAGAGAGTCACCTACAAATATGAAACCATGGCCTCAACCTCATCATATGATGCCAAAATTGACAATTTAGTGAGGGTAATGGAAAGAATGATGGAAAGGATAAACTTGAGTGAAAGAACACCTCCTAGGGAAAACCAAGCAAATCCCCAAAACAGAAATAGGAATCCAAACTTCAAAAGAGACCCTCCCCAAAACAGACCAAGAGACAATGACCAAAAAATCAGGCCCCCTTTCCAAGACAATTATGTAGATGAAAAGGGAAGAGAGTCTGAAGAACATGAAGAAAACCATGTAAACTTGGTAGGTTCTGATAATGAGGGTGATGTTTTTCTCACTGAAGAAGAACAATGTTTCTTTTCCTTAGATCAAACTGAAACAAACTATGAGGATTCTGAAGACTACCAATTAGGATTTGAAAATTCCATAATGGAAGTCCATAGGCAATATGACCTTAGGAGAAAAAAGAACCAAGAAATCTCCAAAAAGAATAAATTAGACACTGCTGTTAGGAACACACCTGAAAATATTCCTAAGAGGACAGTAGACGGTACCAACACCATGGCTAAGAAAACTGATCTAAACAGAAACAAAACTAGCCAGCCAAGTGGTGACAAAAGCTTCCCTAGTGCATCTTCTAGTGGCCATGAGAAAACTCTTTTGTCCAAAGTCCCAAAACAAAATAAAAAAACTAAAATTGTAGAAAAAATTATGTCTGATAAAACTGATGTAAATATGTCCAAAACACAAGTGCCTTTCAGTTTTGAGGGAGAGATTACTAAAATCAAGATAACCATACCTCTCACCGAACCGATCACCGAAGATATGTACATGTCCCAAGTTATGAAGGTATTAAACGTGGGAAATGATACTGATACCCTAAACTTGATAGATGACAAATCAGAGCTATTGTTTGGACCTGAAGTAGAAGGAAAATACTAAGAAGGAGCTATTCCCTCTTTCTAGTTAGCTTAAACATACATGATAAAATCTTACATAATGCCATGCTAGACTCTAGTGCCTCTCACAACCTCATGCCAAATGTACTAATGGAGAGATTAGGCCTATAAATAACCAAACCTTACAAAGACCTGTATTCTTTCGATTCAAGCAAAGTCAAGTGTTTGGGCCTAATCAAGGATTTATGTGTCAATCTGGCACAAATCCCTACTAAGGGCCTGGTCATGGACATAGTAGTAGCTGACATTCCCCCCAAGTATGGCATGCCTTTATCTAGATCATGGGGAGCCAAGCTTCAGGGGAACCTCCAACTTGACATGTCTTATGCTACCATCCATGTTTTTAACCAAACAAGGAGATTTTACCGGGAATCACACATGAAGTTTATGGTTAGTAGCCAAGAAAGGCCAAACAACACACCTCTTTGTTCCATCCATTCGGATCTTGAATCATTCATTTTATATAATGGAGAAGACATTGATGAACAGTTAAATGATTTTGAGATAGATCCAGACATACCTCAACAATCAAACCAGGCACTGCATGAAGAACTCAACAGCCAAAAATCTAGCAACCCGGAACAACAACATGTGGCAAAGCTGAACTTAATTTTCTGCAAACTGAAAATAAAATTGCAAAACCAAAACCAAGCTTAGAGTCTAAACAAGGTTGCTCAAATGAAGAACAAACATAAAAAACAAAACCATTCCTTTCTGCCAATGTAAAAATGCTGGAATACTTTCATATAGCAGAGCTTTCTAGGAACTTGGATCAAAAGAACGTTAAGGTCTTGCAATACAAAGACAACTCATCACCAAAAGGTTTTGTCACTTCGGAAGAGTTGTTAGATTCCAAAAATTGTGTTAAGAGGCCTAAAGTGGTATCTATCGAGGCTGACATAGAAGAATATAACATAGGCAGCCTAGAAAAACCCAAAATGATTAATTTATCAAAAACTTTGCCACCTCACATAAAACATAAATACATAAGGATGTGCAAAAAGATTCATGATGCTTTTGTATATGGTGATGAAAGCTTAAAGCCTTGTGACACAAACATTATTCAAAGAATGTTTCCTTTCAAGAGAGACCAGGAACCTTTTGAGAAAATTGTGTCAATAAGGAAGAAAGAAAAGGGAGATAGGTTATGTATAGACTTTAGGTACATAGACAAAACCTTCCTGAAGGACAAATACCCTTTTTCTAAGACAAATAATACACTACAAATGGTAGAAGGTTCTAACAAGATGTCATTGCTTGGTAGTGTTTCAAATTGCAAACAAGTGATAATGCTTCCAACTGATCAGCATAAAGCCACTTTCAAAGCACCTTGGGGCACCTACATGTGTGACCAAATGCATTTTGGACTAAGGAGTGTGGAAGCTACTTCCAAAAAGGCCATAGCTCTTAATTTGAGTTACTTCATTATGATATACATTGATGACATCATTGTCTGTTTTAAAACTAGTGAAGAATACCTTTTTGTTGATCAGCGGTTGTCATTGATGTCAACCCAAGCAACAACAGGAGCTAACCCAATATTACATGGGAATTTTGACCTACCAAATTAATATACTCTGGGTTAATAATTATTTTTATGGTTTCTACTTGTTGACATGTTTCCGTTGATATATGGCATGCCATGTAATTCTTCATGGTTTGAGAGATATTCATGTTTGAAGTTTGTACCCCCAGTTACTGGGCTAAAACCCCATGGGGTTGGGGCATGGGTCATTGAAAAGTAATAATTAATATTTTTTAACCTCCTAAAATCCCTCCCACGTTCAATTGTTGAAGCCCCTCTCAACCTAAGCATTTATATAAATTGTGATCTTCATTTCCTCCTTAGGCAAGGGATTTCACAATATGAAATAGGTCATCGTGGAATTTGCGCTCTAACGTTTTTTCTACGAAGGTTCAGAAGCTGAAATTTTTATGAGGCGAAGCAAAAATCCTGAGGAATCTGCTGTAAACATTTCAAATCAAGGTGCGCAACATTTTTGGAGATATGATCCGTGGAAGTCAGGGTCTTTGCCGGCTCCTGAAATTCATCGCAAAGAAGTAACCTTGGTAAATTCATCATAACTATCTCTCTAAGTATCAGATTGGAATTATGCAAAAATTGGCAGATAGTGCACAGTCTGTACTTTTCTCTCTATAAATTTCAGAGCCAAATGAAGAAACAATGACACGTGGCATGCCGTACAAATGCGATCTGCTGAAACAGTCCATAATTAGGGCATTGTGAGAGATTGGGTATAACTCTCTCTTGGGGAATCAAAATTGGGTTAGACTTGTGGCTTTGGAAAGAAAACTCAGAGTACTACTAGAGAACCGAAAATCAGATATTGAGAATCTGAAATAACAGAGATACACCAGATTCAATATCGAGCTCCTAGAAGGCAATAAAAAGCTAGATCATGTGTTGTCAAGGGTTGCAAAGGACCAGAATTTCTACGGAAGAAAAGAAAAGCAAGGTACATCAAAGGGTAGCATGAAAAGAGCATCAACCAAGGTGCATAACAATAGCAACAAGTTCATCATATGAATTCTTCAAGTGGGCAGCACTGCATACAATCATTGTAAAGGTATCATTGTACTTAGTCATTGTAAATACATTATTGTAAAAATTGTACTAATGTATATCTGCCAAGGGTTGAAGAGGCAGTGTTGGGAGGTCTAGGATCATCATTAGGTGGTTGTGTCAAAGTTGGGGTTATGGTCTAGTATATCTTCTTCTTCTGTATCATTCTATATCATTGTAAAGTGGACCATTTTCCCTGGTACGGGAGTCCATTCTTCTTTTATTCTTCTATAGGGTGGTAGGGTGGTGCTAGGGTGAGTTTTAGCTCATTGGGTGTTGGGGCATCTATTTAGTTGACTACTAAAGAATCTCGATTGTTGGAGCATCCATCCAGTGGGAGCTGGAGAAGAATGATTTTCTAGATTCTAGGAAGTTGGAGCTTCATTTTCAATTGGAGTTGAATATTAAAGAATTATTAGAAAAGCAGTAGGTGGTTTTTGTCCCGGAGTGGGTTTCCACCTTAAAAACTGTGTGCATTTGTGTTCCTCTTGTTTTCTGCTATCATTGTACAAACACTGATAATAATTGAAGATTAACTAATGCTCTAATTCAAAGGAATACTAATTCACCCCACCCCACCCCCCGCCCTCTCAGTATTTCCAACAATTGGTATCAAAGCTTGGTTCCTTCAATAACAGTTTAACAGCTGGAAGGAGGTCATGGAGCATACCAAGTATGGTTTACCTCTTTTCAATGAAAATAATTATGCACTTTGGAAAAGAATAAATGAGGTCTATCTCTTGGCGCGAGGTTACGAAGTATGGGACACTGTTCAAAATGGATTTACATCAACTACGGATGAACAAGGTAAGAAGAATTTGGTAAATGATGCAAAAGAAAAGAATATTATTATCAGTGGACTTATTGAATTTGCTTATCATAAGGTGTTGGGTTGTAAAACTACCAAAAATGTATGGGACAAGCTTGAGAATATATATGCAGGTGACTCAAATGTCAAAGAAACAAAGCTTCAAATCTATAGAGAAAAATTTGAGCAACTCAGAATGAAAGAAGATTGCAACATTGCTGCATACTTCCAATAAGTTGATGAAATAACCAATACTCTGGAAGGATTGGGAGAGCCAGTTGACGAGAAGACTATTATACAAAAGATTCTTAGAACGTTACCAGGGAGATTCAACCCAAAGGTATCGGTCGTAGAATACAGTGCAAATCTGGACAAACTCAACAAAGAGGAATTACATGGGGTTCTCATAGGATATGAAATAAGACTTGATGAAGAAGAGGGTACTTTGCATCTAGAAACTGGATTCTTTGCATCTAATAAAACAAATAAAGATAAACAACCTTCAATTGAAAAGACATGCACCTGCAAGTGTGAAGAAAAGGGAGATGATGAAGAAGGTCTTTCAGATGAATAATATGCTTACTTCACGAGAAAACTAAAAATTGGTAAGGGAAAATTCAAAGGTAAAATTCCATTTATATGTTTTAGCTGTAATGAGGTTGGGAATTTTGCAGCAAAATGTCCAAACAGAAGTAATGGCAACTCAAAAGGAAAGAAAGGCTTTAAGAAATTCAACAAGCAAGGATCCAAAAGGAACTTTCTCTCTAAAGAAGATAGCTCATCATCCAATGAAGACAATGATAGTGAAGAAGAAGCCAATGAGAGAGTATTGTATATGGCCAAGAACAATAAACCCAAGCACAATAAACAAGAGGTATCAAACAACGAAGAAGAAGGATGGACCATAGAAGAATTTTATGAGGAAGCAATCAAGCTTATAAAAGATCTCAAGGCGGAGAAGATCCATTCCAATACTCTTGAAGGACAAGTTCAAGGTATCAAAATTGAAGTTGAAGAACACAAATGCATTGAAGAGTCACTTCAAAAGAACTTGGAAGAAAGCAACCAAGAAAGGGAAGAATTAGAAGCCGAAGTAGTATCGCTGTGTGAGGAAGTGAAGAAAGGAAAAACTATCCAAAACTATGCCAACAGCTCAAGGGCATTGGTAGAACTCATCAAAAATCAACGATATTACAACAAAAAAACTAGCATCGTTTACAAATAAGAAGAAGAAGGACCTTCTACAACAAAATACAATGAACCTATGAGATCTGACATGCATGTAGACTTCATTGGACAAGATTCGCAAGAACAACCTTGGAAGACAATTCCTCGACGAAAATTTCCATCCAGGTACCAACATATTTTTTATGGCTACTTTTATTCATGTGGAAAATTTGGTCATAAAGCTGTAGGATGTCGCACGTACCCTAGGAACAAATATAATTCCAAGAGATATGTCAAATATGAACCTCCCAGGGCTCATAGAAACATAAATAGATTTGAACATTTAAGAAATAATATTGAATGTTACAAATTTCGAAGCTTTGGACACATAGCCAAAGACTGCAGACTTGAAAATCCTCCAGAAGAATCTTCGAAGCCACAAAACGAACGAACATGGAAGAAGAAGAAGAATGATAATTGTGCTCTAGCTTTCAAGGCTCAAAAGAACAAAGATGTGTGGTATGTTGATAGCGGTTGCTCAACGCATATGACTGGAGATAGAAATAAATTTGTATCTCTAAAAGAGAAGAAGGATGGAATCGTGTCCTTTGGAAATGATGGATCTTCAAATGTTATAGGATCAGGTACTGTCACTCTCGGAAGCAAAGATGCTCTAGCAGAGTGTTGGCAATATGATGCAGAGTGTTGTCCTTGATGGCAACCCACTTGATGAAGATGATGGAAACCTACTTAATGAAGTTGTTCTTGATGCTTGATGAGTTTATTAATGATGAAATCTGATGTTCTACAAGTAGATCAGTAAGGGCCAGAACAATGATGAAAAGTGTGTGACACAAAGCATATGCGAGTTTGTTTAGGCGAAGTAGCGTATGTATGCGGAAAAGTACATGCCAAGTCGCGTATGCTTAATTACGCTCTAAATTAATAAAACCAGGGGTTACTACCATGGTATTGACCCATTGTATTGAGCGCTGGATTGTCTATGTGATCCCGTCCAGGAATACCATCGGAAGTTGTGTGGTTTTGGCTCATGGTATTTTCAAAGGCTAGATCTATTTAAGGAGAAGAAATTCATTGTGCAAGTGTGTGCATGAGTCTAGGTTTTGAATGTATACTTCACTCTGAAGTATGTTTGAATGGAAAGGGTAATAGTTTGATGATAGATTTGAATCTATGATGCACCTATGAAGAAAATGATGAAGAGGGATCTCTAGAGCTGAAATGTATATGTATCTTCTGGATCTTTTTATGGAATGATTAGATCTGTGATCTGGCGAATTTGTGCTGAAGTAAAGAATGAAGATCTGAGCTGTTTATCTATTCTGGAGAGCTGCACTGCCTTAAAATGTCTGAAGATCTAAACGCAGGTTCGTCAAGGAGAAAGCGCGTATATACGCGGCTTGTATTCAACGAAAGCGCGTATGGGAATTGAAGTTAGCTCTGAAGTGTGTGAAAATGTATACGTGGGTTGGTATTTGTGAAAGCGCGTATATACGCAGGATCAGTGAATAAAAAGCGCGTATGAAATCTAGGGTTTTCTGAAGTGTGTGGAAAGAAATGTCTGATTAGTTCTGCTGTTTTACTGCTATCTGTCAATGATGATCTGGGTTGTTCGAATATTGATTATGCTGCTATAGAGAAAGTTGTTGGTTTGATGAATGTTCCTTGAGCTTAATTGTGTGGGTTGGATCCAGTATGAAAATTGATGAAACGTGGTCCACAAAGGTGCTGAAGGTTGAAGCCTTCAGTCAGGGGGTTGTAGCTCCCTTCTAGGAGAGGCTGGTAAACGAGAGCAGGGGGTTGTAGCTCCCTTCTAGGAGAGGTTGGTAAACGAGAGCAGGGGGTCGTAGCTCCCTTCCAGGAGAGGCTGGTAAACGAGAGAATGTTGTAGCCTTCTGCAGGTGGGTGCCTGCATGCTGGTATGAGTCTGCACCAGTACATGGTTGTAAGATGTTTTCTCTATAATAAAATATTGAAGGCTGAGAAAACAACAGCGGTGGTTTTCTCCCGACTTGGGTTTCCACCTAAAATCCTAGTGTTCATGTGTGTTGCTTATGTGTGATGGTTTATTCTGTTATTACTGCACATGCTTAGTGTTTATTGAACATCTAATGAATGAATGAATGAATGATAGAAGTGAAGAATTATCTGCATAATAAGATTGCTGGACATACGCATGTTTTATTAAGTATATCTGCGTGCATACGCGAGTTGGCTTCAGGAAAGTCGCGTATGTGTTTTGAAGTAAGAAAAAGTAAAAGTTTTGAGTAAGTCCTAAATACTGATTCACCCCCCCCTCTCAGTATTTTTCCCAACAATTGGAATCAGAGCAGGTCCTTCTGAAGGAGCTTGATCGCTTGAAGGAGATCCGTCACAATGGGAAAGAAGCAAAATAAGAAGGCTACTCAAGGAAAAGAGATATCTCAGAAAACATGTGCATCAGAAAATGAGGAAGATGAAACAGGTAGTGATTGTTGTTCTTGTGATATTCTTCTTTGTGCAAGAAATGGTGAAGATAGTGAAAGTAATGCTATGGACCTAGAAGAAGTTATCAAAGATCAACAAAGAATATTTAATGAGAAGGAATCTGCCTACAAAGATTTGATCTCTAGACTGAAAAGGATGTACGATAATGTATCCAATCGAAGTAAAGGACTTGAAGCAGAAATCATATCTCTAAAAGAAGATCTGGAAAAATCAAATAAGAAGAATGAAGAACTTGAAGCAGAAATCCTCTCTCTCAAAGAAGATCCGGAAAATTCAAATAAGAATAATGAAGAACTCATCTCCCTGAAAGCAGATCTCGAAGCATCAAACGAGAAGAATGAAGAACTTCTACAATCATTTAAAGAAAAAGGACTTGAAGCAGAAATCATCTCCCTCAAAGAAGATCTGGAAAAAGCTAATAAGAAGAATGGAGAAATTTTACAAATTGTTGAAGAACAAGAAAATGGGTTGAAGGAAGAAATTTTAAAATTAAATGATCAAGTAGAAGAAGGAAAAAGGGTCGAAGAAAGCATGAAGAAGCAATGCCAAAAATTGGAGGTTGAGGTAAACATTCTCAAAGGTAAATTAGAAGAAAAGGATAAACTCTTGAGGTTTCAAGATAGTACTAAGATTCTGGACAGTATTCTTAGTAGTCAAAGGTCTCCCTCTGTTAAATTTGGTCTTGGTTTTCATGAATCTGTTAAAGGAGAATCTAGCTCACAAGGAAGTGCTAAAGATTCAAAGGATGTCAATGCAAAACCTGAAGAGTTGAAAGAAATAAGAAGTCAACCGACAATCATGAAAACTCAAAGGAAATTATTCAAAAATGTTGAATGCTTTAAATGTCATAATTATGGGCATGTTGCAGCCAATTGCAGAAGCAGATTGTTTCAGTCTCACACAAACAGATTCTACACAGAAAGGTATTCTGGTTTCTTTAAGGGATATTGTTTTTCATGCAGCAAGTATGGTCATAAAGCAGCTGATTGCAATAGAAGGAAGAATAGAACAACAAATTATGATCCTTATGCTTACTTTTCTGGTCACATAAGATGCTATACTTGTAGCAAGTATGGACATGTAGAAAAAGAATGCAGGATGAATAGATCTGAGAAATTGGAGAACTTCCAGCACACAATAAGAAAGTTTAAGCAAAGCTGGAAAAGGAAGGAGGACCGGTCAGAAATGTAGGGAATATTGACTCTACTGCAGTCATCTGCTTCTAAAGCTTACTTATCTTAATGACTGCAGGAATGATGTGAGATACATTATAGGGATTAGTAATGTATCATCACAGGGGGAGCAATGTATGGTGATTCCCATGATTGTTTTGGTTATTCTGGTTATGTTTATTTCTGACAAAGTATCTGATGTGAAGAAGACAGGTACAGGTGGTACAAATTCAGGGGGAGATGAAGGAATGTGAAATTTTCAGTGTTTCACTTTCATACGCGGGTTTGATGAACTAAAGCCGCGTATACACGTGAGTTACATTGGAGACAGTCGCGTATGCATTTATGACAAGAAAAATTGTATGACAAGCTAAAGATCAGGAGCACAGGTTCAGGGGGAGCATCAGTATGACTACTAATGATTGTATTATTGGCACTGTATCTGGTTATTTCTCAATTCTAAATGATGATGACATGATACATGGTTTCTTATGATGAGATTATGGATGAGTCCTGTTTGCTTTTTGCTGAAGAGTATTCTTTGTTTTCACACATGGATGAGATGGAAGTCTTATGATTCAGAGATAAGGACAGATCATGTAGAGATTGTTGCTGATAACTTGCTGTTGAAAGAGTTTCAGGTTGCACAAGCTAAGGAGGAGCCTTGGTCATATGGAAAGGATGCTTGGATGCACATTTTTCAGGGGGAGCATTAGCCTTGCTGAGCGTAATGCATTGTTGGCATTATGATGATTCTGAAATAATATCTCTTGAGGTCTTTCTGGTACTGGTCATAAAAATTCATATTTGTAATTTGATGAAAAGGTCATGTTGAGACCTATAATGTAAAATTGTAATATTCAATAATGAAAGGACTTGATCAAATATGTAAACCCACTTGGTTGGGTACTTGAGTCAAATTGTGTAAACCTACTTGGTTGGGTATTTGAGTCTCATATGTAAATACACTTGGTTGGATCTTTGATGTAATTATGAGTCCTTGGTGATAGGAAGGTCATAGAGTCATGTACTTCATTGAAAAATATGTTTGAACTTTCAGCATGAATTCAGGGGGAGCATGGTAACTTCAGTGCACATCAGATCTACAGCGCTCTTCTATCTACATAAGGAGAAAACAACCTTGTGTTGGTTTTGATCCGCCCTTTGCCCTTGATGTCAAAGGGGGAGAGTGACATGGTGTTTGAATAGGGGGAGAATATCATTATGCTTAATGTATCTATCTTTTGTGATCAAACACCATCGTGGTTGCCATCAAGTCCAAAGGGGGAGATTGTTGGCAATATGATGCAGAGTGTTGTCCTTGATGGCAACCCACTTGATGAAGATGATGGAAACCCACTTAATGAAGTTGTTCTTGATGCTTGATGAGTTTATTAATGATGTAAATATGATGTTCTACAAGTAGATCGGTAAGGGCCAGAACAATGATGAAAAGTGTGTGACACAAAGCATACGCGGAAAAGTACGTGCCAAGTCGCGTATGCTTAATTGCACTCTAAATTAATAAAACCAGGGGTTACTACCATGGTATTGACCCATTGTATTGAGCGCTGGATTTTCTATGTGATCTCGTCCAGGAATACCATCGGAAGTTGTGTGGTTTTGGCTCATGGTATTGTCAAAGGCTAGATCTATTTAAGGAGAAGAAATTCATTGTGCAAGTGTGTGCATGAGTCTGGGTTTTGAATGTATACTTCACTCTGAAGTATGTCTGAATGGAAAGGGTAACAGTTTGATGATAGATCTGAATCTATGATGCACCTATGAAGAAAATGATGAAGAGGGATCTCTAGATCTAAAATGTATATGTATCTTCTGGATCTTTTTATGGAATGATTAGATCTGTGATCTGGCGAATCTGTATTGAAGTAAAGAATGAAGATCTGAGCTGTTTATCTATTCTGGAGAGCTGCACTGCCCTAAAATGTTTGAAGATCTATACGCAGGTTCGTCAAGGAGAAAGCGCGTATATACGCGGCTTGTATTCAGCGAAAGCGCGTATGGGAATTGAAGTCAGCTCTGAAGTGTGTGCAAATATATACGCAGGTTGGTATTTGTGAAAGCGCATATATACACAGGATCAGTGAATAAAAAGCGCGTATGAAATCTAGGGTTTGCTAAAGTGTGTGGAAAGAAATGTCTGATCAGTTCTGCTGTTTTACTGCTATCTATCAATGATGATCTGGGTTGTTCGAATATTGCTTATGCTGCTATAGAGAAAGTTGTTGGTTTGAAGAATGTTCCTTGAGCTTAATTGTGTGGGTTGGATCCAATATGAAAATTGATGAAACGTGGTCCACAAAGGTGCTGAAGGTTGAAGCCTTCAGTCAGGGGGTTGTAGCTCCCTTCTAGGTGAGGCTAGTAAATGAGAGCAGGGGGTTGTAGCTCCCTTCTAGGAGACGCTGGTAAACGAGAGCAGGGGGTTGTAGCTCCCTTCCAGGAGAGGCTGGTAAACGAGAGAAGGTTGTAGCCTTCTGCAGGTGGGTGCCTGCGTGTTGGTACGAGTCTGCGCCAGTACATGGTTGTAAGATGTTTTCTCTATAATAAAATGTTGAAGGCTGAGACAACGGCAGCGGTGGTTTTCTCCCGACTTGGGTTTCCACCTAAAATCCTGGTGTTCATGTGTGTTGCTTATGTGTCATGGTTTATTTTGTTATTACTGCACATGCTTACTGTTTATTGAACATCTAATGAATGAATGATGGAATGATATAAGTGAAGAATTATCTGCATAATAAGATTGTTGGACATACGCATGTTTTATTAAGTATATCCGCGTGTATACGCGAGTTGGCTTCAGGAAAGTCGCGTATGTGTTTTGAAGTAAGAAAAAGTAAAAGTTTTGAGTAAGTCCTAAATACTGATTCACCCCCCCCCTCTCAGTATTTTTCCCAACACTAAGAATGTTCTATTGGTTGAAAACATGAATCACTATCTGCTCAGTATTGGACAAATGTGTGATCAAGGACACACAATACTATTCAACTCCACGAAATGTGAAATCAGGAAAGGCATGTATGGTGAAATTGTGGCTACAACAAGTTGAGCTCCAAACGACATATATGTTTTTTTGCTTTAGGGTAAACTGCTTGGGTGGTTGGTTTTCGTATATCCCTCTCAGGGCTTTCCGGTGCCCGAGGCAGACAGTCAGATTAGCTATGCTGTTCACAAAGATGGCATGAGCATGTTCATATTAGCTTGAAATAACTTGAAGGAATAAAATAGAGAATTACCTCTTTGACGGTCTTGGAATCTCTTGGAGAACGCT
The DNA here is from genome assembly GCA_034641835.2 of Pinus albicaulis. Lineage (NCBI taxonomy): Eukaryota > Viridiplantae > Streptophyta > Pinopsida > Pinales > Pinaceae > Pinus > Pinus albicaulis. Next base: position 1,385,182,859 of record CM076579.1, read on the forward strand.
GAGCAGCTAAGTAAGAGTCCTTCTTCGCCGGCTCCAAATCTGAGACCTGCAATCAGTCAAAGCACCCGCGTAACTTCTAATATAACAAGTATTCTATCAATTAAATCAACAATAAACATCTATATTATACACATATGAGCCATTCATATCATACTAAACAAATATTGAAACAACAATATAACATTAAGCATCGAATGGACAAAACGAACATAGTTCTATTGATTTTGAAAGAAGGAGGATTACAACCATCGGTTGTACCAAGCCCTCCTCAGTCTCCCGATCTCTCTTCTCTACCAAGTGAAGAAGTCCAAGCCAACAAACTCTCTAGGAGCCTCTTTGACTCTTGGCCTTCACAATGTCACACTATTCTCTATTCCACAAGTATACAAGAACTTTTGAGCAATCCTTCGACCTTCAATTAAGAGCCTTCAACTCCTTTTTGTAGGAGAGGGAGAAGGCCATTGTTTCCCTTCTCTTTCCACTAGTTTGGAATGGAAAAGGCTTAGATGTTTCCTTGATCTCCATGCTTTTGCCTCTCTTGGAGTTCAGTCTTCTATGGCAATGACCAATAATGAACTGGTGCTTCTGCAGTTTCCCCTGTGCACTGACTCCTTCGTGAGGGAAAGTCGGAGATTCAAATCTTTCTCCGCGCTCTTTTCCCAATTCAAACTTAAAACACGGGTAACGCGACCATCAAGTGTAAACAGAGCGTTTCCCTAGCCACTAACGCGGCCAATATATTTCTTGCCTGCGTTATAACGCCCTTGTTCTGTTCTATATATGCGTTACCCTGGCAGAAATAGGTTTAATTTAGGTCTTTGTACTTCTTCCATATTTGTCTTCCCCTCTGAGCTGATGAGGAGGTATTTTGACCTGTAACATCTGTATGAAGCAACTAAAGCATGTCTAATAGCTAAAGAGGATGATACAATAATTGGTAGCAATGATGATCGACTAAGTAAGAAATTTGCTACAAAAGTGCAAAGTGATTTCGAGATGTCTTTACTTGGTGAGCTGACATACTTCTTTGGGCTTCAAATATCTCAGTAAGAGAAAGGAATATTTATATGTCTAGCCAAGTACATCAAGGAAATGCTCAAGAAATTTAAAATAGAAGATTGCAAACCCATCCTTAATCCAATGGTAACAGGTTGCAAATTGAGCATAGACGACTCATCTAAGGATGTGGATCAAAGGTTGTACAGATCTATGATTAGTAGTCTTCTATATGTAACAACCTCCTAACCAGATGCTATGCAAGCAGTGTGACAAGTAGCAAGATTCCAAGCAGCACCAAAAGAATCACATATTAAATATTCACCAACATTGGAATATCTTCGCCAGAAGCTTGGGATTCTCCCAAGTTCTCATTAGATTTTCCTTTTTCAGAATATAAAGGGGGAGTGGAAGTAGATTGCAGGTCTGCAGGACAATTGTGTGTCAGGGGGAGTGGAAGTGTGTATAGGTCCACAGGATGGTTGTGTTTCAGGGGGATTTACCCTTTGCCATTGATGTCAAAGGGGGAGAGAATGTTGTAGGAATAGGTTTCATGATCGTAGGGGGAGTACTTGTGTTTCCATCAATGCCAAAGGGGGAGATTGTTGATCAACGGTTGTCATTGATGTCAACCCAAGCAACACCAGGGGCTAACCCAATATTGCATGAGAATTTTGACCTACCAAATTAATATACTCTGGGTCAATATTGATTTTTATGGTTTCTACTTGTCGAGATGTTTCTGTTGATATATGGCACGCCATGTAATTCTTCACGGTTTGAGAGATATTCATGTTTGAAGTTTGTGCCCCCAGTTACTGGGCTAAAACCCCATGGGGTTGGTGCATGGGTCATTGAAAAGTCATAATTAATATTTTTTAAGCTCCTAAAATCCCTCCCACGTTCACTTGTTGAAGCCCCTCTCTACCTGAGCATTTATATAAATTGTGATCTTCATTTCCTCCTTAGGCAAGGGATTTCACAATCTGAAACAGGTCATCGTGGCATTTGTGATCTAAATTTTTTTCTACGAAGGTTCAGAAGCTGAAATTTATATGAGGCGAAGCTGAAATCCTGAGGAAGCTGCTGCAAAAATTTCTAATCAAGGTGCGCAATATTTTTGGAGATATGATCTGTGGAAGTCAGGGTTTTTGCAGGCTCCTGAAATTCATCTCAAAGAAGTGACCTTGGTAAATTCGTCATAACTCTCTCTCTGAGTATTGGATTGGAATTCTGTAAAAATTGGAAAATATTCCATAGTTTGCACTTTTTTATCTATCAATTTCAAAGCCAAATGAAGAAACAGTGACACATGGCATGCCGTAAAAGTGCTCTCTACTGAAACAATCCATAATTAGGGCATTGTGAGAGATTGGGTATAACTCTCTCTTGAAGAATCAAAATTGGGTCAAACCTATGGAATTGGAAAGATGACTCAGAGGACTACTACAATACCGAAAATTAGATATTGAGGATCTGAAATAACAAAGATACACTAGATTCAATATCGAGCTCCTAGAAGGCAAGAAAAAGCTAGATCATGTGTTGTCAAGGGTTGCGAAGGACCAGAATTTCTACAGCAGCAAAGCAAAGAAAGGTGCAGTAGAGGGTAGCATGACAAGAGCGGAAACCAAGGTGCATAACAACAGCAAGAAGTTCATCATATAAAGTCTTCAAGTGGGCAGCACTGCATATAATCATTGTAAAGGTATCATTATACTTAGTCATTGTAAATACATTATTGTACAAATTCTACTAGTGTCTATTTGCCAAGGGTTGAAGAGGCAGTGTTGGGAGGTCTAGGATCATCATTAGGTGGTTGTGTCAAAGATGGGGTTATGGTCTAGTATATCTTCTTCTTCTGCATCATTCTATATCATTGTAAAGTGGACCATTTTCCCTGGTACGGGAGTCCATTCTTCTTTTATTCTTCTATAGGGTGGTAGGGTGGTGCTAGGGTGAGTTGTAGCTCATTGGGTGTTGGGGCATCCATTTAGTTGACTACTGAAGAATATCGGGCATTGGAGCATCCATCCAGTGGGAGCTGGAGAATAATGCTTTTCTAGATTCTAGGAAGTTGGAGCTTCATTTTCAATTGGAGTTGAATATTAAAGAATTATTAGAAAAGCATTAGGTGGTTTTTGTCTCGGAGTGGGTTTCCACCTTAAAAAATATGTGCATTTGTGTTCCTCTTGTTTGCTGTTATCATTGTACAAACACTGATAATAATTGAAGATTAACTAATGCTCTAATTGAAAGGAATACTGATTCACCCCCCCCTCTCAGTATTTCCAACACTTTTTCACCTAAGAAGGATCTTTAACAAAAGCAAATTTTGGAAGCAAGCCTCAATGAGAAAATACAAAGGAGAACATGGCCAGTTTGAAAATTTGTGGAAAATTCCTTACACCATGCACTCCAATGGAGGTAACAAGGTTTTATGTCTACAAGACCTGAATGGAGAAAAGTTATTTGGAGATCCTGTCAATGGTAGGATGCTCAAGCACTATCTTTGTCAAGATTCCTAGTTTCAAGCTTTCATTCATTGTACATAACATTGCATGATGAGAGATCATAAAAACAAAAAACTCAAAAATAGAAAAAAAGAAAAAGAGGGTAGATTTAAAGAAGAGGTACAGCCCCATCCCCAAAAAAGAGTACTACTAAAAGTGTGCAAGTCTAAATGCCACTACTTGTTAAGAAAAAGAGTCTTGTTCAGTCAACTAGCCTAACCATGGCTGAACATGTTTTAAATTTCTGCTGATAGGTTAGTGAAAAAATTCTGGTCAAATCATTTAAGCTTGACTTGTCAATAGGAATAGATTTGGAGAAAAATATGCTGGTTCTCAATGCTTAAATATGAACCAAAGAGAAATATAGGGATGACTAACAAATGATGAAACAAAACCCTCATACTTTCTTGTTTTGTTTGTACAAAAATTATGTCTGTGTGTAGCTTGTCCCAATGCCACAGCCCTTGGTAAATCAGATAGCTTAATCCTGGTTTAAATCATGTTTTTAATTTGATGTCAGTAGATTAGAGAGTGAAGCCTATCAAACAGCTTAATCTTGACAATTGAATAGTCTAGGTAGAGAATAAAAGAGTTCACTATCATAATATGAACTCTTGGAAGTAATAAGGGTACAAGTAGATAGATTGTATTGCTTTCAAAAGAAAAATAATGTCAAGGGTTTGCCAGTCCAAGTGCACCCCTAAGAAGAAAAAATGATAGGAAAAGGTATGATGGGTAGGTAGAGATGAGTTTGAAGCAAACATGTCTTTCAAATTTGGAGATCATAGCTTCAAGAGAAGCATCAACAAATGAAAGAAGAAAAATCTGCCCAATGGATGAGGCACTGGTCTTCATAAACTCAGAGACTTGATATCTAAAGTTCTAGACACCTCCTAAAAAGGAGTTGCCCTCCCCAAGTGGAGCCACTGTTAGTCATCAGTAATTTTTTCCATTTTGTAGATGACTAAGTATTTATCCCAGATTTCTAAAAACAATATTCATGAACATTGTGAGTTTTAGAAATCTCATTGTCTTCATTATCCTTAAGATAAAATTTTCACTATTTCACTACTCTGCCACTCCCTGGTTCACCTACCACCCCCAGAAGACCCCTCATGGGCTCATGCCACTCATCTTTGTCCTATTTTCACACCCAGAACCTCAGTACTTTTTTTTTCCTATGCATAACCCCTCTACTTTCCATCTAGGATTGCCAAACAACTCACCCTTTCCCATGTTCACTAGGTGCCTCAAGCATTGATGGTCTCAAAACTATCTCTGTAGGATCTTTAGATAAATCAAGTACATTGGATTTTGGATCTTCAATACTTAAATTTGTCAAAAACTCTGTTTTTAACACCTGAAGATCCCAAGACAAAATTTGCAGTCAAAGAACAAGTCAAAAGAACCTCCTACTAGGTCATTAGGGTTTCTTAGATTGTAGGGTTATCCTTGATGTTTTGAGCTCTGTTTTCCTGTACAAGAAGCTGAGTCAAATGTGGAGGAAGGTAAGCACCTGTTTATCCAAGATAGATCATAAAAGTCTCCAAGGAAGATCTCCTTATCAAGTTCAAGTTCTGCAAAAGTAAAGTGTTCATTTTGACATTTTTGTAGGAGTGTCCAGGTGATTATTATCAGAAAATTGGTAAGGTGAGAGGCCTACTCCTCATCAGAGATATACACCAAAAAGAAAGAGGAAGCATCCTATGTTCAAGAAAAATCAGGGTTCCCAAGACTGATTGGGCTAGCAGTGTGCCAAGCAAGGAGCCAAGGCAACAAAACACATGGAAGAGGCACACCAGTACAACCAAGCATGAATTGAAGATTTTTAGAAATCATATATGAAAGGGGAAAAAGGTGAGGTGAACTAGAAAGAAATGAATGAACTTGAAAAGGCTATAGAGAACTTAGAAGACAACACTAATAAATCTTCTTAGACAGCCCAGAAACCTAGGATTTTGGTAAGATGATCAAAGGAGGTAAAATGAAGTTGTTGAGCCTCCACCATGATCAAAGGAATAAAGCATAGGGTTGAGTTTCAAGATGGAGAGCCAAGTTGATAATGAGGTTGCTGTTGTGTAACTAAATGTGTCAAACACCAAGAAACATCAGAAATATCAAATCAGTATGACATGGCACCTGCAAATCAGAAGTGGCCAAAAGGAGATAGCATACATGATTATGAAGAATACAGTGCTTGTCAGAGATATGTTTGTTATCCCTCAAGAAAATCAGTGAGAAGGAGAAACCATTTTTTCAGGTCACCCAAACTCAGAAATGTCCAGTGGGGTAAAAAACATGATTTCAACCTCACAATGCAAGGAAAAGGGGTTTTGACAGTGCTAAGCAAGCTGCCACCAAGAGAAAGGAACCACTCAAAAGCTTTCAAGTCTCCTGCACAGCAAAAGGTCAAAAGATTATCAGTCAGATGGAAAAGCTCAAGAAACATTAGCAAAGTGTTTTTTGATTTAAATTTATTTTCTTAAAGATATAAAAGACCATTTTTCTCTCCTCCCATCTCATTTTGCATTTGAAAAGAGAAAAAAACCTTCAAGGTGAAAATTTCTGAGTTTTAGTGAGAATCCGGGCAAGGTTACTGGGCGCTACGTTTTCGAGCACGCACTGCACTTAGAGCACCTGGCGTTGCGCTTAGGGGAGATTTAGCAGTGTAAAAATACACTGAGCTGCGCATATAAGGGAGTGCATTGCGCGTACAGGTGGGCGCTACCCGTTCGCCCAGACTTTCCCGACAGGCAGGGCATCATGCAGCGCTGCGCTCATGAGGAGACCCGACAGGCCCAGATAACTACCTGACGCTGTGCTCAGAGAGGCCCGACATGCCCAAAACCCATTCAGCGCTGCACATAGGAGCCCAGCAAGCCTGCACGCGGGTAGGTGCTGCGCCCAGGAGGCCCGACACCCGACAGCTCGTGTAGGCACTATGCTTAGGACAAAAACCCTCTTCTACCTGCAAGGTGCCCAAAATTGATGAAAGGACACCTCCAAGTTGCATCCAAGGATCTGCAAAGAAGTTGAAATGTGGTAGGTGGCTGCTTTTCCTTATCCTCCAAGTGGTTCTGTTGATTTAATGATTAAAGGAAATTGACTAAACCCTAGTGGATAGAGACCCTAAGTCCTCATGGAAAACACTCTGTTTTGACCTCCAAGAAAAAAATTATCAGTCAAAGAGGGTGTGAATTAGGGTAATTACAATCATTTCAAGATAAACCTTCATCAAATCTCAAGGGAAATCAGTCATAAACACACACCTCCATCTCACTCATTTACAAGAACTGCCCTCACCATCTTTTCATTTCAATCCTCCTACCAAGTTTTACAAGCAGGCATAGGGTGGTTTAAAGGCAACACTAATCACCATGTCAGGAGAAGAAGGGAGTGTCAGCAGTGAAACAAGGCAAGAGCCTATGAGGCAAAAGCACAAGGGTGGAAGGTTAATAGATTTGAACCCCATGACACTGTGGAGATTACTACCTCTCCCATGGTTCTCACATGCTTTCAGAATGTAGGGTGTTTTCAGTTTTGTGAAAATGTCCAATAAGTACAAAATCACCCAGAGCTCACAAGGTTATTCATTCTTAACCTACATAACAAAAAATCAAGCTTGACAGGGGTGACCTTTGAACTCTCATCAGATGCAATTTCTAGTGCTACACAAGGTATACCTGATGTTGGTGAGAAATGGTTCAAAAGGGAAAAGTTGGACATGAGGTGCTATGAGCCATTCCTCAAGCCTAGGTACAAAGAAGGCTGCAAGACTATTTTCCCTTTCTCACACTTACTGGAGAGGTATGCACCTTTAATGAAGGTCATCATGAAGTATTTCACCTGTGAGGGAAGGTACTCTAGGATCTACTCCTACCATATCAGATTACTCATGCATTTTACCAAGGTTAAAATGCTTCATTTGCCTTACTACTTGTATAGGAGTACATAAAAGATGTCTTCTGTTGTCCAAAGGAGGAGTTATTCCTAGCAAATACAGAGTTTGTTCCTCCACTCCTTGATCAAGATGGTGGTACTACATCAGCTAGAGCAAAAAGGCATACCTTGTGAGGTGTTCATAGCTCATGAAGTATTCACAAGCCCTCAGCCCCATCATCAACCAAATTTACCCTCATCATCTCATCCTCCTCCCTCCACTCCTCCATCACCTCCTACTAACCATGACTCATCATCTACCCAAGTATCCTCTCCTCAAGAAAACCTCCCTTCCTCATCTTCTCTTGATGCATCAGATCAAGAAGGAAGTGGCAGTGAACAAGAAAGTGACAATGAGGATGAGGGTGTCAATGAATCAAAACAAAGTGAAGATGAGGGTGATGATGAGTTGAGCCAACAAGAGGCAAAAAACATGGAAACAATAGAGGGGATGGTGATAGTGAAGAAAATGAAAAAGTTGACAGTAGAAATGAATTGAGCAGTTATGAAGAAGAGGTTAGCAATGAAGAAGAGAACATGGAGGTGGATAATGATGAAGATGAGGAAAGTGACAGAGAAACAGAGGATGATCCCAAGGACAACAGTGAGACTAAGAGCCCTTATGACAGTAAAAATAGTGAGGCTCATAGTCATGACAGAGATAAGGGAAAAGATGAAGAGGGCAGCCAAAATGAAGATGATGACAGTGCATAATATGAAGAGGTTGAAGACATTAGTGACACCAATGAAACAAGCATCAGTGAGGAATAGGACAACAAGGAAAATAACAGTCATGACAGTCATGAAAACAATGAAGAAATTGAATAGGGTGATAGTGAAAATGAAGATCACAACAATAAATATGTAAGCAACAGTCAGGGTAATGAAGAGGAAGACATGGAAACAAATGATGGTAGCCATGATCAAGACACTGAAATGAAAAAAATAAAACCTCTTCCATTGACATATCAAAGAGGACAAAGGCTTGTGTTTGCTGCCTCTAAAAGGCAAGGGACCATGCCATCCACCTCAGCTCAGAAACTTGATAAAGGCAAAAAAAAGGTGAAGAAAGGTAAGAAAAGGAAGCATGAGCTTGACATCATGGACCTTGACAGTGAAACTGAAGATAAGGAGAGGGCCACTTGCATATTGCTCCAAAGAAAAGATGCATAGATTAGAGATCTAGAAATATGCCTTGGCATGGTAAAGTATAGTATTGAATATTATAAAGATTAAAACAAGCAGCGGAAAAAGGCAAAGAGAGATCTTGATCTCCAAAGGAATATGACCAAGTATTATGCCCGGAGAAACCAAGTTGCAAGGGCTAAACTCAAAAAGGCCCATGCTAAAATAAAAGCACTAAAGGGGGAAAAAGACCAAGAAAATCTTGGAATCTTGGCTCAAGCTTCTCTACAGGTCTCTCAAACCCCATAAGGGAGACATCCACCAAATTTGGGAAAATTTTGATAAATTTTGGTTTTTTGCAAAATTTGAGGCCTCTAAGCGCAGCATCCTTGGCGCTACGATTTCATCTCAGGCATCCTATGAAGGAAAAATTGACATTTTTGGAATCCTCAATTCAAGTACAGTATGCTCACCAATTTTCAGAGCATTTGGAGCATTTTTGGCCCCTCAAAAGGCCAAAAAACACCTCATTTTTCACCTTTCTACCTCATTTTCAGGCTTGGCGTTGCGCCCAGAGTAGTTTTGGAAAATTTTCCTTTTAGACAGGTTAATGGAGCTAAATCAGAAAACCAAGGGTATATTTGTAAAGTAGACTCATCAGGCTTTCCAACGAGCCATCACGGAGTCAATTCCGACATCGAAAAGGTCATCAAAACATGGCTGCAAGTGGATCCAGTTTTGCCCATGCAGGCGCTATGCGTTCAAACCTCACTGTGCATTTTTGGCCAAAAAGTCAACAAAAGGCACTCATTAATGGAAAAATGATATTTTAGTGTTTTTTGAGGCAAATCACTCCAAATTTAGGTGCTATAAGTTATTTTTTCATTTATTTCATGAGATATTTTGTGCCTTGGGGCCTTGCATGGTCTCTAAGGCAGAAATGATATTTATGGTGTATTTATGGTTTCTAGAAGCCTCTTAGGGTTTCCACCTCCTCATTTGCTAGATAAATAGAGCAAGGAGGTCCTATGTATATGGTTGGCATTTTATGACTCTTGAGAGCAATATATCGTTTTTTTGGAGATTGAAGAAGAAATTAGTGTTGTGGATTTTGTGAATGGCTTGTTTTGACTGATAATGGAGAAGGCTTGCTTGCAGGATCCCTGAGCTTGGTTAATGGTGATGTGCTTCTATTCTGTCCATGTTTTATTTTGTATAATTTTGTTTCATCCTTCTATATTGCAGTAGGACAAAGGTTTTAGACTAAAAAAATGTTTTTCAAAGGCACCTTAGCTCTTTTTGTTCTTCATTGCCTCTATGTTTTCCTTTGCTAGGTCAGTTTAGAGAATTATTAATTGCTCTCTAGACCCACCCAAGCTTATTTTATCTCATGAATGGTTCAATACAGTAGGTATCAAAGATTTTTTATGGTTAGCCCTGCTTGTTTGATATCACTAAAACATTGTTCTTGAGATCTTTCTCTAAAGTAGCACTAATTAGGTTTGCCAAAGAGGCTATGTTTCAATCATACCCTTTTTCCATGCTTGAATAGCTGTTTTGGAGATCTTTATGGATATGATCAATGATGTTTAGGAGTTCCCTCTTCTTTGATTAAAGGTATATGTTTATCTTAGATTTTTTCTAGCCTTGAAGGTGAAATCACTAGAAGTTAAATGAGTTTATCGCCTTCAATATTTCATTGTATTGTTTGTCTGAAATGCTTATTTGCTTGAGTTGAATCAAAGAGTTGTTGGTGTGTCCTGTCTATTTATTACATCTTTATGCTAAATAGTGTTGAAGTCCATTCTTGTTCTAAGTATTTGACAAAGGATTCTTAATTTCCCTTTGCCCTACTTTGTTCACAAACTTGATGTTAATTTCATTTCACACAAACCTTGAAAATCCATTTGACCATGCTAGATTTTCCCTGTGATGTACCCTGATTCATTGTTGAACTTCCCATGACTTTTACTGAATCCATAGCCTAATGAATTGAAGATTTCCTTACTCCACCTATTCTACTTGATCATCTTACCCAACCAAAACAAAAAAACAAGCCCTACACTTAACAACTAGCCTAAAATCAAACCCTAAAAGCAAACAAGTTTACATCCTTTGCACAAAATAGAGAGAGCCCTCTCTGAGTCCAGGAAGGCTAGGTCCTAAGACTCCAAATACTGGTCTGATGTTATCCTATGCATTTGGTCTTTCCAATCTTCCAAATCACGGGACACCAACATAAGTGACGGTGCAGGCATGCACTAGATCCTCTACCCTTACCTTGGTGGATTTTCTTCGGCTGACTGGGGGTGTCGCCAACTCTTCCAGGACATTGTGCCAACACTCGCAAGATATATTCTCAAGGCCCAGTTACATTTGAGTGTGTGAGGACGATTAGGTCTTATAGGATTTAAGTATCATATGCAAACAAACAAAAACCACATTTTTTGATTGAGTGATCACATAGGATTAATTTAAAGGGAAAAATTATTTTATTTTTGCTTTTTTTTTTATGTATGAGAAAGAAATTTTTCTTTGAATATAATCTCTATCCTCTCAAATATTTCCAAAGCGAGACCTAGTTGACACTAGAACGTACCGAATGGGAACTCGTCGATCTAGATGCCTTTTGGACCTCCCCCCATTATCGGGAGGGGTTCTAGGTCTTTCGCCATTTAGGCATCAAAGACGGAACACTTCCACCATTATTGGTTCGTCATTTATTGGGGCATCCTTAGTTGGGAAGCCTGGTCAGTCTCCCAATGCCACACCACATACCACTCCTCCCAAAACCCCTAGAGGGTAGAGGAGTGCTACCCATTCGGGAAGCCAGCCGAATACACAATAGGGTATGTCATAGATAAACCCTCTTCCTAACCAGAACGATGTGTTTTCACAAGTTGCAATGGCTTCAACCTTGCAGTCACCTTTTTTAGCTTCGTTGAATCTACCAGATTTAACCAAGTTGACGAATGACCCCATTAAACACAAACCTATATGGCCTCCCATGCCCACGAAGCTCCCTTCAGACATTCCAAAGTTCGAAGGAAAGCAAGCGAAAGACCCAGGAAATCATGTCATGAATTTCCACCTGTGGTGCTCATCAAATAGTATCATTGATGACACTATTTGATTGAGACTATTTCAACGCACTTTGACAGGAGTAGCAGCGAAATGGTATGTGGAGCAACCCTCTATTATACATGGAACCTTTAGCGCCCTCACCATTGCATTCCTTACATATTTTCAGGTACCCATCCACCATAATTCTGGAATGGAATTACTGACACACTTTAGGAAAGCCCCCACCGTCCATATCTCAGACCATCTCCACGAATGGCAGCGGTGTCTTAGTTTATGTAAAGCCAAACTCGACAATCAGGTACTATTAGACCTGTTCCTGAAAAATCTCACTATAGAGATTTCAAAGGATGTGGTGCAGCAAAGGCCCATATCCAAAGAGGACACCATCAGCAAGGCCCAACAACTCGAGCTGATTTATACGTAGTCAGGATATATTTACAATATCCTGCCGAACGCCCCACTCCTGCAAACTTATAAAGAATTTCCAAGTGTGTCAAACTTTGCAGACAATTTAATTGGGTCATTGACCCAAAGTTACCTAGGCATTAGCAGTCAAAACCCCAGTTACACATATGATTATACCCAGAACATACCACAACCCAGTTTTCAAAGTCATCATATGCCTCAACAAAATTTGACTAGTAGTGTGTCATAGTATCACCATGGAGGACCCTATCCTCAGGCTCAGGGGACCCAATACACAGATAGACTTACTGACGGAAAATCTCCCCCCCAACATCCAGTCACAAACCAGGGATCGCATTATGCTCAGTCCCTAGCACAAAACCCGCCTATGCATAATAATGCACAAGAGAAATTTGTGCAGCCTTCCCAAAACCAACCACGCTAGCCATATAACTAGGAGAACTACCCTCCTAACGTGGTTAAGAAAAAAGTAAAAAACAAGCCCAAAGGGAATTCTGGATAGGGGGGAAACAACCGGAAATTCCCTCCACGATCTCAGGCTGGAGGCAACTCCAACCGAAAACAAAACCAAGAGCCAAGCAATGCCCAACGATAGAGAAAAAGGCCACCTCTTTGAACAAACCACTCTTGTTTGATCTATGGTGAGTATGACCATTACACTCACCATTGTCCTGATCTCCCTGAGCTGAAGAAGCTGCTGAGTATTCGAGGACAAGGAGGATCTTCCCAGCAGACATCTGTGATGCAGGAACCTTTCCCCCATCAAGGGACAGTTAGCACTCAGCAACAAAATCCTGACGACTTCGGAAAAAATAGCCATGAAATATACATGACTAGTGAAGAGATTTTTTTTCAAACACGGAATCGAAATTACGAAACCCCACTAGACACCAACGCGTCAGGGGCTAGTACGAGTGCATCAACTGCACCTTTGACCATTTGAAAGATGTCTATTGAACCATTTCCAAAGATGGCTAAGGGACCAAATAGGTGAGCAGGAACCTATTCCAAAGCGGCCCATAATTATAGCATCGTGGACGATCTAGCCCAATCTCCCATTGTTATGTCAGCTTTGGAAGTATTGCAGCCATACCCAAAACAAAAGAAAGCCTTGCTTTATGCATTAGGCGCTATCGACCCTGCCGATACGCGCCTAATGGATTTTGATTTAGACAAAGCTACCCCTAGGCTTCCTTTGATGGTCACCTTTGAGATACCAGAATCAATCCAAAATATCACCATTCACCGATGTGTCATTGATGAGGGTGCATCCACATGCATCATGTCAAAATTTTTTTGGCAGAAGTTAGGGTCTCTCAACTAAAACTATCAGTCATCACGATTAGAGCATACGATGGTCATCCTTCAACCCCCATCAGTCTCTACCAAAACATCCTGGTCTGCTTAGCCGGAAAGACGGTCCTTATAGACATTGAAGTCTTTGATGCTCACTTGGGCAATATACTCCTCAGTCGGAGTTATATGTATGCCATGTCAGCCATAGCCTCCTCCATCTTCTGCATCATGATGTTCCCCCACAAGGACCGCATCATTACTGTTGACCAATTAATGCATAGCGAGAAACGATCCCTAACAAACACCGATGTAATTCTACCCTATGTAGATACATCCTCGAACGTGCTTTCACGGTACCAAGAATATGGCCCTGGCCAATTCAAACCATCATCCATCCTAGGATAATTTCTAGGAGACCCCCCCATTATACCTGAGTCATCATTTGATGTCGCAGGGGCTCCGGTGTGCATGATGCCCAAATCAAGCGCAGAAGCTAGTCAAGACACAGAAACAAGTAGTAATGACACCGAGTCTTTGGCCACGAAAACCTCTCTAGACTACGCCGCTTCCCAAACCCCTTTCCTTTATCCCCATTTTGGTATCTGTTGGGGCCCTTGTTTTTAATTTTGCATGAAGAACAGATTTTGGAGTTGCGGATCGGCACGTGGCAGGCGCAACAACGATAGGTAGCGGAGATGCTGAGGTTGCGGAGGAGCAGGAGATGAATGAAGAGGTTGGCGCAGATAAGTGCAGATGAAGAGAAGATGCGACAGAGAACAAATAGTGGAACTCATGTGCAACAGAAAGAAGCTGAAAGCAGCTGAGGAAGAACACAAGAGAAAATAGCAGTTGTGTTGGCGGGTGAATAAATAGGCCATCACCCAGCAGAAAAGAGAGTCATGCACAGATGCAGAGGGATCGAAGAGGTTAGAGTAAACACCGTAGAAGAGTTTTGTTATGAGAACGACATCCTTGTAGTTCCTGTGGTTCTATCGATCTAGCATGGATATAGTACCTCTCTCTCTCTGTCCTGCGAGACTTCTGTAATAGAAGTGGAAAGCTCTTCCTGTTGAGCAATGTAACTCTGGATCTAGCTGAATAGTTATTAATATACTTGAAGGTTGCTATCTTATCGTATGAGTTAAATGTGTGCATGATGTCTGTATTACTTTAAAATTTTATTTGCTTAGTATCTGCATGATGTTTCGAGAAGACCTTCCATGTATGATGTTACGTACGCAATTGATCCTATGTTAGCTTCGAGTTGCAGATCCATCCGCCAATACCAATTTGTTCCCCTTATTCATGTGGTCGCAGCACGCCTCGGGTGAGACTCTCTGCTCTTCAGAGTAGGGTGAAAATTTTGGCATGGTGCTAGACTACAGCGGACTCCTTTGTTGGCCCCAATCCCCGAACCTGGGTCTTGCCCGCGAGACCTGTTTCCTTGCCAACAAATGGTTCCGTTACTGGGACCCTAAACTTCAATAGGGGAACTAGATCATGGTATCAAGGATCTTCGAAGGAGATATACGGAGAGCAAACCACCTAGACCAGTTTATCACTCAGCAAGTAGAGAAAAGAAGCCAAAAAGAGAAGGCGGTCAACGATCTAGTCCTTTTCTCGGATTTTGCCAGCGATACCTATGAGATCCTCTGGGGAAAATTCCCTATTGACCTCTATAATTGGTTGCGGAGGTTGCAAACCAAGGTGACTAAGGACAAATCGTAGAAGATCGACTGCAAGTGGGTGCACAAAGATCTGGTGGCCCTTCATCGGTTGGATACAGAACTAACCTGAGCTGTAGACTTCTGGGTAGAATCTACCTTGGACGGATATATTGTGGAGTTTGCAGCGGAGTGCTACCAGTCATTCTCCAAAGCCGAGGCTATATTCTGATCCGGACTAAAAGGGAATCCGCTGAAGGAAATTTCATTGTGGATTAAGGCCCTGATGGTGGATGAAGGGCTGATGGACTTCCAGAAATCAGGCATGGAAGCGTAAACCTCCAGTGCTGGGGGAAGGGCCTGAGGGAAAAATGCTACGTGAAATGTGAAGCGGGGGAGTGGAGGAATGGATGTTGAGACCGCAAGGAGGTTGAGGGAGTGATGTGCACATTGGAGGGCGCAGATTGCTGACAAGTGGTGAGAAAGGGTGATGCGGGAGTTGAAACGGTGAGGGAGTCGTTGGAAGGATAAATAGGAGGCGCCTCAGAGGACAGTAGACATGGAAGGCCAGGTGGGTCCCCAGGAGATGGGAGGGACCATCGTGGGAGTGCGGCGGGTGCATGGGAGCCCAGCCAGGAGGAAGAGGGAGATGATGTCTGACGAAGGAGATGCAGATATGCGGCCCGAAGAAGGTTTTGATGGCGAGTGGTACGTCGCGATGCAGTAATTACTCCAAGAAAGGACGAAATTCATATCTCCAGGTATTCCTACTTCCCAAAGTTCGAATGGCACGGATCCCTACCTTCCCCTGGTACTCTATAAACCTTTAAGTGATATTTTTGTTAAGTTAAAAGAGTTGAGTCGATTGAACAACAGTCCATTGTCAGCAGCGACACATGCTAATAGTAGCATTACTAGTGGTATAATTATGCAACCAGGACCTAGAGGGTTCATTCTAGTTACACCTCCGCAAGTGAATATGGCAGGGTCATTCACCCAGTACCCAGAATTTTCTGGGCAGGGTAACGACGATGTGGAATAGCACTGGTACCTCTGTGAAGCCATATGGAGGGCTCGACAGATGCCAGATGCAGGAAAGCTGATAGAATTCCAAACCACGTTGCGAGAAAGGGCATTGCGCTGGTTCATAAAGTGGTCAGAAGCCCACCCGAATCTAGTGATCGCTGACGTCAAGCGAGACTTTTTCAGAAAGTTTAAGCTACCCCAAACGGACCAGCAAGGTTTGTCCAAACTATGGGAGATTAAGCAAAGAGAAGGAGAGACTGCGTGGGAGCTGATGCGCAGGTTCAAATGCGATCAGAAAACTCAGCTACCCAATCGACCCAAATCATCAGAGGGATTGGTTCATCAAGGCTCTGCTTCCCTTGACGCGAACCCCCCTCACTCAGCAAAAGATCGACAACTTGCAGGATGCTTTGGAACAGGCTATGAAGATATAGGCGATGGCGGGCTACCCTCAGGAATATAAGGAAGGGGCGACCCCGCAAGACCCATCCATACTAGGACTGAAACATCAGATATCCAATCTGATAGAAAAACTTAAGGAGATGCAGCCTATAAGACCAGCCAGGCCAAATGTCTGGTGCACACGCTGCCTGGTAGAAGGACACGTGGCGACCGAGTGTCGTCGGTTGCGGAGCCCGGGAGTGGGGGTCTCAGCAGCGGCAGTGCAGGGGGCTCCACCTATCGGGGGAGTCGCGCAAATAAACTTGCAAGGGGTCTATCTGCCGCAACAACCGTATGCTGGGTTCCCAAATCAACCGACCCAAGCCGCAACAGAGTATTGCGAAATCTGCCGAACGGTGGGTCATCAACCTCGGATGTGTCCGATTTTATAGAAGTAATCCAATGTTCCAAACAATGTGTACTGTGAGTTCTATGCTTCGATGACCCACAACACCGAACAGTGCAGAGCTCTAGATGCACTGGTGGACCGATTTGACCGACCCTCCTACAGGGTGAATGAGGGTCCCAGAGGCAGAGGAGGCGGTATGCGTGGAGGTCGCACATGGGGACGGGGTCCACTGAAATTCTACAACTATGATCAGTAGGGTCATGTGGCCCGTGAATGCCCCCTACCCAGACGACTGTGGTGTTCCCAGTGTCGCGTGAACACCCACGCGACAGAGGACTTCCCTGAGCTTATCAAGAAGTGGGAAGAATGAGCAAGGCAGAGGGGCACGAATTTGGTAAATGCAGAACCTCGAGGGACAATGACTCTGGCCATGTAGAATGTAGCCATAGTGACACGAGGAGGAAATATAACGGGAGAGGATGCTCGGGAAAATGAGTCAATACGAGTGATCAGGCCTGCATCCCCGAAACAACTAATCAGGTCGAAAACGCAGAATAAATATTTCTAGGAGGCGGTAGAAACTTTTGCCCAGCTAGGGGGAGACAAAGGTATTGAGTTACCTGTGAAGAAAGATACCAGAGAATAGAGCGCTACGGGGGCTCTGATTGAGGAATGGCTCCACCTATTCCCCAAAATTGTTGACAATGCTTTGATGCGGGAACAACTCAAGCATACCTTGGAGGACATATTGCAGGGGAAAATAGGAATGAGGGAATCCTCGGACACAGCACCACAGTATGTACAATGAGTCAAGCGGAAAAAAATAAGAATGGGAAAAGAGTTCTGGTTAAACACGCAGGTTGTGGGATTTCAGATTAGAGACACCATGCTTGATTTGGGATCTGACGTCAATATCCTGCCTTGGAAGACTTGGGAGGCTCTAGGAAGGCCACGACTGACTTATTCGCTGATCCAGATCAGGATGGCAAACCAGTACTGTATTGTGCCGATCAGCAGACTCGAAGATGTCGAGGTCGACATCGCAGGGGTGAAGACTTACACAGATTTTGAAGTAATAGATATTATGGGAGACAAAGATCCATACCCCGCATTGCTAGGAATCGACTTGGCTTTTGAAAACTATGCTATCATTGATCTCAAGAAGGAGCTGATGGTTTTTGAAGATGGGGAAGTTCGAGTCACTCAGCCTCTCGACCCGTATCAAGATCCGAGATATACAGAAACCATAAATAACAGGGAGGATGCTCAGATATTGGACAACCTCTATCAGATGACAATAGGGAAGAGGGAGGATTATATTAAACCAACATCGACCGGCTCCGTGAGCTGGCGAAGTGTCCAGAGCTCGGAGCTGGGATCTGAACTAGCTTTGGAGGACTGGTAGCAAGGTGGGTATGAGACTAGTACAAGGAGTGCGCCAGTATTGCGAGAGTCCATTGGATTGGAGCTGAGATAAGGGAGTACCCCACCTTCTCCAATATGCAAGCAGTAAATACCTTCATTGCAAAGGTAGAATACAAGGTACCAGAGGAGAACATGATACCACTCTTGGACGTGGCACTACAGTCCACATCAGCCAGGTGGTGCAAAAATCACCGCAAATCCCTGTCACGGTGGAGTTGTGTTGCGGAGGCTTTGAGGGCACGGTTCAAGGAAGACGAAGGACCTCGAAGCAAGCAAAGGTACCAAGGAACTTCTGATCCCAGAGACCACATGAAAGCCTGTCAGGAGCAGTGGCGAAGTGTAGGGTACTCGGAGGAGCTGTGGGTACATCGGTTTGACCACTCCTTGGATACCATCCCACATGCCTGGTACTTAGAATAAGAAAGGAAGAGAGGGACTAGTTCTTGGCAGGAGGTTGCAAACAAATTTTTTTAGTGCTTTTCATTTGAGGGGAAGACAAACCTGGTGTCCCAAGCATTGTAGGCCATAAAAGGGATACTGTTTTTCCCCGATCTGGGCACAGACGGGAGGCCATTAGTACTGAATCCTGATGGAAGATGTAAGCTGGCTTGCCAACGGATTGATAGCGAGCCATACAATGATAGTTTGGAGGACCTGAGGCACCTATACTTTGAAGAGACAGAAGGAGAGCGGAACATCAAAGAAGAGCCTACCACCGAAGGAGTCCATCTACTTCCACTAAAGACAAAAAAACTAAAAATCAACACGGAGGAAAAACCCCAGTTGGCTATAGTTGGGGACTACTGGGAAAAGGAGACGAAAAAGGAAATTTTCAGTCTCCTCTAGAAATACGAAGACCTATTCCCTTCATCGGTTGCGGATTTAAAAGGGATCAAAGGGGATCTCAGAGAGATGAGAATTTTGCTGAAACCGGATGCCAGGCTATTGAAGCATCGACCTTACCAGCTGAACCTGCGGATCAAGGAGAAATTCAAACTAGAGATCGACAAAATGCTGAAGGCAGGTCTAATCTTCCCTGTGGAAGAAGCAGAGTGGGTGAGTCCCATCGTCATTCAAAATAAGAAGGAAAAGTCAAAAATCCGCGTCTGTGTGGATTATTGAAGTTTGCACAACGCCTACATCCATGACCCATTCCCCAACCCCGTCAGCGACGAAGTACTAGACAATGTTGCAGGGAATGAGGCATACTCCTTCACTGATGGGTTCTCAGGATACCATCAGGTGCGCATCGCAGAAGAAGACAAGACGAAAACAACGTTCACCACCGAGTGGGGGTCTTTTGCATATCATGTGATGCCGTTTGGGTTGAAGAACACACCTGCCATGTTTTCCAGGATTGTCATAGCTACTTTCCGGGAATACATTCATAAGTTCCTGGAAGTCTACATGGATGACTGGATCGTCTACAGTTTGCTGAAAGACCATGCGACCCTGCTACGCATAATGTTCGATTAGTGTCGACAATTGCAAATTTCCTTGAACTTGAAGAAATGCATCTTTGAAGTTTCGTTTGGAATGCTCCTAGGAAATGTGGTGTGCAAGCAAGGGGTCTGTGTCGACCTCGCCAAGGTAGAAGTGATCGTCCACATGGAAGCCCCAGAAACTGTGAAGCAGTTGAGGTCGCTGCTGGGGCACACGGGTTATTACAGACGGTTCATCAGGAACTATGTGAATATAAATTCTCCTTTGGAAAATTTATTGCGGAAGTCAGAGGTGTTCCAGTGGATGAATGACTGCAAATTAGCCCTTGACACTTTAAAGGAGAAATTGGCAACGACGCCCATTCTGGTCCACCCAGATTGGGATAAACAGTTCCATGTGCATATCAATGCTTTCGGTATTGCACTTGGGGATGTCTTAGCGCAACCAGGGGAGACGATAGTTGACCACCCAGTGTACTTTGCCAGCTGAAAAATGTCCAATGTGGAGCGGAATTACACCACCATGGAGAGGGAGGCCCTCGCGATGGTGTGCTCGCTCCAGAAGTTCCGCCACTATCTCCTAGGAGGTAAGTTCAAGTTCTTCACTGATCACTCTGCACTGAAGTACCTAGTCAATAAGCCAGTTTTGGAAGGATGGATATGCCAATGGCTCCTACTCTTTCAAGAATTCACCTTCGAAGTGATTGTCAAGCCCAGGAGGCTGAATGTCGGGTCCGATCATTTATCCAGGTTGGAGACGGGTGAGAACGAAGGCTCTCTAGATGATCAGTTGCCTGATGCTGATATTTTCCGGGTAGAAGCCATACCAGATTATTTGGCCGACATCGCAACTTACCTCACCATGGGGCAAGTCCTTAGCACTATACCCCGATCCATAAACGACACCTAGTCATCCACGCCGCTGACTACCAACTGATTGCAGGGCAGTTGTACAAATTGGGGCTTGACGAGATTCTGTGGAGGTGTGTCCTCAACCATGAACGCGAAGCCGTTCTATGGGAATGCCATAGTGGCATCACGGGAGGACACGTGGGGGCGAAACCCACCGCCAGGAAAGTGCTACAAGCTAGACTATGGTGGTTGACGGTCCATGCCGATAATAAATAAATTGTCAAGAAATGTGATGTTTGTCAGAGAACAGGGAGGCCCTCTCACAGAGATGAGCTCCCACTACACCCGGTGAATGTATTGCAACCATTCAAGAAGTGGGTTGTCGACTTTGTAGGCCCCATAGCCCCTGTATCCAGGCATTCAAAGGCCCGGTACATCATCACCGCCACGGACTATCTCACCAGATGGGCCAAAGTAGTGGTGGTACGGGACTGTACGGTAGATATGGCAGCCCAGTTCATCTTTGAGAACATCATCAGCAGGTTTGGCTGCCCAAGGAGCTTAACCAGTGATCAAGGTACACACTTCATTAATGAAACAATCAAATATCTGCTGGACACCTTCATGATTCAACATCACAAAAGCAGCCCGTACCACCCACAGGCCAATGGCACTGTTGAAGCATTCAACAAAATCCCTGAAAAGGATTTGACAAAGATCTGCAATGCCAAACGGGATGACTGGGATGAACGTTTTCCGGCCGCACTGTGGGCCTACATAGCAACGGTGAAGCATTTGATGAATCAAACACCTTTCCAGCTAGTGTATGGCTGTGAAGATGTGATTCCCGCCAAGTTCACGATACCGAGCCTTCTGATCGCCACCTCCCTAGAGTTCTCAGAGGAGGAGGCACTCCAGGAGTGCCTGCACGAATTACAGGAACTCGACGAGGCACGGTTCCTTGCCGAGTTCCATCAAAAAGTTCAGAAAGATAGGAAAAAGGCATGGCATGATCGCCACATCAAGAAAAAAGTGTTCCAGGTTGGCGGTAAGGTTCTCCTATACGATAGCAGGCTTCAAAAGTTTCCATGGAAACTGCAGATGCACTGGTTGGGACCCTACTTCGTCATCGAAATTAAGGGTTTCGGAGCAGTTCGGTTGGCTCAACTGGATGGTACTGTTTTACCTAGCTGGGTGAATGGTGCACGCCTGAAGCCCTACCATGACTAAGTTTCTTTAGCTTTATGTGAATAACTCTTGCACCCGAGAGAAGTCCATAGAGTAGAGTAGTTGAATAACTCTCTCGCACCCAAGATGAGCGTAGGTAGAGTAATTTGTTCATGCATAGGTCGTCAATAACCGCTCGGTTGTGGGGACTGCAACGAAATCGATTATGGTTGGGGAGGGGCGCGTCCAGTATGCCATCCCCATAGGATAAGAAAGCATATCAAGTGTCAATCCCCATCATTTCATTTAGTACTTGTGTCAGTCCGTAGGATTTCTCGGATTTTCAACATAAATTGCCATAATTAGAAGTAACCTTGCAGTAATCATTTTACCATAATTAGAAGTAACCTTAGCTGTTGCGTCAGCCCATTTCCCCATACCACCTTCAGAAGATGTCAAAACACACCTCAGCAGGAAACCAATCACACAATTATCGCCGCGAAGGATGCCAGCAAGAATTAATTCGTTATGGGGTCTCATCAACCTCACTCATGCTGGATAATTACATAGCCTGCATGAAGAAAAGCACGAGAATGACAAATATTTCTGAGTTAGAAACATCTCAAGGAGCAAGGGAAGTTTTGAGCGCAGAAGAACAGGGAAGGTTGAAGGAGGAAGCGAGTCGGGGACGCAGAGGCGAAGCAGTGATATTGGTATACCAACATAGAAAGAAGATGGCTAGAACAATTCCATCAGTTGTTGAGCCGGAGATAGATGGGAGAATTTTAAAGATGGAGTCGCTGGTTGGGAAATACGACAGTGCCACCTTGATAGACTCAGACCTCACGGAATGGTACGAATTCCCGGCCATGAAGCGGCAAGTGTATATGGAGGACTACCATATGGCAGCTAGGAA
This sequence comes from Pinus albicaulis, assembly GCA_034641835.2. Taxonomy (NCBI): domain Eukaryota; kingdom Viridiplantae; phylum Streptophyta; class Pinopsida; order Pinales; family Pinaceae; genus Pinus; species Pinus albicaulis. Next base: position 1,385,205,520 of record CM076579.1, read on the forward strand.
TCCTGCGTCACGAACACGACCAGAATTCTGGGGCCTTCGACAATCCACACTGCTAAACCTGAGAGACTTGCCAGTATTTGGCACTACGGGCGCTGCCATGCAGTGTATGAAGCTTTTACTCAACTGAATTCAGAACGGTTCATTGTGGTTGGGGAAGGAGATCCACATACGCACAAAGGACATTCATCGGTTAACAAGATTATCAGAAGAAGGTCGGGAAGTCTCGATTGCGTTCCAGACAGTCTCAAAGCGGGCTCGGAAGGAGGGAGAACAAAATTTGTACACCAAGTATGGTACCCGACGAGGAGGCAAGGGAAAGAGAATAGACCTGATTGATCAGGCCTCGGTTAAAGTTGCATGCTACCTCATTGCCAACAAAATGATGAGGCACTATATGAAGGGAGAATGCACTCTAGACACCATCTTGTTGGCAGAGCACTGTATTCAGGGAGCACATCTTGATTGGTGCTCGTTCATTCTTCATGAGTTGTTTGAGGCATGCGAAGATAAATACCGGAGAGCGACAGGGTTCATATACGGGTACCTGATCATGGCCTTTGCCATGTGGAAATGGGCCTTCCCTGGCAGGCGGACACCAGCTGAGATACTATATATCCAACCACTAGTGATGAAATACACTCCCTGGAGGGTGTCCAGCAACCCAGGGTCAAAGGAGGCTAACGAGGATGGGTTCTGAGTCTAGTATGGCACGATGGTAGACGTAATCACCAGCCAACAATGGATACTGGGGGTCTTGATGGATAAGTATAGTGAACAGGTCTGGTTCGGGGTCACACATAACCACACTCTTCTCAGGCTGATAGGTCTACTGGAAATGTTGTTTGAAATGATGCCCCTAAAGCTGCACATCGATGAGACCACCTTCCACTCCGAAGTCTGTGGATGGCTAGGAGTGCAGATGGAGGTTCGGAAGGGGGAACATGTCTATGAATTCGGCGGAATGATGTTGGTGTCACTACCAGGGGAGACACCAGAGCAAACTGCAACCAGGGTGATGGGCCTACAGCTGAATCTAGTCATCGATCGGCTAAATGACAAGGTACATAACCTCAATTGCACTGTTCAAAATATTGTCAATGAGTCTCCTGAATTACAAGCCTCTCAGTCCACCTCACTCCCCCTCACGACTCCCATTTTCACCCCACTGCCCAATATTGTGTTTACTACATCGACCCCAGCGCCCACAATGCTGGCGCGGAAGTCCAAAGCTGCAAAGTTAGGCAGCACCAAAACCAAAGAAACCCAGGTTGGAAGTCTCCAGCTTCGTGGTTGACCTCACTAGCGAGGATCAGCCATGACAGAGTAGCCAAGGAGTCCTGATCATAGAAGAACGCTTCGTAGAGACCCCGGTGACTAGCAAATTTCCACCCCATAACCCTCTTTTCCCACTTAACTTTTTAAACATTCGTCCCCCCACCAACCCCAATTACCAACTACCACAATTCACCTTGTTTCGGGAACCTCACACCTCCGCCCCATCCACTTCATCTGCCACCATGTCCGACCCCATCATCAGTAGAGAAAGGACCAATGGGGACCTTGGGACTGAAGTTAACTCGGGTACGGTAGAAGTACCCGTGGTTAGCCAAACCCCGAGCCCCCAAGTCACATTCGCTGAGCTTATCAGTCAGGCGGAGCAGGTTACAAGAGACACAACTACCCAACTTTCAGTGCAGACCCTAGCACAACCCACTCATACGACCCACCCAGACACAGGGGCAACACCCAAATTACGACCCGACGCCAACATGGATGATTCTGGCAATCGGGCCAGGAATCTAACCCCGCCGCTGTCACCAGCAGAACATTCAACTAAGTTAGTAGCCAGCGGCCAACCCTTACAGGCGCGGCTACCAGAGCAGAGCACGTAAGGAGCAGCAAGCATGGAAACATGGGGAATGCCCGAACTGTTCCACTTCATATAGCGGGCAGCACAGGTGGCCGATGGGCTCCACTCCAAATTACAACAAAAATGTGAGCAACATCAGCAACAGATAGTCGTGCTTACTGAACAACATGAACAACTCACACTGGCACATGGGCAGCTGCAGAACCAGATGGACGAAGTGACTAGGGTTTTCACGGAAGTGTGGCCGGTAGTGGTGGCTCACTACAATCAGCTACCAGTGGATGTGCAAGAAGCGAATGTGGTGCAGTGAACAATCCAACTCAGGGTGGCATACTCCAACCTCCACTAGGAAAATACTGAGCTCAAAGCAGCTCTAGCGGCCCGCCCAACTTTTCCAGACACCCAGGTCACCTATGCCAATCAGGTAACGGAACGATGAGAACATGTTGAGAGAGTGTAGGAAACCCTGAGTACCGCGGCTCGGGAAGCGTATGACCTACTGAAGGGTATACAAGAACACATGACAGATCTGACTCTCAAAACCCAACCGTTGTCTCTACAACTTCTACAAACCAACCTGGAAATTCAGAATACAAAGGACCCAGTCGGCCTTGATCCGCTAGATGCTGCAGCCGACAGCTTGGAGGTCCAGATTCAGTAGACCGAGGCCAGTTCAGCAATAGCGAAGCAGGCTCCTCGGGATCTCAGGTAGCCGATCCTAGCAAGTGCTCAGCAGATGCAGCAACTGGTCACTCAGGCCAGCACTCAGGTTTCAACCGTCTTTGGCGAGCTCCTGATGGGAGGGGGAGAGGAAACCGTCACTTGGATCGCTGCCGCAACAGACCCAATTATGCAGGAGTGGCAGAAGGCTATGGCTTCCTTCCAGGAACTAAAGGTCGCAGCCCTTGCAACGGTCCCTAAGTTGGGGCCCTTGTTTGAGCAAAAAGGGGAATGACAGAAGGAACATGAGGTGGGAACCAGCGAAAATATGCACGTAGAGACAGTGATCTACGATTGACTTAGGACGAGTCAAGAGACTGTGGTCGGGGCCTGTTGGGGCCCTTGTTTTGAATTTTTCATGAAGAACAGATTTTGGAGTTGTGGATCGGCATGTGGCAGGCGCAAAAATGGTAGGCAGCAGAGATGCCAAGGTTGCGGAGGAGCAGGAGATGAATGAAGAGGTTGGCGCAAATAAGTGTAAACGAAGATAAGATGCAGAAGAGAACAGATAGAGGAACTCATGTGCAATAGAAAGAAGCCGAAAGCAGCTGAGGAAGAACACAAGAGAAACTAGCAGTTGTGTTGGTGGGTGAATAAATAGGCCATCACCCAGCAGAAAAGAGATTCATGCACAGATGCAGAGGGACCGAGGAGGTTAAAGCAGATGCCACAGAAGAGTTCTATTTTGAACGTGACATCCTTGTAGTTCCTGTGGTTCTATCGATCTAGCATGGATATAATACCTCTCTCTCTCTGTCCCGCGGGACTTCTGTAATAGAAGTGGAAAGCTCTTCCTGTCGAGTAGTGTAACTCTGGATCCAGCTGAATAGTTATTAATATAATTGAAGGTTGTTGTCTCATCATATGAGTTAAATGTGTGCATGATGTCTGTAGTACTTTAAAATTTTATTTGCTTAGTATCTGCATGATGTTTCGAGAAGATCTTCCATGTATGATGTTATGTACGCAATTGATCCTATGTTAGCTTTGAGTTGTGGATCCATCCACCAATACCAATATGTTCCCCTTCTGCATGTGGTTGCGGCACACCTCGGGTGAGACTCTCTGCTCTTTGGAGTAGGGTGAAAATGCCGGCGTGGTGCTAGACTACAACGGACTCCTTTGTTGGCCCCAATCCCCGAACCTGGGTCTTGCCCGCGAGACCTGTTTCCTCGCCAACAATATCTCATTCCCCATACTGGGACAGGAGCCACACACATCACCGCCACAGGGTTGAAGCCCCTCAGTCCTGAGGAGGCCCCACCCGTTCAAGAAATGGTCGAAAAAATCCCTACAAAGTAAATTCCCATTGCAAAACTGATGATTACGGCTAAGAAAACCGAGAAGAGAGGAAAGAAGCTAGAAATTCCCGCCATACAAAGAGAATCACCAGTTTGTGCCATATGCGACATAATATGTCACCCTATCCATATCTTCCTAGAGCTGGACGAATTAAAACCACTCCTCAGCTCTGAGGCAGACATCGCGACGCCACGTTCCCGTAAAAAGGAACCTGCCACCAAAGGTAAAGGTAAAGCATTGCGTACCAATCACGCATGCACTATCTGCAACAATTATGGGCACTATACTCATCATTGCCCATAGATCCCGTGATATAGGGATGCCTTACACGCCATCGAGCGATCCTATCAAGAGGATCCCTCCACCCAGTTTGCTGGATATGAACCTCATATCATCCTATACCTACAGGAGGAATGAAAGGCACCATAAATACTCCCAGTCATACCCCCTCCCGTCATACGCTGCACGCTGTGCGATGAACATGGTCACTTGCTTGAAGAATGCATAGCCCTGGAAATCATCCACAGATGGTATCCTATAGAACGGGTTTACTACGTTGGCTTGCGAGCATCACAATTCACATGCCCTTTATGTACCGACAACCACCTTCTATAAAATTGTCACTATATCCCCCGATTCCGGTTAGCCCTCGCTAGTTTTCACTCAGCTATAGTCCTCCTCTCCCAAGAAGATGACACAGACTCAAAATCCATGAACATCTTGACAACCGAAGAGGAGGTGAGGAGTAGATCCATCCTATTCTTGTCAGCTGAAAAGCAACCAATCAAGGAGATTCTGCCTCCACCAAATGCTGATGACACAATACACCATATACGATTCATCTCATCATGTATAGGAACTATGACTCGAGATGTATACTCATCTACCATAGGTGTCGATTCAGTTGCAACTACGAGAGTAGCTATACCTACAACAGTACAGACCCAATCTATCTGCACTCTGTTGACCACGTCTGGTTCCACCACATCAACGATGCAATCCTTCTCGTGTCTCTCAACTAGCTCCGTGTGGATTGAACCTATTTAGCATAACCTTATGTAGGATCAATCCCCCTTAGGGTCCCTATTTCATTTAGATGAAGACATCCTAGAGGTAATGACAGAGCCAGATTATCCGTGGGATGCAATGCATCACCGTTCACTTTTTCTCCCCAAGCATACATTCAATCCCAACAATACAAAAGAACAAGAGATCTACATGATCGAATCGAAATATTTCCTCCCATTAGGGAAAGTCGATTGGTTCAAAAACCCCATCCTAATGCCTGATGCGTTCGAGGAAGGAAATATGTCAAACATCTCACCGACCATCAAGGTGACCATATCCCAAAATCCTACAAAGGTTGAAGAAATATCACTAAGGGCAGTATGCTCTCCAGAAGAAATAGCCTCTTAAGAGTATCAAGATATCTTTGCGTGGGACTACTCAGAAATGCCTAGAATTAGTCCCACTATCGTAGAGCACCATATTGACACTTGGCCTGACATACCTCCAGTGTGCCAGAAACAATGCCAATTGCACCCATCTAAGGTAGAAGAAATAAAACGAGAAATCAATAAACTTCACAAAGCCGGGTTTATCTACCCCATCGCTTATACATCTTGGGTTTCCAACCCTGTTCCCGTCATGAAAAAATAGGGCACTATATGCATTTGCACCGATTTTTGGGATTTGAACAAAGCTTGTCCTAAAGACACTTATCCCACCCCATTCATTGACCAAGTCATCGATGCTTGTGTGGGACATGAGGCTCTATCCTTCGTGGATGGATTCTCTGGGTACAATCAAATCCAAATCCTCCACACAGATCGGTACAAAACCGTGTTCACCACCCCCTGGGGCACATTCGCATACAAGGTAATGCCATTTGGCCTAAAAAACGCTGGAGCCACCTTCTAAAGGGCCATGAACTATATATTTCACGACTTGGCACACCTTATCCTCACCTACTTGGATGACCTGTCAATCCACTCCAAGAAGCGCTCAGACCATCTAGAGGATCTGCAGTTGGTATTCCAATGATGTCGTCAATAAAACTTACTCTTGAACCCCCTCAAGTGTGTATTTTGTGTTAGCGCAGGAAGACTATTAGGTTTTATCATGTCCCAGTAAGGGATTTGTGTGGACCCCCTCAAGGTCCAAGCCATCAAAGAGGTACCACCACCTCGAACCCTCAGGAAACTGCAAAGCCTGCAGGGGAAAGCCAATTTTCTGAGATGCTTCATCCTAGATTATGCCACCTATGCTCATGGGTTCCTGCGTCTCCTTCACTAGGACATACCATTCAAATGGGATGAGTATGCCTAGCAAGCGTATGATGCACTGAAAGAAACATTATCTTCAACACCACTCGTTAGTCCCCCAGACTATGACAAAGATTATATCCTATATCAATTAGCTTCCAAGTCCACATTAGCCAGAGTTTTGATCCAGGAAGGCCCAGATGGGAAGGATTACGTAATCTATTACGTCAACAAAACCTTATCGGGCCCAACATTAAGATATGATCCTGAAGAAAAGACTGCCCTAACATTAATCAATGCAGTCCAGAAGCTTCGCCACTACATCATCTTAAAACCCACTACGGTCATCGCAGATATTAATCCCATCAAATACCTGCTCACTCGCTGCCCAATGAACCATAAGTACGCTCGCTGGATAGTCATTCTCCAAGAATATGAATTACATTTTCGCTCCCCTAAAAGCAAAAAGGCACTTACCTTAGTAGAGTTCATTATAGATCTCCCATGAGATACCAAGGGATCACCAGTAAATGATTCGCTACCAGACGAACATCTCTTCTTTGTAGCAACTGACGACCATTGGTACGGAGACATTCTCCTATTCCTGCAAACTCAAAAGTTCAGACTTTATATCACTTGAGATGACAATCGGCACATACGCTAGGAGGCCCCCCGATATCTCCTCATGGGAGATGTCTTGTACCGACGGGGCATCGACACCATTTTATGTCGATGCCTCACTCACGACCAAGCGGAACAAGCTCTTAATGACTACCATAGAGGTGCTTGTGGCGACCACCTATCTGGAATGGCCACTTCCCAAAAAATCCTATGTGTAGGATTTTTTTGGACCTCCCTATTTCGCGATTTCATTACTACAATTAAGAGATGCGAGCGATGCCAACTCTTCACCCACAAAGCAAGAGCACCTATCGCTCCTCTGCATCCTATCATTGTCGCCTACCCCTTTTGTAAATGGGGAATTTACTTCATGACTTATAACCTTGCACATCGGGAAACCATAAATATATCATCGTGGTTGTTGATTATTTCACCAAGTGGGCAGAGGTGATGCCCACATACGACAACACCATAGAAACCACCGCTCAATTTCTGTTTAACCACATGATCGCCTGGTTCGACATTCCCAAAGAGTTAGTCTCGGACCATGGGAAACACTTCGAGAATGAAGTTTTCAGGGAGCTATCTCACCACCTCGGATTCACCCACGAATTCAATTCAACATAATACCCCCACTCCAACGGACAAGTAGAAGCTGTAAACAAAGTACTCAAAACTATGTTACAACGCATTGTGAATAACCATAAAAACAACTGGCACCACATGCTCTTTTCTGCCCTGTGGGCACACTACATGACTGTAAAGACGTCCACTGGTTTCACTCCCTTCCACTTGGTATACGGGGTCGAGGCTGTGATTCCTATAGAATGCGAGATCCTGAATTTGTAGGCTGCTATCGAACTCCTCGATGATACCCAACCTCTAGAACAGTGCCTAGTACAACTAGAGCTCGTTGATGAAAGCTGACAACAGTAACTACAACACAATGAAGTCCATAAGAAAAGGGTAAAAGCATCATTCGACTGCCACATCAACCCTCGCTCATTCACTGAGGGAGAACTAGTCCTCCGCTATGATGTCGTAAAAGAAGCCCTAGGGCCAGGAAAGTTCGAAACCTTGTGGAAAGGACCCTACATCATAAAACATTTCCTCCATCACGGGGCATACATCTTGACGGAACCAGACGGGGCATGCCTCAACAACCCCATCAATGACCTTTACCTCAAGAAGTTCTACCCATGAGGGCCAAGCGTGCCCTGCCCTAGAGTTAACGTACACAAACCCAAACACTTTAAATTTTTGAACAAAAGACTTATTACAAAATGCGCTCGACTGCCATAATTGTGCCGAGAGGCACATCTATAGCCCAATATGACCCCGATGTCATGTGGGTCACGTCCTCATACAAAATGTCGGCTTAAGTTTTAAATTAAAAAAAAAAAAAATTGCATTGTGCTAGAACATATATCAATTTCTAATACAATTATGTATTATTTATATAATTTGAATGGATAGTAAATTATATATGTGAATTTTAATGGATCATAAATTTACCTTTAACAAAAAAAATTACCACATTGAATTTCCAAATTAAGTAAAATCTCCAAACATTAATACAATCTGACATCTTACTCTTAGACAAAGTCAATACCATTTCCTAAATCAAAGGAAAAGAGCATTCAACACAAACAATCAAAATCCAAAATCTTTTACTATTTCTTTAATTAAATATTTGTAAAATGAATTTATACTTACTCCAGAGCTATGGTAAATAAATAAAAAAATATATAAACTAGATGTATGGTAAATAAATAAAAATTCTTTTTATATTTATTCCATAAACCTTTTTATATTTAAAAAAACTTTAAAAAGAGGTTTTATTTAGATGAAGCCTATGGGACGAATACTATGGGACAAATTAATATTGATACCATGGGCCAAATACCATGGGTAAATAAATAAATATAAAAGAGGTATAAAAAAGTATGATAAATAAATAAATAAATATAAAATAGATATAAAGAGGTATGGTAAATAAATAAATATAAAAGAGGCATAAAGAGGTAACGTAAATAAATAACAATATATCAAATAGGATTATAAATAAAAATCTAATTATATAAAAATCCCATGGGCCAAATACCATAGTAAAGAAAAGGGGTATGGCAAATAAATAAAAATATAAATAAAATAGAGGTATGGTAAGTAAATAAAACCTTTTTTCATATTTACTCCATAATCTGCTTTATATTTATGAATATTTATGTTCATGAGTTTACATAACTAATAATAAATAGAGAGAGAGAGTGATAAGGGAGAGATGGAGAGAGAGTGTGTATGTTTAGGGGCGAGATAAAGAAACAAAGTAAGATGTATGGAAAGAAGGGGGGAGAGAAGAAGTGAGAAGGAGAGAGGGAGGGATATAGTAATGTAGTTGTAGAGAGAGAGGGGTGGAAAGAGAGAGAGAAAGAAAGGGATGGGGGAAGAGAGAGAGAGAGAGATATAGGGGAAGAGAGAGGATTGGAGGGAAAAGAGAGAGAGAGAGATGTGGGAGAGAAAGGAAGGATGAGAGAGAGGAGGAGAGTGATGGGGGAAGAGAGAGTATTGGAGAGAGAGAGAGAGAGAGAGATCAGGGAAGAGAGAGGGATTTAGGGGAGAGAGAGAGAGCGGAAGGACGAGAGAGAGGAGGAGAGAGGGGTCGATAAGAGAGATGGAGTTGGAGGGGGAGAGATGTAGGAAATAAGAAATATAGAGAGTGAGAAGGGAGAGAGAGAAGGATTGACAAGGGAGAGACAGAGAGAGAGCGTGTATGTTTGGGGCTGAGATAAAGAGACAAATAAGGAGAGATGGAGATAAGGTGGGAGAAGGAGATATAAGGAGAGAGGGAGGGATATAGTAACATAGTTGGTGGGTGAAGAGAGAGAGAGAGAGAGAGAGAGAGAGATGGGAGAGAAAGGGAAAGAGAGGATGTGAGAGAGTGGAGAGAGGGAGGGAAAGAGAGATGGACTTGGAGGGAGAGGAGGAGAGAGGTAAGAAGAAAGAAATAGAGAGAGAAAGGTAGAGAGAGAGAGAGTGAGTGAGTGATAAGGAAGATGGAGAGAGAAGGAGAGACGGGGAAGATAGAAATATAGATGGAAGGTGAAGAGAGGGAAGAAGAGAGAGATGGGGAGAGGAGGGGATTGACAAAGAGATTGATATATATGGATTGCGAGAGTGTGTGTGTTTAGGGGGGTGAGATAGAGAGACAAAAAAGAAGAGATGGAGGGGGATATAGAGATGGATGGAGGGTGGAGAGAGGGAAGAATATTTCTTAAGTGGAGATGGTGATTTCTAATCCTATTTGATTATTTGCACTATATGCATCGATTTTAGTGTAGATATTTATTTCTAATGATATTTGATTACTTGCACTAGATGCATTGATTTCAGTGTAGGTGGTGATTTCTAATACAATTTGATTACTTGCACTAAATTTGTTGATTTCAATTTAGATGTCAATTTATAATTATATTTGATTACTTGCACTAGATGAATTGGTTTCAATGTAGATGATTTCTAATCCTATTTGATTGTTTGTACTAAATGCATTGATTTCAGTGTAGATGGCGATTTCTAATCCTATTTGATTTCTTTGAGTAAATGCATTGATTTCAGTGTAGATGTTGGTTCCTAGAGAGAGAGAGAGAGGACAAAAGGAGGAAAGAGAGATATTAGGGGGGGGAGAGGGAGAGAAGGGGAAGATAGGGAAGAAGAGAGAGATGGGGAGAGAGGGTGATCGACAAAGAGAATGATATATATGGAGTGCGAGAGCGTGTGTGTTTAGGGTGGTGAGATAGAGACAAAAAAAAAGAGATGGATGGGGATATAGATATGGATGGAGGGTGGAGGGAGGGAAGAATATTTCTTGCACTAGATGGATTTATTTAAGTGGAGATGGTGATTTATAATCCTATTTGATTATTTGCACTAGATGCATCAATTTTAGTGTAGATATTTATTTCTAATGATATATGATTACTTGCACTAGATGCATTGATTTCAGTGTAGGTGATGATTCCTAATACTATTTGATTGCTTGCACTCGATGTGTTGATTTCAATTTAGACGTCGATTTATAATTATATTTGATTGCTTGCACTAGATGCATTGATTTCAATGTAGATTATTCCTAATACTATTTGATTGTTTGTGCTAAATGCATTGATTTCAGTGTAGATGGCGATTTCTAATCCTATTTGATTGCTCTGAGTAAATGCATTGATTTCAGTGTAGATGTTGGTTTCTAATCTTATTTGATTGATTGCATTAGGTGCATTGATTTCAATGTAGAAGTTATTTTCTAATCTTATTTGATTGCTTGCATTAAATGCATTGATTTCAATGTATATGTTGATTTACAATTTGATGTAATTGGATATATGACGATACATTAATATTAAAGTGATTGGATTAACAATATGCATTGATTTTAGTGTAAGCACAAAAAGTTATTAACAATGTAGATTGATTTTTGTGTTATAGTAATTTAAGCTATTAATATTGGAGAGCAAGAGAGACAAGGTATCATGTTTACTACAACAGATCGAGTTAAAGGTTTAAATGGTTTACGATTTAAATTTTCTTTTTCATATAATCGATATGAAAAGATAACAAAACTAACAAGGGAGGAAATAAGAATAGTAGAATAAAATAGTTTGAGATTGATTGTAACATGAGTACGTTCTTATTATTCACATTTTCTATCTTTCAACACTATTATTGTCACTTTGCATTTAAAAAAATATTTCATCATTTTTCATCATTATAGTTATTAACAATAATTATCATCTCAACGAACTAAGGTAACTAAGAAAATTTAAAATTAAAATGACCAAGTTAATCTCAGAAATATTTAGCATATTTAAAATGATTATATTAATATTTGATATATTTACATATTACTGATCAAATTAATCATATCTTTGATAGATTTTCCTTAGCAGCACATGACTGAAACCAACCTAGATCCATCTTACATCTCAAAAATATACAAAAAATTTAATAATCTGAAAAATGTGATGTTGATGCCTCTGACTAGAACCAACCTAGATCCATCTAACTCTGGATCTATCATGCGCCGAGAGGGATCAAATCTCTCGAGGTGCAAACCTTTCCTCAAGTTTTGCACTCAAAAAATAGGTTTGCACCTCGAGAGATTTGATCCCTCTCGGCGCATGATAGATCCAGATTTAGATGGATCTAGGCTGGTGGATTACCAACCTGAACCTTACGTCGGAGTTGTTGATGGAGCACCAAGATGGTATCAAAGTTTAGCAGTAGCTGCCTGGGTCATCTGTCACCCTGACTGATCACCACTCTACACAAACGGTGTGTGCATCAGTTCAACAACAAACAATCAGGTAGAATATGACGTCGTCATCGAGCTTATGTGCGACGCCCTCCATTAGGGCATACACCATATGCATGTCTACCTCGATTCCTAATTAGTAGTGTCACAATTAAACGAAACATTTGAGACAAGAGATTCACATCTATTTAGAAAATATTTGCATGCAAAAATATTAAGAAGACAATTTGACTACATCAAATTTACACATGTACCTAGGAGTCAAAAGCAAACAGCCGATCGCATAGCTAACAATATTCTAAACTAGAATGCATCTCTAATAAACCGTCATAAATAAAAAACCAAAAACATAGATATCCATCAGTATAACATCATCCATAAACAAAAACAGGGGGCACAACATGTAGAGCTACAAAATATCTCTCATATATATATATATATATATATATATATATATATATATATATATATCATGGTATATATGTCTAAGTACAAAAAAAGTTTCGCCAACCCAACAACCAGCCCAAAGATACAGAAAAAGTCATCAAAAATAAGGGAAGCATCCTCTTGAATGGGTGCTTTCCCCGTGTACAAGTAAACTCTAGGGCGGTTCTCCACTAGGCGAGGCACCTGGACCCACATCTGCTCCCGGTACCACTACTGAAGCCACCGTCAAAACTGAGACTGCCACCCGATGTAAAATAGGCCGATAGTCCCTCTCCCGGGCCATCACCGTCTCCAGCTAGACCTCCTCGAGGTTATCCAAAAAACCTCGAGAAGGCATCCCCTGGGTCAAGTGGTCCCCTCGACCCCGGGCATCCTCCAGAATTAATACTCGAGTAGTCAGCTTAGCAATGCGAGCCTCCACTGCATCAACACGTGTCGCCTCCGCATCGGCATGAGCTCGCTCTATCGCAACCTCAGAAGTAGCCGAGCTGCTGCCCTCTCCCGAAGGGCCAACACCACCACTAGGTCCACTGCCCTGAATTTGTGAAAAATCTCCTCCCAGCCCCCCACTACCACCCCAAGGCCTTCGAAGAGGACCGTGGCCGATCAATTGAGCCACAGGGTGACCCACCTCACCAACATCTGCAAGAGTGACCAAAACTATCTCAGTGTTACCATCAAAACACATAAGCACATATATACTAAAATAAATGCAGAAAACATAAAAAATATACCTGTCAGCCCCCAAGCATAACCAAGAGGGAGACCCATCTTTGGATCCCCCCGGAAGTCCATCCTTGCATATGGGAATGGAAAAAACATCTGGGGGTTGACCTCAAACTAGGCCTCCGTCGTGGTGTTCCAGTAATGCCCCACCATAACCCTAACCCCTCGCGGCATTACAGGAGCCCACCTCCTCATGCGAGGCTCCCGTGGCCCCCCAGGAGGCACTGCCACCACTGTTCTCAATAACACCACCCTCTCGTTCATAATGCTACATAGAATACTGGCGTATGCAAACTACTTTGATCCATTTCGAACCTTCTTAAGCTGTGTCATCATCTCGTCATAGCAGAAGCGGGAAAAATCAAAGAAGTGCCCGGACCTTAGCTGGCACAAGACTCCAACCTGCGGGCCTGAAGTCCGATGTGGAGTCAATGACCCTGCGAGTCGTACAATAGCTACCAGAGTGCACCACTCGTCCAAGTCTGTCACCGAGGCAATGCTAATGCACCACTCTGTAAGGGGCACCCCGCCACAATGATGTGCTTGAAATTTCTCCAAATCCACTCTCCCAGAAGGGAGTGGATACCGCAGTGCCTAACCATGAGGTAGTAGCCCGGTCACAAAGTATACATCTGTTTCAGGACGGATAACATGGTTAGTCCCACGCAACATAAACATGTTGCACCTCCTGTGCCAATGCTGGATCAAGTAACGTAGCAGTCGGTCCTGAGATCGAAGAAGCTCGTTCTCCACGAACTTGAGGAGCCCCCATTGCACCAACTGTTGCCGCGCCTAATCATCGGCGGCTAATGTAGTATAGAGCTCGGGCCAATCTCACTCCCTCCATAACAACCTGTCATCCAAATAGGAACCCATCAACAACAGAAAAAACATAAAAAATAGGCAAAAAAACTCAAAACATTTTCCTCAGCCTTTTGCGCACCTATCCCTCAGGCATGAACGCTCAAGGCGCACATAAGGCATGCCAAAAAAGGGGAACAGAGCACTGAAGGCGTGCAAAACCCCCAAAAACACGCATAAAGGGTGCGCTCTTACCCTGATCGCCCTCGCAATCTAGGGTAAATATTACTCAGAATCCGTACAACCCAATTTTGTACAGACCACGGCACCCTCAGACTAAAAAATTAAAGTACATGATGTCATGGAGGTTGCCTGGGAATGATATCGCTAATCCTTGGTGCTCAGGCTAACCGCAATGGCAAGAACTACTCCGCAGAAGCCTCTGACCTCTCAAAAACTCAACAAGTACAAATGAATTGAATTAGGGCCATATTCACCAATATATCGCCCTTTTCAAAAAAATTGGAGGACCATAATGAAATATCAAAAGGTCCATTCTCCGAATTGAAAGCAACACTGTGATCAACACTCAATAACGAACAGAGGCGATGCCACACATTCGCACTCCCGAAAAAATAAATTTTCAGTGCCGGTAGGTATGCCCTCTCTCATCTTCTTTTTTAAAGCTCATGACTTTCAATAATATTTGATAAAGAAGATGATTTCACTTGAGGTAGTTGTTTTTGTAGGAAATCTCGCAAACCATCCACAACTCCATCCACTAAAAGTTCTAGAGAAGGTATCATTCTACCCCCAGCATGATAGAGTCCCAGAAAACTTTTCATATCTTGACATCATTTCTCCATCAGAAATCAACAGTAGGTTCCATAGATCTGACCATGTTTATCATCACCTCCCCCTGCACATGATAAACATCCTTGTTGGTCGGTAGAGCCTCCCCTCCATGGCACTCGTCACCCACAGTAGACCATATATCACAACAAAAGTGACACCATGGCCATACCACTTTAGTCCGGGAAGCACCTCATGCCCATCCATCCACCATGCATAAGGTCAAGTTTTACCATACAAACTAAAACCCCTTTCCCAGACGGTCAGGTTGTACAAGTAGATCAAAAGCACACTACCGAACCTCGCAGTTGGCCCACGATACCTCCACCAGCATAATCCCATCTGCGATAATTTTTCATCTGCTTCATCAACCGCACACATGAGACCAACCAATGGGGCCCCCACCCTTAGAAAAACACCCACCTCATGTCATCAGTTAGAACTTTCATGTTTTGGGGCACCCGTCTCTGTGTTTTTTACAAACCAAACCCCATTATTTTATTCTTTTGGTAAGTGTACAAAGACTGCAAATAGTGCACTACGTCCCCCACCGACTCATTAATTTTTTCTCCCATGGAAGAAGTCCCTGAACACCCTTGGTTAGAGTATCATACCCTCATGCAAAAGCCACCACGACATTCATAACCAGTTTATAACCACCCTGGAAGTCCTACCGACTCCAGGGATTTCCCCATCAGAAATAGTTATGACTGCCACCAAGCTGCTTATTATACTCCGACCTTGGGCCACTGGATCTCCATCATCAGTTTTCAGTCACCCCTCACCACCATTCCTATGTTAAACCCATCACATCCAGGATCCTGATCCTTCATATCAGCGACCCCTCATTCGGTTGATACTTCCTTTTTGTCGACTTCAACACCTATTTTCCAAAAAGGAAGTGGTACCTTGGATACGCCTCTCCATAAAAGGGGCATCCTTGGGTGGCACTGTGGGAGACATCATTGCCCATAGATGTCATCGATCCTCCTGACATTCGAATACAATGCAAGCTTTCATGTCAAGATGGTATCGTACCTTACATCCATTGCACTTTGATCAAATTCATCGAAGACCCGTGCCTTCATAAGAATCTCTTTTAGCAATGCTTACACGGGAAGGTCCCAGCCAACACCTATGCTTACAATGCACAGTTATATGCCATACCAAGTTTACACATATGGGTACCACATTCCACCTATTGTCAAACAAAAAATTCCCCCGAGGGCGTTAGCAATCGTCGTCATCAACCAACAGATCACTACCATATTAGTGACACAGATAGAACATGTATATGTCAAATAGATTTGTTTAACTAGCCACAACATTACGAGAATGGGACATGCCCACCTCGTAGAAAATTTGTATATATTGTATTATATTTGCTTACAGGGGTCCCACAGGACATGGTTGTTCTTCGAACCGGTGTAGGGTGTCTCCAATTTCGAGCTACATGCAGGTCTCTCTCTCTCTACACACATTATACAGAAAAGAAACTATTATGTATTTCGGCTATACAGTTCTTCCTAGACCTCACACATTAGGGGGAAACTGTTAACACTAGAAAATCGTACAAGAAAATACGACATTATTTAATGTCAGCCAGAAGGATTTACAAGGCTGAGAGACATTAGAGAATTTGGAAAGTATTTAAAAATCTCTAAGGTCTGAGGAAAAATCAAATTTGAGCAAGTCACAAATGATTTTGCGCGCAAAATCCTTTGATAAGAGCGTCTTTGTGCACCTTTTAACTCTAAAAGCGTGCAATCCTGGGAGTGGCGGAAGTCACTTTCCGGGACCAAAAAATCACACTCCAGAACAATGATTTCACACTTGAAGATGCCTAAGGACAACCACCAAAGCCTCCTTAGGACATCAAGGGAGCACACAATGGAATCATCCCCCTCTCTTGGGTCACCATCCACAATGTACCAAGAGAGGGAAGGAGGATTTGAATTCTCCTATAAAATTCCACCAAGAGATGAACAACTTGAGAACACATTGTTACGCTGGCCAGAATTTCCCCAAGCAATACCAACAGTGTGTGATCTAGAGCAGAGATAGAGGGGACTCAATTGTTGGCCATCCAACAAGTTCACTCCACCATAGTAGAGAGAGGGAGACTTTGCACCGAGGCAAGCTTGGAAGTAAAGACATCCTTGCATCGGGACTTAGAACCGAAGTTCTAAGGGCCCCTTGGAAAGTGGGTTAAAGTTTCATCCTCATTTCCTACTAACACTCAATAAGAGGGGACGTAAGCGCTGTCATTTGGATTATTGCAGTTGTTTGACTCTACTTAGAGCTTTTGTCTTATTTTTTTTAGTTTTAGTTTAATTTTTATGTTTGAATATGCATTCTATTTCTCTATCTAGTATGTTTATGTTCTAGCATGTTCCATTAACTTGCTTGACTCCATATCTTTTCTGCCTGTGACCAATAACTTAAGAGGGTAAACCACACCCTTTAAGTTGGTGTGATTTCGTACATGAGTGCACCAAACACACTAACACAACAACCATGTTGGAGTTTGATCACCACACCTTGTAAGTAAAAAATTATTCAAACACCAAATACTCTTCCCCTTTGACATCAAGGGAAAAGAGCGGACTAATGCTCCCTCTGAGCACATGCTGAGACTTCAGATTTTCAATAGAATACATGACTCTATAACTCAACTAAGTATGACCTTTCCTATCTCCAAGGACTCATACTTACATCAATGATCCAACTGAGTGGAATGACATATTGACTCAACTACCCAACCAAGTGGGTTTACATATTTGAATAAGTCCAAACATGACTAAATATGACAATATTTACATCATAGGTATCAAAATAACCCTTACATCAAATTACATATATGACGTTTTACAACCAAGACCAAATAATCTCAAAAGAGAGATCAACATAATGCCAACAATGCATTCTGCATAGCAAGGCAAATTCTCCCCCTAAACCTGTGCATCCTGAACACCTTCAACAACCAATTCATCAAAGCATCTTCATCAAGGAGATAAATATCAAGGAAAGGAACTGTGAGATGAATAGCATAATTTACCAATCAACAACTGAGAACCACTGATTGTTGTGAAAGCTAACCCATAGATTTTATTACAACAAGATCCATACATGACTACAGAGAGAGAAACTCATGTATATACTCAACTTGGCTTTATGAAACCTGCGCACATAAATTTAACCTTTCTGAAATCAAACAGATTTTATAAGTGAGGTAGAGAAAACCCTGAACTTGTGTCTGAGATATTCAAATGCTTCCCTGGGAGGAGGTTTAGTAAATATATCAGCAACTTGTTCTTTGGATGGAACATACTCCAATTTAACCTTTTGCTCAAGTACTTGTTCTCGTAAAAAGTGATACTTGATAGGAATGTGCTTGGTTTTGAAATGCATAACAAGATTTTTTGAGATACTGATAGCACTTGTATTCTCACACAAGATAGATATGGGAGGAGAACATTTGATTTGAATATCTTGTAATGCTTGCATCATCCAAAGAAGTTGTGTGCAACATGATGTGGCAGCTACATATTCTGCTTCTTCTGTAGATAAGGCAATGGAACTTTGTTTCTTACTGAACCAAAATACTAATTGGGGCCTCATATAGAATGCACCACCATTAGTGCTTTTTCAATCATCAACATTTCTAGCTCAATTGAATTTGTGTAAGCATGAAGAGTAAGATCAACATTCTTTGGATACCATAGACCAAAATCTTGAGTTCCTTGAAGATATTTGAATATTCTTTTTATAACCTGAAGATGTGACTCCTTAGGATTGGCTTGGAATCATTCAACAATCCCAACTACATGCATAATGTCTGGTCTAGTCCCAGTTAGATAAAGCAGAATTTCAATCATAGATCTATTCTCTGGTTGTTTTACCATTGGAGAATCATCATGAGAATTGAGGTTACATATAGTCACCATTGGAGTGCTCATAGGTTTGCAGTCTTCCATCCCATACTTCTTCAAGTTCTGCTTGATATATTTTTCTTGTGAGGTGAAATATGCCATCTTTTTCTTGTTGCACTTGTAAGCCAAGAAAATATGTTAGTTCCCCAAGTAATGAAATTTCAAATTCTTGTTGCATAACAAAAGAAAATTTCTGACTCATGGATTCTTCATTACTCGCAAAAATGATGTCATCAACATAAACAATAATAATTGATAGTTTATCATTCTCAATTTTTGTATATAAGTTACTGTTTGCAGATCCTTTTGTGAAACCTTGTTGTTGAAGATATTTGTCAAGACGATAGTACCATGCCTGAGGAGCTTGTTTTAGACCATATAGAGGCTTTTTGAGTTTTCAAAAAAAAAATTCATCATTTCCCAGAATGAACCCTTTGATTGTTCTATATAAACTTCTTCTTCTAGATCACCACTGAGGAAAGAAGATTTTACATCCATTTGATAAACTTTGAAATTTTGAAAACTTGAAAAAGTGATAAACATTATTATGGCTTCAAGTCTAGATACAGGTGAAAATGTTTCTTCAAAATATATACCTTCTTGTTGAGCATACCCTTTACAAACAATTCTAGCTTTGTTTCTAATAACATCTCCATTTTCATTTAACTTATTTTTTAATATCCATTTTGTTCCAATAACATTTTTATCATGAGGTCTTGGAACCAATTCCAAAGTATTATTCTTTTCAATTTGATCAAGTTCTTCACATGGCCTTAATCCAACATTCATCTTTAATAGATTGATTTTCATTTTGTGGTTCAATGGTGGATAAGAATGACATATAACTGGGAGATCCTACAAAATTTCTTCTTGTTTGGACACCTGATCTCTTTTCTCCCAATGTTTGAGATTCTGGATGATTCTTTTGAACATACCTGGATGGAGCCTTTTCTGATATATCTTCTTCTGGTGCTTCATTGGATTCTCCTTCTATATTGTTGTTATTTAATGAAGGAAAATATACATCATCATCATCCTCATTTGTTGTTATTTCCCTTTTGGGAACTGTGAGAGACTCAACAATACATTCAACAATCTTCCGAATTCTTTTATTATAGCATTTGTATGCTTTAATTCTAGAAGAGTAACCAAGAAATGTTCCTTCATTTTCTCTAGGCTCAAACTTACCAATTTTTCATCATTATTCTTGATAAAAAATTTGCTTACCACACCATTTTGTTCCAGAGTTCCAGTTATAGAAAATTGTCTTTTTATGCCATATTGTTCACATAAATCAAAGAATTCATCTGATATGTATTCTCCTCCTCGGTCAAATCTAAGACATTTGATTTTTAGATCTAATTCATTTTCAACCAATGCTTTGAAGATCTTAAAATTTTCAAATGCTTCATCTTTATGTTTCAATAAATCAATCCAACACATTTTAGAAAAGTCATCAATGAATAAAATATAGTATTGTTCTCCACGAGGTGAATTTTTTCTTACAGGACCACATAAATCAGTATGTATAAGTTCAAGAAGCTTACTTGCTGATCCTTCTTTGGCATTAAATTCACCCTGTTTTTCTTACCGAATTGGCAGGACTTGCATATGGTACTTTCAGGTAGAGTGAGGTAGAGTGATGTTGGGTAGATCATGAACAACTTTGAGTCTGCTTGAATTGCTTATTTGGGAAAAACTCAAATGTCCCAATCTTCTGTGCCAT
Organism: Pinus albicaulis; assembly: GCA_034641835.2. Lineage (NCBI taxonomy): Eukaryota > Viridiplantae > Streptophyta > Pinopsida > Pinales > Pinaceae > Pinus > Pinus albicaulis. Next base: position 1,385,226,089 of record CM076579.1, read on the forward strand.
AACCATTTTTCTGTATATTTACCTAGATAACATTTCTCTTGGCCACCTTTCAATATATACATATTGCTTAGTGTTCTTGTTCCTTTTATTAAGGTCTTTCCTGTGTTAAGTTCACGAAATACACACTCTGTTGAATTGAAGACACTTCATTTCCTTGATCACACATTTGATTCACACTTAACAAGTTATGCTTTAATCCATCAACATACAAAACATTGTTAGCTTTAACCTTTTCTTTTACAAAAACAGATCCTTTACCCTTAATGATAGCAAGAGAGTCATTTCCAAAGGTAACATTATTTTCCTTCTCTAATGCATTGTATGAAAGAAGTTTATATTTATCACCTGTCATGTGTTTTGAACATCCACTATCAATGTACCATTGATTTTCTTCTCCTTCTGCAAATAACGCAATGCCGTAGCTTTCAAACTACAATTCATTCTTTCTCCATACCTTGGAACTTGTGGGTATCTGTTCTTTTGGCTGAATTTTTCTCCTGCATTCAGATTCTTCATGCCCAAATTTATTGCAAAATGAGCATTCAATTTCATCTTGAAGAGGAGAAATTTTTTTATAAGTGTTCTTCTTTATTCCTGTCTCATTTCTTTGCTTTCTTGCTTTTTTGGTCATGATGGTTTTGTAAGAAACACATTGAACAATTTTATGACCAAAATTATGACATGAGAAACATTGACCAATAAAGAAGAAGTTTCTGCAATCATGGAGCCTTCTATTGATGTTTATCTTTTGATTGATATTTCTGTTATTGTTCATCATTGAATTGAAGTGATCATGTTTGACCTAGGCATTATATTTATTCTTTTGCTGCATGACAAAGTTTTGCTGGCTGGCTTTAGCTGCATTTAGATATCTTGTATCTTAAGACAGAGAAGATTCACCGATATATCCAAGACTTGTCTTCACAAGAGGAGAGCGTTGAACCTTGATAATTTCATCTAAGGTTTCAAATCCTTTAACAAATCTAAGATTTAAAGTTTTTACTTTCTCAATCTCCTTTCTTAGACTTACTATTTCAAATTTTAATTTCTCATTGTGCTTCTCCTTTTCTATGAGTTGATTCTTTAGAGTATCTATGGCTATTTTGTTCTCTTCCAAACATATTTTGACTTGATTGATTTCTTCAAGAAAATCATTTTCTTCTAAATCATCCATAAATGTACCTTTAGCCTCACTTGTGTCCTTTTCAAATGCTATGAGCAGTCTAATATCTTGATAAGATTCTCCTTCTTCACTGTTTGATAGACCATCACTATCTTCATGAGTATAATAACTTTTTTTATTGATAAAACGTTTCTTATTACCTTTTTCTAAATATTTTCCCTTTTCATGATTATCTTTATGAGGAAATTTAGTAGTGTAATGACCAACTCTTCCACAAGCAAAACATATGAAAGGAAGCTTACCTATGAACCTTCCAGTGCTAAGCTGAAGTTTCTTTACAAAATTTATCTCATCTTCTTCTGGTACATACCCTGATTCCTTTTGTTCTTCAATTTCCTTACCTTTTGCAGTAGCTCTAAAAGAATCTTATTTTACTTCAGACATACCTCCTTTCCTCATTTAACACGCAGTTAGAATCCCATGAAGTTGAGCAATAGTAAGAGTTTGTAGATCCCGCTTCTCTTCAATAGCAGACACTTTTGACTCAAATTTAGGAGTCAGAGATCTTAGAACTTTTTCTACTATAGTTGTGTCACTTTTGACTTCACCCAGATTTCTCATACAATTTACGATCTCATCAAGATGTTAAAAGAAACTAGCAATACTTTCATCATTATGCACTCTGAGTTTTTCATTTTGAATTCTAAGAGTTTGGAGTTTAACACCTTTTACCTTGGCATCACCTTCATAGATCAGAATGATTTTGTCCCATATTTCCTTTGCTGTATGTAACTGCATAACTTTGACAAATTATGATTCAGTCAGAATCCCCAATAATGCATTGACAACCTTTGCATTGGTTTCATAGTTCTTCCTTGTTGTTGGATCTGCTGGAACTGAGGATGGATATTGGTAACCACCTTCAACTATAGCCCATACATCTGCTCCAAGAGACTGAATATAGTATCTTTTCCTTGACTTCCAGAAGATTAATTTGGTTCCATTGAAGAGTGGAGGTATGATAGATGTTGTCCCATCTTGATTGCTCATCTTAGATGATCTTCCTTCTAGCGATTAAGCTTCTTCAGAAGGACTTGCTCTGATACCAATTGTTGGGAAAAAATACTGAGAAGGAGGGGGGGGGGGGGGGGAATCAGGATTTTCAAGAACTAGAAACTTTTAATTTTCTTTTACTGATTCCTATACACGACTTTTATTAGCCCAACTAGCGTATGTACGCGACTATCCTAACAGAAACTTGCGTATACCCAAATAAATTTACTGTTTAGATAAGAATTTAGAAACATTCTTTAGCCCATATGATCAGTTATGCATTAGAGAGTTGAGCAGTAAACAAGTGCAACAATAACAGAATAAATCATCACACAAGGGAATTACACATGAACACCAAGATTTAAGGTGGAAACCCAAGTCGAGAGAAAACCATTGTTGTTGTCATCTCCGTCTTCAATTTTTATTATATATAAAACTGCTTATAATGTTGTACTGATGTAGACTCATATCAGTATGCATGCATCTACCTGTAGAAGGTTGCAAACTTCTCTCATTCTCCAGTTTCTACCGGGAGGGAGCTCCAACCCCCTGATCTCATTTACCAGCCACTACTGGAAGGGAGCTACAACCCCCTTATTAGAACACCAACTTCTATTGGTAGGAAGCTTCTACTTCCAAACTGAAGGCTTCAACCATCAGACCCACTGCAGATCATGTTTCATAAATTTTCATACTGGATCAAATAGCATCAACACATCTCAATATATAGATCAACCACAATAGTCATAACCCAAAATTTAAACAGAACAGTAAGATCACTGTAACCAGAACACAATAATAAACCCAGACTTCTGACTGAACATGTAGAATCAATTTCAACCTTGATCTTTCATCACACTTAAATGCATACACTACTTCTATTTATTGTTACCTGCATGTATATGCACTTTCATACACACCAACCTGCGTATAGATCTGTGTATACTGATTTTTTCCAGAATCTGATCAGACTCAAAAATAGATCTGGGGCTTTTAGTCATACTTATTTTTAGATTTGCAGAACCCTTATTCAGTCATCATCATCAATCATATTTAATTACTCAGTCATTGATCATATTAGTACATAATCAACTAGAAGCATATACAGTATTCAAACAACCCAGATCTACATGAAGACTTCATTGACAGACAACAAAAATATAGCATCAATAATTAGACAACCTCTTTAGTAAGCTTCATAAAACACTAACTTCCATACACGCTTTTGTTGTAACGAACCCGTGTGTATACGCACTTTTATCTTGACGAACTAGCGTATAAATCTGAAAACATTTCAGGACCGTGTAACTCTTCAGAACAAATATTCAGCTCAGATCTTACCCTTTACTTCAGCAAACATGTGCTAGATCACAGATCTAAATATCTCACAAACAGATCAAGCAAATACATAGTCATTTAAGGTCTAGAGATCCTAATCCATCATTGTATCCATAGGTGCATCATTATTTCATATCTATCAATAAACCGTAACCCATTCCGTGCAGATATACTTCAGAGTGAAGTATTAAATCAAAACCCATCCACATTCACACTTTTCACTATGATCTACTTCTCCTTATATAGTTTGATTCTTTCCCAATACCATAAGCCAAAACCACACCGGTGCCGATGGAATTTTTGGACAAAATAAAATAGACAGCACATCACTTAATACTGTGGGCTAAAACCATGGTAATGACCCTTGGTATCATCATTTTAGAGCGCAAAAGGCATACACTACTTGGCTCATTATTTTCCGCGTGTATACGCGACTTTGCCTACACGAAATCCTGTATAGATCCTTTAATATGAACATTAACCATCTTTTGCTAGACCTTCTGCTAAACCACAATGCTTCTCCAGAAGCCATATACTTCAGTTTTTGCAGGTGAGTTTCCATCAAGGAAAACATATGCAATCATAAGAATCATATTGCCAACAAATTAGTAATTAAATTGGGATAGATCCCAATAATGTTAAAGTTGCTAAGGAAATGATTAAAAGGGAAAATGTTGATGTCCAAGCATTGAGGAAAAAATTGAAACTCCCTACTACCGAAGATCCCCAGACTAAAGAAATTGGTGAATTAGAAAAGGAAAAAGAGAACATGTTCAAGATTATAATTGAACAAAATGCACAGATACAAAATATGGAAATAAAATTAGATATTTTATTAAAGAGAAAGAACAACAAGAAAATCAAGCATCAATCATTCCCTTAGTAGTAATTCCAATCATAGGTACTTCAACAACAGGGGATTTTACTTCAACAACCACTACCACAGGAGACATACAACCCACTGATCAAGGAACTGATCTGGCTAAAGCCATGGGAGACTTGTCATTAAGAGGACAGGAAATTGAAAAACTGAATGCACAACTTCATAATATTCAAGAACAAAAAATTAAAATTGACAATACATGTTTAGCAAATATTCAAAAGAGTCACAGGTTGACTCAGAGAATAGATACCCTTGAAAACGAGTCTTCAATTGCTCAAACCATTTCACAGGCCAAAGAAAAAATCTGGCAAGACATCAATGAGTCCATGACTGATTTATGGCCCTCAATTGAAATTTTGCTTGAGCAAGAAAAATTATTGGAAAAATCAAAGATGGTAATAGCAGAAGTAAAGAAAGAATTGGGTCATAAGCCAGGAGTTGCAACAACATTAGTCATAATTTTGAATTCAAAAACAAAAGAGGAACTTGAAGAATATGTAATTGATGAAAAAACTAAAACTATTCTGGATGTCAGAAAAAATTCACATTAAAGGAACTCTAATGCTGTAACTTGAAAAAAATTCCATAACTTAGAGGCTAGCCTTCATAAGTTTCACAGGAAGTTTAATGTGCTACATCCAAAGGGACTTCCAAATTTAAGGAGAATAGGAGATAAGCTGGTTACGCTTGAAGAATACCGACGAAAATTGTATTCAATATCCATAGACACAGTCAAATTTTCCAAGATCATAGGAACTATTACAGGAAATGAATTCATCGAAGATTTGAATTTTGACTTATTAATTCAGCATGAGATAAAAAATTTGTTTGTAGTCAAACCCACCTTCCAGAAGTACACTGAAGTGGATGAGACTTACAAAAAATAAATTAAAGCTACCATCCCTGATGAGGACATATGGGAAAAGATATGCCAACTCATTGACTAAACAAACAAACAGGTTTGTAGCAACAAATTCAAGTTTTAAGCAAAAACATGCAGGTTTATAGGAGAAAAAGGACATATATTGGAATGAAAAACAAACAATGTGCTTTAGGCCCAATCATCAGCATAAGCCTCAAAATTAGTGCCAAAGGGCTTGAGCACTAGTTTTTATTTTTCTATATTTTAGATCTATTTTGTAAACAGTTTTGAGATATTTTGTAAAAAAATATTGATATTGGAAACAATATATTCTTAGGAAATTTGTATAAATACTTTGTATATTGAATTATGAGGGTTGAACCCTTGTAATAGACCATTGAGAAGAATTGTAATCATCTGAAGTTTTTTTGATATTAATGAAAGAATTTTGGATTTACCTTGAAGCAACTTGTTTTCCTGTGAGTTTTCTTTGCTAAATTCTATTTTAATTTTGTAATTTCCACATGTATTTGATGTTAATGAATAAATCTGGGTTAGATAAGATTAAATATTGATCTGTCTAAAATCCCCTATGAAGGTATTATCAATTACAAAGATTAGTTAATTAAGGATATTTGTTTTAATTGATTCCTCTATATTTTTAATTGACACTTCTTCTTAATTTTAAATGTATTTTATTTGGTTGTAAAATTATTTCACGCGCTTAATCTACACATGATTAATTAAATACTCTATTTTAATATTTAAAATATCATATATTCTCTTATAGTCTACCCTACACATCTATCAAAGCTAAATTCTGCTAAGAGGTAAAGAATCAACCCTTTTATTATATCATGAAAAATTAAGACTCTGCACCTATTTAAGCAGTTTAGGATATTGGTCATCTAAAAATTCAAAACAAAAAAAACATTTTAGATGCTCTAGCATAATTCCTAACCTAGAATTATCTATAGAGGTACAACAGGATGCACAGAAAACGTTAGAAGCTACAACTAAGTTGGGAAAATTTGTGGGGTACACTGATACACCTCACAACTATCAGGTGTACCTTCCATCTCAGAGGAAGATAGTTGTTCATAGAGATGTGAAGTTCAATGAAGAGAAGACCATGAGATGTTCCCTTAAGAGGGAGCTTCAGTTGCATGCATATGAGGAGGTTTTAGCTCCAAAGGAAGAACCTCAGGATGTTGTGGAGCAGCCACAAGCAGAGGAGAAGAGAGTGGAAACACCCACTCATGTAGAAAAATCCAAATGTAGAAGGAAGTGCACCAGAGAGGATGACAGATTGATGCATGATGCTAGAGAGAATGTGGGAGCACCCACATTACAACGTAGGTAGAGGAGGTCACCAGATTGGTACACTGGCTACATGTCTCTGATGCGCGACAGTGTAGAGACTGATCCATATTCATTCGAGGAAGCAACGCAACAACCAGTATGGGGTTGATTCCATGATAGAGGAATATGATTCCATTATCAGGAACATTTCTTGGGAAATTGTCCCAAGGCCATAAGAAAAGTTAGTTGTAGGATCCAGGTGGATCTACAAGGTGAAGTAAGCAACAAAAGGGAGTGTTGAGAAACACAAGGCCAAATTTGTGGCCAAGGGGTTCTCTCAGGTGGAGGGAATTTATTATGAGGAGAAATTTTCTCTAGTAGTAAGGTACTCTTCAATTAGATCTAGTTTAGCACTTTCAATGTAGATGGGATGGAAGATACATCAGATGGATGTAAAGATAACTTTCCTTAATGAAGTGATTTAGGAAGAGGTGTACATAGAGCATTAGGATTAATTTGAGACCATCGACAGAGAGTCGTATGTGTGCAGACTCAAGTGAGCATTGGATGTATTGAAACAAGCACCCTGTGCTTGGTACACAAGGATAGACAACTATTTCACTGAGTTTGGTGTTGGCTGCAGTATTTAAGGATATTTCAGACACCTTTTTCCTTATATTTGGTCATTTCCCTTCACTGAATCTATAAATCCCTTGACATAATTCCACTCTCCCTGGTTAAATAAGAAATATTTTCTCTGACTTATTATTATGCCATTTTTTGTTAAATATTGAATGAAGCAATGTATTTTTTGGAATGAATAACCAGGGAAATTGTGGAAGAGATATTTTGGATGTTTTTCTTTCAGGTGTTGCTATAATTACTAAAGATCATGGGTGAACAAATGTTTTTGTTACTTGCTATTACACCCAATTTTTTTGTTACACCCTGAAGTTTTTGTTACATTATAAAGTTGTTGTTACACCGTGAAGTTGTTGTTACACCCTAAACCGTCAAAGACCGTGGCCTTTATTTTAAAAGATAGTTGATAAAGATCATAAGAAGTAACCTTATGCAAACGGTTGAATAATATTTGAGTAGTTACAATTGCAAGAGTGGTGTAACCGTAATAGGTCCTTAATTGAAATCAGTTTGTAAAAACTTCTATTTTATTCTATTTCTGTTGATTCAATCAGCATGAGAATCGTTAGATTCTCATGACTGATTCGTTCCCTGATTTTGGGGCTTGTAAAAGGCTTTATAAAAGGGCTCAGTATCATGAAAAGGGGAAGAAAACATCAGAAAAAATACCGACATTTTGATCTTGTATTATTCATCTATTTTAATACAACACGTATCTTGTGATATTTTTTCAATTTCTGTGTTGAACTTTTAAGTAGTTTCATTCCACCCTTACACCCTGCTAGGGAGGAAGGGCCCTCCTCTTTAGCAGGTATCACAGTATTAGTAGGATTATTTATTTTATTTATATATTGGTGTGGATTTCTTATTTTCGTTGCATATATTGTGGAACATACACACTTATGTTTTCAGTTTTAATGTATGTTGTTACACCAGATTGGTTCGATCTATAATACTCAATTATTGTTGCAATCTAGTTAATAATGCATGGCACACCTATTTTCATTCTGAAGCTTATGATGTGTGAATTCTTTCTTTGTTGAGTGAATTTCGTTCCTCAGTGTGTATTTTTTAATTTCTGCAAGTGTGAATTTCGTTTCCGTAAGAACGTTTTAAAATTTTGCAAGTGTGAATTTCGTTTATGCAAGAACGTTTTAAAATTTTGCAAGTGTGTTCAATGACATTTTACTGTTTTACCTGGATGTTCATGTATCGACACAGTTAGTGAAAATGCATTTGAAATAAAATGCGTACCCTGGTTGATAATTAATGGTTGTGGTTCATTTTTTTTAAGAGTGATAAAACCACATATAGATTTTGGCACTGTTTTCGGAGAAGGTTGTTAACGATACAATCAGCGAACGCTTCTTTTTAAAATTTGTTCTTTTGATAATGTGTCACTAATTTTACAGGTCCTTGGTGGTAAGAGGAGAGGTAAGAACCTGCACATCGCTCTAACATACCTGAGCGAGATCACCCCTGTAATAATTAGGACACTTAGGGTGTGCAAATAATTATACATTGGGTCCATGTATAGAATGAAAGAGTGGATAAGAAGTAAACCGTAGAAATTATAATAAAGCTACAGGTAAAAGGGGTTGACCAAATAATAAGAAAAACACTGATCAAGAGAGAGTAACATTCATCCAATAATTTATTTCAAAAGTAGAGAAGGAACAATAAAAATAAAAAAGGGATGTGAGGAAAACAGGGCCACAAAAATCTGCTTCTTCGACATCAAAATTGGGAGTATCTGGTTCCTGTTTTTCGGGACCTCATTCTCCTCAAACTTCTATTTCTGCAAAATTAACTTAGGAGAAACAAGGAAATACTAGTGGTCAGGGTTTTGTATTAGAAGGACAAGAGGAAACTAGCGGGAATTACCAAGATCCAGAACCATATGAAAATTCTTTTACTTTCCAATACCCAGACTCAGGCAGTGCAGTAAAACAACTAGCCCTAGAAAAATATAAGAAATCATCACAAGAATCCTGATTCACAAAAAAAAATTTCGAACAAACTTTAGAAGAACCTTTTCCAGAATTAGAATCAGGAGAAACTTCAATGGGGGACAACAAAAATAAAAACAATGGGGCAACTACCACTATTCCCACCTTTGAATTTCCAATAGTTGATATAAGGGGAGAAGCCCTTATGAAGAATATTCATCTATCATTTCTTCCATCTTTCCAGGAATTGACTGTAGAAGATCCTGATACTTTTATGTTTGAGTTTGATGTTATGTGCAGGAGTTATGACACTTCAAATGATCATAAAATAAAGATGTTCCACGCCACTCTGAAAGGAGCAACGTTAGGATGGTTTATGGGACTAGGGCCTATGATTATACAGATATGAGGATATATGAAGACCACATTTATGGAAAAATACCAGGATTATTTTCAAACCAGAAATTTGAAGGAGGAATTGTTTATAATAACACATAAGGAAGAATAAATCTTGGAAGATTATGTAGAACGGTTCCAATATAATCTACATAGGTCTAACCATGGTGATTTGGATCTAGATATTTTGAAAAAAATATTTATTCAAGGAACGAGAGATGACTGCCTTGACATACTGAATCGTTTAGGGAAATGGGATATATCTCAGGAGCCATAAGAAGAAATAATAAATCTTTGCTTAAGGCGTTCGCAAGGATCGTCACGAGGAAGAAGCATGGCATAAGATACCTCTGTCAGAGTACAGAAATACACAAATGGAGGTGTAACTGGAGCTAGGATTGGAAAATTGTTTGCAAATCTCAAGGCCGATATTCTTATTACCTTATCTTCCCAATTAACAACAACACAAGTGAAGAAGGCACAAGATGAAGCTGATAGAGATTTGGTTGTGTTCTGCCTGAAATGTAAAGACAAATATTCCTTGAAGGACTAAAGAGTCAAAAACATTAACTTGTGAAAAATTTGTGACCTAGAGCACTCTACAGGTCATTTCCTAGAGCTCCCAATACTGAAGGCAATACTCAAATATTCAGGCGAGGAAGTTCAGTCTTCTTACTTCATCGGATCTTAGAAACCTTGGCAACCATGACCACCAGGTATGTACCAAGATTTTTCTTTTAATCCATGGAATAATGTATATAATACCAAAAAATTTCCATGGAAGTATACTACTCCTCTTGCTCAATTTCCTTCACCATGGAATCAATGGTCTCCTTCTCCACCTTTTCAGTACCTCCATCTTAGCCATACTCCTTCCCTTAGAATTGGAGGGGAAACCCTCCTGTGTTACCAATACAACAACAAATGCAATTTCCACTTCTCGCATCATCTGCTACCAATCCTCCCATATGTCCCCAATTACCTGTACAGTCTAATCCTAACCCAAATAAGAAGGCAACCTAGAATTTAGAAGCCTCCACTTCTTTCCAAAACTACTACATTACCCCTGTTGAATGCAATGAGATCCACCTTCGATCAGGAAAAGTAGTAAATTCAAAAACTTCCCCTATAATTACCAAAGAGGAATGTGAATTATTGTTACAGAGAAATTTGTCACTGTCCTTGTACTCCTCGTTCCTTGATCCTGGAAGACCCATACAGTGACCCTTGTGTACTTTCCAAGCATGGAATACGTACCCTTGAATCACATTTTTTCTGCGAATTCATCTCCCTTTACAACTTTTTTGGAAGATCCCTATAAAAGCCTGGTTTTCAAGGTTGACGCTTCCTCTCAGTGTCTGACTCACGCCGATAACAGAGATTTACATTGAGGCCTATGCTGATCGACGCTCTGTCTTAATGTTGGACCCGCGCCGATCCCCTTTTGGAAATTTTTTTAAATAGAAAGGAAGCTTCCGCGACTAGAAGCTTCATGAGGCGGCGAGCTGGAAGTTTGTTTTAAGGATATGGCTAAGGAATTACCCTTTGGGATTCTTTTTCCCAAGAAATAGGAACTACTCCAAAGGATAAGCTCTTTTCCCATCATTTGAGGGCCCATAACCTCCTCCTCCATTGTTATATAAGGAGACCTCCTTCAGCTCTACAACCTTAGTGATGATATAAAGGAGAAGAAATTATAGCTTCGGGAGAATAGTGCAGAGTGTGATTATTTTTGTGTGTTGGGAACATAGTGAGATCTTGGAACCTTGTGTGTGAGGGTGTTGCAAACGTGCTCAGATACAAACCTGGCAAAGGAGAGCCTCAACATCAAGGTTTGGTTGTAAACTCCCCTTGTATTTATCATAATAAAATGCATCTGAAGTTTATCTTCCACTCTTGTTTACATTTATAATGAGATTTCTAGAATTCCTTGATCAGTTAGATAGATTTTAATTGTTTTATTTTTTTCATGGTTTTACGCTTGTCGTGGTGTCTTGACTGTTTGTACAGGTAATCGAACATTGGTAGCAGCGTGTATTGAACTTGAGGAGAATGACAGATTAAGAATATTTGACGGAAGATGACAAAATATCATCAGAACAAGGTAGGTCATCTTCCTTGCTCTGAATTTCATTTACAATCTAGGAAGGTAGATGTTAGTATGTTCCCGTAGTTGCTAGACCCACCCTAGGGCTAGAGGGATTGCCTCTGTCCGCAAAGGGGATTTACCTAGACAAAAATCACCCAGAGATGGTCTTGTGGATTTTTATGGAACTGCTACAACATGACAAAATGATGCTGATACACCTGTACAACTGTTTCAAATAATGTTGACACGTCTGCAACAACCAATCCAACTACTATAGTGACTCAGGACCCTCCATATCCACAAATATTAGTTGAGACTAGGATGATTTCACAACCTGAATCTAATTTTCTCAATGAGTTAAATAATATGCACATAAGGAACCCTCTGCTACAAGCCATTAAAGATGTCCCATCTATAAGAAAACAATAAGAGACCTATGTGTTAGGAAACCTAGAAGGAAGACCAAGGATCATATTACCATCCATGTGATGGGGAAATTATCAGAACTAATTACGGGTCAACCTATTTTAACTAAATACAATGATACATGGAATCCCACAATCACTGTTTATATTGATGAGATTCCCATTCCAAACACACCAATTGATTTAGGGGAAACAATCAATGTAATGACTAAGGAAATATTTACCACTTTAGGTTTGCACAGGCTGAGACAAACACCTACAATGCTAGAACATGAAGATAGGTCGCGTGTTAAAATATAAGGAATGGTAGAGAATGTAGTCATCACTGTGGATTCCTGGAGATATCCAATAGATTTTCTCATTTTACAGACCAAATAAAATTTGGGGGGGCATCCCCTGATATTTGGAAGGCCTTGGTTGGCCACTACAGATACCTTTATAGGTTTTATGATGGGCTTCATGAAAACATCATATGGACATGCCATGAAGAACCTCAGCCTTTACCCTCCTGTAAAACCAAGCAAGGATTTCGAAAATCCCTTGTGGGATGAATTTGAGCTTGAATCAGATTATTCCCAGCCACTCATCACTCTTAGCAAAGCCCAATTCAAGGATGAAGCAGAAGATGATATTACCAATTGTTTTATTAGTAATTCCATTGTTGTTGCCTCTGTTGATGATTTTTGGGGAGAAGATACTATAGAAGACTTGAGTCTAGAATATATGAAAACCACCCATAATCTCAAGAGAAACTCAGTTGAAATAGAACCAGGTAAAAATTTAAATGTTAATTGTTAGGTCCCTATATTACCAGTATAGTCCCTTATTTTTATTAGTGTAACCCCTTTATTGTTATTATTGTGCCCTTGCAACCCCCATTTTGTTATTATTGTGCCCTTAAATTATTATTGTTAGGTCGGCTAGGATTACATTGTGGCCCACTAGGATTACATTATGGCCCCAATTACATTATGGCACATGGACTCCTATATATAGAAAAGGAGGTTTTATAAATTATCATCCAAGAATTTTCATTTATGTAATGTATTGGAGGTTTCCCCTAAAAATGGCTCCATTTTCTAAAAAGGCGTTCATATCTCTTTTCTTCTATTTTTTGGAACTGGTTACACAACATTTGGTATCAGAGCTTTGGATTCTAGGGTTTCGCTGCTCCAAACAGGTCATCGTGGCATTTTCGCTATAACTTTGTTTCTACGAAGTTTCAGAAGCTGAAATTTTTAGGGTGCGAAGCCGAAATCCTGAGGAAGATTTTCTAAAAATTTCAAAGCTTGGTTCGCAATATTTTCGGAGATATGATCTGTGGAAGTTAGGTCTTTTTTCAGGCTCCTAAACAGGTCATCGTGGCATTTGCGCTATAAAGTTTTTTCTACGAGGGTTTAGAATCTGAAATTTTTAGGGTGCAAAGTTGAAATCCTGAGGAAACTCGTCAAAATATTTCAGAGCTTGATTCGCAATATTTTTGGAGATATGATCTGTGGAAGGTGGTGCTTTTTTAGGCTCCCAAATTTCATCTCAAAGAGGTGATCGTGGGAAAAGTTCAATAACTCTCTCTCTGAGCATCGGATTGGAGTGCCGTAAAAATTAGTCACAAGTACACGGAATTTAGTTTCTTGGCTATCAATTTCAGAGGTGAAGGACGAAACAGTGACACGTGGCAAGTCGTACAAGTTTGCTCTACTGAACTAATACATAATTAGGTCATTGTGGGAGATTGGACATAACTTTGTCTTGGAGAATCCAAATCAGGTCAGACCTGTGGCATTCAAAAGAGAATTCATAGGGATACTTCAATGCTAAATTTTAGATATTGAAGAGCTACAATCACAAAGATAATCAAATTTCAATATCGAGCTCCTCAAAAGCAAGAAAAAGGTGTGTATTTTTTTTCCGAATTGCATAAGTCTTGTTTGAAAAATCAATTTGAATTGATTCCAAGGGCATATTGTAGAATAGATATCAGTATTGGGTTCTAAAAAAATTCCCCGTAAAAATAATTCAACACCCATTAAGCCGTCAGAAGGCTCTACTATGACTCATGAAGATGAAGAATTGCAATGTGATCTATCAAAATTACAAGAGCAAGTGCACCAAATTTCACTCTCGCAAAGAGCAACAAAAAATGAAATGGAAGTTTTGAAGAAAGGCATGGAAGCAAAGATGGATGGTGTGAAGAATAATATGGATGGTTTGAAGAAAGACGTGGAATATTAGATAGATGACATGGAAGCTGGCATGGAATCTAAAATGGAAAACATGAAGAATGATCTAAAAGCAGACATAGAAGGTTTGACAAAGTTGATACAAGAAATGTTTCCTAATGGTGAAAAGATAGTAGAGGAAACTCATGATGATAACAAAATAAATGTTAATCGTGATTTCATAAACTCTAATGTTGGCGGGAAGAACCACCATATTCCAAAAATGGATATGAGGAAGTTTGATGGAAAGGATCCTGTAACATGGATACTACAGATGGAGCAATATTTTGATCTCCATAACGTGCAAAACACACAAAAGGTACGCATTGCAACTTTACATTTAGAACAAAATACATTTGTATAGTATCGATGGCTTTTCTCCCGTAAAAAAATTGTCACTTGGTCAATTTTTACGGAGGAAATGATAGCACATTATGAGGATACAAAGAGCAACACCTTCTTTAGCCAATTGATAAATCTCAAACAAAAGAGTTTAGTGGGGCAGCACATTGAGGACTTCCAAAAATTGAATATAAGGGTAACTAATATTCCAGAGGAACACAGGATTGATCTCTTCTTAGGTACTCTAAAGGATAACATCCAACATGAAGTTCGTGTTTTGGAACCTGATTCATTGGAGAAGGCATTCAGGTTGGCAAGAAAAGTTGAATGTAAAATTATGGCGACGAGGAAGCCTACCACTCAATTCTATAAAGAAGGAAGTGTTGCTACGCCTAGATTTCCACAACCTACAAGGTTGACACCACAACAATTGGAAGAAAAAAAGAGCAAAAGGGCTTTGCTACAGTTGTGATAGCAAATACACTAAAGGTCATAAGTGTCCTGAGAAGAAATTATTTTACATAGATTGTGAAGAGGAAGAAGAAAATGAACAAGAAGAGGATATACACCAGGAACCAGCCCTAGAAGAGGAAGAAATGAATCTAACCATATCGTGTAATGCACTGGCAGGAATTACCACTCCTCAAACTCTCAAGATAGAAGGACATATCAAGAAGAAAATGGTAATAGTGTTGATTGATTCAGGTAGCACCCATAATTTTATTCATTGTAAGGTAGCCAAGGAATTAAATTGTTTCCTATACCCAGCACCAGAATGTCAAGTGATGATTGCAAATGGAGGAACTATAAATTGCTCGAGAAAATGCCATAATATCAAGCTAACCATGGGGGAATATGTATTGACTAGTCCAATGCTTTCCATTCCTATGGGAGGTGCTGATGTTGTACTAGGAGTACAATGGTTACAATCTTTGGGGACGGTAGCTTTTAATTTCCAAGAACTTTTCTTGAAATTCTTTTCAGAAGGAAAGGAAGTCGAATTACGGGGTATTGAAGGGAAGCCAGGAAGGATAATAAGCTCTAATGGCATGACAAAGCTTCTAAAGAAAGAACAACGAGGCGTAATTGCACAAGTATGCTCACTAGAAGTTCCAACATCAAAATCATCTATTTCTGCAGATCTCCAACAAGTCTTGGACAATCATTCCAAGGTGTTTGAAACTCCCAAAGGACTCCCACCTATTCGTGATCATGATCATACTATTCATTTGATTCCAGGAAGTGTTCCTCCAAACATCAGGCCTTATAGATATCCTTACTTCCAAAAGAGCGAAATTGAACGTATGATTGCAGAAATGTTAGAGGCGGGTATAATTCAACCTAGTCAAAGTTCTTTCTCTGCTCCTGTAGTATTGGTACACAAGAAGGATGGATCATCGTGAATGTGTCCGGATTATAGGGAGCTCAATAAGCTCACCATTAAAGATAAATTTCCCATTCCTGTGATTGATGAATTATTGGATGAATTACATGGAGCAATTTATTTTACCAAGTTGGATCTTCGTTCAGGATATCATCAAGTTAGAATGAAGACTGAAGATATTCCAAAAACAGCATTTCGAACTCATGAGGGTCATTATGAATTTTTGGTCATGCCTTTTCGCCTTACCAATGCACCTTCTACATTTCAAGGGTTGATGAATTCCATTTTCAAACCCTTAGAAAATTTGTGCTAGTATTTTTTGATGATATACTAATCTACAGTAGGTCTTGGAAAGATCATGTTGAACATGTTGACAGGGTGCTCAAACTATTGCAGGAGAAACAATTATATGCAAAAAAATCCAAATGTTTCTTTGGAGTACAAGAGGTGGAATATCTGGGTCATATTATATCTCACGAGGGTGTTGAAGTAGACCCTAACAAAATTAAAGCCATTAAGGAATGGAAAGTCCCCAAGACAATAAAGCAGTTGCGAGGATTTCTCGGGTTAACAGGCTATTATCGCAAGTTTGTTAAGAATTATGGGAGAATAGCAGCACCTCTAACGACATTATTGAAGAAAGATGCATTTTCATGGACTCCTGAAGCAACTAAGGCCTTTGAACATCTTAAAGAGGCAATGTGCCTAGCACCAGTCTTAGCTACGCCAGACTTCACAAAAACCTTTATTGTGGAATGTGATGCCTGAGGAAATGGAATTGGTGCAGTTTTAATGCAGGAAGGAAGACCCATTGCTTTTGAAAGTCGTCCAATCAAAGGAAAGTATTTACAGAAACCTATTTATGAGAAGGAAATGTTAGCAATACTGCATGCACTAAAGAAATGGCGAACTTACCTAATGGGAAGACACTTCAAAGTAAAAACTGATCATGATAGTCTTAAACACTTTTTGGAACAAAGACTATCTTCAGAAGAGCAGCAAAAATGGGTCACAAAGATGTTGGCTTATGACTTTGAAATAATCTACAAAAAAGGAAAGCTTAATGTTGTTGCAGATGCACTCTCAAGAAAGAATGAAGAGGTGGAAGCATTGCTTTGTGCCATTTATATTATCCAACCGGATTGGATAACCGAAGCAAGAGATGAATGGAAGAAGGACAAAGATGTATGGACACTCATTCAAAAGTTGCAGCAAGATCCTAGTACATCTGATACATTTAGTTGGAAAAATGAATCCTTATGGTACAAAGATCGCTTATATCTTTGTAAGAATTCCCAACTAAAACAAAAGATTCTTCTGGAATTGCACACTTCTCCTTTAGGAGGACACTCAGGATTTTTAAAAACTTACCACAGGGTGAAGAAAGAATTTTTTTTGGATGGCCTTAAATCTGATATTCAAAATTTTGTGGTGGAATTTTTGGTTTTCCAGCAGAATAAAGTTGAGACAATTAAGACCTCAGGACTTCTACAACCTTTATCTATTCCAAGTCAACATTGGGAGGAGATTTCAATGGATTTTATCACAGGTTTACCTAAGTCCGAAGGAAATAGTGTCATCATGGTGGTAGTTGATAGACTTACCAAGTATGCACACTTTTGTGCATTATCTCATCCATTTAAAGCAAGTACGGTTGCTACTACATTTATGGACACAATTCAAAAGCTACATGGAAACCCAAGGGTTATTGTGAGCGACAGAGATCCCATTTTTACTGGAAATTTTTGGACGGAGTTATTTTGTTGTTTGGGTACTCAATTAGCTCATAGCTCATCTTATCATCCTCAATCTGATGGTCAAACTGAGATAGTAAATAAATGTTTGGAAGGATATCTTCATTTTTTTGTATCTGATAAACAAACACAATGGGTCAAGTGGTTACCTCTTGCTGAATGGTGGTATAACACTTCCTTCCATACTACAGCAAAAATGACCCCATTATGGCACTTTATGGATATCATCCACCATCCATCACATCATCTTTAAGGGAAAATTCGAAGGTTCAAGCAGTGGAAGATCACATCGAGCATCAGCAAGAAGTTCTCCAATTCTTAAAGGATAACCTGAATTTGGCACAAAATCGAATGAAACAACAGGCAGATCAACATCGCAGCGAGAGAAGTTTTGATGTAGGAGATTGGGTATTTTTACGGCTACAACCATACAAACAAATGTCCCTCAAGCAAGCTAAGAAGGATAATAAATTATCGCCAAAGTATTATGGTCCTTACAAGGTGTTGCAAAAAATTGGTACTATGGCATACAAATTGGAGCTTCCTGCTTCTTCACGAGTGCATCCAGTTTTCCATGTTTCATGCTTAAAGAAGGTTATAGGTGAAAATCTTCCAGTTCAAACAATATTTCCAGAACTTGATGAGGAAGGAAAAGTCATATTGGAACCTGAAGCGGTCACGGAAACAAGAACTCGACAGCTACGAAATCGATCAATTTCAGAGTATCTCATCAAGTGGAAGAACTTACCCACTGAAGATTCTACATGGGAGGATGAGAAGTTTATACAGAAGCACCCATAGCTATTCAAGGGATGAATTTGAGCTTGAATCAGATTATTCCCAGCCACTCATCACTCTCAGCAAAGCCCAATTCAAGGATGAATTAGAGGATGATATTACCAATTGTTTTATTAGTAATTCCATTGTTGTTGCCACTGTTGATGATTTTGGGGGAGAAGATACTATAGAAGAATTGAGTCTAGAATATATGAAAACCACCCATAATCTCAAGAGCAACTCAGTTGAAATAGAACCAGGTAAAAATCTAAATGTTAATCCTAATATGACTCCCGAATAGAAAATGATGTTGTTACAACTGTTACAGAGAAAAAAAAGGCAATTGCATGGGATCACATGGACATGAAAGGCATTCACCCCATCCTGTGTAATCATCACATCTACTTGAAAGAGGATTGCAAACTAGTTAGGCAGCCACATGACGCATGAAACCAACAATTAAAGAAGTAGTAAAAGAAGAATTGCAAAAAATAAATAAATTCCAACTTCATTTATCCCATCTCTGACAGCCAGTGGGTATCTTTGCTTGTCATTGTTCCTAAAAATAATGACAAGTGGAGGGTTTGTGTAGATTACAGAGAACTTAACAAAGCCACTCAAAATGGCCATTTCCCTTTGCCATTTTCAGATTAAGTCCTTGATACCTTGTATGGAAATATTGTTTTTTCATTTTTAGATGGATTTAACGGTTATAATCAGATACATATTTCCCCAGAGGACCAACATAAAACCACCTTTACTTGCCCTTGGGGAAATTTTGCGTACAAAGTTCTACCTTTTGGACTCTTTAATGTGCCATCAACCTTCTAGAGGGAAATATTGGGGATATTTTCGGACTTGTTAAATGAATGTTTAGAGATGTTCATGGAGAACTTTACACCTTATGGTGATGGCTTTGAAACAACATTAGCTAATCTTGAGAAAGTTCTAGAACGATGTGAACAAACTAATGTTGCTTTAAGCACGAAAAAATGTCACATGATGATGAATGAAGGAATTGTGCTTGGGCATTATATCTCTCATACGGGAATAAAAGTAGATCATGCTAAGATATAAGTAATTCTGAAAATTCCAGTTCCAAAAACAAAAAAGGAGGTACGTAGTTTTTTTGGGACATGCAGGGTATTATAGGAGGTTTATAGAATTTTTTTCAAAGATTGTGTAATGTTCCCAAAATTAACATGAAGCTAATTGGAACATTGATTTTGCTTATATCATCTAGGAGGTGAATAAATGGGTAAGGAGGCCCATGATTAGGAATAAAATCCCTCATAGTGTGAAAGGGATCATCAGAGTAGCTATATTTTTCACCCTCAGGTGTGAAAAGGGGGGAAATGAATGAGGACAAGGTCAAGTTTGACCAAGTCAACAATGCTGCCATGGAGGGAGTGGATCACTTTGAAAGACGACGCAGTATGAATGGGGGAGAGACCATTTGGTGGAGGAAACCCTAATGTGTGGGGGCCAAGGCAAGAAGGCTTTCATTTGTATAAAGGGAGGACAAGGAAACCATAGAGGGATATGTTATTGGGTATTGATTTTGGTTTGCATGACTATTTGCTTTCTCCAGTTGTTTGACTAAGATTGCTATGCTGCTTAGCATGAGCAATTCCTGTTTAGGAATCCTTCTCCCTTCTTGAGAGGCCTATTGAAGGATTTTACTTCATTTCTCCACATTCAGGCTCAAGGCCAAGCCACCTCCTTCAGCTATAGTGTTATTCCTGTAGCAGGAAACGTTGTGTTGCAGGGTGTTGTAATGGAGGGTTCCACAACACCATGTCTAGAGCTTATCTTTCAAAGGAGGGGGCTTCTATTCCTCTGGGAGGTCAGTGAGGAAGATTCAGGAGCTGATTGCATATATTTGGCATCAGGCCAAGCATTTCCCAGCACCTCCAGCGCAATCCCTCTCCTTGATTGCATTATTTCTGAGAGTATTTGCAGTGGGGGTTTTCATTACTAGTTTGGAGGGTGAGATATTCAGTGTTAGGATCAGCCTTTCACTTGGAAGATCCATTGGAGGAGGTTTATTTCAGATTTGACATCATATTCAGCCATCTCCATCTAGTTCATGAGTTGCAGCTGCTATTTAGTCTTACCCCTACAACTCTGGTATTTTGTATTTTTGCATATTTCAGCCAATCCTTCCAGAATTGTCTAGAAATTGCCTTTGGGAGCCTATATCTTTGCTCCCCATATTGTATGAGCTGTATATTGACATATTCATGTATTGACATCATTTTGCAGCAGTTATTCCTTATATATTGCGTAGTCATAGCCTTGGGCTTTCTTCATGTAGCAGTGTTCTTCATTTTTCCATGTACATGTTTCTTGAGGCTTGTATTGCCTAATCTTGAGTGATTGTTCCTCAAGATATTGTATACATTTGCTGCTATGATCTAATATGATGGATATTTAGATCTTCTTACATCCTATGTGTTGATGTATCACTGCTATTTCATTATTATGTTCATGATTTGTTGTAGCTCCACTTTTGGAATATCTTAAGATATTCCCAATAGTGTAGATTTTTCCTATTTTGGAATATTACAGTGGTATCAGAGCATCAATCTTGGCTCATCCTGTGAGTTTCAGCCATAAGAAGATAGAAGAGAAGGAGAAGAGATTGAGATGATGAAAAGAATGAGCTTGCTCTCATCAGTTTTCAGATCCAGAAAGGACCTCTCCAAGGAGGTTAAGAAGATAGAAGAAGGAGAATATGAAGGACCATGCACTTCCTACTCTCACAAAGAAAAAGAAAAGAAGCATGGAGGACACTTGGAACATCAGATTCTAAGTGAATACATTGTTGAGTACAAGTCTCAACCTAGAACCTTCAAGGAGACTCTAGCCTTCCCACAGTTCATTCAACTGCAGGAAGAGGAAGCAAGGGAGAAATCAAGGGCAATAAGTTTCTATTGTCCACTTTTGATGGGACATCTGCAACAAAATCTTGGGCAAGAAATCTTAGTGCATTCTTCCTACTACACCCAGTGGTAGAGAAAGAAGCAGTGGAGATTGCAGCGTTGCACCTGAAGGGTGAAGTAAGAAATTGGTGGTTCAGCCATGTGAGACATGAAAAAGTATCTTCTTTTGCAGATTTCACTCAAAGGGTGATCAAGAAATTTGATGAAGAAAAATTAGAGGAGGAGAAGCCCTCACCACCACTTAAGGAGGTATATACCAGCACTGTCACAGTCATGGAGGAGCAACATTTATCTTCAGTAGTTGGGGAAACCAACACATTGGAGGAAGAAGCCCTTGCAACCATACAAGATGCTTCCACATTTCTCAAAGGTATGCCTAAATGTCCATCTCTTATCATTTCAGCAAACATTTTGGATGGATCTACATCATTGCATGATGTTGATTTAGAGCAACATAATTGCACTACGCTGTGTAACCTTGGATCATTCAAGGAAGAAATGAACCATCATCCTCATGAGCCATTATTGGATTGCATACCACACTTGAGGTTGGGGTTTGAATACTTGGAGGAAAGGATGATAGAGGGTAGACATCTTGAGATGAGAAAAAATTTCTCCTTTCCAGATGACACTTTCTCAATGAGAATCTCACAGCTCAAAGAGACACTTCTACTTTCAGCAGATCCAAGACCTCATCAGTTTTGGAGGACTTCTAATGAGAAGGAGATATCATGGAGAGACCCCATTAGAGGTGCACTTCAACATGAAATGGAGTGCAATGTTAATCAACACATGGAGGATGGTAGCCCTCATTGGAGGAGTACCAAGATGGAGAATGGTAGAGGACATCCACAAGTGGTTGAGTGGGTGGAGAGCAAGAGGTTGGTGAGCCACTTGCAAATCTATGACACAAGGCAGCAAGAGGCAAAGCTGCGTTGGCTACTCTTGAGAGAGTTTGGCCATCATGAGATATGTCCTTTTTCTAAGGGTATGTGGGAGGAAAGATCTTGGCAGGATACTTGCATCATTGGGCAGCAAGGAGTGTGGATACATTATGCTGATATGATCATTATGTCTTCACCACATGATTTGTATGATGGAGGTATGAGGAGGCAACAAAAACTGTTGTTGCTTTGGATGTTCTTGGGAGAGAAAGGGCAGATTTTCTCTCACAGTTGCATGATTTTGCAGGAGTAGGAGATGGCACTATCATGGTGCAAAGTGGCTACTTCTTGGCCTTAGATGAATATGAAGTACTTCCATTGTGGGAGGAATTTCCTAATTGCAACAACATTATTGGAGGAGTCTTTGACAATAATCATGTCAAATAATTGAACTATGAGTTGGCAGGAGCCTATTTGCATAGGCCAACAATGTTGTTCTTTTGGAGCATGGACTTATTCATGTATTCATGCATCACTTTACTTTCAACACATGGTGAGAATGCTGTTTTGCATTTACTGATTATCTAACACAATATTTGCATCTTCTTACCATTATCATAAAGTGCATTGCTCCACAAGAGGGCAAGTTTATTGTTGAGCCCCATAAACAAAATTTTTCCAACTATTATGATGGAGATAACCATCCTTTGTATAACCATGGGCAAGTGTTTTATTATTTCTTGTATGCTTAGTTGACACATTCACCCATTTACTATTCACTAGTAGATGTGATGATTCACACAAGTAGCCATTTGTCAAAACATCACTTGCCATGCTATTTTCTGAAGTTGCAGTGGAAGATACTGCGCTGTGTCCACTTAAGACATTTTTTGTATCATGCATCATCATGTAAAACCTTTAGCAAAATTCTCATTTGGATACCCTATGATGATCATGTCTTATTCATCATGGATGAGATGTTTCGGGTCAACTTGTTCTTCAATGTTGGAGAGGAGATCCTTGGAGGATTGTTCTTCATTTTTCCACTTAAGGAAAATACTATTGCAGCCCATAATCAGTACATAATCTACACTTATCATGAGTAGAGAGAAGGACAACGTGGGGTAGACTACCTTGTCTATCATGATCAAATTTTCAGCCCACCTACTTTGCATGAGCCAAAGGTGGAGGAAGACTTTCAGGAGATTCCATTTTGGGAGGTAACTAATTTTGTATGGATGATTGCTTGGGGATGGTAGATCCCAATTCATATTAGCCTTCATGCCTCAAGAATGCCCTTCAGTTCTATCCTTGCAGTTGCTTAAGGACAAGCAACATTTGGGAGGGGAGGACTCTAATGTTCCCAAAATTAGCATGAAGCTAATTGGAACATTGATTTTTCTTATATCATCTAGGAGGTGAATAAATGGGTAAGGAGGCCCATGAGTAGGAATAAAATCCCTCATAGTGTGAAATGGATCATCAAAGTAACTATATTTTTCACCATCAGGTGTGAAAAGGGGCAAATGCATGAGGACAAGGTCAAGTTTGACCAACTCAACATCACCGCCATGGAAGGAGTGGATCAATTTGAAAGACAACACAGTATGAATGGGGGAGAGACCATTTGGTGGAGGAAACCCTAATGTGTGGGGGCCAAGGAAATAAGGCTTTAATTTTTATAAAGGGAGGACAAGGCAACCATAGAGGGATATGTTATTGAGTATTTATTTTGGTCTGCATGACTATTTGCTTTCTCTAGTTGTTTAACTGAGATTGTTGTGCTGCTTAGCACAAGGAATTCCTATTTAGGAATTCTTCTCCCTTATTGAGAGGCCTCTTGAAGGATTTTACTTCATTTCTCCACATTCAGGCTCAAGGCCAAGCCACCTCCTTCAGCTATAGCGTTATTCTTGTAGCAGGAAACATTGTGTTGCAGGGTGTTGCAATGGAGGGTTCCAAAACACCACTTCTAGAGCTTATCTTTTAGAGGAGGGAGCTTCTATTCCTCTGGGAGGTTAGTGAGGAAGATTTAGGAGCTGATTGCATATATTTGGCATCAGGCCAAGCATTTCCCAGCACCTCCAACGCAGTCCCTCTCCTTGACTGCGTTATTTATGAGAGTATTTATAGTGGGGGTTTGCATTACTAGTTTGGAGGGTGATATATTCAGTGTTAGGATCAGCCTTTCACTTGGAAGATCCATTGGAGGAAGTATATTTTAGATTGGAAATCATATTCAGCCATCTCAATCCAGTTCATGAGTTGCAACTACTATTCAGTCTTGCCCCTGCAACTCCGACATTTTGTATTTTTGCATATTTTAGCCAATCCTTCCATAATTGTCTAGAAATTGCCTTTGGGAGCCTATATCTTTGCTCCCCATATTTTATGAGCTGTATATTGACATATTCATGTATTGAAATCATTTTGCAGCAATTATTCCTTATAGACAGCGCAGTCATAGCCTTGGGCTTTCTTCATGTAGCAGTGTTCTTCATTTTTCCATGTACATTTTTCTTGAGGCTTGTATTGCCTAATCTTGAGTGATTGTTCCTCAAGATATTGTATACATTTGCTGCTATGATCTAATATGATGGCTATTTAGATATTCTTACATCCTATGTGTTGATGTATCGCTGCTATTTCATTATTATGTTCATGGATTGCTGTAGCTCCACTTTTGGAATATCTTAAGATATTCCCAATAGTGTAGATTTTTCCTATTTTGGAATATTATAGATTGTATCCCCATTATTTTCTTTGCTTACTAAAGATGTGAAATTTTTTTGGATAGGGAAATACGAGCTTTCCTTTATAGAGTTAAAGTAGTGTGTATTAGCAGCCCCTATTTTGCGAAGACTGAACTAGAATCTTTCATTTCACATATCCACAGATGCATTTGATACAACTGTAGGAGCTGTGTTAGGTCAACTCGAATATAAGAAGCCATATGAAATCTACTACATCAACAAGAATCTGAATCCAATAGAGCTAAACTATACAGTTACATAATTTTTTTTTCTTGTAGTAGTACATGCTATTAATAATTTTACGCACTACATTACAGTTTATCAAATATTTGTGCACACTGACCGCTCTACCATTTATTTTTTAATGAATAAACGAGTCGCTGATGGTTGGGTTACACGTTGGTTATTGTTGTTAAAATAGTTTGATATAAAAATTCTAGATAAATCTGAGAAGGGTAATGTAGTGGTTGATTTTCTTTCTAGGTTGGTTGTTGATAATGAGTGCATGCATGTTGAAGATTCTTTTCCAGATGAATATATTTTTTCTATTTCAACTCACTCACCGTGGTATGCAAAAATAGCCAACTACCTTGATGCAAGAATATTCCCACAACATATGTCATCAAAAGAGAAGAAGAAAATTGTTCAGCAGAGTGCATGATTCTCCTGTATGGAAGGATATCTCTACTACATAGGGTCGGATCATCAGATCAAGCGTTTTGTAAGAGAGGATCAGATTTTTGATATCCTCATAGATTTCCATGAAGAACTGTGTGGGGGACACATTGTAGACAAGAGGATAGGTCATAAAGTGCTTTCAATAGGGTATTATTGTCCTAATATATTTCAGGATGCAAATAAATTTATAAAGGGATGTGACAGTTTTCAGAGAATGGATCAACCACTCCAATAAGATAAAATGCCATTACACCCTTAAATAGTTTTAGAGCTATTTGAGAAGTGGGCCTTAGAACTTGTAGTACCAATTAATCCTTCATCTCAACAAAAGTCCCACATCCTAGTTTGTACAGATTATGTCACAAAGTGGTTTGAAGAAAAGGCACTAACTAGGGTAACTAAACAGGTTGTTTCAGACTTATTGTTTGAAGACATTTTTGTTTGCTTTGGAGTACCTTGGGAAATAGTGACAAATGGAGGACCACATTTCACATCTCATTTGATCTAGAGGTTAGTTGAGAAATTCAATATCTGTCACAAGATTACCTCACCATATCATCCACGGGAAAATGGTCAAGTGGAAAGAACTAATAAAGTTATTGAAGGAATTATTACCAAGATTGTAGCTAGTCAGTACTGGAGGAGCTGGGTTGATAAACTCCAAGAGGCACTATGGGCATACATAACTGCACGGAGAAACACCATTGTATTCTCACCATACAAATTAGTGTATGGTAAGAGTCCATTATTTCCCATAGAGTTTGTGATAAAAACACTCAAAACAACATTGCAAGTGAACCTGGATTTGAATACAACACAGAAACATCGGTTGAACTAGTTAAATGAGTTAGATGAAAAGAGACTAGTGATTATCCAACAAAAAAACATCATCCAACATTAGAGGAATAAGTGGGATGACGATTTTATCAAAAAGAAGGTATTTCAAAAAGGCGATTAAGATCTACTGTATGATTCACGATTCACGATTGCTTGACAATGGGCACTGTCTTTGGTTATATCACAAACCAAATTCAAAGGATTCATTTGCCGACATTGTCTCAAGATCTGATCTTCAAGTTATGAGGGCAGGGGGAAATTATCCTTTGTTTCTAAATTATTAATCTCAATTAAGTGTAACAACTGAAAACCAACTTTTGTTGGCAGGTGATACACCAAAAAAAAAGAGAAGAAAAAATAAATAAAAGAAAAAATATATATAATAAATAAATCTTCCTATGAAAACCTCTTATTGGGGCGTAGGCATATAATGGTAACAGATGAAAACCACCTTGTAGCGACTGTTACATGTTTCTTTTTTCCTGTAACAACATCTTGTTATACATATTTCATAAATACTATGTTATTACAAGTTTAGTTTTATTTCATTGTATTATTTTTAGAAATCCTTTCAAGGGCATAATACCCTTAAAGGAATATATTATTGTAATAAAAGTTCTATTGTAAATATTTAACTATAATAAGGAAATCCATTTGTTGTTACATCTGTAGCAGTTCATTGGAACCAATTACAACAGTCCATGTCAATAATCATAATCATCAGTATTTCACCATCAGTATCAATCACATCACCCTTCGGTAAGTCATTCAAAAAGGAGTATTGCTTTCTCTTTATTTAGCAGTTATGACAATTAATATGTCATTCCATTTTGACGTTCGAGGATTACCTTTGCATTTAAGTGTGGGGGGGTAATGTATCATTTCGTGATCATGTTTTAAGTGAAAATATTGTAATCATTACCACCTTTTTATGATCGATCATTTCATTATTATGAGTCGTACCCAAGCCAAAATTCCACACCTTTGGATTAATAACAAAATGATAATCCATATTACATGATTTTCTGACCCAATATCCTTGCTTATTGCCTTGAAATCTGCCCCCACGAAGCTCTGCACCCTCATTGCACGATTTTTTAATGAACCATGAAAATGAGAAAAAACACAATAACCTTCTAACGATGTTGCTATTACACAAGAACTAATAGTTGAGACAGAGGTTTTTCAGGAAGAAAAAGTAATAGTTTCTCCACAAGAAATTGTCGATGAAGCTGTTGCTACACAATAAACAACAACTAAAGTAGAACAAATCGAAATAGAAAATGTTGTTACATCCTCTACTGTTGTTGTACATGAAACAACACAAGACCCTGAAGCAGGGTGGCACTCAGAAAGACTTCTGCTGATATCAGAATTGTAGAATTGGAAACAATTGGCACTCTCCTTGAAAAAGGGAGTGATTTCTTTGGAATAACATCAAAAGGCCATTCATATCCTTATGGATCATTTGGTCCAAGAATTTTTTACGAAAGAATGGATAAAGTGGGAAACAAAGGAAGTCGAGAAGGAGAAGGAAGGACATATACACCAACTACAACAAGAGGTCATGGAACTAATTGAAGAAAAGGTAAAATGTATGAACTTGCCTTGAACCTTTTAGGGTGTAGGTCACCATCTCCATATTATCCAATTTTCTTGTGGGAGAAATTTATATTTTTATGTTGAAAGCTATCAATGAGAACATACCTTAGAAGAGTGAATCCACTTGAAATTTCCTGAATGTCTTTCGCTCATGCAATTTTGATGAGCAGAGTTTTTTATGTGAGCTTTTCTTTCAGAATATATTCGGTAAGCATGTTAGTTTGCATATTATTGTACAAATTTTCTCCTATGTTGGGGATTTGCAGTTACGGGCTTTAATATATTTTATGAGAAACCAAGTTGATTGGAACCTTTCCATGAAGTCATCTGCTACAACTGAAGGAAAGGCAACGCTATGGGTAAGATCATAACCTAGTATGGCCACTAAGATGAGGCGTGAATTCAGAAAGTTTCTCAGTAACCCTAACATGGTGGAGAAATCATCTCTCTATAAGAGGAGAATTGCAGGGTTTTTCCTTTATTTTTTCACAGCTGAAAATAAAGGCATTAGTTGGATGTCTGAAATGAATGGAAGCTTGCAGTGAAATATTACAAGAAAGGGATCCTTTTGGGTTCTCCAATTTCATGATAGTTGTTACTCGAGTTATTGAGTATGCACGAATTGTGAAAACAATAGGAGGCTTCTGGATAGGGCTTAAATTCAATTTTCCTTTGATTTGGCTTCCATTTGAGGACTACCAACCCCACTTCCAACTGAACTGATATAATGAACAATCGTGGATGCATTAGCTCATGTCTACTCAAGGGTATAGGTTAGTCGATGAAGACACTGTTGGAACCTATGATCTTACGTAACTACAACAACAACATACTGGTATTACCATGGATAGGGAACCTGAACATTCTAAAGAATATGCATGAGGACATGTAGTGACTTCAGTTGGGGGGAGATGTTGGGTGCAGTATTTAAGGATATTTCAGATACATTTTTCCTTATTTTTGGTCATTTCCCTTTACGAATCTATGAATCCCTTGACATAATGCCACTCTCCCTGGTCAAAGAAGCAATATTTTCTCTAACATATCATTAGGCCATTTTTTGTTAAATATTGAAAAAAAAAATGTCTTTTTTTGGAATGACTGATGGGCCTCTAAATTAGACATAAATTAAGGCCCATCTAACCTTTCTTAGGCACATAACAGATATATTAAATATATCCTTCTACACTTAAAAATGTTTTTTTATGCTTTAATATGTTCTTAGGAAGGTTTAGAGATAATTGCATATTTGTGCCTAATATTATATATTTTTTAAGGATATTGTAAGAATATTCGACATATTATGAAGATTTGGAGAAGGAGATCATTTAGGGACTTCTCCCTACTAATGGAGGATCAATATTGAAGAATAAATGAAAAAAATATCATGAAATAACTGAGAAATTCTGGAGATATTATGGAACTCCGATGATTGAGAAAATCTAGGAATGCATTCCCTGTCATTTACTGCAAACTCCTAATGTTGGGAACTAGATCCACTATTTGAAGGATTTTCGAGCGGAAAGATTCCTCCTTTCAATGAGAATGCTTCCTCATCATTTTGCCTATATTGTCTAGTCTTATTATGGAGAAAACTTTTTTTTTGGCAGCTCCATTTTCTTTTCTTGCAAGCATGTACTTGGATTGTTTCAATAATGAATATTTGCGCAGTTTTTAGCTTCTAAGGATTGGTTTCTTCCATAGGACTCTGAGTCCTCCTTGGGCTTGGCCATCCCAGGAGATTCAGAGCCCTCTTGCACAATTTATTTATGTTCTTTTCACTTTTTTTTTTACATGCATCTCTTATTTCTATTTTGAATATTTCTATATCTAGTATTGTTTCTTTTCTTGCTGTAGAATTGAGTTAAATGATTGAAGTGAGTTATTTTATTTTGAAGTTTGTTTACACATTCAAAAGAATTATTAATCCTTGGAATAATTTTTTAAGGTCATCTTAATAATTAATCTACTTGGATTTGATTACTAGTTCACGAATATAAGATTTTTGGAAATGCCTTGTAGCGAAATGGTAGTAAATTTATGCTATTTTTTAGAATGGGTTAATGAGATCCATTTGAATTTATTATACTTGGATTAGGTCATGATAATGTTAAATTTAATAGAAAAATTTACCCCATTACATTTTCACTTTATTAGGTAAGGCATTTGATAGATTAACTAACTCACTAGTTCTTGAATTTCCATATTTCAGAGCAGTAATTTTTTGTTATTTTTTAGCACATGTGAACAGGGGTATTTGGAGTGATTCCACTTGGAACGAAGGCCTAAGACATCATACTTGATAAAAAAATTTGTCCCATCCAATTTTCATTTTATTTACTTAGTCATTCTGTGAGTTATTTCCAAAAGAGACTTTCTTGTAGCAAAAATAGAGTTTCCCGTAGCACTCTTGTAGCACATGTAAAATCGACTCGATTTGCTCCAAAAGCTTGTTTTTTTTTCTCTTAGGCTTGAATCATGACCCATAATATCTAAATCCATGATTGAGGAAGAATAAACACCACTTAGGACATTCATTTTCGCAAATTATATTAGGCCTTTTTATTTGAATTCATGCTCTTAGGATTTCAATTACAAATTGTTGTTCTTTCCTAGGATTAATTTCTTTTCAAAGGAAAAATTCCCTTTTTCAATTAGTTTAGCCTTTGATTTCATGAAATTCACTCCATTACATAAGATCAACAAAATAAGGACACATTGTATGCTGCACATATAGTGCTGATACCTCTTAAGTTTGTACGAACCCTGAGTTGATAATTAAAGTTGGTAACCTTGGTAGTTGCAACATTCTTGTTGGAATATTGAGGATCATCACATCTTTGTGCCATTTTTGGGGAGGTGTCAAAGTATGCATTGTTTTCTTCCCTAGTTGATTCATTTATTTTCTTTCTACAAAAATAAAAAAATTGCATTTGGCGTATTTCATTTCAAAAGCATAAAATTGCATTGCATTAGCATTCTTATTCAAAAAAAATTAAAATACTTCTCCAACACAAAAACCCCCACTTGATCATGTGGTGCAATAAGAGCCACATCACAATCCACTTTTGCAGGTAGAAGAAGAAGAGGTGGTAGAGAAGGTAGAATAAATGAATCGAGATGATGACAATGAAGAATATATTCTTGTATTTCCCATTCAAGATGCTGATGTCAGTGTGCATATGAAGAACATCCATTCATATTTCCTTCCCAACTTCCATGGTATGAGGTCAGAGGATCCAGAAACCTTTCTCTTTGAATTTGAAATACTTTGTAAATATTATGGCTACTTATCACACACTCAAAAATTGATATTGTTTCCTACAACATTGAAAGATACAACTCTTAAATGGTTCATGAGTTTAGGTACTAATTCAATAAGTTCATGGAATGATATGGAAAAGAAATTTCTAGAATAATATAAATATCATGATCTTAATGAAGAAATATTTAGAATGAATAAAAAATAAGATCAGAGCCTTGAATATCTAAAGAGAGGTTCATGTGTAATGTTAAGAGGGAAAAATTACATCATTTAGGATTTTACACACTAAAAACCCTCTTACTTAGAACAATTAGGGATGAGTGGATTGTTTTCCTTGATCTCATGAGTAAAGGAGATGTATACAAATTATCATTGGAAGAAATTTGTGAAACATGCAAGCGCATATCAAGAGGAAGGGCAAGAGTAAGTAAATCAACATCAACATTGGCAAGTCAAGATGAACTTGGAAATTTTCTTGATAACTTTAAAATAGAAATTCTTAGCAATCTAAGTGAACAAGTAGAAATGTTAAGAATGAAAAATGAGAAAAAATAAGATGTTGATATTTGTGTTATCCATGCAGAATCATATGCTACTAAATATTTTCCATCAGTACCAAGATTGAAGGAAATTTACCAAGAGGACAATGGAGCAAGTCAATCACCAAAGAAGCTATGTTATGTAGCTCCAAGAAGACCATGGCAGCCTAGTCAACTTGATATGATGCGAGGACCTACTTCACAATTTCAAGCCTATTTAAATCCATATCAAAATAATTGGAGCACACTCCCTCCTTGGAAACCTTGGCCATCTCAACCCCAAAACCAATATTGGCAAAAAGGTTGGCAAGGACCTTATGGGAAAAATCCCTAATATCATCAATATTTTCCTCAATATCCTCCATACCCAACTCCATGCTATCCCTACCATCCACCTCCACGACAACCACATCCATCTCATAGATCCACTCCCACTCAACTACCTGTACCAACATTTCCAAACCCATAAAAATAATTAACTCAACCCACTTACAATGTTGAGATACATTACTCCCAGACATCTCCTCTTGATTTAAATGGTATCCATATTAGCTCACGAAGAGTATTGAAAAAACTTGATTCTCTTGATGTCATTGAAGGACAACATTGAGAAAAAGAAGATTCAAATGAGAGGATCAAAGAATCAGGGGCTGCACTTGATGAAGAGCAGACATCAACATCAAATATTGAGAAAGTTCCCTCATATTTACCATCATTTCCTCTATTATCATTCTGAAAAATGTGAAACATTATTTGAAATGATCATAGAGTTCATTTGTCAAAGGTATGATCATAGAGTTCATTTGTCACAAGTTGGTATACGAAAATTTAAAATTTTTCATCTTTAACCTATTCCAAGGTTCAAACCCACCTCCACTAGGTCATATTATGTCCCATCAATCATCACTAAGTGTCAGATTTAATTTCCCAAGCGTTCAAATTCAAAAAGGACACTTAAGCTACTTTTACATCTTTTCGTAGCATTTTACACTGTGAAATAACAGTTTTCGCTACGAAACTGCCTAATAGTTTCATAGCGAAACTATCAGAAAATGAACTAGTCACACTACGAAAAACTGTTTTTCTGTCTGTCTTGTCAAATCCAGTGCAAGGTGTCAGTTCATGATTAGAAGAGTTAGGGTGAATGTCATTCGATTTAGTTAGGGTTATTTCAAAGGTACAAGGTCATGCATGAAGTCATTATTACCGTTTTTAGCATGCACGAGTCATGATTAGGGCATGAGTTGTCATCGAAACTACAAAAAATTACCCAATTGAGTCTTTTCGTCATTATCTTCTTTATCCTTGCATGTTATTGAGTTTTTGGAGAGTTGATTCACCGAGCCAAGCTGGTTGTTGGCATTTTAAAAAGTTGCAGGTGTCACTAATCAAGCGAGGCTGAGAAGATATAAATTCACCATGGCTGCAAGGAAGAAGACTAACAAAGGTGGTCACTGCCTCAGATATGAGCTCATGGACATGAATTTGTTAAATTAAGATCCAATTTCCTTGGAAGTGTTTAGAAGAACAAGGTGTTTTCAATTCTACCAAAGGCTACAAGGGTGCCATTTCCAGGTTTCGAAGGAGTTTGCCAAAAGTTTTACTAGATCAACTTCAAAGGTGGGAATGTTAAATCTCACAGTAACACCAGAAACCATTGCAGCAACAACAGGAATCCCTAGAGGAGGAGAGTAATGGTTTAAAGGCATCAAATTCACCATGCATGACTGCAAAGAATTTATCAAGACAGAGCATAGTGAAATTGATCTCACAAATGCTATCCCAAGGAGCTACATGAAGGATAACTACTCAAAGTTGTTGATGATCATTCAGAAGCACTTCACCTGTGAAGGAAGGTTTCACACGGTATAATCCTACCACCTTAGTCTTTTGCTGCATTTTGTGGGTAAGAGGTCTCTTGACTTGTCTTTTTACTTATACATAAGCTTAGGTAAAATGTCAGATAAGGTTCAAGTTAAAATAGAAGCAAATGAAACATATCTCTTTCATCATGGTTTGATAAAGTTTTTGGTGTTAGAGGATTTAAAGAGATTAGGCAGAGTTTGGACATCTTTTCTCTTCATCAGTGGTTTTGAAGTAGATGTTGTCACTCCTAAAAGAGTTTCCAAACCTAGAGATGTCCCATCACCTTCAGTGGTAGAGTAGTTAGAACTAGTGAGCATGGAGATATAGCCTTTGCAAAAGACTGACACACCCAGAGCTACACCTACAAAAAAAAAGCCAACAATTAGCAAACATGGCAGCAAGAGAGTTACAAGGAGCCAAACAGTGGTTAAATGTAACTTAGAGGACATATTGCATGCTATGATATTGAAGAAACTCCCATTGTCCAAGGTGAAGATGTTGAAGAGGGAGGAAGGAATCTTAAGAAAGGAAAAACAACTAAAAAATTGGAGTTTGCAGGTGATGATGCTGGATTCATGTTTCAACCTAGAAAACCAATGAATAGGCATGCAAGAAAGGTTATGGAAAGCAGCAAAGAGGTTAATAAAGTTAGTGAAACTGCTCAGCCACCACCAAAAATCATAGACCTCTCCTCACCTACAAAAGAAGGTCTCGTCATCAAACAAAAGAGGGGAAAAGAGAAAATCACTGAAAATTCAGAGGTAGAAACCCTTAAGGAGCAGTTGAAAGAGGTAAGGGAAGAGATATTAGTCTTTCAGAAAGAGGCAAATAAGCATTGAGTTGAAAGAGTCCAGTTTGAAAAAATGAGCAAGATTTGGGAGGATCAAGTCACAAGTGTCTCAAAGACCTTGGACAATTCAAAAAAAATAATAAAGTGGACTCAACCACTAAGAGGAGAGGTCAAGCACATCAAAAAGGTAAATCTACACTTGCAATCCAAGAATAGGGCGTTGAAGGATCAAGTGAAAGACCTAGAGAAAAAATTGGATTTGATTCATGAAGAGTTGGAAAAGAAAGGTTTGAATATGAATTTGGTTGATGAGCCCATTTATCAACTGATCATAAATGAGGAGGAAACACCACAAGAGCCATAAGTTGAGATTGAATATGCCTTAGAGGGTTCATTACATGCATAAATTCAAGTTTTGTAGTTGGAGGTAAATTTTTGAAGACAATTTTGAAATAGGCAATTTCTGTGTTTTTACATAATTTCGTAGTGTTTCCTAGGCTTAAAGCCAGGAAAACGCTACAAAAAAACCTATAGCAGCCTTTTTGCTTCTAAAGTCAGTTTTTGCAGTTTTCAAGGTGGAATATTGATGGTGGTGATGTGTCATGACTTGATTGACATCATGGAACAACAAAGGAGTGAGGTTATTGGATGGAGAAGCCATTTTTTCAATGCTACCAAAACTCGCTATGAAACTGTCCTCTTTTCATAGTGAGCAATTGTTAAAGGTTTTGGAGCATATTAATGGCAGTTTTGGATAGCTGGAATCCTCCAACATGTCAAGGGAGTTTATCATCAAATAATTATGACTCGAAGGGAGTTCTATGAAGACAGTTCATCAGCTAAAGAAGATTTGAAGATAAGGGTCATGCATTCCACAAGTCTAGGAGGGTTTTAAATATGTAAAGTGGTAATCAAATCTGTCATGTGTCTTTCGAGCATGTGATACTTATTTTGTAACTATCATGTAACTGTTTCACAGATAAGGTAGAGCTGTGTAATAAATAGGAGTTAGAGTCCTATTAGGAGATGTTTTCTTTAAGGTGTAGCTGTTAGTTTTCTGTTAGAAGTCATGTATTTCAGTTATGTGATGTGTCATAGGATAATTCGATGGTATAGCCACCAGGCAGATCATCTTTGTTGTAAATAATGTCTATTTAAAGACAAAGCATCGAAGTAGTGAGGGGTTGGAGATTTTTTTCACTAAAATGCTGCTTTTATGTATTTGACTTATATCAGTAATACAAAGTGACTTTCTTCTTGACAGACCTGAGATTATCATGAGGTTTTTAATGTCTTATTGATCTATATATTTATGTTTTTACTTCTTGTAGTAGATTTCATCTCTATTACTCAGAATTCATAATTTATGCTTTGTCTTCCTTTAGTGATGAAATCACTGTGTTTTCTTATGTTTTGTGTGTGAGTTGCCTCTGTTAAAGACCTCTATCCGCCTCAGCTTCCATGTCAATAAAATTTTCCACTGAAAATACTGATTGTTGACTCCATAAGCCCAATGGTAGCAAGCCTGCATTATTTTCAACCTGCAATCATAAAAAACAAGCTACAAGTTCTGTAGAGTTAGCCATCTAGTACTATCATTATTCAATATCATAAAACCCCCTTGAGAGAGCCCTCTCAAACTGAAGAGGCTAATTTTTAGTTATAAGTGGTTTGAAATAGTTACATTGAGTTGTTTGATAAGTAATCAATCAAATACAATTTTGTGATAACATCCTCCATGTGTTCAAGAGAATAATAAAAAAAGAGAGGAAGATTTCAATTTCATGGTAGAAGAAGACATTAAGAATTATCCCAATGAGCAAGAAAACCAAGGGCATCAAAGC
The DNA here is from genome assembly GCA_034641835.2 of Pinus albicaulis. Classification (NCBI taxonomy): domain Eukaryota; kingdom Viridiplantae; phylum Streptophyta; class Pinopsida; order Pinales; family Pinaceae; genus Pinus; species Pinus albicaulis. The sequence goes on from CM076579.1 coordinate 1,385,262,630, forward strand.
TATATTGAAATATGGTTCCAGACAATCATTAAGTTGCAACAACACACTCTTCTTCAACGATACTTGATACAATCTCAGTCATAGCAATTCATCTCTCATATTCAAGTACATGTCAAAGCATGTATTTCAAGTGTACACATTATTTTATTTGTCATCTTGACGTGTACACGACTCAATTCGAAGTATTCCTATACTTGAAAGAGGTTTTGTTTTTTCAAGAAGAGTAGGATAGAAAAAAATTTAAAAATGGAAAAAGAGAAAAAATAAAAAAGAATAAAATCTCAGGTGAAAACCTCTTTTGAGATGCCTGAGATTGGCTCACTAATTTAAAACCTCCATGAGTTGGAAAAAATAGAAAATAAGATAGAAATAAAACATCCTAGGTGAAAACCTCCTTTGAGGTGCCTAGGCAGACCTACTAGTTGAAAACCTCATTGAGGCAGTTAGTAGGCCTAAAGAAAAAAAAAAGTGAAAAAATGAAAAGAAGAAATGTATTTGCTCCATGTATCTCTCTAATGAATGCAGGTGCTCTCAAACCTTTGCAAGTAGTAAAAAAAACAAATTGGCACTAAAAGAAAAAGTTGGTCAAAAACCTAGTCAAAGGAAGTCAAAATTGGACTTCCTCCTCATTTTCTCAGATGCTCCAAAAGGACCTAGGTCATGCCAATCCATCACCCTCATCCATTTCCAACATCCACCCATCATTTACAAGATTTCTCGCCATCCTAAAATGCTACAGGAAACCTTGTTTTTGCTACAGGAAAGTCCTAGTCTTTAGCAGAAAATTATTTTTATTATATCTCAAAAAACGTGCATCCATTTTCCTAGATGTTTAAGGGGGAGATGACTATATATTATGGTAACATGCTCAAGTAATTTCAGTAATTTATGGTGTACAGTTTGTGAGAAATCAACCTCCATCACCTATAACCATTTTTAAGTTTTCTCGATATTCGTGCATCCAAAGGCTGACATATTTTATTGGGAGGTGCATAAGGATGATAGTAATATGCTCAGAAAATTTCAGGTCAATCCGATCTACCGTTTTAGATATATACCTAAATAAATTCTGCTACAAGGGGGTTGTCTTGACAGTCACATCAAGTCAGAAAAAATAATTGATGCTGAGTTTTGATGTGACTGTACAGGTAGATTGGATTGACCTGAAATTTTGATGTGGGAGAGGAACAATACATACACACACATGTGGGAGAGGAACAATACAAAACTAAGGAGGACTTGATAAAGTGGGTAGTAAGCAGTTAGTTGTGATGGAAGACAATGAGTGCAAAGGGGTAACTGAGGGCGAACTCAGTTAACAGAAAAAGAACTCTGAGTTTATTTTGCATGCAATGGAAAAAAAGAAAAAATTTGAAAACAAAAAGAGAAAAAAATTGAAAAAAAGAAGAAGATTTTTTTTGAAAAAAAGACAAATGAAAAAATAAAAAATAAAAGGTGGACCCACCACCTCTTGGCATATGAAATAGAGTTTCTATAGGTGAAATAGGGCTGGTACATGTACAAAATTTGCTATAGGAAAAACATATTTGCTATAGGAAAGACAAATTTTCTACATGAAGTTGACCAGGACAATTTTTTTTATCAAAGGTGGTTTTCCTACTCTCTTCTCTCTCTCCTTTGCTTACACACTCCATGGAAAACTCCATTATGCATCCATTCACTCATTTCACCTTTCAAGTAGGAAAAAAACTCCATTTTACTCCTGACTGTGATTGCTACATGAAAGTCCTAACAGCTATAAGATTCCTCTAGCACTAACCCTATAAATGCTACAAGAGACTTATTTAAAAGGAAATTATCTCTCTAAAAGGTTTATAAACTTCAAAAAGAGTATGATAATTTATTTTTTGCCTATAACTACCACTCCTAACCCTCACTTCACTCCACACACAAGGATTCACTCCCTATACCCTATGTTGCACAACTAACAGCTAGATCACCTATACCTTGGCACGATAACTATCCCCTTACCTCTCCATCACTCCAATCATTCCGTCACTCCATCCCTAACCTACATAAACCATTTCCCTTCATCTCTAAGAAATCTGGAGCCCCAAGAAGCAGAGAGAAGATTGCTACAGGAAGTTGAAAAGTTTCGTGTAGAAATAATGTATATGGCACAACAAGGTCAAAATCTGAGGATAAGTTGATGAATATAGCATAAAAGGACCACCAAGAGATTCCAGGAGGATGAAAAATCTAGAAAAGGCACCTGAGGACCTCTATGCATCACCTGCAAGAAGAAAAACAAATAAAAAGGTTAAGCATCTCACTCGGAAACAAGCTGCTAACTCAGAAAATACATTAAAAAAAACATAGCAAGAAAAAGATAGCCATGGATATCACCAAAGTCTAGCTCCCTGCACTAGATAATGTCTGCAACTCCTCAAAAATAGGTACAAACAAGGTCCTGAATTTGCACATGATTACAGTTGAAGAATCACTTGAGAGAAAGAAGCAACCTGAACATACATTAGAATTTTAATGGGAAAATGAGATAGGAGAAGAAATGCAACTAAAAGAGTTGTAAGAAGATAAACAGGAGGAGCAACACATGGACCAATAAACAAAGAATTAAATAGGCCAACATACATGAAGAACCACAAGTCAAGGAGGATGAATAGGTTGCTCAGAGGATGATCAAAAATTTCAGTAGGGGGTTATGATGGGCCTTTAAATTAGACATAAATTAAGGCACATATAACCTTTCTTAGGCACATAAAATATATATTAAATTTCTCCTTCTACACTTAATAATGTTTTTTTACACTTTAATACGCTCTTAGGAAGGTTTAGAGATAATTGCATATTTGTGCCTAATATTATTTATTTTTGAAGGATATTGTAAGAATATTGGGCAGATTATGAAGATTTAGAGAAGGAGATAATTTAGGGACTTGCTCCCTACTACTGGAGGATAAATATTGGAGAATAAATGAACAAAATATCATGAAATAATTGAGAAATTCTGGAGAGATTCTGGAAGTCCGATGATTGAGAAAATCTAGGAATGTGTTCCCTGTCATTTACTGCAAACTCCTAGTGTTGGGAACCAAATCCACTATTTGAGGGATTTTGGATGGGAAAGCTTCCTCCTTTCAAGGAGAATTCTTCCTCATCATTTTGTATAAGTACCAATTTGAATTGGCCTCTAGGCGCATGTATTGTTTAGTCTTGTTGCGGAGAAAACTTGTTTTCTGGTAGCTCCACTTTCTTTTCACCCTTGCTGTTACACCCTTGGTTTGATGTTACACCCTGAAGTTTTTGTTACATTACAAAGTTGTTGTTACATCATGAAGTGGTTGCTACACCGCAAAATGTGAAATATTGTGGTGACTATTTTAAAAGATAGTTGATAAAGATCGTAAGAAGTAACTTATGCAGATGGTTGAAGAAGATTTGAGCAGTTACAATTGCAAGAGTGGTGTAACCGTAATACGTCATTAATTGAAATCAATTTGTAACAACTTCTATTTTATTCTATTTCCGTTGATTCAATCAACATGATAATCATGAGATTATCATGACTAATTCGTTCCCTGATTTTGGGGCTTGTAAAGACTTTATAAAGGGCTCGGTCTCATGAGAAGGGGACGACAACATCAGGAACAATACCATAATTTTGATCTTGTATTCTTCATCTATTTTAATACAACAAGTATCTGGTGATGTTTTTGCAATTTTTGTATTGAAATTTTAAGTAGTTTCATTCCACCCCTATACCCTGCTAGGGAGGAAGGGCCCTCCTATTTAGCAAGGATTGCAGTATTAGTAGGATTATTTATTTTCTTTATATATTGTTGTGGATTTCTTATTTTCTTTGCATATATTGTGGAACATACACATTTCTATTTCCAGATTATTGTATGTTGTTATGCTAGATTGGTCAGATCTATAATACTCAATTATTGTTGAAATCTAGTTAATAATGCATGGTGTACCTATTTTCTTTCTGAATCTTATGAAGTGAGAATTATTTCTTTGTTGAGTGACTTTCATTGTTGTAGTGTTTTCTTTAATTTCCGCAAGTGTGAATTTTAATTCTGCAAGAACGCCTTAAAATTTTGCAAGTGTGTCAAATGACATTTTACTGTTTTACTGGATGTTCATGTATCAACACATATAGTGCAGACACCTTTGAAATAAAATACCTGCCTTGGTTGATAATTAATGGTTTTGGTTCAATTGTTTTAAGAGTTATAAAACCACACAAACATTGGGCTTCACCAAGAGTGAAGCAGATGCAAACCTTTACCATCTTTTGGTTGAAGGTAAATTATTGATTATAGTATTATATGTCAATTATTTAATTCTAACAGGAGATGATAATCTGATAAAATATTACAAAGAATATTTGGCAAGAGAATTCAAGATGAAAGACATGGGTCTTATGCATTATTTCCTTGGTTTAGAAATTTGGCAAGGAGACGGGGAACTATTTTTCTCTTGGGTGTAGAAATTTGAATAACTGATATGTTATCCACCAAGATTCTCCTGATCAGACACTATTTTATCTTCATGCACAATACAGAATCTCTTCTACCATTGATCATTACATGCGGAAATAAAATCAATTGCATGCACACATTAAAACCATAAACAATCACACATATGAACACAATATTTATGGGAAAGCTTAAAGCTGAAAACCCCCAACTATCTGTATATCATATGTCATGGATATCATGTAACAATCATTGTACAAAGATCCTCACAAGCTCTTAGCACAACCTAAAATTGCTACACACTAATCAAGCTAGATCTAGCAAAACAAATGCTCCAATCTCTGCCACCTGATAGCCAGCCTCTATTGCGTAATCAATGTTGTAGAATGTCTCATAAATAACTTCGAACCACCTGTCTTGTACTACGCAATCCTCATGGGCTTCTCCAATCACTGGTTGTTGCAAATATGCAACAGTATAGTCACAACTGATAGTTAACCTGCTCTTTCACCTATCTTTGCACTGGTCTCCATTGAAACTGTCCATGCACTGAAGTTAACTGATGTATTATTTAGTTGATTAATGAGTTTATAATTAGTGAATTAATTAATAATTAATTCGCACCACTCTTCACTAGTGTATTAATCAGTTAGACTAAATACAACTAGCTCAGCTATGTTTAGATTAGTTAAACTGAACACAACTCCATTAACTCCTTAATCGACTCCACCAAACTCTGTCACATGAGTTCTAACTGAAGTATCCATGCAATAGCTCCACATAACCCTCAAGAATAGCGTAATTCCTTCTGTCATCTCCTGTGCCACATCTGTGCACTTAACTTAAGTGCTCCAAGAGAATAAGATAATGTTTATAGTCCAAATATTATTAAGAGCTAATAATATTCGACATATCTATTTTTAGACTGGCAATCTAAAAATAGATTCCGCCCAATATGTCTAAAAATAGAAGTCCATATATTTTTTTCGACTTGACCAACCATCCACAAATAGCATCCTGCAACTCATAGAACATGATCCATATGTCTAAAAATAGACATAGTCTAAAAATAGACTTTGCGCCAAAAATAGCCTGCGGGCCCACTTAGTGAAGGCGACTCCTTTCCACTAAGATCATCATCTTGTTGCAATCTCAACACTCCCTCTCAACAAGATATGGATTATCTGCAACCCCTATCCTGCCCCTATGGTATTCGAATTTTCTCCTGGTGAGCGCCTTCGTCAAGATATCAGCATCCTGATCCTCCGTGGGAATGTATGAAAGTAACATGATCTTCCGCTACACACAATCTCTGATATGATGATACCGGATGTCTATGCGTTTAGATCTATCATGAAATCTTGGATTAACCGAGAGTTTAATGTAACTCTGATTATCACAATAAATCACAGTAGGATCTAAGTGTGAACCAAACAACTCGACCAGGATCTTCCTCATCCATGTAGCCTCGCATGCAGCCAAACTCGCTAACATATACTCGACCTCTGCTGAACTGAGTGCCACAGATCTTCGCTTCCTGCTGTACCAAGAAACTGTTGTCGACTCGATACTGAAAATCCCTCCAGATGTGCTCTTTCTGTCCGTTGGGCACCCTGCCCAATCTGCATCTGTGAAGCCACATAGCCTCACCTCATACGACTGTCTGTACCATAATCCATATCCCGATGTGCCTCTGAGATATCTCAATACATGCTTTCCTGCCTTCCAGTAGAGCTTGGTAGGCTTAACCATAGCTTGGTAAGCTAGTTAATTGCTTAGCATATGTTTGCTTCTGTGTTCACCAAATACATGAGTGAACCCATAAGCTTTCTGTAAACAGTAGAATCCACTACTTCACCTGAGGTAGCATCCTCCTTCCTCCATCCACCGAGGAAGAGAGTATCAATGCTTTCTGTAGCCATGCATGTTGAACTTCTCCAAAGATCTCCCGTGCTGTACTCTTGCAAAACAAACAACCCATCGCGCCGCCAAATTTCCAATCCTAGGAAATATTGAAGGAGGCCCAAAGTCCTCATCTCAAACTCTTTTTGCAAAGATCATCCTCGCATGAGAGTATCAATAGCTCATCACCTCGTCAAAATCAAATCATCTACATAAAGTACAATGATCACGCCTTACCCTCCACCACAACTGCAGAAGTTCGCGGATCCGCCTCACTCTTGGAGAATCCAAGTCCGGTGAAATAACTGTCTATTCGTGTGTACCAAGCACGAGGTGCTTGCTTCAACCCGTACAGTGCTCTCTTGAGTCTGCACACATGCGACTCACTGCTGAAGATCTCGAAACCTTCGGGTTGCTCTATGTACACCTCCTCCTCAATGACTCCGTTGAGGAACGCAATCTTCACATCCATCTGATGGATGTGCCACCCCATCTGCGCTGAGAGAGCAAGAATCGTCCGTATGGAAGAATACCTTGCGACAGGTGCAAAGGTCTCCTCATAATCGATCCCCTCTATCTGTGAAAAGCATCGGGCAAAAAATCTTGCCTTGTACTTCTCCACACTCCCGTCAGCTGCCTGCTTCACTTTGTAGATCCATCTCGAACCCACCACTGATTTCCCCTCCGGTCTCGGGACAATCTCCCATGCACTGTTTCTGACAATTGAATCATACTCTTCCACCATGGCATATACCCATGCGGGGTCCTCCACAGCTTCCTCGAAAGAGGATGGCTCTGTCACGATACACTTGCTCATAAGAGCCATGTATCCAGTATACCGGTCAGGTGACTGTCTCTGTCTGCACTGTGATGTAGGTGCTCCTACAACCTTCTCTGCATCTTGAGCTAGTCGCTCAGCTTCTGTAGTGCGCTTCCGCCCTCTGATGGTTGGCGCTGCATGAGTGGTTTCTTCCACTCCATGAACCTCCTCTTGTGGCTGATCCACATCCCGAGGCTCATCCTTAGGAACTAATAGCTCCTCCTCTGCATGCAAGTGTGGCTCCCTCTCAAGCGAACACTTCATGGCTTTCTCCTCCTGAAATTTGATATCCCGTCACACAACAGTCTTGCGACTGTCTGGAAAATACACACGATAGTTGTGGGGCATATCAGTGTACCCCAAAAATATCCCAACCTCCGCAGTCGACTCCAGCTTCTTCCTGGCATCCTTCGTCACATGAATGTAAACAGGTGAACCAAAAATCCTCAAATGGGAAATATCAGGCCTCTTACCAGAAAACGCCTCCTCGGGTGTACTCATGCCAAGTATCCTGTGAGGACAATGGTTTTGCACATATACTGTAGTATTGCATACCTGAGCCCACAAGTGTATGGGAAGGCCCCGATCATGCAACATCGCCTGTGAAACACCCACGATCGTTCTGTTCTTCCGCTCAGTAACCCCATTCTGCTGTGGGTTATGAGGTGCTATGAGCTCTCTTCGAATTCCTTCTGCGCTGCAAAAGTCCTTGAATTTGCCAGAGATGAATTCACCACCATTGTCGCTCCTAAGAGCCTTCACCTGCTTCCCCGATTCTTTCTCAACCAATGCCTTGAACTCACAGAACTTTGAGTATGTCTCGCTCTTCTTTTGCATGAAGAAGATCCAACACTTCCAAGAAAAATCATCAACAAAAATCACATAGTACCTGTGCTTTGCTGTCGAAGCTACTGAGAAAGGTCCACACACGTCTGTGTGAATTCTCTCAAGGATCTTCGTGGCACGACTATCCTTCTCGTGAAAGGTGGCTTTCACAAATTTTCCCAAAGTACATCCCTTGCATTGATTTGACTGTGCAAGTGTACCTTTGGGAAGCCCAGTAGAAATCTGTTGCAGTGTCTTCAAAGCTCCATGGTGAAGGTGGCCCAATCTCCGGTGCCACAGCTCGCCATCATCCCGGCTCACCACTCCTTTTGCCTTGCCTGCCATTGCTGCGTAGCCATCTGCCTGTAATTGATAAAGGTTCTTACTCGAACCCCTATCCTCCGAGTCTCACCAGTTGCCTTACTGTGTAGGAAAACCTTTCCCTCGCTAAATAAAACATCATATCCCTTTTCTTCTAACATCGCCACAGAGATAATGTTCTTCTTCAATCCTGGAACATGCATCACTTCCTTCAATACGAAGGGTTTACCAAACTCCCTCTCAAAGGAAATGGTACCGATACTGGTCGCACTGTATCTACCATCATCGCCCATCTCGATGTGCACTCCAAAATCTTTCTCATCCAGATCAGTAAAAAAATCTCTATCTCCTGTCATGTGAAAAGATGCACCATTGTCAAGAAACCACACTGAACCCATCACACTTGAGACCAAGCATGAGATTAGCGAAAAATCCAGCTCAAACTGTAAGGCTAAGGCCTCTCCAGCTGCAGTTCCAGCAGCCTGCTTATTTTCTTCTTCTATGGACAATTAGTGGCATAATGTCCATGTTGGTGACAGTGAAAGCACTTCACCTTGGACATGTCCTACTTCTTTCCTTTTGCACTAGATTGAGAAGCTTTCTTGCTCTTCCCCTTCTTTGCTTTGGCAGCCAAAGTGCAATTATCTTCATCAGATTTCTTTGATGAAGATCCGTCCCTGGTACTTCGCCTTATCTCCTCTTGCACAAGATCCGACCAAAGTCGCTCCCATCCTGGCAATTTCTCCCGACCATTGACAGAGTCCTGATAGGAATGCAAACTCTCCAGAAGCCCAAGGAGAGCCAAGCTCACCAAGTCCTCATCATCAACAGTCACCCCCACACTTCCCAGCTCATCCCTACATTGGACGAACTTTGTGAGGTACTTGGGCATACTGTAGCCTTTCTCCATTATTATTTTCTAAGTTTATCCTTGAGCGCCAACTTCCTCTGGTCGCTCTTACTTTGAAATAAATATGTCAAATATTTCCACATCAAGAATGGAGAAGCCTTGCCCACGTGGTGTAGAGCAGTCGGTGATGGAGTGCACTCTTAAGGCACTCTGTTCTGTAAGGTCACCGGTTCGAAACCCGTGGGTGGGATGGGAGGAGAAAAAATGGAAAAATTAGGATTAGTATAAATGAGAAAAAATAATAATAATGGAGAAGCCTTACCATGAAGGCTGGATACTATGTGATCCTTCACACCTTCTAACAGAATCCTTCGACAATTTTTTGTCTTCTTTTGCCATGCGTCAAGTGCGGCAGCATCGCTAGAAGTAGGTTTTGGAATTTCTGCATCTATGAACTCCTTCAACCCATTGTCATCCAGCACTGCCTCCATCCTATCCTTCCATGCAATATAATTCGAGCTGCCCTCAAGGGCATACTCCAATCGCAATCCATTGAAAGACATCTCAACTTCGACACCAAGAAAACAATGTTGCAAATTCGAATTCCACCAGCACAAAACTCAACAGCTTCAATGTTTTGCAATTGCTCCAATGATCAATATCACTCTGATACCATGTAGAAATTTGAATAACGGATATGTTATCCACTGAGATTCTCCTGATCACACACTATTTTATCTTCATGCACAATACAGAATCTCTTCTACCATTGATCATTACATGCGGAAATAAAATCAATTTCATGCACACATTAAAACCATAAACAATCACACATATGAACACAGTATTTATGGGAAAGCTTAAAGCTGAAAACCCCCAACTATCTGTGTATTATATGTCATGGAGATCATGTAACAATAATTGTACAAATCTTCTCACAAGCTCTCAGCACAACCTCGAATTGCTACACACTAATCAAGCTAGATCTAGCAAAACACATGCTCCAATCTCTGCCACCTGATAGCCAGCCTCTATTGCGTAATCAATGCCGTAGAATGGCTCATAAATAAATTAGAACCACCTGGCTTGTACTGCGCAATCCTCATGGGCTTCTCCAATCACTGGTTGTTGCAAATATACAACAGTATAGTCACAACTGATAGTTAACCTGCTCTTTCACCTATCTCTGCAATGGTCTCCACTGAAACTGTCCATGCACTGAAGTTAACTGATGTATTCTTTAGTTGATTAATGAGTTTATAATTAGTGAATTAATTAATAATTAATTCACACCACTCTTCACTAGTGTATTAATTAGTTAGACTAAATACAACTAGCTCAACTATGTTTAGATTAGTTAAACTGAACACAACTCCATTAAATCCTCAATCAACTCCACCAAACTTTCTCACATGAGTTCTAACTGAAGTATCCATGCAATAGCTCCACTTAACCCTTAGGAATAGCGTAATTCCTTCTGTCAGCTCCTGTGCCACATCTGTGCACTTAACCGAAGTGCTCCAAGAGAATAAGATAATGTTTATAGTCCAAATATTATTAAGAGCTAATAATATTCGACATATCTATTTTTAGACTGGCAATCTAAAAATAGATTCCGCCCAATATGTCTAAAAATAGAAGTCCATCTATTTTTTCCGACTTGACCAACCATCCACAAATAGCGTCCTGCAACTTATAGAACATGATCCATATGTCTAAAAATAGACATAGTCTAAAAATAGACTTTATGCCAAAAATAGCCTGCGGGCCCACTTAGTGAAGGCGACTTCTTTCCACTAAGCTCATCATCTTGTTGCAATCTCAACATTGGGGAAAGTATGCCAATGAGATACTGAAGAAGTTTCACATGGAGAGAAAAAAACCTATAGAGACCCCTCTAGTAGTGAATTTGAGGAAGGGATATGCTACTTCAAGTGAAGTGGTAAAGGCTACCATTTACATACATCTTGTGGGTTCACTCATGTACTTGGTTAACAAACGACCAAGCATGTGTAATGCAGTTAACCAAATTAGTCAAGTATAGGTTAATCCAACCAAAATATATTGGAAGGTCACCAAACATGTGTTGATATACCTCAGAGGCACCACTCAGTTTGGTCTTTGGTACATACAGACAAATGGATGAATTTTCAAGGATTCACAGATGCAAATTGGGTAGGGAGTCCATCATACAGGAAGAAAACATTATGAGGAATATTTATTATTGGGCCAGTAATAATTTCTTGGTACAACAAGAAGCAGAGATTAGTTTCACTTAGTTCATTAGAAGAATAGTACATGGATGAAAGTCAAGCAACTTGTGAGGCTATCTGGATGAGGAATATCCTTGTTGGGTTATTTGGTCAGCAAATGGATCTTGTACTGATTTATTGTGACATCCATAGTTGCATAAAAATATCGGAAAATCTATTTTTTCACAATAGGTCCAAGCATATCAACATCTGGTACTGCCATCTCAGATATTTTTTGTAGAGGCATATCATGACACTAGAGCACATTCCTACATAGGAACAAGATGCAGACATCTTGAATAAGGCATTTTTAATAGGCAAATTCGAGTTCCATAGAGGTAGGGTCGGGGTATATGGTAATCCATTTCTTGGTGAGAGGGAATGTTGAAAATCACACCAAGAAAGATTCTAATTTAAATTTCCCTTGAATTAAATTAGAAGAAAATTGTAATTCCACATCTCATGACAACTTGTATGAGTTAACTAAGTTATTTTGACTTAGTTTGTTCAATTAATTCGAGTTGAGGGTCTAACTTGAGTAATGTAGAGTGGTTCCTACTTGTTGGTTCAATTAATTTGAGTTGAGGGTCTAACTTGAGTCATGTAGAGTGGTTCCTACTTCTTAGGAGCCCTAGTTGAGTTTATTTTGAATTGTAATTAATTAATTTAGTTTAACTAGTTCCAAATGTTGGAGGAACTAGTGGAAGGTCAAAGTGTGGAAGTGGAACTTCAACCATACTCAGTTATCAACTAGTTAATTGATAAATCAACCATAAATAACTCATGCATGTGTGAATTGAGAGTTACCTAGTTGAGATTGGAGTTCGAGGGCAGTGTATTGTTAGTTTTATAATCATCCAAATTGTATAGGTGGTGCATGTAGTTAGAGGAATTCCTATGATGGATTGCGTAGTTTTGGACTGGGATTTCCCTGATTAATAGGGAGCTAATTCCCAAGGAAAAAACACAAGGAAATAGGGACTTGGGAAAAAATAAAATTGGTTAAGTATTTGCCTAGGCTTATCTAGGAAGAAGTGAGACAGATAAAGATAGTGCAGAGGTTGCTGGGCATGAGAAAAGCAATGTGATATTCTCATATTTTCTAACTAATGCAATATAGATATAGCGAGGTTTTTAGCTGTGTATTTCCCCAGGAAATCATTATGTAATGTATTGATTGAATTATTTCTCTTGTATTCTTTGTGATTTCATGATTGTTTAAATTGGTTTCCACAATTGGTAAAGTAGATTCAAGTCTATTGTTTTAGAAAATTAAAATTACCAGTTTGAATCTACAAGGAATTTCTACAGAGATCTGTTTTAGTTGTGCTGGACATAAGGAGGGATTTCATCCCATGTGCGTTGATGCTTCGAGTTATACATGTGCAGAATGTGCATGATCATATTTTTTACGACGTCTGTTTGGCCATAATTTTGGGGGTGGAAGGTCGTGGACTTAGTGAGCTTGGTATCCAAATCGACCAGAGGTTGTCTCAATCTCAGATTATGGACTGTGGGATCCAAAAGTTTACCCACATTCGTTCAAATAAGAGATTATCAATGGCCTATGTTGTGATACTCTTCTTGCAGGCCGCCATAATGGCCATCTTAGAGAATATGTCGATGACCATGAAAACGCGGTCGTTTCCATAATAGAAGGGAGGCCCAACATGTAATCCATGGAGATGGATTCCCAAGGCCGAATAGTAGTAGGAAAAGGAGTATATAGCCATTTCTTCTTGATTTTGGGTTTGGAAATGGTGCAGGAAGTATAGGATCTTATGTACTTCCCAACATCCTCTCGAAGGTTCGGCCAATAAAAATACTTCTGTAGCATTGCCATTATTTTCTCTACTGTGAAATTTCTAGTGACCCAACTATAGTGCGCCTCCCAAATCATCTTGGCATGCTCGCATGAAGGAGCACAGAGTTGTCCTAGCTGGCATAACAGTGTGCCCTAGAGGTGAACATCTGGAACCTGCTTTCCTTCTAGGAGCATCTGATATGTGTTTCTGAGTTCTAGATCGCTCATGTAAATATGCGACCACTCCGAAGTCTTGTGTCCACAAGAGTTGAACACAGTGGTTAGTGCCATGACTGGTGGTCTACTGAGATAGTCTGCAAAATTATTCATGCTTCCCTGCTTGTACTTGATGTTCAAGTTTAACTGTTGCAGATATGTGGACCATTTATGATGGCCATTCTTCTCCAACTTTCCTTTTGTCTGTATGAACTATAGGGGTTGGTGGTTTGTGTGGATGACCGTTTCCTTCCCCATAATGTAATGCTTCCATTTTCCGTAGGCCTACACAATGGAATAAATCTCTTTGTCATAGGTGGGATACTTTCATACTATGTATGAAAGTGTCTCACTGTGATATGCCATTGGATGCCCCTACCAAGTAAGAACTGCCCCGATAGCATAGTGAGAGGCATCTGTCTCAATCTCAAATGGTTGCTATATGCCTAGTAATGTGAGTACTTTTTTAGAGAAGATGTGATGCTTCAACTCGAATAATTCTTCTATTTGAATTCAAACCAGTAGAAATTTTATTTCGCTCCATGCTTGGTGACTTGACTTAAAGGCCAAGTGATAGGAGAGAAACCCAACACGAACCTGCAGTAGAAATAGGAAAGTCCTAGAAAGCTTTGTAGCTCTATTAGAGTGGTTGGGGATGACCAATATTGAATAATTTGTATCTTGGTTGGGTCCACATGCACACCCCGCTCATCAATGATGTACCCCATATATTGAATTTGGGTCATACCAAAAGTGAATTTCTCCAAATTGGCACAAAACTTATGTTGTTGCAGGGTTTGGAGGACCTGCCGCATATGGTGTAGGTACTCTTCCCAAATTTGGATGAAGGTCATGATGTATTCAAAATACACTACCACGAATGAGTTAGTGAAGGGCCACAAGATGCCATCCATCAACCTCATGATGGCTGTGAGGGAATTCGTCAATCTGAAAGCCATGATCAACCATTCGAAAAAGACCTCCTTGGATTTGAAGGCAATTTTCCACACATCAGAGGGTTCGATTGGCACTTGGTGATAACCATACTTCAAATCAATCTTGCTAAGATATTTTTCCCTCTTGAGTTGGTCCAGAAGGTCATCAATCCATGGGATTAGATACCTATTTTGGACAATGATCTTATTCAATGCTTGATAGTCAATACAAAGTCTCCAGGTGTCGTCTTTCTTCTGTACCAACATGATCAAGCTCCCACAAGGTGATGAACTTGGCCCGATGTGCCCTTTATGGAACAACTCATGAACATGCCTCTTAATTTCATCATTCTCCAGAACAGAGCATTGGTAGATCGGTCCATTGGTTAGCAGCGCGTCCGGAGTTAGATTGATGGAATTATTACCCTGAAAGTGTAGGGGCACCCCTATGGGTGAGGTGAAGATGTCCCTGTACTTCTTCATGACCTTATCCATCATAAGAGCCTTATATGGAGGCTATGGATGTGGCCACAATCTTCTTCTTTCCCTGAGGGTGTATCATAAGGAAGCCACATTTCCCAATCTAGGAAATGATCTTACTACATTTCTTCGCAGAGATTAAAGAGATGGTGGTAGGTGGTGCTACCTATGGTATCCTGTATAAATTATTTCCAAAATAAATAATAATAGTGTGATTCCTAAACTCATACACAACATAGAGCTTCCAAAAGTATGGTTGGATTAATAATACATCAAAAACTTCAATAGGAGAAAAATCACACAATACCTCATCTGTGAAAGGATTGATGATGTAGGGAAGTCGACACTGTTGACTGGCATAGAGATCTCGTCCTTGGTGAAGCCACCCGATGGTGTATGGATGTAGGTGTGGTGTGGTCAGTAGGCACAATAACTTCATGACCTTTGTTAATATGAGGTTCTTTTGGCTCTCGTTGTCAACAATGAACTGTAGTGGAAAAACCTTTACCCACATTTGTGAGTGGAAGAGCTGCTCCCGCTCCTCTGGAGCTTCGGGCTCAATATTTTGGATCTTGGTGGTGGAAATAATGGAACTAGGCTCCACATCAATAATATGCTTCCCTTTGTCACTCCCCTTGTGAGGTTATGACTTGGAGTTTTAACATGGAACGTATTTGGAAGCCTTCAACTCGACAACCAACGATTTCTTGGCTCAACACTCACTTGTGTTGTGTGTGGGGATCTTATAGAACTCACAGCATTTCCTCATGTCATTATTTGTCTTCATGGTGTTTTTATTTTCTTGCGGCTTCGACAGGCTGTCTTGGGTCACCTCACCTTGGATTTTTCCTTTGTTCTGTAGTTTGGGTGCACCTTTCCCTTGCTTTGGATTCGTATATCCAAAGTCTTGCTTCATTTGTTTAAATTTATGCTCAATCTTGTAAGCGTAGCAGTATGCTACACCAAATGAGGATATGTCCAGGAACTACATTTCCTCATGAATGTATTTATGCAAGCAACTGATGTACTTGAGCACCAGATACTTTTCTGAATCTTTGATAACCAACTTCGTGTGCAAGGTATGGAAAAGATTCATCAAACCATGCACGTCTTGGTCCCTTTATTGCCATAACGTCGTCCAGTATATGTACTTATCCTCATATCTCCCCATGGGGTAATACTATCCCTTAATGACATCTTAAAAATAATTCCAAGTGGGTGCGGTTGGAAAAAATGAGGGTTCTCACTTGTCCCTTTGTTCATAGTAGCTTCCCACTAGTCCTAGACATAGGGGGGGGGGGAATTGAGGAGTGAAAAAAGTAATATTTTTCTGATTGGAAAAGCCATGAACTGAAAAAATACACTTCCAACATATTTAACCATCTATCGATGACATATGAATCTATATGGCCTTCAAAAATGGGAATGTCAAAGTTGACTTGTACCTTAAAGGGAGTGGCGCCTCCAGAGTGGCTGATGGATGAAGATGCGTCTCTTGTGGGTACCCACCACAGAATTGGGGAAAATTTATCCATCTTCGCATTCCTTTGTCGCTCGAGGGATTCCTCGAGAAATATATTGAAAATATATATTGCTCCCTCATATTTATTTTCTTCCCCCAGAGGAGGTCATCAGGGTTTGCGAGGTTGGTCTTGCAAAGGTTCAACCAATTCGAGCCCTAACTCCTTTTACCTTGACCTTGTTGGGGACATGCAAATAAAAACAGAGAAAGAGCTGACCACTCTAATACCATTGATCCAGATTTATGTAGGAATGCAACATAATACAAATATAAACATAAACACATAGATGCAACAAAAATAAATCGTCATTTAATTAATATCAAAGAACTCAAATATGCTTACTAGTAGAATGGAAATAAACTAGCTCGGGCGATGGTAGCTTATCTCTAAGAAGAGATGTGGTGGCTACATACCTCTGAACTATGTTACAATGATTATAAAGGGACTTTTTATTATTGAACAACAAAGGAAAAACCTAAACAACCAAAACCCTAACCCCAAGAGATGGAACACCAAGAGTTTGTGGGCCTTGTTGGGGTTAGTTGGGAAACCAACTTCTCAGGGTCTTAACTTGGTCATATGATCTCCATTTGGAGTGTGCGATACCACGTTAGAAATATCTCTTCAAGTACTAAAGGATTTTTTTCAAGTCCTTTCCTATGGCTACGGGCTTGTTGCGAACCTAAAAAAACATAGTTTAGGGGGTCAAAATAGCTCTGAAAGTTCAGGACCCAAAAAATTGCTAACAATAGTAAATGCTGCTATAATCAAGGAAACAAATGAAACTAACTGGAGGTATAGGTGGAATAGGTGGGTGACCACCAATATCCACCTAGATCAATCCTCCAAAATTTGGAAGCAATGGTGCCCATTGTGTGTAGAGCCTCCATGTGGTGAGAAATTTTTTGTTGAACCTGGTCCTTGGTGAACCACTTGCCTTGGTGAAGGAGTTGGCCTGATTTGACAACTTGATATATCTGGATCCTCTTCTAGTGAGTGTTCTTGATCTGTGTTTCCATGATCCTATGATTTGTGGCCTGTTCAATGTAGCTTGGGTTGAGCTTTGTTGGTGTCAATTTCTCAGTAATGTCGGATGTGTCCAACAATGGAGGAAAATGTGGTCGCAGA
The DNA here is from genome assembly GCA_034641835.2 of Pinus albicaulis. Classification (NCBI taxonomy): domain Eukaryota; kingdom Viridiplantae; phylum Streptophyta; class Pinopsida; order Pinales; family Pinaceae; genus Pinus; species Pinus albicaulis. The sequence continues at coordinate 1,385,280,152 of CM076579.1, forward strand.
TGGTTGATATTAAATACTGGGTGCAGGCCAAGGAACGATGGAATGTTGAGCTCGAAGTCATTGTCCCCTACATCCTTGGTGATGGTGTATGACCCATATAGGAGTGGGCGAAGATTGCAGTGGGCCACAACGAGGCACTCCTTCTGTAAATTTAGCCAAACTTTGTTGCCCACCTGGAACTTGTGTGGCACTCGATGTCGATAATGAAATTTATTTTATTTAGCATTGGCTCTGTCCAATATGTCATGGACCTACTGGTGGATGTGCTAAATGTGTTCAATAAAGCTATTAGCCTTGTCAGCTTCAAACTGGACATGAGATGAATGTGCATGAGTAGTTGCAAATGGTATGGTCACATCAATGGGACATAGTGGCGCGCCCGGGGTCAAACTGATGGAGTGCTTGACCTGAAAATGCAGGGGTACCCCTGTGGGTGAGGCGAAGATGTCCCTATAATCCTCCACGACCTTGTCCATCCATTGCTACCGTGCGGAGGAGCCCCGTCTGGAGGTATGATATGGCCACAGTCTTCTTCTTTCCCTGAGGGTGGATCATAAGGAAGAAAAATTTCCCAGTTTGGGAAATGATCCTACTACATTACTTCACAGAGATAAAAGAGATGGTGGTAGGTGGTGATACCTTTGTTATCCTATATAAATTATTTCCCAAAGAAATAATAACAGTGCGAGGCCTAGAATCATACATAAGATGACGCTTCCACAAGTATGGTTGGCGTAATAATACATCACAAATTTAAAGAGGACCAACATCACATAATACCTCATTTTTGAAAGGCCTGATGCTGTAGGGAAGGCGACACTACTGGCTGACGCGGAGATCTCGTCCTTGGTGAAGCCACCCAATGGTGTAAGGCTATGGTAGTTGTGTGGTTGGTAGGCCCAAACACTTCATGATATCTACTAATATGTGGTTCTTTTAGCTCCCGGTGTTGATAATGAACTGCAATGGAGAACCCTTCACCCACATTTGTGAGTGGAAGAGTTGCTCCCCCTCCTTTGGATCTTCAGACTCAGTATTATAGATCTTGGTGGTGGAAATGATGGCACTGGGTTCCACATCAATAATATGCTTCCCTTTGTCATTCCCCTTGTCGGGTTCTGAATTAGAGTCGGAACATGCATCTGATTCAGAAGCCTTTAGCTCGGCTATCAACGACTTCTTGGCTCAACACTCACTTGTGTTGTGAATGGAGATATTATGGAACTCACACTATTTCCCTAGGTCATTCTTTATCTTTGTGGTGTTGTTATTTTCTTGTGGGTTTGGTGGGTTTTCCCAAGTCATCCCATTTTGGCTTTGTCATTTGTTATGTGGCTTGGGGCTCCTTTCCCTTGCTTTGAATTCTCAGATCCAAGGTCTCGCTTCTTCTGTTTAATTTTTTTCTCAATCTTGGCAGCGTAACTATATGCTACACCAAGCGAGGAGATGTCCAAGAACTCCATTTCCTCTTGAATGCATTTATGCAAGCAACTGCGGTACTTGAGCACCAACTGTTTTTCTGAATCTTTGATACCCAAATTTGTGTGCACGGTATGAAAAAAACCGCAACTCATGCACATCTTGGTCCCTTTGCTACCGTAGCTTCATCCATTGTATGTACTTATCCTCATAGCTCCCCATAAGGTAATAATGTTCCTTGATGGCATCACGAGAAGAATTGCAAGTGGGTGTGGCTGAAAACAATGAGATTTATCTCTCATTTGATCTCCATTTGGAGTGTACAATACCTTGTTGGAAATATATCTTTGAGTACTACATGATTTACTACAAGAATTTTCTATAACTATGGGCCTACCATGGACTTGAAAAAAACGCCGTTTAAGGGGTCAAAACAGATCCGGAAGTTCAAGATCTAAAAAGATGGTAAAAGTAGTAAATGCTGCTATAATCAAGGAAACAAATAAAATCATTTGGAGGTCTAGGTGGAATAGGCATGTGGACACCAATATGCACCTGGATCAGTCCTCCCCCCTTAGGAAGCAATGGTCCCCATTGCATGCAGAACCTCCATGAGGTGAGGAAATTTCTGTTGAACCTGTTCGTTGGTGAACCACTTGCCTCGATGAAGGAGTTGGCCTACTTTGACAAATCGATATAATTGTATCCTCTGCTAGCGAGTTTTCTTGATCGATGTGTCCATGATCCTATAATTTTTGGCCTACTTAATGCAGTTTGGGTTGAGCTCTGTTGGTTTCAGTTACTCAACAATGTTAGATGTGTCCAATAATGGGGGAAAATATGGTCGCAATCGGTCCACACTAAATACTGGGTATAGGCCAAGGAAAAAAGGAATGCTAAGCTCGAAGGAATTGTTCCCTACAACCTTGGTGATGGTGTATGACCCATATGAGAGTGGGAAAAGCTTGCGGTGGGGCCCAAGGAGGCGCTCCTTCTGCAAATGTAGCCAAATTTTTTCACCCACCTGGAACTTGTGTGGCACTCAATGTTGATCATGACGCTACTTGTACTTAACATTGGACCTGTCCAATATGTCATGGACCTACTGGAGGATGTGATGAACATGCTCAATGAAGTTGTTAGCCCTATCAGCTTCAGATTGGACATGAGCCGAATATGCCTGATTAGCTGCAAATGGTATGGCCACATCAATGGGACATAGTGGTTGGAATACCTACCCCACCTGAAAGGGACTATGGCCAGTTGAGCTATGGAGAGATCTATTGTTTTTGTGCTGGAAATAGGGGAGGCTTTCATCCCATGTCCATGGATGGCTAGAATTTTACATGCGCAAAATGTGGATGATCATCTTATTGATGACCTCTTTTTGGCCCTTATTTTGGGGGTGGAAGGCCATGCACTTAGTGAGCTTAGCATCCAACATCAACCATAATCTTGACCAAAATGTACTCAGGAACCTACTATCTCGATCTAAGATAATGGACTATGGGATCCCAAAGTGTTCCCACATTCAAAAAAGAGATTAGTAGTGACCTCTGTTGTGATACTCTTCTTGCAGTCCGCCATAATGGCCATCTTAGAGAATCTATTGACGACCATGAAAATGAAGTCATTTCCATGCTTAGTAGAAGGGAGGCCCAACATGTAATCCATGGAGATGGATTCACAAGGCATACTAGGAGTAGGTAGAGGAGTAAATAGGCCTTGCTTCTTGATTTTCAATTTTGAAATGGCGCAGGAAGTGTAGGATCTGATGTACTTCCCAACATCTCATCGAAGGTTTGAACAATAAAAATACTTCTACAACACTGCCACTTTTTTCTCTACTCCTATGGCTACAGGCCTGATGCGGACCTCCAAAAAACGTCATTTAAGGAGTCAAAACATCTCTGGAAGTTCAAGACTCAAAAAACTGCTAAAAATAGTAAATTATGCTATAATCGAGGAAACATATGAAATCGATTGGAGGTCTAGGTGGAATAGGTGGGTGGCCACCAATATCCACCTGGATCATACCTAGGTTACTAAAATGGGTAGTCGACAATTCCCTTTGGTAGCTTCTACTCCCAGTATATTTCCTATTTAACTAAGGTAATGAACCCTAATTATTTTGAGTGCCACCCTGGCACTGACAACAAAGATGACGATGTATTTATATGTTATTGATTTTAATCATGGTTTGAGATACATTGTGCATTTTATTTGTTAGACTAGGGTTATTAGGCTTACAAGGCACTCCATGCAATATAGACAAGAAAGGACTCTTACCATTTCGTAAATGACCTATACTACAGAAAGGAAATCCTAATGTGACATTGAGCCTGGGTGGAAGATGTTTCTACAAGTTAGCCCCAAAGCATGGGTGCATGGCACCTCACACACCCAAAGTTAAGATGTTTAGCTTAGTTTCACTAGTGAAATTAAACTTGAATAATTCTCTAGCATGCAAATACCATGCAAATTACTACAAAGATTTACAATAGCTAGATTCCAAAAAAATAATCACATCAAACAAAACTAAGAAACAAAACACACACACACTTGTAGGATAAAGTAACAACTATGATATGCTACATAAAAAAAGAACTCATCAAGCACACAATAACTGAGTCATGTTTCACTAATCAAACATAAAACTACAACATACGCTTAATATATACAAAAGGTGTACATATTGCATTCACCTTTGAGTGGCCTCCCTCGAGGACTTCGGCCTGTGTGCCCAACTATATATTTGTCACCACAAACTTTAGTAAATAACACAATAAATTCATGGAAAATTATATTATAAATTGGAATGTAGAAATTACAGAGGGGCACATAATGGTTAGTTCACCACTTTCCAACAAAGAGTGCTTCCTTGTTTATATAACATATGAAGGTATATTTTCTACACATAATTAGAAATAAGAACACTCCTATATTCCTGGGTGGTTTGATGTTCGTTATGAACTAAAATTTCGTGTTGTGCAAGGAGGTTGAACTCATGCTCATGTGAAACCCTGAAATAGTAATGCTATGCTTCTTTAATTAATATTTTAATAATTAAAATCAAAACTTGTTGCTACGTGTTGTGTAAATTTATTCTTATCCATAAATTTCCATGCTATACCCTTTCTTGGTGACTGGAAAAACAAAACCGATAATTAATGTATAGGGTTCCTCATGAATTCCTTCCATATGTTGGCTATTAAGATAGACTTTCCTTTAATTCTTTTCGGTACGATAATGCAATAACAGGGGAATCTAGCTAATGGTATTGCAAATTTTCTGTTGAATGGGCCCATGTGTGGCTTCTTTCATTAATTACATAGTGGTTCAATAATTCCTTATTTTTCTGCATTAAATGCACTCACGAGAATATTACCATTTCTCTATTTCCCATGTTGGAGTTGTCTTGGTCACTGGATGGGAGAACCATGTGTCAAATTCCATAATAATTCACTATATGCATGATTTCATAGAAAATAGACTACTACAAGAACAATTTCGTAGCAAACAGGTTGCTACAGGTTTTCGTAGAAAACAGTCATTTTTTTAAAGTAAAGTCATTATTTTGTAGCAGACTGTTACAATTTTTTTGCATCAGATTGTTTCAAACATAAGAACCTTGTAGTTGCAGCAAGATATTTTAAATTTGTGGTAAGAGATGTGCAATGGTTATGATTAAAGAATCCATAACATGTGAATTTTTGAAGAAGAATTCTATAACAACTTGTCTACATGTGAGCTAATATTCCAAAAGTAAATACATATTACACTATTTCCTCTAATGTTAATCGGAAATTTAATGAAATACTAAGAAACGTAAACTATGAACATAATTCTCATAGATAGACATTCGAATGACTAATTAGGACTATGGGTAAATGAAAATAGATTAAAGATAAGGAAAATAAGATTAGGAATTTTGCTTTTGTGATCCATAAATTGCGATTAAAATATTTCGATAAAAATCACATTAAAATAAATTTGATCGACGTGTTTTATTTAAGTCTTGTAAAATATTATTATATAAAGTTTTAAAAAACATTTTATTTAAATATTATAGAATATTATTTCATTGGTAAAAACCTTCTTGACCATGCATGTAAAACTGCATGTAAGTAGTTTTAGATTAAATCGAAAACAAATCAATTATCATGAAGTTTTATCTCCCTTTCAATTTACATCACCATGAATTAAACATAAGTAAATAAATATATAAGTTAAAATATGAACCAAAATAAAATGTATGATAAAGTTAAACCCACACATATGAAACTTTATTGAACTCCCATTAAATTAAAATATTGTTTACTAGGTTTTGTGTGAAAGTCATTTTATAAAGGCCTATCAAATATTATTCATATGATAAACCTCAAAATATTTAACTCACGTAAGAAACTTACTTTATCAGGAATATGAATCATGCCAGATTAAACGGAGGATCAAGCCTTATCAAATTAAATAATGTATGAGGCCCCACTTCACACATGCATATATTTTTCGGGTTGGAAGGAAAAATTAACTCACCCACCAGCTCTGCACCCGAAACTAACAATGGTCTTCGATTAAAAATAACATGAGCGTTGGATCTCTTCGGGTCCCCAACTTGAAGTTAATTTCTCTCTCCTTTCACTACATGATATGCATATATTTAGTTTAAACAATGTCCTATAAAATACATTTTTTTTTGTCATATCTTATAAATACTAGTATTTGCATCAAAAGGGTGCAAAGACACGCCGATAGAAATGTATATGAATTTAGAGTGATGTAGAGGTAGCGCTCAGGAAACAAGGATGTGGACATGGAAGGCATGAGGAAATAGGAGGTGAGGGGTGGGGGGAAATGAGAAGGAATTGGTGAAGTAGAGGGTTGTGTGTAGGACATGGTTGTGTTATCGAAATCTGGGTGGGAGAGGGGAATGGGAAGGAATTGGTGAAGTAGAGGGTTGTGTGTGGGACATGGTTGTCTTATCGAAATCTGGCTAGTTGACAGGGCGATCAAATGCCCTCATAGAAGTTCGAAGGAGATACATATATGCAAAAAGCTAATAGGGAAGACAATGAATTGAGAAGGTAAGTAAAGACTTAGAAATTAAATTTGTTGAAATAGGAGACAAAAGTGGAAGAAGACATGGAATTGTTGAAATGCACCCTATCACATTGATTTTCTATGATTATGTCTTTGTTGAGGTTGGAGGGGGGTGATTTTCGTTTTTGCTTCTTTATGTTAAAATGATGGATATATCAACACATGTGAAACACATTGAGAAACTTAAAAATGACATCAGAGATTAGTAAACCATTGTTTACATGTCTAAAAGATAATGCCTAGACAACTCTTTTCAAGCAATCTAGCCCTCTGAGGCTCTAATTATCCACTCAACAAAGAATTTGTCTTAAATAGAACTTGTTGAGAACACCCATATCATCCTGAGCTCTTGAGGTACAACATAAATTCAAGTTGATTCTATGAAATTCTTTTGCAATTGAAAACCAACACAAAGAAAATTATAAATTAAAAACGGTCAGAAATAAAATAAAAATAAAATAAACCAGAATTAAAATTAGCCCAACCTTAAAGCTGCAAAAGTTAAAAATGGTTAATAATTAAAATAAACAGAAATATAAAAACCAAAAACAAAACTAACCCCTCCTTAAAAACACGAGTCAAAACTAAAAATAGTATAAAATAAAAACCAATAACTAAAATAACATGAATCAAGTTAAAAGTAAAAAAATCAAAGTCAAAGTCAAAAAATAAATAAATAAAAATAAAGGATTTAATAAATAAATTAATAAATGCATTAATAAATAAAAACGAGAATTAAACTACAAATAAAAATAACAATAAAAGACCTAATCAATAAATAAATTAATAAATAAATACATTAAAAAAAAATAAAAAAAAAATAAACTACTATTATTCTATTTAAAAATAAAATAAAATAAAATAAAGGATATAATCAATAAATAAATTAATAAATAATAAATAAAAACATTAATCTATAACCAAGGAGCCTTTACTATTATTTTTCTCTATGGTCATCTTCGTTATGGGAATCTTCTATACTTCCACTTTATTTCATTAATCAATCCATGGAATTGATTAAATGAAATGTCATAGTTTAATATTATACAACTCTTGAATAATATAAACTTTGTCCCTTTGAATAATACACCGAGACTATATCTCGTTCTAGCATGATCCTTGGCCTACGTAACAAAGCACTTTACTTATGATTGAAACCCCAAATATGTAAATGACCTTTGGTGATTTTATTCCAGCACGCACAAACCCACACACACACACACACACACACACACACACACATATATATATATATATATTATAAGGTTGGCTCTTTTTAATACAACGCCCATGTCATATTGAACCCCTCCCTTTGTTTATCACATCAATTGTATTATCGTAACACACAACTCTTTTGACCCACTTTCTAAGGTTTTAACACGATATAATACACTGCTGCCACACTCCCGATATTATCTTATGGGGTCCACCATCTGAAATTTAATCAAATAAACAAAAACCACCGAAACCCAAATGGGCCATACCTTCTCTTATCGCATGTGCATGTCACTGCGCAACGACCGCGTGATCTCCCTTACTCCAGATCGGACGATGCGTATCAAAATCGCGTTTTTTTAAAGGCTGAGGTTTAGTGCTTAGAAATTACGCGATGAGGGTGGTATTGCCTCAACGATGTGGCGAAATCACACTGGATCGCGTTTTTTTGAGTTGTTTCACTCTGGCCCAAAGGTAGCGCGATGAGGGCTATTTTGGATTCACAAATCTGCTCCGGGTTTAGAATAGTGCTCGACGGGAGATTTCACCATGGTTAGCGCCATTCTTCGTATTGACTCCACCTTATTAACTCTGGTTCAAGCCTCGAACAGTATCGCTCGATTACCAATAAACCAAGTTAATTCTTCAACAAGTAGGGTTTGTCGCCTTAGCCAGAATCCAATGTTCGATGGGCAAACAAGGTATGGTAATCGCTCTCAACAGAGTCCAATAATCATCCCCTCTCAGGATTCAATACACTGTAACATATTCAAATTCGAGCGTTGGGAGCATGAGCTCCAAAGAGACAGAGGTGAAACAAAAGGAGATTTACACAGTATTATGCACAGAATCCAGATTTCGAAAGAATGAGTCCTCCTAAGAAATGTTAATAATACACATAGACAGACAATTAACTAAGAATTGTTCAATAGAGAAAAATTGCTTTTTGATTCAATAATTCACTGCGAAAATCCCCTGCATCATAAATTGACGAGATGCTTTAAAATATTGGCAATAGACATTCATTTGAACTCAACTAGAAAGGGGTTTCAAGCTAGGTCTAAGTTTGGAAAAATGATTGCTTAACGATTTGCTATCTTTGTCTAACACATACCCAGTCTATAGAACCTCTTCTAGTCTTACAGTCAAGATCGGATTTAATTGAAATTAATCAAAACTATTACCAAAGAGGCATGCCTCGGCAATGGAGGTTCCATCAAACTGGACTCGACGCGGTTTGTTTGAAAGTCATCACACTAATATCTGTCATAAACCAAGAATAACATCGATAACATGCCTGAAGAGAACTCTTACATGTAAAATATCTCAAAATTAAATTATTTTATTCAAGAAAATCAACCTAATTTTGTAAATTTCAAAAACAAATGTGATCTAGACTGCTAAAGGGAGCCACACGAACATTCTAGCAACAAAAGAGAGCAATGTGTTAGCTTTGAACAATTCTCTACAGATTTTCCTAATGACTTCAATTTCTTACCATACTCCCTAATGCGACCACCTAAAGGTACAACACGAGCTGCCTAGTCAATGATGCCCCAAAGTATTTAGACTAAGCAACAAATCCAAAATTTCCTTACAACTCATAGTCAATGATGCTCCAAAGTATTTAGACTAAGCAACAAATCCAAAATTGCATTATAGTTGATGAATTAGAATACAATTTTGGACAAATTCGTGCTCTTCCCTCATTGAAGTAAGACAACTCTACTAATTTGACTGTTCAATGTATGATCCTTGAACTTCTAATATGTACACCATAGTATGAAAATGGTTACAAAATATGTGAGCCACAGTGTAATTTTCAGGCAGTAACTATTTTTGAGCATATTTTCACCTCAAAGTTACTTTGAAACCATTGGGATTACAATCTTGCATCTCTAAACTCAAGCATAATGTCCCGAACGTACGTTTTAGAGCATTGCATGTATTTATGCAATAAAAAACAAATTAAAGATTAGATCAGTGTTTGGTTGAATTCAAACAAAAAAAAACTTGATCAGTAACACTATCAACAAGTATCATCATTCGTCATATTTATGACCAGACAGATAAAGTGGGTCTCAGATCAGTGTTTAGCTGAATTCAAACCGAAAAGAACTCCGTCACTAACACTATCAACAAGTCATCATTCATCATATTCAGTTAATCTGGGTCTCAGGGTAACAACACCTTTATTAATTAATATTTAATACATGTACAAAAAAATAATAGCTACGTGTACAATATATGGGTAAATACAGAGGACGATATGATATTTTAGCCAATTTTAACATTGGCTAACACTATCAACAAGTATCATCATTCATCATATTTATCACCAGACAGATAAACTGGGTGCTAGGGTAAGAATGCCTTTATTAATTGATATTTAATAGAAGTACAAAAAGCTAATAGCTATGTGTACAATATATGGGTAAATACAGAGTACAATATGATATTTTATCCAATTTTAACATTGGTAGTGCATCCACACCGGTAATAGTTTTAATTCAAAATAAATACTAACATATAGCATATCAAAATAGCGCTAGGCTTCAGTAACAAGGGCTTCTTCTGTAGCAAGAGCTGCAACTTTTCTTTCAAGTTCAGCCTTATTTGAACCCACGGTCTTATCAATAGACTTCCCATCCTTATTAAAGATAAATGTAGGCATGGCCTCCACATCCCACTCTTCAGCTACATCCTGCAAAATCATAAAAGCATTCATTAATCTGGACTCTACAATACTGAGAAAATATTTCATTAATCTGGACTCTGCTTTATATTGATTCATTTGATTCATTTTTCATTTACGAACTTGTCATGAAATTCTCCTAGAGATATTAAAAACAAACGTGCCATGTAACACAACATCTGATTTGGTTTAAACAATCATTCCTCGTTTACCTTTTTTCTATCATAAAATTTTCTTACCAAGGGAAACGATTAACAAATTTGTGAAAGAAAAAATCACAATTCAAGTTCCAACCAATACTTTATGGGGTAGTGATTAAATGACTGTACCCTCAATTCGTCAACATCGACCTTCAAGAAAAATATTTCTGAGAATTTCTTTGACAATTATACGAACACTGGACTGATGATTCGACAACATCCACACCACGTAGCAGTGAAATCAACCACCACCTGAATACAACAAACAATAAGCATTAATTCCAATAAGTGCACATAGCACTATTTCCAGTAAGTCCACATATATATAACAGGACCTATACCTGAAGTGAAAATATAAGAATGATTCTAAAAAGTCCAAATACATGTACCAGTAGTTAGGTCTAGAGTAATCCGAAAATAAAATAGAATAGACCACATGTAATTTCTACAATGAAGCTAAGCACCCAGATTAAAGATATGGCTTAAGAAAAAGACTGATTAATAGGGAAAAAAAACTGAGTGAAGCTATAGCTTAGGGAAAAAAAGGTCGTAAAGCATTTTGTTGCCAAAAAAATCCTAATTGTTATCAGTCATAAAGCATTCTTTGGCCAAAATTCTCTTAATCCTCAATTGTTATCCTCCTATAAGTCACAATACTTTATACTTCTTTAAGGTAATTCTAGCAAACCGTACAAGCCCAAAGGAAATTTGATCTTTTTAATTGATAACTAGGGGATTTCTTTTACACAAGGGAGAGATTTAAATGACTAAAGGCCTTTGAAAAATTTAGTAGTAACTATATTGTAATATCAGAGTAGTTTCTTCAGAGTAAAGGCTATGGCTGAGAAAGCATGGAAGTCAACACGGGATCCAGATCCAGATCCTTAACAGGACTCAAAGCTTAAGAGAATGGTAGCTAACATTAGACCCTCCATATTTGAAGGAGATCTGGGTGTTTAAATGTGTTTGAAGTAAAAGAAAAGCAAAACGATAGATGAAATGAAAAAAAGTAATACAAGTATAGGAAGTTGTAAAGAAAGGCATGGGGCTGCTGTGTTGAAAGTACACTTACTGAGAGGGGATTGGAAGGCAATGGATGTAGTGATGACATTGTAGGTGGCTGTATAGACTTCGAAAACATAGTAATCAAGCCCCTCCATCTGCGAAAAAATCTAAACATAACAGGAAGCAGGGTCAGGTAGCAAGGTCCCATGAATTCATCTGATTTAAATGCCTAATAGGTTGCTTGCAAGAAAATAGAAGCATTCAGCTGCAATTTACGATCTGAAAACTCATGGATTCATGATTTTGATTTATCTCATTAATAAGCAACCAATTCTGGTCTAAAATACCTAAATAAAGCTTTTCTGGAAGGTTTGCAAGATCGAATCTTCTAGGAATGATCGGAGATCCAGAAGATAATATGCTAGCATTAAAAAATTAGCCTTACCCACAACAATGTCATTGACAATTATCTTTGTATCATCAATACATGTATATATCTTATTCAATAACACTGCACTTCCAGAGGGTACATATATCTTGCAGAATCTATCACTTTGCATACATGAATGGCTGAAGCGAATGAGATCGCCATCACTTCTAACTGTGATCGATTAAGACAGTTGAGTTCCATGACCGAACGATTGCATAAAAATACGACTAATTCACTATGATAAAACCTCAATTACTCTGAAGGAGAGCACTGTTATCAAAACACAGTTCGATAAATTGCATTCCCTGAAGCTTGAATCAGAAACCCACTAGTCAAATTTGGCCCCTAACCCAAAGCCGAGCCATGAAATCCTGAATTAAAAATGCTCACCGTTCCATGTATCTTCAATTTCAAAATTTTCAAAATGAACCTCAAATTTATGTTCTTTCAACTTAAAACATATAATAATCCGCATGAAGTATTTAAACGAAAGGGGAAAAATGCTGAATCAATTAAAATAGAGAGAAACAAAGCATTTAGGTATCAAACCTGCACTTAGTCGTCCTTGATATAATCACACAAATGAAAGAATAGACAAAGAGAGATTCCCTCACTCAGTCCCAGAGGGTTTGCAGGATTGTAGAGTGATTGGCAGGAATAATAATACCAGCTGCAACTTTACTGAGTTAGAGTCAAATCATGACACAAGAAGACTCATTATTATAATGCAAGACGGTCAAGCTTCACAATAGAAGAGCACCACTCCACACATTCGAGGTTCAACAAAGTCACTGCTTTAATTTTTGTGTGCTGAGAAAAGGCGTAGAGATATTGGTTTCTACGTTTTGTCAGGTTCCTATGTGAATCCATGATCTGTGGGAGTGCCCCAATTTCCTCAACCAACCCCTTCTCTCTTAACCTCATAGCCTCGTCTAGTACCACTCCGACATTCATACTACCTTCGAGGCCTCTGAGTTTCATCACCAGCATCATTTCCATATCCTCCAGGATCACCATGGCCACGGCCCCTTCCATATCCTCGTCCTCTCTTAGATGAACAACCAAATTCTCCATTTTTTTGGCAAGCAGATCCATCCTCCCCGTCTTGGTAGAAACCCCCCACACCATAAACACTATAGAAAACCCCCACCATAAACACTACCAGAATATCCATTGCTGTCATTATAATTATTATAACCATTTCGATTAAAATGGTCACCATTGTAGCTGCCACGGGTACGATTCCCTTGACCTCCTCTGCCCAGTCCATTTCTCGACTCTTTCACAGCCTGGGCCGGGGGTAGGTGTTTGGATGGTAGCTTGGCCGGTGTCGTTTGAGCAGGCTTGAGTGTCCATTTTAACCGTCTAGCCGTCGGATTCTCCTGAGAGACAAAGACGAGCTGCCAGAGACATTAATTTCAGTAGCCGAAGGGAGTAATGGAGATAGACAGGTGGATAGCCAGATAGTAGAAGATGACGAAGGGAAATCTCGTTAGGGATAGCTGTAGAGAACGATGAATCTCTACAATGTCACAACCAAAAACCCTACAATAGAACGTCTATCAGCGTAATTAATTAAATGCACATATTAGGAATCAATTTGATAACACAGGTGATGTAAATCTCATTTAAGAAAGCATAGGATTATAATCATGAAAATATTTGTCATTTGATATCATTACCTTTGAAATTTATTGACCTTTGTAAATGATTTTGTGAACAACGTTAAACTTTCTTGCTATAAATTTCTTTCACTATTTACTTTTCTCATTTTAAAAATGAATTCATTCCTATGAAATACATTTCATAATTTAAGATTTTGGTTATAATTTGAAGGTTTTACCAAGCTTACTAAAGGAATTTAAATTAAGAAAACAACTAAATCAATTGGCAAGAAACAAGATTTATAACTAATATTTTCATTCAAATAAATTTATCTTAATGTTTTAGAAATAAATTAAAGAAATAAGGTAAGGAAAATGTATTTATTATAAATTTATTCATAAGTTTTCATGTGATTTATTAAAGGGATAATTGATATTTATGTCATGCAAAGATTTAACTAAGAATTGGTTAAATATTTGGGCAAATGATTTAACAGGAAACCATTACATTTTTAAAATTCGAAATTGTACATGCCCTCGCATTTGGTGTTATTCCCAAAGGAAATATTAAAGTTTTGAAGTTGTTTGCAAAGGGAAAAATACTTTTTGGAAATAATTTTTATTTCCCTTTTGTACTAATGCAGTTAAAATAGATAGTTAAGCACCAAATATTCGATATTTGTATATATAAAACCATCATTACTTATTTGAGAGGGAGGATGGTAGGTTGTGGAGGTGAAAATTTATTGTTTTGAAGCCATAACATAGTCATACTGCAATGGCCTACTTCATTATGACTATGAGATTTCAAATTATGCCATCATGATTCATTCTGGTTTTCCTTTTGTGTGTGCTTGTTTTATTTATGTTTATATTTACTGGTAAAATATGAAAATTACTGATTTGACATGATCATACCGTAAATATTGGATATAGAAGTTGATTTAATGCTTTTTAAATACATGATATTTGGAGGGTTTAAATCATATTTGAATGCCATGTTATATGTAGGTATTATGTTGATACATGACATCCATGATTTCCTTGTTGTAGGTAGTATTCATATTGATACACAATATCTATGATTCCCTCACATGTTTCATTTCAATATCAATACACACCAGTTATCATTTTATTTTATTTTATTTATTTATTTTTCTTTGATGTTCTTTTATTGGCATACATGACTGATTAAGAATGATATGACATGATCACATAATTAATCTTTCATACGTAATATTTATTTAATATTTATCAAATATATACTATTTAGAAATAATTGAGTCAACATTCTAATTTCCTTGTTGCAGGTTAAAATGATATAGGTACTTAATATCATATGATTTTACCGCACATTCTAGTTGGATGTCTACAAGTCAACATGTTTTAACTTTAATTTTTCCCTTTGACATTATTTTAATTTTATATTCATTACTTACCATCAATAATGGATCGTGATACATATTTGGAATCTCATTTTTATTCATTAATGATGTATATAATTAATAAATTTCACATATTGTGATCCCTACTACATTTATTCTCTTAAATCTCAATTTTCAAATGATGATTCTTTTATTTATAATCTGGCTTTATTTATTTGTTAAATTGCAGAAAATATGTTTAAAAAACATTAAATAAATAGAATATCCCCTATGGATAGAGAGTGCTAGTCTCTATCCTAAAGTGGGAGGATCCTTAAATCCTCAATGAATGTATTTTTAAAATTGTTCTTTGTCGCTAGAACAATTTGGGAATCAACATTCTTTTGGAACCATTCTCGAGAACGATGTGTAAATATTTCTTTTCTATGGTAATTAACAAATTGTGAAGTTTGTGACCTACTATGAATAGGATCACAACAACCTGTGCTTTGAAAGTTTCAAGAAGATGTTTCTTTGTTTAATTGTACAGTTAGTGACTCCTATTTTTTTTTTTTTTTTTTTTTATTTCTCATATTGTTTAAATGGATTAATCTTGTGTTTCTTTTTTCTCCACTTAGTTTTTCTAATATATTAAGTTTTCCAAATGAAATGGTCGACATAGATGTATGGGACAACTACCTTCCCCTCTTTTGAGAAGATGAAGACAATGATCCTTGTCAACATCTAATTGAGTTCCACGGTTTCATTCCCAATATTGGGGTTTACATGAGGGTGTACTCATGAAATCATTCATGATGTCTTTGGAAGGTGATGCCCGACAATGGTAAAATAGACTTCATCCTTGTAGTATTTTATTCCTTGTAATATTTTCATGAACATTATAAAATTATGTATCCCTCTAAATTACTCGAAGATTGCTGCCATTTGAATGAACATTGCAATAAATATGATTTAGGTTTCAAGAAATTGAATATTATGTTCATGATGAAGTTGTAAGTTGACAGGACGAATTTGATGATTCTTATGAAATATGTTTACCTTCTCTTACTTTATAGAATAGATGTTTAACTGGACATGGCATAATATATAGCCTTGATTTCCAAGAGAACCTTAAAGAATCTAATGATTTAATGACCAATGTTGAATTTGGTTTTTCTTTGTTTGATTCCCATTATCATAGCACTAATAAAGTTTGTGTAGAAAGAAATGTTGAGGAAGAAATTATGTCCAAGACCACATCAACATCATACATTCATGATTAAGGAGATAAACAATCAATTGTGGAAGACCTTTTTCAAACAAACAAAAAGGTATGTGATGGTGTTTTTAGTAATTATGATATCAATTCATTTGATTTTTATGCTAATTATTCTAAATTTTCCATATACGATGAGTATAATGATGAGTGATTAATCCTACATCACAATATTGAAATAGGAGATAATTTTAATCCAAGTTCTGGTTAGCAATAATTGTGTAATTATGATCCCTTCCATATTGATAAATATGAGGATATAAATAATTTAACACCCTTCATTTTTGCTAATACTAGACATGTCTATGATAAATATATTGTACAATAGATAGATTATGCATTGGACATTATAGCTATTAATGTGTTAAACCTTATTGCTATTTATTTATTTTTAAAACTATTATATGACTAACCATATGAAAATGAAAAATAACCATGAGATAGAAATATACATAAATTATTCTCATGAACATGATGTTAATATTTCAAGGGTGTATCTATCATAGGTTCATACATGGCTGCATGATTATGTTGACAAATGGAGGGGTAAATATTTTGAAAAACAATCTTCATCTCATCAATCAAGCATATTTATTGAAGGCTTGGTAAACATATTTTTTCCTTGCTTCTTTCAACAATTGAACATATTACTATTTTTGATAGGTATGAAGACGAAAAATAGGAACTATTTGGTTGGTAAGATTTCAACATTGTTGCATTGGCTTTATGATTTCTTTGAACAATTTGGCTATTAAAAACACACATGTATAAAAATTGTGTACATAAATAAATCTTTTACAATTTGATTACATATATTTTATGGTTTATAAACTTAGGATGAATAAATATCAAATCTTAACATATTAAAAACCTTAAGTGATCATAGAAAGAATGAAATAAGGATTGAGAATCTTTCCCTAGTATACATCATATCGACGAGTCTACGAAATATCATTGAAGATTTCGTTCATACCATTAGGTTGAAGGGTAATTTATTTTGCTAAAAGGCCCAAACATCATTCCTCTACTATTTTCAAAGTTCATGTTGAGCATTTTTTTTACTACATTTTACTTTTGTACTTCTTGCACATGAATATCATGAGAGATTATATTACCTTATGAGTACAAAATTTATAATGGAAGATTTGACACTCACAAAATCTAATGTTAAAGAGGCTATTTGTTGCACTATTTATTTATAAATATGCTCCATGCATGTGAATTTAATCACTGTACTATTCTTGATTAACGGAAACGAATCATTTTTCAATGGGGAAAGCTAAGAACGATGTTGGAGGTATGGATGCTCACTAGAAGGGGAGCAATATCTATGGTACCAGGTTATCTTAATGCATAATCATCCCATGATCATTTAAATTGCTACAAAATGGGCCATGTTTCTAACTCTACCAAGGCTATGAACGCTCGCTGGGAGTGGAGAAAGGTTAGTGGAATTGGGTCAAATCCTAATGCACGATCATCCCATAATTATTAATGAAATAAAATTGAAGCTTCTGCAATGCATGTTTATATGTGAATGAAAAAGTAATGAAATTTCTTTAGTCATGATAGTGGATGAATCAAACGGGGCTATGGGCACTTGTTGGTAGCAGAGCAACACATGATTCTAGAAACTCATTTAGTGGAAACAAGAATTTGTAATAACTAGTCTCATAATTTCAGATAAACTTTACTCTCAGATGAATGTCATACTTGTGCTCCTGAAACTATTACCATAACTTTTATAATATCTTAATTAGTAACTATAATATGGTTTTTGAAATGCCCCCATGAATGATCAGGGGCTCAATTTTATGCTCAAAAATAAAATTTCTCAGAATGGCTTGAAACCTGAATGATCACGTAGTTCTCATCGATCTAAATCCGGTGCACTTCGTTTCATGCAAAATGGACTCCGTATGCTCCCAGAAATGAGTTTTGTTCGCTTTTATAAACAAGTGAAATTAAAAAAAAATGACAAACAAGTGCCCAGTCAGAAGTACGTACTGTTGACGTGGCATGCTCACTAGGTAGGGTCGATTTTTTCATCTTCCTCCGACGAATGATGGAAAGTGGCAGCATGGTATTGGCTGAGAAATTTTGGTTATGTGGAAAATTTTTAATGGTTTGAAGTCTGGCCAATTGGGTGAGGACATGTGGTACAGTCGGGGGCTGCCACATACCCCCCCCCATGGTTGTATGTTGGACCAAAATTTTTGCTCAAAGTCGGGCAGAGGCACCGGGGTTCGACCACGCGACCTCCCCATAAGACAATGCCACACCTTACCGTTCCACCACACCATAAGTCTTAACATTATAATGAATCCACATCTATTTGAATTATACCATGTTGTATGGTGGGGGATGTGGGGGCCAGCCCCCGATCCATATGAATCATCGCGAAGACCACCGATGGAGTCAATGGATAAGTGTAGAGTTTTAGTATTAAAACCATGTTTAATTACCATAAACCTATTTAATTAAGTGCCTAATCCACAATTAATTCAGGTTTAGCATAAGTGTGGGTTTAGCACTAAGCAATGCTTAATTAGCTTTAACCACACTTAATTAATTTAATGATGATTAATTTGGCGGACCCCCAAATTTCAGCGGAAACTGCCATTTTAGCTCCAGTTAGCTAAATTTAGGCCTGAAATAGTGGAGAAAGTGTAAATGGTCATAACTTTTGGAGTTTTCAACCAATTCAGGTGCAGAAAGAGGCTAGATGACCATTTTTGGGCATTCTAGACTTATTGGTGTAGGTTTCAGGAGAAAAAAAATCATTGTAAAATCCTCATAATATACTATTTATTCTTCTATTCATTTTCCCTAATACTTCCAACATTTCAAAGAATATTTGGCGTCTACCCCTGATGATGGACTCACTTAGGAAGTCTGAAACGTTGGTTTATAAAAAAACTCAGAAACAGGTTATTCCTCTCTTCTAAAATAATTGTAAACATGTCCATTTGTCAATTTGAGCATAATATAGAGGCCCAAACCATGGAAATGGACCAAGGAGATGTAGTCCAGGAGGGTTGAACTCCTTCATCAAATAACTGTGTTGATGTGTTGTATGGTGATGTACTATACTTTATTTGCTACTGTTCAGCTTTTTTTTTATGTTAAATTGTTCATTAAATTTACATAAAAAACACTCATGAGGCTTGATAATTTGAAAGAGAACTTGAACCCTTAAGCACACATGAAACATTGAATTCAGAATCTGAAAGAGTAATTAGCACAACAACACTAACATACTCCATTCAAATCAATGAAGGATGGGAAACATATCAAATTATGATTGTTGTGACCTTGTCATAATGACCGTAGTAGATTGAAGAGTATGAACATATGTCTTATATATTAATAATGACTAGGCTCATCAAATTTTATAATAGGATCTTATACAGTTATTCATAATATCATTCTTGCTATTTGTCATGCATAACATTAACATGCAAAGGATTTTCATTCTCTTTTTTAAGATAGGTTAGGGTTTGTATTTTTCTGCATTAGAGGCTTTTTTTCCTCCTCCCTCTTAACAAATAAAGGGTTTTGAAATAAAAAAATGTCTTATTTATTTGAAATGATATGATATTTTTGCATAAAAATAAAAAAATGGAACTAACATTTTCTCCTTTTCAATATTTTTCATTTTCAGTTGATCATGTATGCTCAAAATTTTACACAATCTATGCTAATTGTTTGAAATTCATGGCGTTTTGGCAGGAGGCCAAAATTCATTCGTCGGATATCAACAAATGATTGAAATTTATTTAAACCAATGGTTATAACTTTATATCTTATGGCGACTTAAGGAAACATTAAATTCTACCTTCCTCATCCTTTTGATTTAACGACCAGGGAGAATGCCATCCAACGACTCTAGATATTTTAATCTAATGGTTGACAATCATTTTGGGTCATAACTAGCGCCTCACTTAAAGATGTGTCTGCCATCTGAAATGATTTGACAGTTGCTAGAATTTTCATATGACGACTCACAATGCATTTCAGTTGGAAACGTGGGGCCTTATTAACGCCCTCTGCGCCACCCAAAAAGGATCCAACATACAACATCCTTTGATCTAACAGTCATTATTACATGTTAGATGGAAAAATAGAGGGATATTAATAGGCATATTGTGATTCAAAATGATTAGATGGCTACACTGCAAATCGATCAACAACTCAATATGAAGTAATTATTGAAGATAAATGACTACTCACGTCTCGCACACTCCAGAGAAATGGTAAAAATAAACCAAGTGACGAAATTAATAAGTCTCCAAGCCTAATTACTGCACTCAAATATCAATTTTTAACAATGATAAAAGCAATATCCCCAACATAATATGAAAAATTACATGTAGAATTATTAATAAGATGAATTTGTAATAGATTAACATTCATTTTTTTATAGCTCTATAGATTAATAATACATTTTAAAAGAGGTTTTGTTAATAATACATAGAATTCTAAAAAATTATATTAAATACCTATAAATATTAGCATATTAGTATGAAGGAAAATCCACTTTATTTCACATTGTGCATAGAAAATTGGGTCAAACAAGAAATTTCATTCACTAAATGGTTTCACACCTGATATGAATGTGAGTCATAAATAATTTTTAACTTTAATCGTTAGATCTTATCAAATCTTACTTTTCTATTTAAAGTCTCTCTCCTCATAACCCCTTGGGCATAATATTATATAAAGTTTTAAAGAAAATTTTGTTTAAATCTTATATAATATTATTACATTGGTAGAAACCATCTTTACCATGCATGTAAGTAGTTTTGGATTAAAATGAAAGCAAATCATTTATCATGAAGTTTTATCTCCCTTTCAATTTACATCCTCATGAATTAAGCACAAGTAAAAATATATATAAATTAAAACATGAATCAAAATAAATTGTATGATAAAGTTAAACCTATAAATATAAAACTCTATTGAACTCCCATTAAAATATTATTTACCAGATCTTGCATGAAAGTCATTTTTATAAAAACCTATTAAATATTATTCTCAGGTAAGAAACCTTATTTTATCAGGAATATGAATCATACCAGATTAAACATAGGATCAAACCTTATGAAATTAAAATAATGTATGAGGCCCACTTCACAAATGCATAAGTTTTTGGGTTAGAAGGAATAACCAACTCACCCACCAGTTCTATACCCAAAATTAACAATGGTATTCAGTTGAAACATGAGCCCTTGGATCTATTCGAATAGCTAACTTGAAATACATTTCTCTCCTTTCACCACCCAATAGGCATATATTTAGTTAAACAATGTCCTATAAAGTAAAACCCCTTTTATCAGAGCTTATAAATATTAATTAAACATGCATATTAGGAACCAATTTGATAACAGAGGTGAAGTGAACAAAGGATTAAAATCATGAACATAGTTCTCATGTGATATCATTACCTTTGAAATTTATTGACCTTGGTAAACTATTTGGTGAACGACGTTAAAATTTATTACTGTAGATTTATTTCACTATTTAATTTTCTTATTTTGAAAATGAATTCATGCCTATCAAATACATTTCATAATTTATGATTTTAGTTAGAATTTGAAGGTTTTACCGAGGTTTTTATTGAATGAATTTAAATTAAGAAAACAACTCAACCGATTTGCAAGATACAAGGTTCGTAAGTGATATTTTCATTCAAATAATTTTACCTCGATGTTTAGGAAAGAAATTAAAGAAATGAGGTAAGGAAAATGTATTTATTACGAAATTATTCAAAAGTTTTCATTTGATTTATGAAAGGACTAATTTATATTTATGTCATGCAGAGAGTTAGCTACAAATTGGTTAAAGATTTGGGAAAATTATTCAACA
This sequence comes from Pinus albicaulis, assembly GCA_034641835.2. Taxonomy (NCBI): domain Eukaryota; kingdom Viridiplantae; phylum Streptophyta; class Pinopsida; order Pinales; family Pinaceae; genus Pinus; species Pinus albicaulis. The sequence continues at coordinate 1,385,302,328 of CM076579.1, forward strand.
AATAATTACGGAGAAAACTATTATATTTTTAAAAATTCAATATTGTACAAAGACTAATATTTGGAGCCATTTCCAAATGAAATATTAAAGTTTTGAAGCTGTTTGCAAAGTGAAAAATGTTTTTTTGGAAATCATTTTTATTTCCTTTTTTAATTATACAGTTAAAATAAACAATTATGCACCAGCTATTTGATCTTTTTGTATATAAAACCACAATTACTCATTTTAGAGGGAGGATGGTAAGCTTAGGAGGTGAAATCTTATTATTTTGAAACCATAATATACATGCTGCGGTGACCTACTTCATGAGATTTTAATTTATGGTATCACGATTCATTATGTTTTTCCTTTTATGTGTTATTATTTCTTTTATATTTGTATTTAATGGTAAAATATGAATATTACTGTTTTGATATGATCATACAATAATCTTTCATACATAAGTTGATTTAATGCTTTTTAAATACATGTTATTTTGAGGGTTTAATTCATATTTGAATGACATGTTGTAAGTAGGAATTATGTTGATACATGATATCCATGATTTATTTGTTGCATAGGAGTCAAATTGATACACGATAGCTATGATTTCATCACATTTTTCAAATGAATATCAATACAAATGAGTTATCTTTATTTTTTTTTTCTTTTTTGTTCTTTTACTTTACCTTATTTATTGGCATACATGACTAACTAAGAATTATATAACAGAATCACATTGTTAATTTTTTATACATAACATTGGTTTAATATTTCTACTATTTATAAATAATTAATTCAAAATTCTAATTGACTTGTTGCAAGTTAAAATGATATAGGTACCTAATAGCATATGATTTTACCACACATTCCAATTGGATGCATACAAGCCAACATATTTTAACTTTTCTGTTCCCCTTTGTTGTTATTTTAATTTTAACTTCATTACTAACAATCATGTTATAAATCATGTTACATATTTGGAATCTCATTTTTTGTCATTAAGGATGTATTTATTTAACAAGTTTTACATATTGTGAGCCCTACCACCTTTATTTTCTTAAATCTCAATTTTCAAATAAATATTCTTTTATTTATAATTTGGCTTTATTTATTTTATATTATAGAAAATATATTTAAAAATAAATAAATACAGGGAATAACCCTATGGATATAGAGGGCCAATCTTTAGCTTAAAGTGGGAGGATCCTTAGATCCTATGTGAATGTCTTCTTATATTTTTCTTTGTCACCAGAACAATTTTGGAATCAACGAGTAGATCTAGGGTTTATAATTTTGAAGTAGTCAATGTATAAGTGGGGTTCACCCTTTGATGGTTCTCATCTAGGTGCAACCAATTATATTGAGAATGTAAATTATTTCAAGGGAAATCAACTTGATATTCCCCTAATCAAAAGACCTCATAATGAAAAACCAAATATGGAGGAGGTTTTTCAAATTTTGTTTTAAAACCCTAGGCAAGAAATTAGTCCTTTTAGGGCTTCGAGGCTCATATATGGTGGAAAATTGAATTTGACCATATAAAATAACTTGGCTATTGTTTAGTCAATTTAGTGTCCTAAATTGCTTTAATTAATTATCAACCAGGGCTAGTAAACTGATGAAGTGTGATGCACCATATGTGCTTAAGCAACCTATTCCTTACTTCGTTGTTTTGTATTTTGTGTTTTTTTTAAGGGGGTTTTTGTTCTTTGAGATCTAAAGATGGTTAATCTAAAGCTATGGAAAGACTTATGTGAATCTAAATGTATTTAAGAAGGAAGAAAATGAAGAGTACCAAAAATAATCTAATTTTCATAAAAACATACCAAAAACTGAGGGCCAGTTTAAGACCTATTTTGGAAATAAAAGCATCTATCTAATATGTTTATTAGTCCTAATCCATGGATCTATTTCTAAAACTAAGATTGAGAATTACAATGCCTATCTTAAATGAAAGAAAAAAAATGAATCAACTATTGTACCTTTGGTTACCTCAACATTCAATTTGTTAATCATAACCCTATTGAGATTGAGTTTAGCAACTGCTTGTAATTTAGTCTGCTAAGGTCCTAGAACAGAAAACAAAGAATGCAAACGAAAATATCTAAGATGTGTTTAGTTACTACGATTATTCAATTTGTAAAGAGTGATCTTCTTGAAGTAACATTAGGTAGCTAATTACACCTGTTTGAACTAAGGAACTAAGAAATTTTTTGCAAATGGATAACTCAGAAATTGCATTTCATTAATTATTCAACCATCTCATCTAAAAACATGATTAGATCAATTCCTTCTAGAGTGATTTTTAGGAAGATTATTGTTTGCAATTAAGTGAGGATTTTGAAAGTAAAAGCCTGTAAGATCTAACTAAGATCAACTAATGTATAATTGACTTGTTTGCCACATTCAAATGTAAAGTATTTAACCTCTTGAGATGCCTTCAGAGAAATCAATTATACCTTATTATTTGGCAAGAAAATAACAATAAGCAAGATAACTTCAACCACTATATGTGTGATATATTTAACCATTTAATGTAGGATTAGTATAATGAAAATGGCTTTCATAAACATCTATTAACACAGCAATTGACAACTATATTCTAATAGAAATAAAAGACAGGAACGGTAAAACTAAACAACTGTGGTTTCTTAGCACTTCAATCCTTAATCCAATTTTGAAAACAGAGTTTCTATTTTCATGAAATGTTTTGGAAGAGTAAGTCTGCACAATTGTAATTTATCATTAAACTATTTGAAAGCTGGAAATGAAGCATAAGCCTATTTAGAAACAAAAATTGCTAATAGTAAAGGAAATCTAACTAGAAAACACATTAAAAACCTCCTTCAGAAGCAGGGGTCCTCTACAATTGATGTGGTTGAACTGCTAGCTTGTTAAAGGTGCAATCAAGCAATCATTTAGCAAACTGAAATTCTTTATTATGATAAAAACAAGGTCCGGAAACAGAGTATTCACTTAGAAATCTAATCTGTACTGAACTCCCTCTCAGTTTTGTGGAACCAATATATAAAGAGAAATTACATAACTATGCGAGTTAAACTAGCTATAGGTGTCTAACTTGAATTGTCATTGAAATAGGACTGTTGGACTCATGATTTGCTACGAAGAGAAAATCAGGAGTCCTACTGCTGTAGGTAACGTTCTTTGACTTGTAACTTTGACCATAATTTTAGGCTCCTTTTTATGTCGATGTGGACTGTGTGAGTAGGATAGAATCCATGTAGGCAAGATTCTAGAAACACCCATGTGGCCCAATTCCTCAACTAACACTTGGAACCTGCTAAACCATAAGAGTGGCTACGGAACACATAGTTAGTTGTAAAACAGACTGCATTCTGTAGCTAAATTTCAAAAACTTATCCAAATAGCAAAATCATGAAAATATAATATGACAATCATTTAAATGCATCCTTAAGACAAAACCTTATCATTATTCATTGATTAGGGTTTATGATCTTATGGAAAAGTGGTGGAATGAGGTGAGAAAAACTGTAAAAGAGAGGGTAATCCTGAGGTTCAACATACTCCCACCGCAAAATCATTCCATGTCCTCATGCAATTTTCCAAAATTACGAGTTCTTCTTCCCTACTGCATTTTTTTAGATACCTCAGCTAGGACATCCAACCTTATTATTTTGTTCCTCTTTGAAGTCAATGTCATTCTTGGCCTTTTCATAAGAAGTTTGAATTTGAGGTTTATGATTGCTCTGTTCAATCTCTTGTTCTTCTTCTTCAATTTCCTATTTTCCTTATGCAATAGTCCTAGCTATAGAGTAATATTATCATGCATTTCCTTGTCCAATTTTTTTTGTTCCTTCAGAATCTCATTCTCCTGCTTGATGTGCATGTTCAATATCTCTAATTCATAAATATCCAGCTTAAGAGCGTCAATTAGAGGTTCTTGTGGATTGATAGGTGGTTCTTGGTTCATTGAGACACTTCTTCTTTCCAATGACTCTACATAATCATATATCTGTTGCTGAACTAGATCTATACCAGGAGATATTCTGCTGGGGCCTTCTTCAAAATGATAAACAGGAGAGTTTTGAGGACTGTACACAGGAGAATTATCAATAGGTGATGGAACTGGGGTTTCCTCTTCTATATTTATGAGCTCTGTCCCTTTGGACAATGTCTTCTTCATAATACCTCAGAGTCTAGAGCTCCTTCTTAGTTTTGGAGGACTTTCATTCCCTTCATTTGTAACCTCACTCTCTTTCTTTTTCTTTCCTCTAGCCTTAATTTGTTTCCTAATTTCCATTAGCTCCTCAGAAATTAGTTTTTCATCATTCCTTTGTAGTGAATTTTCAGGTCTGTTTTCAACAATCATATCAATTTTATTTCTTTTACTTCTCCTGACATTCTCTTCCTTGGATGGTGACTCTGGTTGTTCTTGAAAATGATTCCTAAGAAGGAAATCCTCCCAAGTGTCTCCTATGCTCCTTAAGTGAAACTCAATCAATATTTTCACCAAGCCATGATGATGCATAGTGGTCTCTATGAATTGTATTCTCTTTTGTACATTTGAGTCCATTCTTCTTAGACTATTGAGCAAAAAGAAAGGAAGGTTGATTTCACCATTTTCTATAAAATTCATTAATAAACGGATATGATAAACATACATGGTTCCAAATCTTCCTTTACAAGTTATGAATTTCTGCAAAATCAAAAGCATATTTCTCCATTTGCTTTTAAGGGCTGTACTTGGGATTCCTTTTCTAAAAACTGAGACATCCATACCTCAGTTTTTAAGTATCACCTTCCATGATTCATTATGAAATTATTTGTTCTTGAACCATCTCTCTCCATGCCTCAGAAGTTCTGTAGCTTCAACCAGGAATGACTCTATCACTGTAAATTTAATGTCCCCAATTTCTACTTCGGTTCCATCAAAAGACCGGGCAAATGATTTTGTAATTTCCTTATGAAAACCATTGAAATTTTCTACGAGCCTCAACCATCCAGTTTTTCCTAGCAATTCTCTAACTTGTGGGTATCCTTCCATGTATTTTACCCCTACTGGTCCTATTCTAAAAATCAAACTCATCCTTCTTCTATGAAGAGTGCTTTCAACCTTAAGAATTACCCCTCTGTTTTGTGGAAATGAATTGGCTGCAGAGTTGATGAAGATGAATTGGTTGTGGAATCGATGGAGATGAATGAACTACAGATATGATGGAGGGTTTATGGTGAGCTGTAGGAAATAAGTAAGTGATACGGTTTTGGAGAGACGTAGACAAGTAGGTCACATCATGATCATGACCATTAGTCATCAATCAAGGATATTAATGATGGACCGTTATGCAACTTTATATGAGGGATATGGTTGAGATATATCATGGTGATGATTGTAATCAATTCGAATGATGGATTGCCAAGGAACATATGAATGTACATATTATACATATTCCATGTTTTTAACTTTGCTATTAAAAATAAATTTTTACGCTTTACCTTAGAACTTAACCTTTTTGTTTGTTGTTTGCTTGATGTTGTTCCTTAGGTACTCTTTTGTAGCATGGTGGCCTTCAAACATAATCCTTTAGTCCCTTTGCAATCATCATGTCAGAATTGCTGAAGTGGCTGCAGAATCAAATTAGCCGCAGAATAGAATCAGCTGCAGAATGTATTATTATTATTTTTTAAGTATGGAACATGAATGGAATGAGTGAGAAATATGGAATGAAAGTGAAAATGAAATGAAAGTGCAATGAGATGGAATGAAAGTGGAGTGTGATGGAATGAAACTGAATTTGCAGATTATGAACTACAAATATGAATGTAGTTTTCACTACTTTATTACAGAAAAGAAAAATGGAAAATATAGGATGTCAGAGAGCTTTGATTTTCACCCTGTATTTTCTACATAAGTATGCCAATCATTGATTGGTTTTCATACTTATACATTTTTTTTTAAATTTTTTAAATTTTGTTTTTTTTTGTTTTTTTGTTTTTAAAAAAATTAATTTATTTATCAAATGTAGGAAAAATAAAAGCTAATTTTGTGAAGAAGAATAATTCTTCTTCACTAACTCCATATCTATATTATCTTGAAATTTCTTGACAAATTATTCTTTTGAAAGTGATTTATGATATACTTTCAACCGATGACCAAATTCACAAGAAGAGATACCTTTTCTTCATCTATTGTTCTGATCTTCACTGCTCCATTATCAAAGAATTTTTCAATCTCATATGGCCCAAGCCAATAAGTCTGAAACTTTCCTTGAAAATCCTTGAATTTTGAATCAGACAATAGTGCCCAATCCCCTTCTTGAAACTTTTTCTCTTTGATATACTTGTCATGCCATTTAGTACTTTGCTACTGGACTATACTGGTTCTTTGGACTGCATCTTGTCTTATTTAATCTAGTTCATTGAGTTGCTCCAGTCTATGCTTCTGTGCTTCTAATAAATCAAGTCCCAATTGGACTACCATCTTGAAGGTTTTGATTTGAAACTCTATAGGGAACAAGAATTGCTTCCCATAAACAAGTTCATATGGAGTATGTCCTGTTGTGTTCCTCCATGTAGTTTTGTAGGCCCATAAGGCTTCAGGAAGCCTATCTGCCCAATCTCTTTTGTGTAGATGAACAGTCTTAGTGAGAATTACTTCAATCACCTTATTGGTAGATTCAACTTGACCATTTGCTTATGGATGGTAAGGTGTAGATTTTCTATGCTTGATCTTGTAATCTTCCACGAGCCTTTTCACCATATTTGATGTAAATTGAGAGCCATGATCTGTTACAATTTCTCTTGGAACACCAAAACGAGTGAAGATATCCTCAAAAATAAAATTAACTATAGATCCTTCATTAGCAAAACGTAATTCTTTAGCCTTTACCCATTTAGTGACATAATCAGTGCATACCAAAATATACTTCTTTTGTTTAGATGGAGGATTGATAGGTTCGACAAAATCCAAGGCCCATTTTTTAAAATATCCAATGAGTACTTGAGGTTGCAATGGCATTTCATTTGAAGGAGCAGGTTTCCCTAGCTACCCTTTTTCAACTGTCACACCTTTTGACATATTCTTTGGAATCTTTGAAGATGGATGGCCAATAATATCCTAAATGAAGGATTTTATAGGTTGTCCTCTTATCAGCAAAATTTCTACCACAAGGTTCATCATGACATGCCTTAAGAATTTTAGGCATTTCATCTTCTTGAACACATATTCTGATAATGAGATATGGACCTGTCTTATACATTCATTAGTAATCCATGAATATATTGCACTTAATTGAATGATTCTTCTTTTCTCTCTAGAATTAAAATGTGAAGGTAATTTTCCTATAACTAAGTAATTGGCAATATCAGCAAACCAAGGGGTTCGAGTATTTATTGCAAAAAGATATTCATCAGGAAATTTATCTTAAACTGGAGTGTTATATTTGATATTTTGAATTCTAGACAGGAAATCAGCAACTGTGTTTTGTTTTCCAAGTCTGTCTAGAATAGTAATGTTGAATTCCCGTAGGAGCAATAACCATCTTGTAACTCTGCCATTAGTAGTAGATTTATTCATTAAATACCTAATTGTAGAGTGATCTATATGGACAAAGGTTTCATAGCCTGTTATGTAATGTTTGAATTTTTTGATAGCATGAACAACAACTGAAAATTCCTTTTCAGTTACAGTGTAAGTCAACTCTGGGGGAGTCAAATTCTTACTTGTGTAATAGATGGCATAGGGGATCAAGTATTTTTGTCCTAACACATCTCCTAGAGCTGTGTCTGAAGCATCTGTTGAAATGTGAAAAGTTAGTTTCCAGTTAGGCCCTCTTAAGATGGGTGCTTTAGAAATTTTTTCTTTTAAGGTTTCAAATGCTAACTGGCAGTCAGGATTCCAACTAAATTCACAATCTTTGGTGAGTAGTTTGAAGAGTGGGGATGCTATTTTGGTGAAATTTTCTATAAATATTCTATAATACCCTGTAAATCCTAGAAAAATTCTAACATCCTTCTGGCAACTTGGAACTGATAACTTGGAGATGACTTCAACTTTGGATTTATCAACTTTAATTCCATCTCTTGAAATGTGATGTCCCAAAACAATCCCTTTAGTAAACATCATGAAACATTTTTCATGACTTAGTGAGAGGTTTGCTTCCTTACATCTTTTAAGAACCTTTTCCAAGTTTTCTAAAGCCTCTTCAAATGTATTACCATAAATTGTAAAGTCATCCATATACAATTCTACACAATCATGTATTATATCAGAAAAAATTTGTAGTACTTCCCTTTGGAATGTTGCAGGTGCATTGCATAATCCAAAATGAAGTACTCGATAGGCATAAGTCTCCCATGGACAGGTGAATGTGGTTTTATCCTGATCTTTAGGTGCAACCTGAATTTGATTGTAACCACTGAAACCATCCAAGAATGAGAAATACTTCTTACCTGCTAATGTATCTAACACTTGATCTATAAAAGGCAAAGGAAAATGATCTTTAAGGGTATCTTTATTCAATTCTTGATAATCAATGCATACCCTCCATTTACCATTCCTCTTGGGTATAATCACTAAAGGAGAAACCCACTGACTGTCTAAAATTGGATAGATGATGTTTACATTTAACAACTTTTGCAACTCTTCTTTCACAATTTCCCTAAGATTTGGATTCATCCTTATTTGAGGCTGTCTGATAGGTTTGCAATTTTCCTCAATGTAAATGTGATGTATACAAGTCTTAGGACTAATTCCTTTCATTTTAGTGTATTCCCATGCATATGCAGATGAATTTTGTTGTAATGTTTTGATGAGCTTATCTTGTTGTAACTTTTCCAAGTTATTGTTTATGTTCAAGGTTTTCCTTGGAAATATTTCAACTGTAGAGCTACCAAATTCTTCCATAGAGTAAAGATACATCTGCCTAGATGACAAATATTCAATATTGGATCTTTCTTGAAATTGATCATGTTCATATTCTGTAGATGATTCATAATTTTCTATTGTATTTAAGATTTGGCTATCTTCACTAATGTTTGAAATTGTAAAGAGAGGTTGTATATCTTCTTCATCATCAATCCATTCTTTGTCATCTATCTCTGTGATTGTTCTTGCTGGAGGATACAGAGTGAATTTATTAGTTGAATTACCATCATAAATATACATGTCACCAGATCTAAAACTAATGAAAGCATCAACTGTAGCCAACCAAGGTCTTCCTAGTATGAGTGGGTGTCCTCCTAGATTGTTCTTAGGGGTTAATATCATAAAATCAACAGGATACTCCCAAGAATCTAAATACACTGAAATATCTTCTAGCACACCATCTGGTTTGATTACAGATCTTTCTGCTAATTGCAGTAATGTAGGTGTATAAAGAAGATTAGGAAGCTTAAGTTGTTCCATGGTCTGTTTTCTCATGATGTTTATTGCTGCTCCTAAATCAATCAATGTATTTGGAATTTCAACTCCATTGATATGTGTTTTTACAACTGGACTTACGGGATCTAAATATTTTTGAATGGAAAATTTTCCCATCATTATGTCTGCTATTTTTCCTACAAGTTGGATTCTTTTTATTTCTTTTATTTTTCTTCCCGGTTTCTTCATACCCAACTCCTTTGTTTTTTTAGCTAAAATTGGAATTTCCTTGATGGCTTGTAACAAAGGGATTTTGATGCAAATATTTTTCAATTCATCTAGGAAATCATAATTAGGAAACATAATATGCTTTTCTACTCCTCTATCAATTTGTAATCTTTCAGTAAAAGGAGCTGTAGAATTAGATACCGAAGGTTGCTCTATGACAGGAGTTGAATTTATTTGATGTTTTTTCTTTTTATCTTCAAAATTTTTGTTTTGAAGAGTTGCTTATTCCTCAAAACGTTCATTGGGATGTAGAGAATCTTCCTTAGAATTGTCTTGTTCTTGGATGATTACAGAAGGCTTCATCTTTTCTAATATCCTACCAGATCTTAGTTGGACATCATTAAGATCTAGAGGAGTAATCATATAAGTTGGAAATTGCTGACCTTCTATCATATATGTATTCTGAGGATTTTTTTTGTTAGGTTTGGTAATGGTTGGGCAGCTAACTGATTTGGAATATGAGGGAATGGTAGTGAGAGTTATGAATTTTGGTTTTGGATTGGAGGTTGTTGATTTTGTTGAAGAATTTGTTGGGGAGGATAATTTGGATATGATGGAGGATATTGATATACTGAGAAAATATTCCATATGGATTTTGCATTCCTTGAGCCCAAGGTTGATATTGAAATTGAGATTGGGGCCAAGGTTGCTACCAAGAATTCCAATTTTGTGGGGGCTGAGTATTCATTTGGTTGTTAAACCCTTGAGTTTGTGGCCCCTGCCATGGTCTTCTAGAGACAAAACAAAGAGATTCTGTAGGATTTAATTTTGTTTCTTCTTGAAAAAAAACCTTAAGACCAGGAATTGAAGGAAAATTCTTAGTCTCATGAATTTTTGAACAAATCATATAGGTTTCGATGACTTTTGCTTCAAGAGGATATTCTCTCAAAGCATGTTTCTTTCTGCATTTTGGACAGAAAATAGCCAAAGCATCAGTCTCAGCTTTTTGCTTGTTTTGTAACTTAAGGGTGTCTATCTGTTCACTAAGACTCCCTAAAATGTTTGTTTTGAATTCATCAAGCATGCTTCCAATTTCTGCCCTACTCACTGTTCCAGTTGCAGATTTGTTTACCCTAGCAATAGCAGGATCTCTTGGTCCTTTCAAAATTTTTGATTTTCCTCTTGAGATATTAATACATAGTTCCCCAATATTAGGTAATGGAAGTTGAGATATGTCCCCCTTCCCCATCATGTTAAGGATATCTATCCATTCATCTCTAATTTTTTTCAACAAAAGAGCTTTTAGAGTGTCTTGATCTAGATTTTCCATTTTTGCTCTTTTAATGTTATAGTTAAATCTTTCAAGTAAATCCTCCAAATTTTCATCCTCTTTTTGCATCATCTTAAACACTTCCTCTTTTTGATTAACAGGTATACAATAGTCCAAATACCTTTCTAGAAATGCTCTCTTCATATCATTCCATGTCCTAGTAGACCTAGTTATTAGACTCATGAACCATTTTAAGCTGCTCCTTTCAATGTTGAAGGAAACAATTTGAGTTTTTGAGCATCTTGTAGATAATCATAAGTTATGCAAAAGACTTCAAATTCAAATAAAAATGTCTTAGGGTATTCACTTTGTAATCCATGAAATTTTGGGAGGACAGAAGGTGAGATATTTTTCATGGTATCAGTTGTCTCTTCATCTATTATATGGAATCCAAACGAACTCTCAGATCCCCTATTTCCTCTACCTCTACCTCCTTTTGCATTTCCCCTACCTCTTCCTCTATCTCCTCCTCTACCTCTACCTCCTCCAAATAATACATTTTCTCCATAAAAAAATTCTCCTTCTCCCTCTCCTCCTTCTTCTCCTCTTCTTGCCATGATAGATTCTTCAGAGTTGATATAAGGTTCAACTTGCAGGGTTAACTACTCCTCTGGTTCTTCTATCAATGGTATGTTGAAGAAAGGTTCTTCTTCTTCCTTTTCACTAGGGATTTCTAACTCTTCAGGTAGAATATATTCCCTTGTAGAAGTGAAAAAGGTTAGTCCTGTTGGAGTCCTAGGATCTTCTTCCTCTAATATTGCCTTAGTGGATGAAGTAGGAGATCCTCCTAACTGGATATCTGATCTTAGAACTATTGGAAGTCTATGACTAATAAAATATGGGATATGAGTTTGAGATGGTGGTGTAATACTTCTTGGTGTAGGTGGAGTGAATGGTGTTGTAGGGATTAAGCTTCTGCCTCTAGCTATGAATCTGCCCCTGAGTCTCTTTCTCTACGCATATCATTGCTTTTTTTTTTGAATGTAAGAACACTAGCACATTTGGCCCAATTTTCGACGACCAAACCATCACTATTCTGACACATAGGCGTCCCAAGAGTGACACTTTGAGGTGGGGAAAAACGTGGTTAGCCATTACGTCGTAATTCAGACACTTCAATAAAGTGTCGGAAGAGCGACACATTTTCCGACGTTTCTAGACGTCCGTCGCTCTTCCGACATTATCGAAATCGTTGCTATTATGACGTCATCAAAATCGTCACTATTCCAACGTTAGCCAAACCGTCGGTCTACTGACGTTATCAAAATCAGCGCTATTCCGACATTAGTTAAACTGTCGATCTATCGACGTTACACTCTGTTGCACTACCGACGATCCATAACTGTCAGTCTTTCGACGTTTATCAGGTTTTCAAAATAATGTTGCTCTTTCGACGTGTGTGATTTTCTGATGCACTTCCGACGTGTATGGCTTTCCGTCACTCTTCCGACGTTTGTAACTTTCCATCGCTATTCCGACGTCCTGCAGAGTTGGTCGCAGGTCCGACGGGTCAGAGTTCTTCCAACATCCGTCGCTATTCCAACGTGGGTGACTTGCCGTTGCTCTACCGACGTCTTGCAGGCTATGTAGGAAGTCCAACGTCGTGTAGTCATTGTCGCAAGTTCGACGGTTGGAAGTGAATAGAAAGCGTCGGAATATCGACGGAAAATAACGTATATGGAAAAAAAAATGGGTGCAGGCTTCCAGCTCCAGGAAGGTGTAATCTTCCAGCTCCAGGAATACGTCCAATGATATCAGATCATCTCAAGGAATGTGTACTGTGATGGCTTACTCTTCTCAACAAGAGCGAAATTTTCAAAAACTTTCATCTAAAAGTTGTTGTCTAAAAAACCAATGTTGCAAACAATGGCATTATTCTTCACAAAAATATCAGCAGTGCCAAGTACATCCTCAGTAAAGGCTTCCATAAGAGGTTGCATGACACATAATGGCTTTCCAACATCTCCATATCCACACACAACAACAACTTTACCAGCAATCATGACATCTGTGGCTCGCATAAGACCATCTATGGGGGAGGATATACATCCATATAAGTTATCAAACTGCAAGAAAAGAGAAGAAAGACGCAATCAAATTCATGAAAACCCACAGATAAATCACAAGGTTACATGTGCTCCTATATGTTGGCCCTATGTGATCACCCAAGGGTTTCTCACCCAGCTTCAACGCCACCTTATAAATCAGCAAAAAGATTTACCTACAAGCCTAAGTGCCTTTATCATAGCAGTTGAGATAGGAATGTTTAAACTTTGTACACTGTAAATTGGACAACTCAGCCCCTTAGATGTTCTTTCTGCAATCATGTCTACATTCATTGAAAACATTGAGGTTATCATAGTGGCCCGATGATCAAAATTGAAAACCATTGTCCATTTAACTTGAGATTGAAAGGAAATGTGATGTATTGCTCCAATGTCCTGTTGTGAACAATAGATTGAGCAGGGTAAGAAGATCAAGAGGCAAATAGCCTTTGTTTGGATCGAAATAATAAAACACTCAAATAGATTTTCCCGCTGACCAGAAAAAGAACCCCTGCATTAAATTTATCCTTAATTATTAAAATTAAGATAAGATTATTTTTATACTGGAAGTTGGACAACTCAGCCCCTTAGATGTTCTTTCTGCGATCATGTCTGCATTCACTAAAATGTTATGGTCATTATAGCTATCCAGCAATCTAAACTAAAAACCTTAATCCATATTAACCAGAGACTAAAAACCAAAATATAATGTGTCCCCCAATGTTCAGCAGTAAAGATGTATTACAACAACATAGCAGAAAAAAAATCAAATAGGATTTAGTTGTATTAAATAACTGAATTGCTCTCACGGAGAGTATCCTCATGACCAAATAAAGTAGCCCATTTTCTACTTCAATACTAGACCTCGTCAATTCAAGTGCAAACAAAAACACAATAGTAAATAAGACAAAGGAATATCAATGAATGTACAAGGAGACCATAATAGAGAAAACAAAAGCAAGCTGAATACATCGGATTGAAATAATAAACTACTTTTTCTAACAAGGACTACCTTCCATGACAAATGGCCATTAAAAGAGCCGCAGAAATATGAAGCATCCGCATCTTCATAGTCTCCCAAACTATGGGATAAGGATTGGTCACCTTGCTATCCATGATTGCATCTTAGATAACTCTGAAAATTCATTTCCTAGAGGACATTTCAAAGAGGTTTTGGCACACCATTAGGAGCACTTTTTTCTTTGTCAAAACCAACAAATCAAAAATAGTTCTCAAAGAAAATTCAAGTCCGAGGAAGCCACAATATAAGGAATTTTAAATTGGCTTAATCCAACCTTCACAAATTACCCTTCACTAAGATATCTCATGTAAACCCACACCATTCCACTAGAACCGATTTCTACCACATCAAATTTCCAACCTCATCACTTGAGATTAGTGATCTAAAACTTGCATAAACAATTTTCTGAAATAAAACAAATCATTCTTTATCTGAAGAGTGGCTTGGAGCTACACACCAAGAACTAAACTGTCTATGATGCAGACATGAAACTTGCAACAAGTTTGAGCATTCTTGACATAGTAGTTACCTATCAGATCCGGGCCCTAGCAATTAAAATAGATGAGCACCACAATTTGCAGCTCATAAACTGTCGACATCATAGACACAGATATGATATGAATCTAAATTTATGGAAGAGGATCACTTATGGAAGAGGATTCCACATTCTTTGTTTTCTTAATATTGTCACCATATTAATAAGGGACTACTAGTTTTATTTACTCTTTTTGTTAGGGTGGTAGAGCCTCACTAATGTGCACTGGTGTTATATGTTCCCAAAGATTGTCCCCTTTCATGCCCTCGAAATGCAAATTACCTATCACAAGGAGTTTCCCTGAAAGACAAATCCCAGATTTTGATTTTCAAGGTGCTACCATGCATTTCATCTAGTACTATGGCAATGCTTCAAAGGCCTGCATAGCTGTCATTCACAAATTCAGTTTATATGTCAAAAAATATAAAAGCCCACCTTCACATGATCTTGGATTGTGTATACGTTTATCTATATTGTAATCTAATCAAAGATTCCAAGTAATAGAAATGTGACCATGAAAAACTAAATTTTATAAAATGTAAAATTACTGTGGAAACTCGTCCTATATCAGCTATACAAGACTTACCTACAAGTCGTACAAGGCTCAGTTAAGAACTATGTAATTAGTAGTGCTCTTTCTAGAAGAGAGAGCAGATGGGTGTCCATCTGGGAATTCCAATTTGACAAATTATATACACTCATTGTTAGTATGAATCTTTTGTCGTAAAAGATCACTTTAGCTACGCATAACAAATAGACCTAACATCGATTACGGCTTCAAAATATATTTAAGTCTGCTGCACAAATCCAGATCTAAGCACAAAAGACATTAAGCAGATAAAATACAATGTGGCTCCATGCATCCAATAGACAAGACAAGAACAATGTATTTAAAAGAATTTGATATTATATTAAAGAATGGGGCACCTGAGAGGAAAACAAGAAAGGTGTTTTCCGGTTCTCCTCAATGGGATGGGTTCTTGAAATTCCTCAGTGTTTCAGATCTAAGATTCCTATCTTTGGTTGATGTGGAAACCCAAACAAACATAGAACTCAATGGGAGCTCATAATGCAAAAATGAAAAATGGTGATCAAGAATAGATCCATAGTGATCTAATGCAATGGAGGTGACTAATGAATGGGGAAAACCCTTCTATTTATAACAAAATATTGGGGTATTCTAGAACTCGGTGCATGAATAAAATATTATTAATCAAATTCTAGAATCACCCTTTAGGAATATTTTATTATATTTGTTGGAGGGAAAAGCATTTTTGACTTGGGTCAATTCCTTTATTTATAAATAACAAATAAATAAATGATTTATTTATTATTTTAGGGAAATGATGGGAATATAATTAAATAAATAATGGTTTATTTAATTATTTATATGTGATTTAGTCAAATTTAAGTAAGAATATTATTTAAATGATGATTTAAATAACTTATTCTTAGGAAATAATTAAATAAATAAGGATTTATTTATCAGTTTCCTTGTTTTGAGTTAAATATGACCAGGAAATATAAACAAACAAGTTATTGCACATGGTGAAAGCAATTTTACTGAGGGTAAAATTGGTCTTACATGGTGTACTTAGGTTCATCTAATGATAATAGGTTATATGACCAAAAAAATGGTGTAACAGATTGGCCCCCAACGTACGAGTGTTAGGAGCAAATCGTATGAACGAAGTACGTTGTAAGAACTCAATCACTAGAGAACACGAGGAAAGTAAGAGAGAGGAATGTAATGTAGTCAAAAGTGCTAAAGGACTAGACCCTGAGGAGATGAGACTTACAGGTGCAAAAAGTCTCTAGTGTATGAAGTGGTACCTGTGCTAAAGGCGGCGGGGGAGGCATACCTATGCCCGCCGAAACAATAGTACACACAATGAGGCACCCGAAAAACCACGGAACGCAATAGTAAAACAAGTGTTGGCCTAAACATGAACCAGAAAACGAAAATGATGAATCCCACATACATGCTATGCCTGGAATAATCGTCAGGACTTATACAATAATATTGTAGTACATGAGATACAAATACACCCAAATGCCCCCTACACACAGCGAAGGGCTCACGAAATCGGACCGATACATGCAAATCGAAGAGGTGTGGCAAGCGACTGAGGCCGATATCATCAAATAAGAGGAGCTGCATCAAGGGATGAAATGAAGAAGTCATCTGGGTATGTGGGGGGCTACTTGCAGGGCCACCCCCTCATGAGGGTTGAGACAGCTCACACACACCCGGGTATCACCAATAACTGCTGCTGCATCACTGAACCATCAAGTGTATAGAGCACGATCATGCTGAAAAGAGCTGGAACCAAGGGACACTGCTCCCTAGACCTGAATTCTGGAGTAAATGAACTGATGTCGACAGAAGTAGGTTTTCCATAGGTGAGGAAATAAGGGAACCCCAACTAAGGCACGAGAGAAAATAGTAGTGCGACGAACAGATAGACAGTAATGGTGACGATGGAATGAGGGATACGGATGAGCGATAGGACAACTTCCCTTGTTAGAGCATAAAGGGCATGAATGGCTTGGCAGCAGCTGACACAATATCAAGGAAAATAAGTGGCGATGGTAATGAAGGTCATAATGTGCAACACGAGAGGAGAACCGAACGATGAAGGATGGAAGGCTATGATGGGATACAAAGGGATCTGATATAGATTTCTATGATGGATGAGGACTCAACTCGGATGCTCTAAACAAGGGCGATTCGATGGTGCTGCCACGTAGTAAGGTCCAATGGGGGACCGTAAAAGCATGAGTACCATAGGGTAGCTCATGACGAAAATCAACACGAACAAAGACAAGTAAGGAGGCAAAGTGGTGCCCCAACTACAGGTGTTGTGAGTGAAGAAATTCAATTTTGAAAAGAGATGAAGAGACCCTTCGTGGATAAAATGTGTCCTGGTGAAGTGTCAAAACATGAAAAACGAACAAATACCCATTTGAGTGCTCAGTGAGAGCTTTCCAACGATGTAGACGGTTTGTCAAACGGGGCTATGGTTTGGTCGCAGCGGGCGAAAGAAAAAATAGGGGTTTTTATTCTAATAAGGAATTTTCCCTCCAAAATCATTCATTTTCTTGTGTAGCTGTGGTGAATGTGGAGAGGAGAGAAGGCGCTAAATCTTGTGGCAATTGTAGCGGACAAACCGACCATTGGAATTGTGATCCGCCAGTTGCAGGTAAGAGGTCTAATCCTACTCTTTGTTTTTGATGGATTCAAAGTTCATATTAGGGCCTGAAATCTCGGTAACTGCCCCTACTTCATCCTCAAAGCCGGGTCGCACTTTTTGGGGCAAAAACTGCGGCCTGGGACCTAGGTTTGGGCCTGAAACGTGCGACCTGGCCCAGGATTTTGCCAAAAAGTGCGACCTGTGAGAGGGAGGTGACTTCAGAGCTGTTATGGGCTGAGATTAAGTTTTGGTGTGATTTAATGTAGTTTTGTTGATCTATGGACTGACAAAGATGATGTTTTTGTGCAGGTATGGTAGACATATGGATCAAATGGAGAGAGAGGGACCTAGGTACATTGCGGATAGAAATCCAAGTGGGTCAGGGTGTCCGTCGTGCACTGGCTAGATTTGGGGTTCTGAAATTTTTGGAGAACCCTTTGATGAGGGCTGGAGAGCCCTTGTTAGCCTGGATTATTAGTTATTGGCATCCAGATCATGAGGCATTTATAGTGCAGGGGAACAATATTGAGCTGACGGTCCAGGACTTGTATTTCTTGACTAGGCTCTCACCATTAGGGATGGTGGGAAATACGCAGCCAGTGTTACCATGGGGGCGGAACATTATGGAGTTTGTTGAGCCAGGCATTCCATCACATCACTGGAGGGCAGATGATGGTTGTAGAGAGTGTGTTGGGTGGGAACTACTATGGGTGGGCCCAGATGATGTTGGTGTCATTGAAATGACAGATGTCGTTATGTAAGCGGCAAGTGAATCATGATTGTGCGTATGGGACGGTATTGTGCTCTTTCTTCTTTGAGAAGATCCCGAACTTACGACCTCGTATACAGTTACCTCATGGGGGCCCAAGAGAGCCCCGGATGCGTCGGTGGGGACAACTACTGAGTAGAGGAGGGGGAGGGGCAGTCGGACGGGTGTTCCGACCAGAGTTCTTCGCCCATTGGGATCAGATGCCATTATATAATAGATGACTATCCCTATAGTGGGATGAGTTATTGGGGAGATCCGGACTTGTCGCTTCCACCTGGGCAAGTATGGGGACCCGATGGTAAGTGAAAAGCAACTAATATGTGATGTGCATTTAAGAGTTTGTGACTAGTATTTATGGTGCTAATCCTTATACTTTTTGGAATGCAGATATAGCTCCGGTAAAACCGGCCGGATATATGGGACGACCTGTAGTAGCAGGAGCTATAGGTGCAAGTGGATCGAGGACGGGACAGAATGAGGATATGGCCATACTCGTGGAGGACATCCGTTGTAGATGTGAAGGACTGCTGACCGGTGTGTTGGAGCGTGGTTGGCAGGATTTAGACGACCGATACATAGAGTTATGTACTGGGCTACCTTCAGAATGGCGAGGTATCATGCAACGCATGGCGATGGCCGGTCAGAATGTGCGTGATCTACGAGCTACGGGAGCAGAGCCGTTGGCTCGGGATCCTCCAGAGAGTGATTAGGTGTAGGGCAGGTGGTGCCCCCCAGTGTCTATGTAGGGGCAAGTGGTGCCCCCCATTTTTGTAGTTTGGATTTTGTAACATGCTATGGGCATGTCATATGTTTCAAAGTAGATGGACTTTAAAAACACATGTTATATGATAGGTATGCATTTTTTGGATGGTGTTAAATGTTATTGTCTTGTGTGTGATAAGTGCCAGTCTAGAACATGATTTGCGATTTTATCTACATAGTGATTTTGACTTCTAGGGATGTGGTTCAATGTAATGATTCTAAATTCTCATGTCAAAATTTTCACTCGTAAATATTGTCTAAACAGGATAGGGTTATGCACACGATAGATGACATTAAGTTGTAAGACAATAAGCAGGGAATATAAATAAACGTGCAGATGGAGGATGTGATGGGAGAGAGCGCCAACTAGGAGACCACGGACTGCATCATATTCGGCCTGATTATTGGTTGCGGGACCAATGCAGACCCCATTTGCAAGAACAAGGGTATGCAAGGGGGTGAAGATGGCCCAGGTGGCTGAGGCGAGGTTTCGAGAATAGTGACTGGCTCCATCGGCATAACCAATGTAATGAGTGGACGAGAGGGTCGAGGGAATAGCATCACAAGACAAGCAAAGGGAGGAAGAGTGGGGACTCATGTTGCGAAGTACATCATAGATACGGATGGGAGTATCGGGATTATGGGAAGATAGGGAAAGGTGGTGGAAACCACAGGAGGTTGCAAAGCTACCTAGATCATCAGTCGGGGAAGAAAGGTGGACATACGGGTCATCAGGGGAAATGACGGAGGAGCAAGTAAAAATATGGTCGAAACATGAAGAGCCCAAGAATGGTGCTGAAGGGGGATCAAGCGAAACAGACATAGTGGATTCAGAGGGGATGTACTCTGAGGGTTGGGCGGATGATGATAGGTACAAGAGAGGAGCAGCAGATTCAGACATCTCAACATCAGGGGGAGGGATGTCAATGGTAGCTGGGGGATCCTCAAGTAAAACTGATGCATACTGAGCAAGGATGGGCGAGGCAGATTGATTTTGTTCAACTTCGAACTCGCGAATGACCTCTAAAGAGGCTTGGTAATGCATGAGGTGAGGACAATGGTGAGAATAATGGCCATGGACACCACATAAAGCACAGGGTTTGTTGGTGCGAAGAGTCTTTGGGTTCTTGGTGGCAGGTGAGGAGGAAACAGAGGTTTCAGGGGTCGTTGATTCAGGGAACGCGACTTTGACCATGGGTTGGATTCGGGGGCAACTCAGGACAAGTATGGGTGGCATGACCGATACCATCACACAAGGCACAAGGTTTGGCGGGTGGAGGGGGAGTAGGGTCGGGAGCGGTGGCCTTGTCTTTGGATGCCCCCTTGCGAGTTTTTCTTTTCTTGCCCGTAGTTGTGACGGCATGAGGATGGTCTGGCGGAGAGGCTAGGGGCACAGTAGCAGTGGAAGGAGCGAAGGGGATTGGTTGTACGGGTGTCACAACAATGTATGGTTTAGGGTGGCCTGGAGGGGTCTCGGCTGGAGGAGTAAGATACCAGACAAGAATTCCCAAGGTTAAATTCGGGAGGGAAAGGGTGGCCATGACAGGAAACGAATAGACGCCAGGGGGGGACCAAGGAAAGGTATCTGACCAGCGGAGTAATGGCCGGGAGGGACGGCTCCAAAATGGTGGAGACCTGAGGGAACCGAATCAGGAGGGAAGGGAAGTTCCTGAGTATGAGGGGGAGGGGAAGGACCAGGTGGGAAGGGGTTAGGCAGCTGAGGCGAAGGGCTAGGAGCAGGGTGCGGCGGATGGGGTTGAGGTTGCTGACTAGCTGAGGCAGGTTGTGGAAGGGAAACCTGAGACGATTACATCATGCAAACATTCGCGAAGATGGGATCCGAGACAGGAGGAGGGGGAGGACCGGGGAAGGTTCCAAGCAAGGAGGAGTCTTTGTAGACACCAGGAGAAACAATGGTCAAAGAATCAACAATGTGTTTATTGGTGATAGTAGAGATGGTGGACTCAGGGGAGGTCTGAGATTTTTGTTCATGGTAGGTCAACTGGTCAATGGTGACAATCTTGCCATTATGAGGAAAGAACATCTTGTGGTGGACTGCGAAAGGGACGACAGACATGGAATAGGTGTAACTACACCCCAAAAGAATGTTGTAGTCAAGAGGGGCGTCGATAACTTCAACGTCGACACAAACAGTCTTGCCTGCAAGGGTGATAGGACAATTACAGAATAGGCCAATGGGCTGGGAGGCATGGCCATCCCACGCACGAAGGGTGATTGTGGAAGGGGCCAACTTAGGATATCCAAGTTGTTTCCAAACCGAAGCAGACATCACACAGGTAGATGCCCCTCATCAATGATACACCGAGTGACATTAGCATTTTGGATTTTGATTAGGATTTGGAAAGCAACAGAAGGAGGAAGAGGGGGATGTTCTGACTGACGGGCGTCGAAAATAATCAATTGGTCATCGGCAGGATCTATAGCACCCACGACAGATAGTAGAGCCTTCTTTTGAGAAGGACACGACTGGAGGAGTTCCAGTGTTGAAATGGCAGCGGGAGATTGTGCCAGATCATATACTATGCTGTATGAATGGGCAGCCCGACTATGGGCAGCGTTTCGGCATAATGGGCCCTTAGGAGTCTTGGGATGAATCTCGGCTTTGGGCGGAGGGATTTGCAAGGGACCATTAGGTGTCGACAGAGGCTCTGTAGGACCTGAAGATGGAGACTTGGAGACAGACAGAACGGGAGGCGTGGCATACTGACGGGACCGAGTTTGAAGGTTAAGGTTGACGGTGAGAGGGGGGTCAGAGGTCATCATGAGAATCTGGTAATCAAAGGAACCAGAAGGGGAAGGTTGAGTGGTGACCGGGGCATGAGGTGGTTGAGTGGCCATGAATCCTTGTTGAGGGAAAGAATCAGTAAAAACAGTGGGTTGAGAAGAAGCTGGAGTGGGAGGGACAGTAGGGGAGGAGTGTTGTCCCCGCACAGTGGCCTGGGACTCCCATATCTACCGCATTGGTGGTAATAAAGGACAATCGTGAGTGTAGTGACCATAAACACCACAACACGAACATGGCTTGTTGGTGCGAAGCGGCCTATCCGGCTTGGGCTAAGAGCCCTGTGTCTGGTTGGCAGTGGTAGAGTCAATACTGGAAGGATTGGATCCACGATTACCAGAAGCAGATTGATTGCCTTTTCTCTTTCATTGAGAAGGAAGAAAATTAGTTTCCCCCTGCTGTGCAAATACTTGCCCTGGAGGGGGTAGTAAGTGTGGTTGTGGGGGTGGAGAAGGCAAAGGAGTGGGAGGTTCAAATGCTGGAGGAGTTGGGACACCAAGTTGTGGGTACAAATAAGGGGTAGGATGGGCAACATTGAGGTAAGCAGGAGGGTGGGAAAAAGGAGGAGGCATGCCATATCCTGGATACATGCTGCCTGGAGGGGGAAAAGTGCTGGAGGGGCTGGCCCCTCCTAGAGGTAAACCATAGCCCAGAAGAGGTTGAGTAGAGGTATGCGACAGAGCTCCAACGATACTGTCGGCAGAATGAGATGCGCTCGAGGCAATAGGACCACCGGGCTTCAGAAGGTCAGGAAGAATGATATAGACATAACCAGATTGAGCATAGATAAGGTCATATTTCAAGGCAATTTGGAGGGCGGCTTCTTCGGTTTGGGGAAAATGGGATGCGACATCTTTGCCAATGGGAGGTAAGAGAGAACGAAGGAACCAGTCCATATAAACCCGATCTTCAAAGGGGGGAGTGCGACAGAGGCTGCGTCTTCTTCGCCATTCCTGGACATGAGCGGAAAGGCGGGTCGAAGAGGATTGATGAAAGGAAGTCAAGATTTCAGTGCCAGTGTCATATCGGAGAGGGAGCTAGAAATAAGATAAAAAGGCCTGGGCAATGGTCGCAAAGGTGGTATGGGAAGAGGTGGCTTGATCGACATACCATTTGGAAGCTTCACCGGTAAGCGTGCGTTGGAACAATCGAAGACGGATGGAGTCATCGGTGATGGAGTTGGAGGAGCAACACATGTGAAAAGATCGGATATGGTTGGAGGGATATTCACTAGCAAGGCCTTCGAACTTGGGAATGTCGAAGGGGAGCTTGGTTGGCATGGTAGGCCAATTGGCATCGTGGTGAATGGGATCATTAATCAGCTGATTGAAGTCGGGGAGACTGAGACCGGCCATATAAGGGAGAAACGGGGCAGTCGAGGTAGGTCCCGTAGTGGTTCCACAGGAGATGGAGCCAGCAGTAGAAGTGGGGTTAGGGCTAGGTCCTGAACTAGACATGGTGAAGGTAAGAGGGGAAGAACCAGAAGTAGGGGGAGAACCCGAACAATCAGAGGAAGAGTCGGGGTGGGGACTTGGGGGAGGACTTACTCGAGGACGATGGGGAGGAGGAAGTCGACCAACCGGAAACTGAGGGTGAAGGCCAAGAAGTCTCTGGGACAAACCGACTAGGGCAGCAAGGCGCAATGATGACGGGAAGAAGAAAGACCGACAAGGGCAGCAAGGCGCAAAAGCAAGATGCGACAAGGGTAGGGAGGTGCAGTGTCAATTGATTTTAAAAGTATTTGCCAGGCAGTGTTAACCAGGCTCTTCTTTACTTAGGGTCAGTGTGTGGCGTGCATTAATTTTAATTGATTAAACCCAGATGTTTTGAGAGTAAAAGAAAAAAGTGTGTTGCGTAACTGAAAATAAATCTGTAGTAAATAAGACTGAAAGAACAAAAAATTAACAGCTACCAATGCATCAATCTAACCCAAGAAGGCGGGTCTCTCAAAACTAGTTTATAAGAGGGAAAAAATCTAAGCAAAGCACACTAAAAGAAGGCCAATAGATCTAAGGTCGGGAGGGACAGCGATCTAAAGGAGAAATCTGCTGAAAAGAGGTGCAGAGAACAGCAAAGAGACAAAGACAAGGTTGCTGCTAAAAAAGGAGGGGATCAACTAAAAGAAGGAGAGGTAAGGAGGTGGCCCTAGGAATGAACCCAAAAAAAACTATAGGATGTGGTTTGAAAGGGATAAGAGCTGATCGAAATGGATCTGAAAATGAGGGATCAGATTTTGAAAGAAAGAAGGCTGAAGCTCTGGAAATTCAGATGTCTGAAACAACAAAAACTCGCCCACAAAAAGTGGAGGGTACTAAAGCCCTAAGGGGCAAGATTCCCACTTAGTTGAGTAAAAAAGATTAGAAAAAGGTGTAAACAAGCGGGGACGGAGGCTGGAAAACCCTGACAGAAGCTTTAGACAAACCCAGAAAAAGTGCTGGAAAATTGCAGAAAAAAGTGCAGGTCGTAGGTTCTTACCTGTTTGCAGTCCAGGATGTAGATTTGGGGCAGAAAAGTGCGACCTCAAGGCCAGGTCACACTTTTTGGGCTAATAAGTGCAACCTGCAGATCCGACTCTCTCGGCGATAGATTTCAGAAAAATTTGTCGTCTCAGCTGCGGCTGATGTCTGTCACCTGCACAATAAGGCCAGAAACACACGAAAGTTAAAAATTTGGATGTTTGAGGGTTTTAGAGGTAAAAAAGACCATAAAAATAGGAAAAACAGAAACTGAAGAAAAACCCTAGGGTCTGAAATAGCTGGATATGCAAGAATATATAAAACGATAGTGGTTGCAAAAGAAAACCCGTGTGGAGTCGCCAATTGTTAGTATGAATCTTTCTTCGTAAAAGATCACTTTAGCTACGCATAAAAAATAGCCCTAACATCGATTATGGCTCTAAAATATCTTTAAGTCTACTGCACAAATCCATATCTAAGCACAAAAGACATTAAGTAGATAAAATACAATGTGGCTCCATGCATCCAATAGACAAGACAAGAGCAATGTATTTAAAATAATTTGATATTATATTAAAGAATGGGGCACCTGAGAGGAAAACAAGAAAGGTTTTTTCCAGTTCTCCTCAATGGGATGGGTTCTTGAAAGTCCTCAGTGTTTCAGATCTAAGATTCCTCTCTTTGGTTGATGTGGAAACCCACACAAACATAGAACTCAATGGGAGTTCATAATGAAAAAATTAAAAATGGTGACTAAGAATAGATCCAGAGTGATCCAATGCAATGGAGGTGACTAATGAATGGGGAAAACCATTCTATTTATAACAAAATATTGGGGTATTCTAGAACTCGGTGCATGAATAAAATATTATTAATCAAATTCTAGAATCACCCTTTAGGAATATTTTATTATATTTGTTGGAGGGAAAAGGGTTTTTGACTTGGGTCATTTCCTTTATTTATAAATAACAAATAAATAAATGATTTATTTATTATTTAAGGGAAATGAGGGGAATATAATTAAATAAATAATGGTTTATTTAATTATTTATATGTGATTTAGTCAAATTTAAGTAAGAATATTATTTAAATGATGATTTAAATAACTTATTCTTAGGAAATAATTAAATAAATAAGGATTTATTTAAAAAGTTTCCTTGTTTTGGGTTAAATATGACCAGGAAATATAAACAAACAAGTTATTGCACATGGTGAAAGCAATTTTACTGAGGGTAAAATTGGTCTTACATGGTGTACTTAGGTTCATCTAATGATAATAGGTTAGATGACCAAAAAAATGGTGTAACACTCATTAATGGGACCCAAAAAAAGAAGGGGAAAATACATCACAAGGTTACATGTGCTCCTATATGTTGGCCCTACGTGATCACCCAAGGGTTTCTCACCCAGCTTCAGCACCACCTTATAAATCAACAAAAAATATTTACCTGCAAGTCAATTTGCCTTTATCATAGCAGTTGAGATAGGAATGTTTAAACTTTGTACACTGTAACTTGGAAAACTCAGCCCCTTAGATGTTCTTTCTGCAATCATGTATGCATTCATTGAAAACATTGAGGTTATCATAGTGGCCTGGTGATTAAAATTGAAAACCATTGTCCATTTAACTTGAGACTGAAAGGAAATGTGATGTACTGCTCCAATGTCCTGCTGTGAACAACAGATTGAGCAAGGTAAGAAGATCAAGAGGAAAATAGCCTTTGTTTGGATAGAAATAACAAAACACTCAAACGGATTGTCCTGCTGACCAGAAAAATAACCCCTACATTAACTTTATCCTTAATCATTAAAATTAAGATAAGATTATTTTTATACTGGAAGTTGGACAACTCAGCCCCTTAGATGTTCTTTCTGCGATCATGTCCGCATTCACTAAAATGTTATGGTCATCATATCTGTCCAGCAATCTAAACTAAAAACCTTTATCCATATTAACCAGAGACTAAAAACCAAAATATAATGTGTACCCCATTGTCTAGCAGTAAAGATGTATTACAACAACATAGCAAGCAAAAGAATCAAATAGGATTTAGTTGTCTTAAATAAATGAATTGTTCTCACAGAGAGTATCCTGATGACCAAATAAAGTAGCCCAGTTTCTACTTCAATACTAGACCTCGTCAATTCAAGTTCAAACAAAAACACAATAGTAAATAAGACAAAGGAATATCAATAAATGTACAAGGAGACCATAATAGAGAAAACAAAAGCAAGTTGAATACATTGGATTGAAATAATAAACTAATTTTGCTAACAAGGACTTCCTTCCACGAGAAATGGCCATTAAAAGAGCCGCAGAAATATGAAGCATCCGCACCTTCATAGTCTCCCAAACTATGGGATAAGGATTGGTCACCTTGCTATCCATGATTGCATCTCAGATAACTATGAAAATTCATTTCCTAGAGGACATTTCAAAGTGGTTTTGGCACACCATCGGGAGCACTTTGTTCTTTGTCAAAACCAACAAATCAGAAATAGTTCTCAAAGAAAATTCAAGTCTAAGGAAGCCACAGTATAAGGCATTTTAATTTGGCTTAATCCAAACTTCATAAATTACCCTTCACTAAGATATCTCATGTAAACCCACACCGTTCCACTAAAACCGATTTCTACCACATCATATTTCCAACCTCATCACTTGAGATTAGTGATCTAAAACTCCCATAAACAATTTTCTGAAATAAAACAAAACATTCTTAATCTAAAGAGTGGCTTGGAGCTACACACCAAGAACTAAACTGTCGATGATGCGAACATGAAACTTGCAGCAAGTTTGAGCATCCTTGACATAGTAGTTACCCATCAGATTTGGCCCCTAGCAATTAAGATAGATGAGAACTACAATTTGCAGCTCATAAACTGCCGACATCATAGACATAGATAAGTTATGAATCTAAATTTATGGAAGATGATCACTTATGGAAGAGGATTGTACATTCTTTGTTTTCTTAATATTGTCACCATAATAAGAAGGGACTACTAGTTTTATTTACTCTTTTTGTTAGGGCGGTAAAGCGTCATTAATGTGCACTAGTGTTATATGTTCCCAAAGATTTTCGAATCTCAGTTTATGAAAACAAGTGCAAGGTAGGGGACAGAGTGAAGAGCTAGTTCAACGAAGGAAGTTAGGAGCTGCTAAATTGAAGATTTGATACTAAGTGATTTGAGGAGTGAAATATATTTTTATATGAGCAGACATTCTTGGAGCATTCATAGAAGACCTTGTTTGAAGCATTGATGAAGATCTTGTTGAATACTTGAAGCCCTATTGAAGAAGCCTCATTTAAGCAGAATTTAAATCCATTTAAGTAGCCTCTTGGTAACAGATCTTGATAACCCTTTTTGGAGCAGTAAAATGTATCTAAGATAAATCTCTTGATGATGAGAAACCTGACCTATGACAATCTGAGACAGAATATGGGATATGATATGTAGCGGATCTTTTTTTTTTGGACTAGACTTTGGAGAATAATTGAAATAGATTAGATTCTTGACCTAAGTACATTGGAAGATATGTCAAACATACCATTGAATACTTCTGAATAAATCCATTGAAGCTTATTTGAAGTATCTTGGAGGCAATCTATATCACCTATAGAAGAATTTGTTGAAGTAAAGCTTACGTGCAATGAGGTTTCCACCTGGATCCAACATTATGTATGGAACCATAACACCCCTGACATGCCAAACAAAAGGATTATCAAGAAAAATTAAGGAAATCTGTAACTTGTTTTGAATGAAAATTTGTACAAAGACTTATAATAGATGAACTCATGCCAAAAATTAAGCGTAATATTTTATAAGCATCTTCAGGAATCTTTATCATCAGTTTTCTGGGGTAAAAATAGACATTTTTCAACTATTATTAAGTATATTTCATTGCCGAAATAAATTTCTAGGTTTTAACCCTAGGGTAAATCAATCATTTTCCACTGCAAGTAGTTTCCAGATCGTTGATAACAGAGAGGTAGATAACATTAAGGGGATCAATACATTTCTTGATTTCTATTGATGCAGCTTCACAGGCATCAATAAGGTGGCTAACACATTTTCAAGAAATGTATTTGGATGGTCAAAAGCAAGGTTGGAAAAATTAGTAGACACACTCTAGACATCCATTAAAAACATACTCTCTATTCATCAAATACTAATGGTGCCAAATTTAGACTACAGTATTAGCCCAATAAGGATCCCCTCCTTTCGAAAACATCAAAACATTCATTGATTTTTTTCTTAGGTGTAACATTCAAGATAGGGATAAGATGGCAGAATTTTATATTGATAAATTAATACTGCTTGCTATGAATGTGTGGGACCCCAAATCTCAGCTAGGTGATGTGAAATTTATTTCTTTAGCCTCCTGGATGATAGTCACTAACTATCAGAGGGAAAAGACAGTAGAGATCCTTGTACAATGCAGAGGGAAAAGACCCAATAGCCTCTCTAAATACAGAGTCCTCTATCCAACATTGTGATAGAGAACATATTTACAACTTCCACAATGAATCTATGTTGGTAAGTGGAATACAAGTCCATTTATGGATCATAAAGTATAGGAGCAACTGCATCCTTGACTGTGACTCAACTACTAAAACTATGAAGAGAACATCGCAGGCCTGAACATGGGCAAAGAGGGCAGAGAAAGATTGAAAGACTTAAGAGATAATGATGTTAAGACTCGAGAAGAGAACAAACACTTGAAAGAGAAGGTCCAAATGTTCAAACGGAGGATGGAAAATATGAAGAAGCACTTTGAGACCTCTACCAAACTATTTCCATTACTAAAGAAGAAGTTTTGATGAATGTCAAGATTCTCTCATTACAGTCATTGTCGATTGGGATAAGCATAGAGTGAAACTTGTATGCCTTGGTGAGGTGGTCATCTAGATGGATAGTTGGCAAGAAAGTGGGTTCACTCAAATGATGGTACAAATGCAAAAAGAGTTAGTGGAGAAGGAGGTGGCCTTGGAAAGGCTCCAAGCAGCTGTCCAAGACTATGAGGAAGAAATACCACCTTCCTTGCCATTGTTGAAATTTGGTACCGGAGGACAGGTGGTTCCCTAAGGCTTTGATCTTTGGCCTAGGGAAAAGTGTCCAAAAGAATTTAATTTTTCTCCTAAAGTAACTTTATAAATTTTTATAAAGTTAAATCTAAATTAAAAGTGACTTAAGTGATAAAGTTACTAAAGTGACTTTATAAAGTTATAAAGTCAAATCTAATTTTAAAGTGACTTTAAGTGATAAAGTTACTAAAGTTAAAGTGACTTTAAATAAAGTCAATATAAAATTAGAAAGGGAAAAGTGACTTTGGAAATAAAAGACTAAGTGGGTCTTTATTAAAGTGGGGTGAATTAAAAAATAGAAAGTGAGATTTAAATGAGCATTTAATCTCGGCCCTAGATCTCAATCTATTTCAGCCATTGGATTTAGGGATTCCCCAAAAGTCACTTAGGGTTAGGTTAAAGGAGGAAAATGAGGGAAAAGGTCATTCATTATTTCATGAGCAGATTGAGAGAGGAGGAGAGAGAGCTGAAGAGTAATTTCTGAGCAGAGGGAGAGCAGCAAAGGCAGCACAACAAGTCCGTACAGCAAGAGGGCACAATTCCCAAGGCTGAAAAATCCGTACAGCAGAGTTTCATTGGCACATTAACCAAGGCAGAAAGTCCGTACAACATTTGCACGGTTTTCGAGAGAGAGGCAACATTGTTTTCGAGAGCTGGAACAGCAGCAAGGAGCACGGTTTTGAAGGCAGATTTTTCTGGGCATGAAAATCGAGAAAGGGGGCTGCTGTCCCATTCGTACGAAATCCGTACAGTCCGTACGGTCATTCTTGGCACGCTTTTCGAGGCAGCTAAGACATCATTTAATGCTGTAATTTCTCTGAAAATTTTCTGTTTGCTGTTTGGCACGTTTTTCAAGGTGGAGGGTGGCACGAAAGTCAAGATAAGTGATTTTTGTGTTTGCTGTAATTTTCTGTGTATTACTGCTCACTGTAAAAGCATTTTTCAGAAATAAATGAGAAGCTTCCAGACTGGTTTTCCCCAAGAGTTGTAGGGGGTTTTTCCAGGGTCAACTTGACCAAAAATACTGAGTTATGATGTGTTGAATGACTGTTTGTTACTGCTGTTATTTTATTTCTGCATTTACAGCATTCTGAAAAATTTCCAGAATTTGTGTTTTCAGCAAAATTTATTTTTCCAGTTGTTGAATGTATGGTTATGGGAAAGGGCATTTAAATATTTTAGATGACACGGCGCGAAAACCGGGGGGTGGGAAGCAATTTTCTACATGGTATGTCAGACTTGAGTCGTTTTTTTAGTTTTGGGACAGCAAGGAGGAAAATTACAGCCTGCTGATTTTTCACTCAGAAAATTCCAGCAAGCTGATTTTTCACAAACAGCAGTTTTTATCTTTACCACAGCAGTGCTATTTTTCAGTTATAGGACAGCAGGATGTCATTGGGACTGAGGGTGGAGGATAGGTTGGATGGGCATTCCAACTACAGCATTTGGAAGAAGAGAATGCAGAGTATCTTTGAGGAGGCAGAAGTCTGGGACATTATGGTACATACCACACAGAACCCTGTGAATGTGCCTACTGATGCTACTCAGTTGGCAGCATATAACAAAAAGAACAACAAGGGTAAGAGGCTGATTCTAGACGGAATCAAAGACCATTGCATTCCTCATGTGAGAGGGAAGAGAAATGCTCATGAGATGTGGACAGCATTGTCCAATCTCTACCAGAGTACCAATGAGAACCGGAAGATGGTCCTGAAGGAGAAGATGAAGACCATTAAGATGAGCAATGATAGTGCAGCTGGATATCTCACTAAGATTACTAATGTGAGAGATGAGTTGGCAGCGATTGGAGAGGCCATTCCACCCACTGAGTTGGTGCGGATTGCAGTGAATGGCCTCCCCCGTTCATGGATGAACTTTGCTGATGGAGTTTGTGCACGTGAGACCCTTCCCACATGGGAGAGGTTTTGGGATGATTGCATTCGGACAGAGATCAGGAAAGGTCAGCTTGGGGCAGCCAAGCCAGTTGAGCAGGATGAGGATGTAGCACTGTTGGCAGGACGCAAGAAAGGCAAAGGGAAGAAGCAGGCTTCCACAAGCAATGGTGGGGGCAAAGGCAAAGGTAAAGGTAAACAGGATAACACAGAGAAGGACTATTCCAAAGTGAAGTGTTGGAATTGTCAGAAGATGGGACACTATGCAGTTGTGTGTCCGGAGAAGAAGAAGAAGAAGGGGAAGAACCAGAGCATGGCAGCTTCAGCAGAGGTTGAGGACTTTGCAGATCGCTTTGACCGGGAATTTGGGTTCATTGCGTGTGAGTCTTCTAGTGCAGGATTATCTGCCATAGAGGTTCAGAGGGAGCATGCATTTCCCTCGATTAGCGGAGCATCTTCGGGTATCTGGTATGTGGACAGTGGGGCTTCACGTCACATGACAGGAGTCCGTGAGTACTTCTCAGAGCTTTCAGAGAGTGGCACTGATGTAGAGGTAGTACTCGGTGATGACGGAGTTGTTAGAGCAGTCGGTGTGGGAACATTGACATTTCAGAGGGAGTCCAAACCTCCCTTGAAGGTGTCAGATGTTCTTTATGTGCCAGGGATGAGGAAGAACCTCATATCGGTCTCAGCTTTGGAGGATAGAGGATATGAGGTACTGTTCAGGGGAGGACAGGTGTTGATGTATCCCAGGGGCACTCCAGCTGATTCAGCTAGAGTGATAGGTGTACGCCATGCAAAGGTGTACAAGTTTGCATTTCAGTCCGTTTTGGCATTGAGCAGTAGTACCGACAGCAGAGCTAGCAGTTCTGAGCAGTGTGAGATTTGGCACCGCAGGATGGGGCACATGCATCATGGAGCCTTGAGGACTTTGCGGGAGATCACTACAGGTGTGCCAGATTTCAGTACTGATCACTTTGATACTTGTAGAGGATGTGCGATGGGCAAGTTTTCCAAATCCCCTTTTCCCAGCAGTGACAGCAGAGCGACTGGGATACTTGATTTGATTCATTCCGATGTGAGCGGTTGGATGTCTCATGTTTCCTTGAGTGGATATGAGTACTATGTGTTATTCATTGATGATCACTCCAGGAGGACCTGGATTTATTTCTTGAAGACCAAGAGTGAGGTCTTCAAGCGGTTCCAGGAGTTCAGAGCTCTTGTGGAGACACAGACAGGTCGGAAGATCAAGTCCCTGAGGTCGGACAATGGAGGAGAGTACACCCTTGGAGAGTTTGTTGACTATTGTGTGGAGGCAGGCATTAGGAGGGAGTTCACTGTTCCTTACAACCCCCAGCAGAACGGGGTTGCGGAGAGGAAAAACAGATCCATCGGAGGGGCTGCCAAAGCCATGTTACATGATCAGGGGTTGCCATTGTTTTTGTGGGCAGAGGCCTGCAACACAGCTGTTTACTTGCAGAACAGGAGTTCGCATCGTGCCTTGGGGCACATGACTCCGGAGGAGGCTTTTTCTGGGAAGAAGCCTGATATGGGTCATCTTCGTATCTTTGGGTGCATGACATACTCCTACATACCCAAGGAGAAGAGGACCAAACTAGAGCCCACCGCAGAGAAGGGTATCTTTGTGGGCTACAGTGAGACATCCAAGGCCTTTCGGATTTACATTCCTGCGCAGAGGAAAGTTGTTGTCAGGCGGGATGTGAAGTTCGAGGAGGACAGGGCCTTTAGGAGGTCACGGGAGTTGGAGTATCTGGATCAGCCAGACCCTCAGCAGCAGTTGAGTCAGTCGCAGGGATCCAGTGGGCAGGGATCAGGAGGATCCGGAGGTACATCTATGACGATGTCAGGTCCGTCAGTGGGGAGTGGCTCGCGGAGTCAGAGGGGTGGAGCTATGGGCAGCACGCAGAGCAGTCCATAGAGCAGTTCACTCGGGAGTCCACTGATGGACAGTTCACACGGTACCTCGGCATCTATAGGTTCAGGTGCAGGCAGGAGGACAGCAGACAGACAGTCAGGAGTTCAGGCTCCTGATGTTGAGGAGGAGTTTTATTCTCCGGCGGGAGAAGTGCACTCAGGGAAGAGGAAGCCCAAGTGGCTTCAGGACACCTTGAGAGATGCCACATCTGTTGCTGAGCCCAAGAGGCCGGTCAGAGAGAGCAGACCACCTGAGAGGTTTTGTAGCTATATGGCGATGGCTACCAGCATCCTTGACTCTGAGCCTTCTAGCTATGAGGAGGCAGCTAGCCAGCAGGTCTGGAGAGAGGCCATGCAGGAGGAGTATTCTTCTATCATGAAGAATGATGTTTGGGAGGTGGTGTCGAGGCCTAAGGGCAAATCCGTGGTTACTTCCAGATGGCTTTACAAGGTAAAGCATGCTGCAGATGGCAGCATTGAGAAATTCAAAGCGAGGTTTGTGGCTCGAGGGTTCTCCCAAGTAGAGGGAGTTGATTATGAGGAGACCTTCGCTCCCGTGGCTCGATATACTTCGATCCGCTCCATTATATCGATAGCAGCAGAGATGGGTTGGAAGATCCACGAGATGGATGTGAAGACCGCATTTCTCAATGGCTTCATACAGGAGGAGGTGTACATTGAGCAGCCACAGGGCTTTGAGGTGCATGGGAAGGAGTCCCATGTGTGCAGACTGAAGAAGGCCCTTTATGGCATGAAGCAAGCTCCCAGAGCTTGGTACTCCAGGATAGATACATACTTGCAGGGGATGGGTTTCACAAAGAGTGAGGCAGATCCGAACCTTTACTATATTGTGATAGGTGAGGAGCCTCTCATTCTGGTGCTGTATGTGGATGACTTAGTCATTACAGGTGCAGAGAGACTCATAGAGCACTGCAAGAGAGATCTTACGGCGGAGTTTGAGATGAAGGACATCGGCTTGATGCATTACTTTTTGGGTTTGGAGGTGTGGCAGGAGGAGGGGCATTTCTTCCTGGGACAGGGGAAGAATATTGTGGACATCCTTGGCAGATTCCACATGGAGGATTGTAGACCCATGTCGACACCGATGATCACCAACTGGAAGAAGCTTCATGCTTCGGATTCCGAGTTGGTGGATCCCACATTATACAGACAGCTGATTGGTTCCTTGATGTATTTGGTCAACACTAGACCAGATATTTGTTTTGCAGTCAACACGATGAGTCAGTTTATGTGTGAGCCTAGGAAGGTTCACTGGGTGGCTGCAAAACACATTTTACGATACTTGCAGGGGACAGTGGATTATGGTCTGGACTACAGGCAGGGGGATGGAGTGAGATTGGCAGGTTACACTGATTCTGATTGGGCAGGTTGTGCTTCTGATAGGAAGAGCACTTCAGGGTGCTGTTTTGGGTTGGGTTCGGCAGTTGTGTCATGGTTCAGCCGAAAGCAGCGGTCAGTAGCATTGAGTTCAGCGGAAGCAGAGTATATGGCAGCCAGTCTAGCTAGTTGTGAGGCCATCTGGCTTCGCAAGATGTTGTTTGGCTTATTTGGTCAGCCGTTGAGACCTTCAATGATTTACTGTGATAATCAGAGTTGCATTAAATTCACGGAGAATCCAGTATTTCATGACGGGTCAAAGCATATCGGGATCAAATATCATTTCATCAGAGACTATGTTCAAAAAGGAGCTATGAAGCTTGAGTATATTCCCACTGATGAGCAGGTTGCAGATATTCTTACCAAAGCCTTACCACGGGGCAAGCATGTCTACTTCAGAGACAAGATGGGTGTGATGAGGAACACCTTCCTCGGTAAGAGGGAGTGTTGAAATTTGGTACCGGAGGACAGGTGGTTCCCTAAGGCTTTGATCTTTGGCCTAGGGAAAAGTGTCCAAAAGAATTTAATTTTCTCCTAAAGATACTTTATAATTTTTATAAAGTCAAATCTAATTTTAAAGTGACTTTAAGTGATAAAGTTACTAAAGTGACTTTATAAAGTTATAAAGTCAAATCTAATTTAAAAGTGACTTTAAGTGATAGAGTTACTAAAGTCTAATTTTAAAGTGACTTTAATAAAGTCAATATAAAATTAGAAAGGAAAAAGTGACTTTGGAAATAAAAGACTAAGTGGGTCTTTATTAAATTGGGGTGAATTAAAAAATAGAAAGTGAGATTTAAATGAGCATTTAATCTCAGCCCTAGATCTCAATCTATCTCAGCCATTGGATTTAGGGATTCCCCAAAAGGCACTTAGGGTTAGGTTAAAGGAGGAAAAGGAGGAAAAGGTCATTCATTCTTTCATGAGCAGATTGAGAGAGGAGGAGAGGGAGCTGAAGAGTGATTTCTGAGCAGAGGGAGAGCAGCAAAGACAGCACAGCAAGTCCGTACAGCAAGAGAGCACACTTCCCAAGGCTGAAAAATCCGTACAGCAGAGTTTATTGGCACATTAACCAAGGCAGAAAGTCCGTACAACATTTGCACGGTTTTCGAGAGAGGGGCAGCACTGTTTTCGAGAGCTGGAACAGCAGCAAGGAGCACGATTTTCAAGGCAGATTTTTCTGGGCACGAAAATCGAGAAAGGGGGCTGCTGTCCCATCCGTACGGAATCCGTACAGTCCGTACGGTCATTCTGGCACGTTTTTCGAGGCAGCTAAGACAGCATTTAATGCTGTAATTTCTCTGAAATA
Organism: Pinus albicaulis; assembly: GCA_034641835.2. Taxonomy (NCBI): domain Eukaryota; kingdom Viridiplantae; phylum Streptophyta; class Pinopsida; order Pinales; family Pinaceae; genus Pinus; species Pinus albicaulis. The sequence continues at coordinate 1,385,338,414 of CM076579.1, forward strand.
TTTCTGTTTGCTGTTTGGCACGTTTTTCGAGGTGGAGGGTGGCACGAAAGTCAAGATAAGTGATTTTTGTGTTTGCTGTAATTTTCTGTGTATTACTGCTCACTGTAAAAGCATTTTTCAGAAATAAATGAGCAGCTTCCAGACTGGTTTTCCCCAAGAGTTGTAGGGGGTTTTTCCAGGGTCACCTTGACCAAAAATTTCTGAGTTATGATGTGTTGAATGACTGTTTGTTACTGCTGTTATTTTATTTTTGCATTTACAGCATTCTGAAAAATTTCCAGAATTTGTGTTTTCAGCAAAATTTATTTTTCCTGTTGTTGAATGTATGGTTATGGGAAAGGGCATTTAACGATTTTGGAGTAATAAGGCGAAAACTGAAAACCGGGGTGGGAAACAGAATTTTCTACAGCCATTGCTAAAGCCAACACCATGACTAAAACCACCTTTTTAAGCTCACTTTCTATATACATTTCTCTAGTGCAGATTGGTGACTTTGAAAAAACATACCAGAGGCATTAGTTCCAATATCCTAAAGCAAATGGGCTATGATGAACAAGGATTAGGAAATTCAAGGAATTCTAAACTCCATTATAGCTACACAGAGGCCAAGCATAATGGACTAGACTTTGATGGAAAAATGGAAAGGCCCATCACCATCAAGACCATTTTGTAAAACCAAAGACATGTTGGTGTTGGCCTATTCATCAGGAGAAGTAGCAACAACAAATGAAGGTAGTAGTCCACTATCATCTTAGCCTTCTTGTCCAAGAATCTTACCATATCAAGAATGGAATGTCTTTGTACTAGTGCTTAGCATGGTTACACACTCAAGTGATGGAAAAATATCATATAAAGACCAACTATATATGAAAATCACACAAATTATGCCAATTAGTCTTATGGTACCATTACAGTGTAAAAGAATCCATGACTCAACTATCTTTTGCAAAATTTTAAAGGAAAAGTGCACTACTAATTTCAGTTGGTTAACACAAACACCAAAGTTGGATAAGTCCACTAGTTTTGTGGTCAATGGGTAATAAGTTAGTGACGGTAATAGTGTTGAGCCACTAGATGTGAAGTTTAGCCCTTGTCTCTAGTGACTACGTTAAGCCCTATTCAAAGGTTCAAGGTTGAGCTGGATCTACTTCAAAAGTTAACAAATGGAAGAAGAAGTCCTACAGAGTATGACATCTCTAAGAGGGCTTCAAATATCTAAAGAAATAGGCTCCAAACCTGTTGATTTGAGAAGAAGGAAATTTTGAAGCTAATAGCTTGAAACATTGTAGCGACATCTAAATTCATATTCAAAACAAGCTCCAGTTAGTCACCTTGAGAATCTCTCTTGAATCATTCTACACTTGAAGCATTCTACATCATGCCCAAGCATGATTACACCATGGCAACACCTTGACATCATGCCCAACTGTGATAGCCTATGACCTAACAGATAGACTTATACTGGGATAGTTTATGACCTAACAGAATAGACTTCCAGAAAATGGAGGTAGGGAGCAATTGCAGCTGCAAATACTCTAGGTCCACTCCTAGGCTAATATAGCAGATATATAATTACCAAAACAGGGGCGCTCATTCTACTACAAAAGGGGTCATTGGGCTGGGGAACCCGCATATATTAAATTTATGTTGTTGGCCAAGAGGAATGTGAGGGAATTGACACTGGTTGGATTTCCTTTGAACCTAACTACAACACAAGGGAATGCGATAAGATGGATACGATACAATGGTGGTTATATCACCATAACTAGAACAAGTAAGTATAAAAATAGTATAAAAAAAAAGTTTCAATTTTTAAAAGCATGTTCAAACTTACAATCAAATAGATGAAAAAACACATACAAAAAACCAGATAATAATCATGAACAAGCTTCATATTGAATTATGAACTGTAAAGGAACTTACAAAATGTGACGCTACGAACCTGGTCAAGCGCACAAGCAAAAAGATTCTGGACATGACCCTGGTTGACAAGTTGTATTGCTCATGATGCAAGAGGATTTGTACCTGTGCTGCCAAGTCATTCAAAATCCATAAGTATCTATACAATAAATACAAGTAATTGATGTAGTATTTTTTACTCTAAGATGCATTCTTATGATAATGTTAGAACATATGTTGAGAATGTCAAAACATACCTAAATAAGCTCCTCTTTGTTTCAAGAAAAATTTATTGGAGGCACCTGAACTTGGAACAAGACTCCCACAATCTGAAAGAGTAGCAACTAAATCAACAGTGACTTTTTTGTTGCTACGTTGGATTCAGGGAGGTTTTCTCCAAGATTAAACCACTCCAATAAATTATTCTCTACTAAACAGGGCCAACTACGTGAAGGTGGAAGCTCTTATGGCCCCTCCCCCCGCTCACATCACTCTCAATTCCCCAATACCCAATCTATATTTCATTTTTTACTTTCATGAGTAGAAAAAAAAATATTCAATAACTAATAAAAAAGCAATGCAACAAAAAGTACACAAGAAAACATTGAAAGTGCTTGACATAAAAATAATATGATAAATGAGTTTTTAATATAACGCAAAAAACGTTCCAAGTATGGTAACATTTGTCTTATAATAATACAATATTTTACATTATCAAATTTTCTTTTTCTTCTTCCTACTTCTAAAGCTCCTAACTACATCATCAACATCATCATGCTATACTCCTATTTCGTGCCTTTCCCACAGAGCTGACCTAGTTGCGTAGTCACGATGTCTGGTCTCATGCAGTGACGGGGCATCGCCTACAAAAATAGATAATATTAAATTTTAATTGTCAGTTTTTAAATATCATTGAACTATTTTGGTAATATTAATTAAAAAAAATTGCAATGAGATTATTTACCTAGTGCACTAGTTATCACCGTTGGAACTATTTCCCTGTTTTCCTCTCTGGTGGTAGGATGCTCAAGTACAACATTCTCTGTCATTTAAACAAAAAAGGTTATAAGGACACAACCATCAAGGAATAATTAGAAAAAATTATAAGTGGAAATTAATTACCGTCATGGCCCTCACTGATAGTAGCATTGCCGGCCTGGTCCCCACTACAATGATCAGGTTGCACGTGAGGACCATGTACTTCTGGCAATATTTCACTCTCAACGCACTGCTTGAAAACTGGGTTATTTGGCTCGTTGAAAGTGTTGCTCCCCTGATTTAAACAAACTTGTTAGACATTAAATTTATGAAAGAAAACAAACATATTGAAAGGTTAAAGTTTTACCTTATCAGGCATTCTGGATCTTGGGACCTGTCCCAAGCTTCTACGATGTTCAACTATGGCTTGATAGCCAGAACGGAAAGCAATATCTCTGTCTTCCTTTGTGGTTTCCATTCCAAAGTTGTAATATCCCAAAACTGGAATTTTCTACAACAACAAGAATATCTTAAGATATTCTGAAGTTGGAGATGTAGCAATATAGCTTATATGATGTGTTCAAAAACACACAGCTCGCAGATGAGTGAAACAACAACAACAGAAGAATGCCTACACCTTCCCAAGTGGGGAAAATGCAAGAATTAGACCCTGGAAATGTTATTTCTGAAGATTTTCATTATTATTGGGTGAAATAATGTTGGGTTCACTTAGAATATGTTGTTAGGGTCTCACATACAAAAGGGGATCAGAAAGAAATTCCTTTTGATATGTTAAACAGACCTCCCGGCTACCTCACAGCTTAAAAATAACCAAATCCCATGACTTGAGTTATGCAGAAAAAGAATGAATCATAGATAGCGTTATTTTATGATGGTTTCTGTAGTAATATAATAAAATAACATGGATTTGGAACTTTATAGAACAATATGCCAAGAAAACAGAGATCTGGCCTCCTTATTGCATTAATAAGCTAACCCGGCAAGGGTTTCATGAAACACATATACAAGAAAGAGAAGATCTGAATATTCAGCTCAGAAAATGTAGTATTACTGCAACATTACAGAAATATAGCTGAATAATACAAAATATGGATGAGGATCCCTTCCTCTAGCTTTTCGGGAGAAGGGTTGGCCATTTCCCTAGGAAACTAGCTCAAAAATAAGGGTCTTAACCTTGTTGCAGCAACTCTGCATAAAATGACGCAGTTCCTTCAAGGGACTGTGCTATAGGAGATGAGAACCACTTTGGCCTGTTTCCAAGATGTGAAATGTGCTCAAAAATCTTCCTATCTGATTTCTCAAGAGGAGGAAGGCACCTTCTACTTAGAAATAGATTCAGAAGTGGTGAAAGAATCCTCCACTGCAACACCCTACAACTCAGCAATATTCTTCTGCAGAAATAACGCTGGGACTAAAGAATGATGCTTGGCCTTGAGCCTGGATGTGGATAAAAAATGAACAATCTCTCCCAAGTGGCCTCTCAAAGGAAGAGGTGGGATTCCCACTCGGGAACACCCAACGCTACCTTACTAAACAATAAGGTGAGGCCAAGTCTAAACAGACAAGATCAATAGATCGAAATACAAAAGCATGAATAACAATGGCGTCCATCATTTTCATATATAGCAAGTGAACCTTTCCTCATTGGGTCCCATTCACATGTTCTATCAAGCTCATGCAAGTTGTCCTCCACCAAAACTGCACTGTCCAAAGGAGATTCAATGTATCTAGACAACTTAGTTGACTTGGTCAAAGTTGACTGAATCAACGTGTCCTCCATCTCTATTCACACCTAAAGGTGCTTAAATTAGCTGCTTATTCTTACCCCTTTTCACATTAGGGTGTTATTGATCCTTCTAAAGAGGTTAATGGGCCTCCCTACCCAATTATTCATCCTCCTAGTGAAAAAATAACTCTAATATTCCATTTAGCTTGGAGGCTAAAATTTTGGAATATTACAGTCCTCCCCTCCAAAATGTTGCTTGTCCTCAAGCAAATGCATAAGGTGAGAAAAATCCTCCCCTCCTCTTCTTGTGGCCTCCTCATTAGAAAGTATCCACCACTGCTCAACATGATCTTCTACAAATATGTCCTCCAATATCTCCTCCCAAGCATGCAAAACCATATGGCTTACATCATAGAAAGGTGGAAGATGTAAGTGGAAATATCCCTGCTGTACAATGGCCTCCTTAAGGTAGGAGTGATGATGAACATAGGGAATATGGTTCCCAATGAGTGACTCACACACCCATGCTATCATCCAAATGAAATGAGCCAATCTAGTTAGCTCAAAAAGATCCTCAACCCCCGGTTCATACAATGTATTGGGGTTGCATGGAGAGATTGGATCCTCCCAACCAAGTGGTTTCTCTCTCCATCTATGATATGTGTGGGGCTATTTCTGATCTTGGGCTGAAATATCATGACCTCTAAGAGTGGCCCAAGCTACCCCATCAAAAAAATAAACCATGAAGTGCCTCCTCCAAAAACTCAAAATCTCCAAATGGCTTCTCCCACATGAAGAAGAGAGATGTAATTTCACTACTACATTTGGCGGAAATTCCGACACTTGGTTCCGACGCTTTTGACCAAATGTCAGAAATTTCCCCAAATTTTTTCCATCCCGCCCGAAACTGTCGCTATACCGACGTTTATAGAAAAGTGTCGCAATACCGACACTTATAAAAGTGTTGCACTTGCAACGTTTGGAGGAAGACGTCGCAATTGCGGCACTATGGCCCAAAGCGTCGCTATTGCAACGACTACCTCCAAACGTCGCAAGTGCGACACAATGTCTAAGTGTCGCAATTGCGACGTTTGGAGGCAACCGTCGTAATAGCGACGCTTTTTATGCCGTTGGTATAACGACACTTATAAGCATGCTACATAAAAATATGAAACTTATATGTGCGCTACATAAAAATACGAAACTTATATGCGCGCTACATAAAAATACGAAACCTATATGCTTGCTACATAAAAATGATTTTATTGTTTCGTATCCGTCGCAATAGCTACATTAACGTCTGATATCACGCGCACATTCGCCCTCCGCTCTTGCAGAACAACATTCACCCTCAGCATTCGCCCTCAGCTCTTGCAGAACAGCATTTTCCCTCAGCATTCGCCCTCCTTGTTCGCCCTCAGCTCTTGCAGAACAGCATTCGCCTTCAGCTCTTGCAAAATGGTAAGTTCTTACTGCAGGCCCTTCCTCCTATAGTAGGGTTGAATCTATTTGGGTTTTTTTGGTCAATTCCATTGGATTGTGTTAGGCTGTAGGGTTCTCTCTAGATGTCAAGAATCAAGATTCAATACCCTCTATTATCTTCATCACCCAATACAAGATTTAAAAATTTCCCAAAGAAACGCTTATTAATTTGGCAGCCATTATTTCTCCCTGCTTTAAAAACCCTACATTTAAATGAAAACAAGCATTGCATTTCAACTACAAAAATCTATTAGTGTTAAAATGTACATGTGTGCTACATTAACGTCTGATATCATGCGCGCATTCTCCCTCCACTCTTGCAGAACAGCATTCACCCTCAGCTCTTGCAGAACAGCATTCGCCCTTAGCATTCGCCCTGAGCTCTTGCAGAACAACATTCGCCCTCAGCATTCGCCCTGAGCTCTTGCAGAACAGCATTCGCCCTCAACTCTTGCAGAACAACATTCACCCTGCATTCGCCCTCAGCTCTTGCAGAACAACATTCACCCTCAGCTCTTGCAGAATAGCATTCGCCCTCAGCGCTTGCAAAATGGTAAGTTCTTACTGCAGGCCCTTCCTCCTATAGTAGGGTTGACTCTATTTGGGGTTTTTTGGTCAATTCCATTAGATTGTGTTAGGCTGTAGGGTTCTCTCTAGATGTCAAGAATCAAGATTCAATACCCTCTATTATCTTCATCACCCAATACAAGATTTAAATTTTTCTCAAAGAAACGCTTATTAATTTGGCAGCCATTATTTCTCCCTGCTTTAAAAACCCTACATTTAAATGAAAACAAGCATTGCATTTCAACTACAAAAATCTATTAATGTTCAAATGTACATGTGTGCATCACTTGTGTAGGGTATTCCTTTTCCACTTTCACATTATCCAAGAATGTGTGCAGTATAGTTCATATTTTTTGTGATTTAGATTATCTTGAAAAAGGAAAGGTAAATTTTTTCCCATGAAAAAAGAAGGTTTTCCCTTTTTACTACTGGAAATGGTACAACAAAGTTCCATTTCTACCCGAAACTCCTATGATACAGGAACCAAATAAAGGCCATGTCCTCAATGGACATCATTTGGCTTTGAAAATGGCCATTGCACCGTCTTATTTCTTATATTACATCACGATAGTTTCTTAGGTAATTTCTTGTTTATTGAGATGAAAAACAACCAAAAAAATTGTGAAGATCCTTTCAAGAAATAAATGACCATTTCTCAATCATATCTCAACTATTTTTTATTTTATTCAGTGGTTGCTTACTTTGAGAGAAATTTGACACTTTTATAAGGAATATAACATAAAAACACAAAATGGGAAGGAATTGATGAGGTAGATGACCTTTAATTGTTGTCAATTAAGAATTGATAATACACGATGCATGTTCTGTACTACTACAAACTAGATTCCTTCCTGGAGTTAGGACACAGAGTATTGAATCAAAGTTGTAGTTTCTAACTTCTTGTATTGGTTCATCAATCTTGAAATTCAGACATTGCATGTCTTCATTGCTTCATGTTTGAATAATTTTCATCATATCGTACAATAGGAAATTAGGAATTATGATTATTAGTACTTTATGGATATGTTAAGTTACTTTTAAGTTTGCATGGTTTAGTGTGAAATTATTCTAGTGTGCCCCTAGGCCCAGGTGAAGGAATGCCAAGGACTGAGAACCCTAGTTTTTAAATGGTATTGTTTCGTATACCCAAAAACCCCTCAACATCACTTCTTATTAGTT